>CM060924.1:709327481-710527481 GCA_030737875.1 Allium sativum | reverse complement strand
TCCTTCTATGTATGGATTATAGGGAGTCGAAAAACTCACTAAGAAGAATAAACACTCACTCATATAGATATATGCATGTTTGACTAGTTAGTGGGCGTTTCGGTTTTCTCACAGTTGGATTTAGCCATAGGATTTCATCAGCTTAGGGTAGCGAATGAGAGCAATGACAAGACTACTTTTAGGAGTCCCGACGAATTCCTTGAGTGGCTTATTATGCCTTTTGGGCTAACCAATGCACCGACGTACTTTGTGGATCTGATAAGCCGAGTGCATAGGAAGTGCCTAAACAAGTTTGTAGTGGTGTTCGTAAATGATATCTTGGTTTTCTCGAGGAGCGAGGAAGAGCACGCCTTGCATATATGAGAGGTCCTTCGTACTTTCCGTGCACATCAGCTGAAGGCGAGGTTTTCCAAGTGATATTTCTGGCGGAAAGAGGTAAAGTTCTTGGAGTATGTTGTCTCTAGTAACGGTATAACGGTGGACCCCGCTGAGGTTGTCGCGGTTCAAGATTGGATATCCCCCAAGAATGCGTCAGAGAAAAGGGGCTTCTTGGGTTTGGCGGGTTACTACCAGAAGTTCATTAAGGTATTTGCATGGATCTCAACTCCACTTACCCGCCTAACGTATAAGAACCTATTTTTTGATTAGGATGTAGATTACGAGGATGCATTCTTGAGATTGAAGAAGGATATTACTTCAGCTCCAGTTTTGACTCTTGCTGATGGTACAAAGTTGTTAACTGTTTATGCGGATGCTTGTGGCACATGTTTAGGTGCAGTGTTGATGCATGAAGTTAGGGTTGTCTGCTATGAGAGTAGGTAGTTAAGGGTACATGAGAAGAACTACCCTACCCATGATTTGGATCTAGTGGAGATAGTGTTTGCGCTCAAGTCTTGGAGACACTATTTATTAAGTTAGAGGTTTTAGCTTTATACAGATCATATGTTGCTCAAGTACTGGTTCTCACAAAAGTATCTTCATTTGCATCATCAGGTTGGATGGAGTTCCTTGCATCTTATGACTTTGAGATAACATATACCCGGAGAAGGGGAATGCGGTAGTAGACGCATTGAATATGTAGAGAATGACATTGAGTCCATTATTCATAGAGTGATAGAGTTTGTATTAAATCTCATCGTCCGATTTTAGACCATCTACGGATTTGGCACTCGGATTACTACATCGTTAGAGGTGCGACCTTGTCTTTTTGAGAGAATTGGACCAAGTCACCCCGAGGATCAACAGTTAGTGGACATCATGGACTGACTCAGTGGAGTAGGTACCTCTAGTCACCATGCTAGGTATTCTATGGACGAGAAAGCATGGTTACGTCGTGATGGAAGACTATGTATGCCTAGAGTTGATGATTTGTTGAGATCGGTTTTAGAGGAGGCTCATCACTCTCGAATTACTATCCATCCAAGCGGTGGTTAGATGTATAAAGATATGAGGAGGATTTTTCATTAGATAGGGATGAAGAAGGATGTGGCAGAGTATGTAGCTCGATGTATGACTTGTCAACAAGTGAAAGCTGTGAAGAGGAAGCCTAATGGTTTGCTTCATCCCTTGGATGTGCCACAGTGGAAATAGGAGAGCGTCTCGGTGGACTTTATAGATGGGTTACGCAGATCGAGGAAGGGTAACACCAGTATTTGAGTTATAGTCGATAGGTTAACTAAGAGCGCTCACTTTATCTTGGTTACGAGTAAGTGGAGCATAGCTTGGTTGGCATATGGGTATCTTAGAGAGATCATCCGACTTGGTGGAGTACCCTCTAGTATTATTAGTGACCGAGACCCCATCTTCACGAGCGAGTTTTGGAGGAGCTTGCAGGAGGCAATGAGGGCACAACTATGACTTAGTATGGCCTATCACCCTCAGATAGATGGACAGATGGAATGGGTGAATATGATTCTCAAAGATTTATTACGGTTGTGTATCCTAGACTTTGGAGGGACTTGGGCGGGGAATCTTCCGTTGGTAGTGTTCGCATACAATAACAGCTATCAGACGAGTATTGGTATAGCTTCCTTTGAGGCACTATATAGAAGACCCTGCAGATCGCCTAAATGTTGGTGGGAGTCCTCGGACAAACTTCTACTTGGACCCGATATGGTTAGAGAGACCTCAAAGAAGATAGATTCATTTCGAAGGCGGATGAAGGCAACTCAAGACAGGTAAAAATCGTATGCATATCAGCGGAGGACAGACCTAGAGTTCGAGCTAAGAGATATGGTTTTGCTAAGGTGTCACCTTTGAGGAGTGTTGTTCAGTTCAGATCGATAGGGAAGTTGGTGCCAATGTTTGTTAGGGACATTCCCTATAGTAGATAGGATTGGTCAGATGACCTACAGAGTTAGACTAATAGAGAGATTGGCAGGAGTTCATGATGTGTTCCATGTTTCACACTCATGAAAGTGTCTACATGATTCCGCGGTAGTAGTTGAGCCGAGTACCCTAGAGGATATCGAGGTAGAGAGGGAGGCAACAGTCAGGAGAGTTCCTGCTTGGATACTAGGATCTGAACTTAAGAAGCTACAGAATAAAGAGATCAAGCAAGTATAGATTCAGTGGAGAGAAGATAGTGACGATGCGACTTGGGAACCAGAAGATAGGATTCATGTTTCTTTTCCGTTTCTCTTTCAGAGTACGCCTGATTCATTTCCAAATCTTTGAATTTGAATCTATTTTTCCTATCGTTTAAATCATAAGTCTTAGGTAGAAGCCTATCGATGGTAGGAAACGGTTTAAAACATGTTAGTAGAACATGTAATGGTTGAATGGATTCACATGGATGCAAGTGTTTGCTAATGGATGCATACACACACAACTTGGCACTACATTAAGGATCAACTGAACTAGGGCACTTACATATTGCATATGGATGTGTATGCATTTTAATTTTTTATAAATATGGATGAAAAATGGTTAGATCATCACTTGAATGTTGCATTTGGATGAATGGTTGTAGCACGCATTTAGAATTTCATATGTATTATTAGGATTCCTTCGTATACATATTGGAAGCATGGCACATACATGGATTGCATTAAGGAGGTCAACTGAATGAGTAGACCACCTGGTTTTTGCATTAGCTTAGGGACATATACACAACACCTTTGCATACGCTCGTGAAAAAGCATTTGTAAATCCAAGGAAAATATATGACAGTGGTTGAAGGTTGAGTGGATGGTTGTAGATAATGGTTGAAAACATTCATAACATTCTTCTAGCCTTCGAGATTTGGGGACAAAATCCTTTAAGGACGAAAGAATGTAATTAACACCCAGAATTTTTAATAAATAATAACTAAATATAAAAGAATAATAAAACATATATTAATTAAAATAATATTCAAAATTGAGCAAGGAGGATTTCACCGTTGCGTCTGTTACGAAATTTTTGTTCAGATAGACTATTAGTTCGCGTTAAACAGACAAAAATGAACAAGATATGATCATTTAAATTTTGAAATTTAAACCAAAAATTAAATAAATAACCAAACAAAACGAATAGTGTAATTGGGCGACCCAACTCATAAATGGGTCGACCGCTGTTTCTGTTGGATCTAGATTAACCCTAGAGAGGGGTGAATACGGTTTATTTAAATTTAAGCGAGATATTAATTATATCAGCTCATAGAATGCAGCAGAAAATAAATGCAGAAAGGTAAATGACACAAGATTTACCCAGCTTCTCCAAAATCCTGCCTACTGCTGCTTTCCTAAGGTTTTTACTAGGTAATGGAACAAATCCCGCTTACAAGACCATGTAAACTTGCAGACCCCTCGCCCCTAATCTAATCCTACGCTCAAAACCCTAGACTGATCTAATCCCCTAGATCAAATTTTCCCCTAGTTTTACAGGCTCTAGTAAACTGCCTAGTTTTACAAACGAAACTAGGAAACCACCTAGTTTTACAGATGAAACTAGAAAACCACCTAGATTTTACAGATTCTAGAAACTGTTTGAAGAATTACAACACAAATTAAAAACACATACAAAAATTACACAAAAAGAAAAGCCTTCCCATTCTGTACATTGTTGCCATTTTAATTTTAACCTTGCTGACCATGTTTGAAATGCACTTGAACCAATTTCTTGTGTACATATGACACTAGCTCAATACTTGTTGATCAAAAAAATGAAATACGTATTTCTGTTGGGCTATTTGAATACTTATTTGGCTTCACTTGTCTCGACCATATTTGTTGATAGCTTGTCTTGAAATGTGTTGAGTTATGCACTGAGTTGAGATGGTCCACGTGGCTATTCCTTAGATGCACACTGTATATTGATTGGAGAGGCAGTGCACACGTGTATATTTGTGCACGTGTGTATATGCAGTCGATCTAACTAGTTCTCCTATCCCTGTATTATATGTATACAAACTAACTGCCTTGTGGTATTTACAGTGTTTCACTGTGAATATCACAAGCTGTCTAGTCATAGATGAATCAGATCAAGTCATGTAAAATGATGAGAATCACACCAGAAATCTAAGGCAAATAAAATTTCAAAATAAAATTTTATATTCTCATGTATTCAGTTTTATTTCTATTGCAGTGTACTGTGTGCGTTTCATGTGACAGGAAAGCAGATGATGACTGGACTGACTGTGAAGATGTTGTGAAGACAGAAGATTGAAGACAAGAACAATATGAAAATGTGTATACAAGTGAATGTCTGTATAATTGAGTGTGAGTGTTGTAGAGATTAACTGTGTACTGAAATTGAATGTATTGAAACGTATATCAGTGATGCATATACAAATAGTGGAGCTGTAAATCTGTATTGTTTAAATATTGAAATAAAATATTCTATTCAAATAAAATACTGTGTGAATATTTAAATTTCTGTAAAATTGTATTCTATTCAAATATAAATATTATATTCCTATCTGTAATGTAATATAACAGTACAACAACAAACACATTTAGTAACAAAATATATTTGGTTGTTATCATCAAACAAAAATCATATAATTGTGTATACAACACTGTTATATACAACAATCTCCCCCTTTTGATGATGACAAATAAATATTAAGATTTTGAATATAATAAATGCGTTTGATAGTGAATTTGGACTTCCCCTATTTGTTTGCTCCCCCCACAACAGAAACTCCCCCTATAACTGTGCATGAGTGAAAAACAATGAAATTGAATGGAATTTTCAATATTAAAATATTTATAAAATATTCACTCATAAATCAAAATCTCAACCCATTCTCCACATTCTGTTATCATCAAAAGGATACAGAGGTTAAAATAATGATGAAAAATAGACTAAACATATAATTTCAGCTTTAGAGGAATAA
Source organism: Allium sativum (assembly GCA_030737875.1). Lineage (NCBI taxonomy): Eukaryota > Viridiplantae > Streptophyta > Magnoliopsida > Asparagales > Amaryllidaceae > Allium > Allium sativum. The sequence goes on along the minus strand of CM060924.1, from coordinate 710,522,161 downwards.
CGGTCATCATAAATCTCAATCAGTCAAACAAAAATCATAATATTCTAAGAACTAGCGGCATATTTCACATTGTAGAGAATGACGGATTTACGATGAAATTTATATAAATGGAGAGAGTTTTAAAAATATGAATTCCAAATATTTTCAAAATTAAATTTCTATAAAAAAGAAGCACAAAAACAGTGATGGATTTGGACTATAATAATAAATTCAATTTAAGTGATGTAATCTTATAATCTCAAATCCCAATAGCTATCAATCAACAAATCATAATACTTCATAAAATATTAACACATTTCACAAATTAGAAAGATGGATTGATAGGCTGGTTTTACACACCAAGGAGAATCTCATATAAAAGTTTATTTAGCATTTTTTTCCTTTTTTTCTTTTTCTTTTTCTTTTTCTTTTTATTTAAGAGCACACTGACCACGCATAACCAGAGCTTGGATTTTTTAATGAGGTCAGTCGCAGCTTAAATTATAAGTTGTCTCATAACCATGCATGACCAGAGCTTGGATTTTAAAATGAGGTTAGAGACACACTTATGTATTAATTATATTTATTATTTTCAGCTTTAAAAGAAGAAGAAAAACTCCTCAGTATATAAAACCAATATGGATAATAGAAATGTGATAGGTACAGAAATGGTTTGTGAAATAAATTTCTGAATTAATCATATTATGAAATATGATCAACTGCACCGAGATCATTGAAAATTTTCAATTGTCACTAATTCTAAAAAATAATATAACCATAATTCCATCACAAATATTTCCACTGTTTTTCAAAAAGATTTTAAAACATATTAACTCTCCACATTAATATAAAATTATCATGGATGGCAGAATGATGATAGATAAAGGAGATGGTCGTGAAATAATTGCCAACTCAAAGATATTATAATAAATGTTCAACCATCATGAAAAATCTAAATAAAATCTCCTCTTGTTGTGAAATATACTACAGTCACAATTCATCCCAATTTCAAAATCTAATAATAATTTTGATGAATTATAAATACAGTTTGGTATGGTTACTGATTTCAATTTCTGAATGAATAATCAGTAAATAATTTTAAAATTGAAAATCAGTTACAAGAGGGAAATGAAAGATCAATATAAGACATGAGAGATTAAAAATATATACAGCAAAAACAAATTCAACACTTCTAAACTGATACTACTTGATGTCTCTATTAATGAGGATTGTAACAAGACACTAGAGACAAATAAGGATATCACAGACAAAAGAATTTTAAGCACAAAGCCCAAATAGAAAAGACTAACAAATCAGGCACTCTTATCAGAGCAGCAAGCAGTTTTACTCAAAAACAAGCAATTTTAAAAACATTTTCAAAAATGGTTCCTTTTATATGAGCAGTAGACAAAAAATAATCAAAGCAAGCAGTTACCAAAAAATTTCAAATCAATATCAGGGCATCACAAAAACAGTTTCAAATCAGACTTGACAAGAGAATGATGCTTCACAGATTATTACAAAAGATCACAAAAGATGATTCATGATTCAAGATTTAAAAATATAGTTTATTTTAAATCATTTGATAGAATATGAAAATATCAGGATTCAATGAATCAATCACACCAGATTATAAATTTAGATTCCAAATGTGTGTGAGATTCAAAAAATCAATAATTTTAAATGATTTTAAACAAACAAATAATTAAATCAATTAATCATGAATTGACAGTAAGTTTCAAGGACCAGATTTTTCAAAGAATTTTTCACAAATTTTCTGACAATCACACAAGAAATTTTTCAGAAAAGTTACATTAAGATTGAGTAATAATTCATGATCCAAAAATAATGGCTTATTAGAAATCACTTGAACAAATGTAAGTAATGAGATACAATGAATCAATCACACAGAATTAATAATTTCAGATCTGAGAGGTGTATGAGATTCAAAATATCATAAATTTCAAATGATCTCAAACAAACAAAAATCTAAACCAGATGATCATGAATAACAGTGTATATCAAGATGTAAGCAATGATTCAAGACAGATCAAAAATATCCAAGCCAATCTGAAAATCAATGAAATTATCACGACTGAGAAGTAGTAGTGTACTGTAATGAGTATAATATTTCAAGCTTTTCTAAACCGAATTAGAAGAAACTCAAACCAGCAGAAGTGTGTGAAATTCCATTAAACTTTCAGATCTTCAAAAATTTAGAAGTCAAATCAGCAGTGTTCAAGATATGACAAGAATACATCAACACTGTTATGAATTCATAAAACAGAAAATAAACCTCAAAACAATTGCAGATATTTACAAAATTAAATTCAAGATCTGGAAAAGATTAAAACATTAGAGTTTTATTCAAATGAAGCAAATTTCCAGAAAATTATGAGTACTGCAATTGGAAGTTGAGAAAGCCCAAGAAGAAACGGAAATATGGCAGTGACAAATCAAGCAAAAAATAGACGGGGTAGAAGAAGGAGTAAACAAAGGAAACAAAATATTTACATAGATGAGTTCAGAGATCATACCTGAAATCCATGTAAACCAGAATCTCTGACTCAGAAAATCCTAGCTGGAGGAACTGTGAATGATACAAAAGTATAAACCAGCTTGATTTCAAATTTCTTTTTGCACAGCAGTTCCTCGGCCTTCACTGGTACCTAATAGTTTGTAGAATCGAGTGGTCTAACAAAGGTTGTAAAACCACTCACATTTTTGTTCACATCTTTTGGTACCCAAATCTGTTTATATAACAATCCGTTAGAATCAACTATAGTACCCTTTGGAACCCAAATTCGTTTAGTTTTTCCAAAAATAAATTTATTTCTTTTTGGGGTCCACAATTATTCAACTGGACTGTTATCAAACCAAGTCTTATCTCGTTTGTGATTCAAAAACCTTTTGGAATATTCAAATTTCAAATTTTCAGAGTGATCCTTCTTGAAGCAGATTGAAGGATTTTTAAAATCACAAGAGTTCAAATTTTCAAAAACATTTGTTTTCCCAAAACCGAGACCATTCTTATTTCCAAGAGAAAATTGGTTTTTCAGATGCATATTCAGAGATTTTTTTCCAAATGAAAAACGTTTCAGACTCATCTCAAGATCATTTATTTTAGATTTCAAATAATCATTCTCGTTTAGAAGCTTCTCAATTTTGGCATTAGACTCAGAAATCTCAGTATCAAATTGTTTTTGTTTTCAATCTCAAAAATCTTTTTTTTGAGCATAAAGGTTGTGCAGAGCGATTCTACACACCCGATTAAATAATACTAATAACATAATTGATCAACAAGCCTGACCGATGGCTAACAGTACTAATAATGCATGCAAACTGCATGCAGGGAGTTTGTAGCGTGTAGCGCGAATAATTACATACTAAACTAATGAACAAACTAAACAAGCTTACTTCTAAACACCACAAAATAACTCCATTAACACAACTCCTCATGTAAACATATAAACCAGCAGAAAGTTTTCCTGTAGCGATGGTGTGTGCAGCGCAAGATGAACTTACCATGGTCGGGGGAAGAGGCGGCGTTGTTGAATTCCGCCAGCATCGGTGCTTGCTTCAGATTCCTCCCAATCAATGGTGGTGTCCAATATTATTGAAGAAGCGATTGTTGCGTTCATTCCATAGTGTCCAGATAAACGCAACAAACAGGGTTTCAAGTTTAGGTGACAAGGGTTCGAGCTCCCAGTGGTTGAAGTGATGGAAGAAAGGTGGGGGAAAACCAAGAATGCTCGTAACGGTAGAAGACCAGAGGTAGAAGCTTAGGTCGCATTCTTCAAGTAGATGGGGGATGCTTTCGTTTGCTCTAAGACAGAGAATGCAGCCTGGGTCAACACCCATGCCTTTGCGAGTTAATCTGTCTTTGGTATTGATTCGTTCTCTAACCAAGCTTCATAGGAAGAATCTCACTCTCGGCGATGCTTTAATCTACCAAATTCTAGGGAACCAGAATAGTCTGCAATGGTAGGATATATAGTTGTAGCAGGATCTAACTGAGAAAGTACCATTGGAATTGAGCTTCCAGAAAATGACGTCGGGGTTTTGATTAGGTGTGGGTGATTGTATAATGAGGAGAACTTCTCTAATGTCACGAATGATTGAAGGATGAAAATAGGTAGCTGGCATGATAGAAGTAATTCCAAATTGAACCGCTTCCGATACGGTGACGTCGGGGTTGGGACATAGAGAGTAAAGGTTTGGGAAGAAGTGCGAGCGTCTAAAATCAAAAAACCAGGTGTCGTTCCAAAGAGAGCAGCTCTGACTGTTTTGGATATTCATGCAAAGAGATGTTTGGTGCAGGGTAAAGATCTTAAAACTCTGCTCCAGAAAGGTGATGGGTGGGATCTCGGTCTATTGTGAAGTATAGAGAGTGGGTGGTTATTGTAGTATAGAGCTAGGATGAGGGTTTTCCACAGGAAATTTCCAGGGGTTAAGCAACGCTAGATCCTTTTGGTCAGAAGAGCAAGATTAAGAGAACGTAAGTCAAGAATGCCAAGACCACCAGCAGATCTGCTAAGGCAAGCGGATTTCCAGCTGACGAGGGACCTAATAGGCCCCCCATGACATAGAAAAGAACGCCTTGCATGGTCAATCCTATTGATCACCTAACAAGGAACTCCGTTGACAGAGAGCCAATATATGGGAAGTGCCGACAGAACCGCTTTAACCAAAACAAGTCTACCATCAGAAGACAAGAAGGATGCTTTCCCTCTGGCAAGCCTGGAGTCCACCTTTGCAATGACCGGGTGCCAGTCACTCCGATGAAGCTTTGTAGGTCGAGTGGGAACACCCAGGTACATGAGCGGGAAGTCATGCAGTTTATAGTTCAACATGCTTGCCGTGGAGGGGTCAAGGTGGTTTGCATTGCCAAGCATGATGATAGAGAATTTAGCAAAATTGATGGAGAGACCTGAGGCTAATTCAAAACAGTAGAGGAGCATCTTAAGACTATGAAGATTCTGAGGAGTGGGAGTGGTAAGAAGGATGGTATCATCGGCAAATCGGACATTGGCACATATTGGTGGGGGGGCAAGGTGTTTATACGGGAAAGAATATTGTTATGAATTGCGAGGTTGATCATACAGTTGAGAGTATCGGCCACAAGGATGAAGAGAAACGGCGAGAGGGGGTCTCCTTGCCTTAACCCGCACTTGGATTTGATAAGCCCACCATCGATACTATTAGAACTCACGAATGATAGGCTGGAGTTGAGAATCGCCGAAATCCAACGACACCACCTTTGAGAAAAGCCACTGGCAACGAGAATTTACAGAAGGAATTCCCAACTCACAGTGTCAAGCGCCTTACGAAAGTCAAGCTTTAAAAGCAGCCCGTCGGTGTTGGAGCGATGGCAATATGAAATGATTTCCTGGAGGAGGCGATGCATTCATGGGTATTTCTGCCGGTGACGTAGGCGGATTGCTCTATGCTAATGAGGTTAGAAATATAAGTTTGGAGACGGTTGGCAAGCACTTTGGTGATGAGTTTGAAGGAGCAGTTGAGGAGGCTGATTGGTCTAAAGTTGTTGGGATGATTAGCGCCTTCGTGCTTGGGAAGGAGGATGATTTTGGCATAGTCGAGTCTGGCAATTTGGATTGGGTCGTGGAAGAAGGCTTCAGAGACATCAATGAGATCATGTTTGACGGAGGTCTAGAAATTGCTAAAAAAGGCTGGGCCAAAGCCATCAGGCCCACATGCCTTGTTATCGTCCATACCTTTCAACGCATAAAGAATTTCGGCTTCAAGGAATGGGCCATCAATAGGGAGGTGGATTTGGTTAGGGTACAAATGGTCCCATTCCAAATGGGGTGGAGAAGGTGGACTGTTCCCCAGCAAGCTCCTGAAGAAATTGGTGAAGTGATTGTTGATAGCCAAAGGGTCGGAAGGTGGAGACCCATCGCCTCGTCATGAATCTCTAAAATTCAGGATTGGCGCCTCCTCCCATTGGCAATCCTGTGGAAGAATGCGGTATTGCTATCCCCCTCGGCCAACCACTTGAATTTGGAACAATGTTTCCAACCCATATCCTTCTGCCGTAGGAGGCGATGGAGTTCCGCATGTAGATCTCACAGGTTGGTGGCTTCGGAATCACCGAGAGGGGAAGTTTCCTCGCGAATATTGAGCGACAGAATGTCAGCCTGAATCTCCTCGATTCGCCTTTTTAAGGGTCCCCAAATATTTCTGGCCCAGGGCTTGATCAATCTTCTAAGATATCTTAGTTTGTAGACAAGGGTGGCGGGCGGATTGGCTTGTTGGGGGAAAGAGGACCAAGCGAGCTTGATAAAGTCCTTAAAACTAGGTTCCTCAAGCCAAAACTTTTCAAAGCGGAATGGACAGGTAGGGTTAGTTTGGTCGTCAGTAGAGAGAAAGAGAGGGTTGTGGTCAGAAAGCATCGAGGCCAGACCGGTGACCTTGGAAAGGGGGAACTTGTCTTCCCAGGCGGTATTAAAGAGAAAACAATCCAGTTTAACCAATGTGGGTTAGTCCCAGTGATTGGACCGGGTGAATCTTCTGTTGCAAATAGGGGGATCCAGAAGAGCACAATCATTGATGAAGTCGTTGAAGTCATCTGAATCTCTCGATAAAGTGAGGGTGTTATGTTCCCAAGGACCGCGAGTGACGTTAAAGTCACCCCCAACAATCCAAGGACCTTCATGAGTGGAGCCAGCCATCTTGCATTCCTACCAAAGTTGCCTTTTCCTATCGCTATCAAGTAGGGAATAAATGTTGGAGATAAGAAATGATGTGTTGGATGCTAAGTGGATGAGGAGAGTATGGAGGGCGGATCTGAGTGTCTACATGTAGGACCATGTGTGGCTATTCCAGGCGGTGATGAATCCACCCCTGGAACCGTCCGCTTCGACTGTTTCCCAGTTAGTGAAGAGATGAGATAGCCAAAAATTAGGAGTGGGAGGAGAGCTAAGTTTAGATTCTTGGAGGAGTAGAATGTCCAGGTTTAAGGGAGGGAGCATGAAGTTTAACGAGAATCTCTTTTTGGGGTCCCCTAGTCCCCTGATATTCCAGGTAAGTATCTTCATTGAGAGAGAGTGATTCTCTCCAACTCAAGACGTTGCAAGGCAGAGTAGTTTTCCTCCGTTAACTCCACTCCCATGCCGTGGGCAAGTTTCTTAGTGAGGCTAAAGTTTTCTTTAGTGAAGACGATGGGTTGGTATAAACTTCCTTGAGAGGGAGAAGGGTTACCTGAGGTGGATGCTTGAATACGTGCACTACGGCGAACGGCAGAGCTAGACAAAGCGGGTGCAATCATAGGGGAAAGGCCATCAAGGAGTGGAGGAGGAGGTGGTGGTGGGGTGTAATCTTGGGTGGGTTTCTGGTAAACGGGAACTATCGGCTAGTTGGGGCTGGAGAGGTCCACATCAAAGTCAAATTCAGGGAGAGGGTCCCAAATGCGCTCCGACGAAGGCCATGGGTTCCAGCCAAGGGGACTGATGACTTCCAAGGAGTTGTCGGACTATGGGAGGGTGGTCCTATCTGGGTCCGAAGGTTGGGTGGGTGCTCGTAACGTCGATTCAATTTGCATGGCGTCGAAGCGAAGTTCTGGTTCTGGCGTAGGGAAGTTGAAAGGCTCCATTAAGAATTCGCGGTTGTTCTCCCATTGATTGCCCAAAAGCAGGTCCTCGGGGTTCAGAGATGGGTGAAAATGGTCCCAATATTCAACCTTGATAACATAGTGGGCATTGTCGAGGTGAACGGAGTAAGTGGTGGATAAAGACACCTCCTTTAACACCTTAGCCCTCGCAAAAACATACCGTAAGTCTTTTTGTGCCTAGTTGCAATCATCCATCCTGAGAAAGAGAACTACTGGGTAAAGCGCAGCGGTGAGATGATTATGACTGTTATGGAGATGGACATGAAATCCTTTGATCCGCACCCACGACGTAGGCCAGAATTCGCGATCCATCACCTCGCTGGGTGGAGACCAAGCTTGCAGCGCCAACGAGCCACTGTGACGGAAAATAAATTGGCAGTTTAGTGCAGTGTTGTTGATATCAACATTCGGGAACTGGCCGAGGTAAGAATGATTAGTAAGAATGAAAATTTCCCAGTCCCGGTGGCAGAAGAAGTCGGTGAGGGAGGTTCGCACAGAGTAGAAGTTCTAGTATCCGGTGAGGATCGCAACTTTGACGAGGTTTGGAGCATTGGGTTGAAACGCCATTTCGAGAGAATTGAGAGAGGATAACGATGAAGAATTAGGGTTTAGAAAAGAATTAGGTGCGGACGAATGGGATTTAAGTCGAGTGGATGATTCGACGTGGAGAGAACGTTTGTTGCCGATTGCTGGAACGTGTGAGGAGAGAGGACGGGATGTGATGTTTGCAGGAGAATTCGCAGAGGAAGGCGCTGCTTTCGAAGTGATTAGCACATTCTTCTTAGAGGATCCATGAGAGAAACTTTTTTGCGTGTGCCCAAAAAATCCACATCGAAAGCAAATCTTCGCATTCCTGCATTGTTTAGCCACGTGGCCTGGTGAAGCACAGTGAAAACACAATCGTTTTTATTTCAAATTTTCAACTGTGCACACCAAAGAAACAAACTGTGGCAATGCACCCACTTTGAACGCCATCGAGGATGACTGCTTGGGCGGTGGTCGAGGTCGGTGCTTGGGTCAGCTTTTCAAAGATTGGAGATAGGAGAGGGAGGAAATCTCAAAAATCTCCTCAATTTCTTTTTCAAGTTCATTTAGAATTGCTTCTGTTTTCAGCAAATTCTCTTATTCAAAAATTTTATGTTTGGAATTAAACTTATCCAACTCTTCTTGTAACGCATCATTCTTACAAATTAGCTCATCCTCATTTTGTTTTAAAACCAAAATTTCTTTTTCAAGCTTTTGAAAGTTTTCATTTAGATGGACTAAATCAATTTTCAAATTTTTACAATATTTACAATCAGAATTTTTAAGTTTTAATTCCAACATATTATTTTTGCATCGCAACTCAGAATTTTCCGATTTTAGAAGTTTATATTTCCTTTGGAGAAGATCAACAGTTCTTGTTAAATCATAACAACGAGAAATCAATTCTTCATATGAAAGATCTCCGTCGTCCGAATCATCATCAATAGTTCCAGTTAAGCACACTTCTGAATCCGAGTTGGCAATTGAAGGTTTTGAGCTGTTGTTGTCATTTCCATACAGCGAGTTGAGAATTTTTTAGATATCCTGCGCGACTAAACGTTGAGAGATAAATTTTAATTGATTTAGCCAAAATAGGAATAAATAATATGCATAGCAAGAGAATTGAAAACCTTATTCCTCTTATCTAACATATCTCCCAAAATTTCAATAATACTCCAATATTCTAAATTAACAGATTTTAAATAGGATTCTATTTCTGATTTCCTAATTAAAAAAAATCTGTACCATTGAAAATAATTGGAATATCACCAAACTGACTCTCAGAGGACTGACAACTAGGATGACCCGTTACTCTAGAGTTAAAAAAATACCTGCTCTGATACCACTTGGTGTCTCTATTTACGAGGAATTTTAACCACCCCGGTGGTAACCAAAGATACCTCAAACACTGGTTTCACGTCCTGCCTCTCGACATGGACAACCCACCCACGGGTATGTTGGTGCAAGAGTCAATACTTCGCCACATGATCATAGAGCGAGAATCCCCTATCATGTTGTTACCTTATACCAGCTCTGATTCCACTTGTTGGATCTAGATTAACCCAAGAGGGAGGGGGTGAATAGAGTTTATTTAAATTTAAGCGAGATATTAATTATATCAGATCACAGAATGCAGTAGAAATTAAATACAGAAAGGTAAATGACACAAGATATACCCAACTTCGGCAAAATCCTGCCCACTGCTGCATTCCTAAGGTTTCTACTAGGTAATAGAACAGATCCCGCTTACAAGACCATGTAAACTCGCGAACCCCTCGCTCTTATTCTAATCCTACGCTCAAAACCCTAGACTTATCTAATCCCCTAGATCAGATTTTCCCCGGATTAAAAAACAGTCCAAAAATAGAACCCTTCCCTATAAACAAATAGACTAGGTCAAATTGGAACGGGCCGACCACTTTCTAAACATTGTGCCCTTGCTTAATTTTATCCCAATCATTTTGCTCTCTCTCGTGGAAATCAAAAATGGCGGCTCCAATGAAATTAGGGTTTTTTGATTCCAACTCAAATTACGAGTATTAAGATGAATGTTTTTCAGATCTTCTAAAGCCCGAATCTTTGTTGCCTGATCATTGATTGAATTGAAATCTTCTTGCGGTCGAAAAACTTTCTGTGAGTATTCTGAATTTAATTTTGATTTTCTATTGAAATTGAGTTTCTTGTTTTTCAATAATAGCCAGTGATGAAATTGGTGGTATGTGTAGGATAAAGAAATCCTATAATTGCTCTGATTTCGTATAAAATGACTTTATCTAATCTTGCGTGAAATCTTCCATTTTGTTGTCTCAATTTGAAATGAAATTTGGAAAATAATCAATATGATTTATGGTCCCTGATTTTATGTCGATTGTTTCTGGAAAGCAAATTGAAAGGAAAAATGTTTGTTTCCCAAATTACTCATTTCTGAATTTCGAATTTAAAACTATATGATATCCATGTGATGAATTTAGCCATGATTTTCCATTTTCAATGAATCTGGTCGATTTTATTTGCATTATTGAAAAGCCCTGCTACCACTCAATTGTCGAATTTGATATATGCCAGAACATCATACCATATATGAGCAAAATCAAACTTTAATCATGTATATCTTCTGGTCCCATGCATGCTTGTAAATCTGGAAATTAAAATTCAATGCACTTGCATAATTTATGCACTGTCCACCTTTGTAAACACTAGAGAAACATGAATTGATTTTTTTCATATATGTATTGCTGAAATTCTGAAATGCAATAACAAGCTGATTTGAAATACTTGCCATATATTCCTCTTTGTCTTTATTCCATGATTTGTTGCCTGGAACAAACTTGCCATGATCAATATTTGTCACACCATACTGTATTGCTGTGACACATACTGCCATAAAAAAAAACTCCATTTCTCTTTGGCACTTAAGCCTACATCAAAATATATTTGAAATTCAGACTGGCATGACTTGTCACTTGCTGTTGTGTGTGGACTTGTGATCCTGCTGTGCATTATTGAGCTTTGCTGATGACCTTGCATTTGATGTTGCATCATTGTTACACTATTTCTTGAGAGCTCCAGACCATGCTGAGTTTCTTGAACCATGTAAGTAATTGGCTTCTCCTGAGCACTTCATATTTAGATTGTCCACCGTTTCATTTTACTTGTGCATGTACTCCATGTAGTCTTGTTAAAATTGCTGCACTGTTTTGTGCTCGACCATGTCCATTTTCTATATGTTTATAGCTGCTCCATTTATCATGTCATAACCATGTTGCTCAATATACTATATTTGTTTCCACTTGAGCTTGACCATTTCATGTTGGTGCATAATATATATTGTTGTGCACCCATATAATGGCTTGTATGAGAACTTTGAGTAGCTCCAACAATTGGCTCGACACAGTTTGTACATTGAACACCCAGTCATTGTTGTGAGCTTAATATCACCACTGTTTTGACCATTTTGCTGCTTTGTAGTCCTAGCTTGTGAAAAATGAGTTGACACCATGTTTGCCAACCTGTTCTGGCTGATCTGGACTTGATCTTGAACCGATCTTGTATACTGATTTGCTCCATTCTATACACTGTTGCCATGTTAATTTTAACCTTGCTGACCATGTTTGAAATGCACTTGAACCAATTTCTTGTGTACATGTGACACTAGCTCCACACTTGGGCTATTTGAATACTTGTTTGGCTTCACTTGTCTCGACCATATTTGTTGATAGCTTCACTGTCTTGAAATGTGTTGAGTTGTGCACTGAGTTGAAATGGTCCACATGGCTACTCCTCAGATGCACATTGTATGTTGATTGGCAAGGCAGTCCACATGTGTATATTTGTGCACGTGTGTATATGCAGTCGATCAAACTAGTTCTCCTGTCCCTGTATTATATGTATACAAACTGACTGCCTTGTGGTATTTACAGTGTTTCACTGTGAATATCAAAAGCTGTCTAGTCACAGATGAATCAGATTAAGTCACGAAAAATGATGAGAAACACACCAGAAATCTGGAGCAAATAAAATTTTAAAATTGAAATTTATATTCACGTGTATTCAGTTTTATTTCTCTTGCAGTGTACTGTGTGTGTGTTTCATGTGACAGGTAAGCAGATGATGACTGGACTGACAGTGAAGTTGCTGTGAAGACAGAAGATTGGAGACAAGAACAATATGAAAATGTGTATATGAGTGAATGTCTGTATAACTGAGTGTGAGTGTTGTAGAGAGGAACTGTGTACTGAAATTGAATGTATTGAAATGTATATCAGTGATGTATATACAAATAGTGGAGTTATAAACCTGTACTGTTTAAATATTGAAATAAAATATTCTATTCAAATAAAATACTATGTGAATATTTAAATTTCTGCACAATTGTATTCTATTCAAATATAAATATTATATTTCTGTCTGTGATGTAATATAACAGTACAATAAAAAACACATTTAGTAATAAAATATATTTAATTGTTATCATCAAACAAAAATCATATAATTGTGTATACAACACTGTTATATACAATAGTTTCGACCCATGACCCATGTGCGTCGACCTATGTGTCGACCCACATAGGAGGTGGGTCGACCGATATCGAGCCAGTTAGATTTCGTGCCCGCAGAACACTTATGGAGACTTCATGCTTACTTGTTCTTAAGAGTTGAGATCAAAAACCCAAAATCCTAAGGCTTAGATTATCCCTCTACACCTATAGATCCACCTGACTCTTCCCTCGCCCTACACTTCTCCTTCTTCAATTTCTCAGCCTCCGCTCCAACTATGTTCTAAATTGACATAAAATTAGAGGATAATTCGGATTACAGTCAAATTGTAGATCTTAAGGACTTTCCTTCTTCCAAAGCCTTTCTGGATTTGCATTCTTTTGTCTATCAGTTTTATTTGATTTTAGATCAGCTATCTATATAAGAAAGATTTGAGAGTAAATGGTTTAAATCTACCAATCTTACATTTAGAATGTTTATAAGTATATCTTCTGCAAGTTATTACAATCTATTTAATGTATATTGTTTATTCCTTTTTAGTTGTTTATTTATTACAAGCAATTCTTCTCCATTATCCCCTATTTTGTTATGATTTTATTTACAGTTCTACAATGCCCTATTTTATTTATTTTGTTCATTTCTGGGTCTAGGCCTTACGAGTAGCCTAGACCAATCGTCCTTCATTTTATTTAGTTTGCGCTGAGCCCAGGCCAATGAGAGCCTATGACTTTATCGATTGATTTGTGTAAAAAATTAGAATAATACTGAATGTAAACTAAAAAGGATATTTTTGGTATATTGGAAATTGATGAATATTATATTCATTAATTGACGGTAAATTAGGAAAAAAATATTAATTGAAGAATATTCAAACTTATGAATTGGAATAAGTTATACTTAATTAGACGTGAAGTAATATGTAATTAGGAAACATGTAAATTGGAATGAATTGCACTTAATTAGACATTAAGTAGCATGGGGAAAGGGTTGTATAAAAAGATTACATTGGTTAGAAATGTCGCTTATAACCTAGGAATATAACATTTGGTTATATTGGGCTTATTAATAAACTTAAACATGGTAAGTTAAATTTATGAGATCAATACGCTAAGATAAACGAGTCCGTTCTGGAAGCATGTGGTTGATTAGGGAAGATAAGAGTCCTAATAGTGTAATGAAATCCTAATTATAAATTAGGGGCCAAGTCTATGCGTGACTTATGTCAAATGAATTTTTGTTTGGGAACCTGTATCAGTCAGTATCCCTTTGTTATCACGGAGTATCGCAGTAGGTAGAGGCTAGGGTATGCTTTACTGAATTAGATAGTAAGTGGTTCAAACGAGGTGGGTACGGTGTGTTTTGGCAGAACAATAAGCGTGCATTGTTACGATTGGGGAAGATAAGACGCTGTAATGCCTGTGATTAATGGTTGTGTCCTTTTAGGTGATGGGTTCGGCATTGATAACCCTGAATTTCGTAGTTGTCACATGTTATTCACATTTTGGGTAAAGTAGTCAATCTATGGGTAGAAATTAAGTAAAGCCTAATTATAATAAGTTGTTAGTTGGTGCAACAAATTTCAGATACGAAGGAGAAGCCTATCTTTATTAGTGTTTATATTTTCTACTATTTCACTTATGCTTTTATGACCATTACTCTTAGAACTGTTCTTCCGTCTAATGTTTCCTTTTCTTATGCTCACGCTAAAAATTACTTGAACTCACCAGACATATGTCTAATCTAGTTTGTTTTCGCCTTCCCACTTTCTTTTCCCCTCAAGTCTTTAGAGTGAAGGGCCTCAGCAGTGATTCTTGACTATCTAGTTCATCTCGGATTCAAACACTTTACTTCTTCATGTATTGGTTCAGTTCTTGTCTTTTGATCATTACATTGATTTATGCGAGGGATAACTTTTATGGTTTTACTTATGTACTCTGATATTTGTTGGGGAATGAAATGTTGATGATGTTTCGGGTACAATAACCTTGTTTTAATCATTATCATTATTGATTATAAAATATATGCTAACTCTTTTATCCAGAATATATATATATATATATATATATGTATGTATATGCAGGATTTATATGTGGATATTGAAGACTGTATAGTTAAGAGATTCAAGAATTAAAAGGAGAATCGAGAATCATGAGTATCAAGACATTAAGAGTTCAAGAGTCCAATACCATCAGAGTAATAGAGTTTGGATATTATGTAAAACTCTGAATAGCACTCAAACTCTATTTTCAAATTATCTCTTTTCAAATTAATTTTAAACCATTTTCAAATTGATTTCAAACTCCTCTCAAAAAGATTTTAATAATCCAAGGATTTCAAATTTATGATTTCAAATATATATTTCTTAATTTATAAGTTTCTTATTTTTATAGTTTTACATATTAAATCATTTATATAAATATTTTATATACTAAGTTTATATTTGATTATAATTTCAAATATTCTTATTAAACTTTAAGTTTTCATAAAACCATATATGTTTACATAATTTATACATCTCTTTATAAATTCCTACACACACACATATATATATATATATGTGTGTGTGTGTGTGTGTGTTTATAATTATATGATATAGCTTTTATATCACGTATATATAGTTTTTAATCATATGTTTAAACAAGCGTAATGGCACGTGCTTCGCGCGTGGTCTGGTTTACCTCAAATATTGCGTAATGTGTGTGTGTGTGTGTGTATATGGGGCGACTATTTGAACACAAAATTAGACACAAAGAAAGAGACACACATCCCTTAACCGTTGGATCTTTTTGTTTTTATATGGAGAGGTGTAATTCATGGGGTGATCCAATGATGTAAATCAATTATGTCACCGTTTGCATCAAAATTTTGTTTCTCTATAGACTTTCCTATATATATATATATGTATATGTGTGTGTGTGTGTGTGTGTGTGTATGGGAAATTCTATCGGGACACAAAGTTTAGACACAATTGGTGACACAACTAATCTCCACCATTGGATCACCCCATGAATTACACCTCTCCACATAAAAACAAAAAGATCCAACGGTTGAGGCTTTGTGTCTCCGGGTTTGTGTCTAATTTTGTGTTCCAGTAGCCGCCCCCTATATATATAGTATGTACTCAGTGTCGATGGCACAGATTTAGGTTGTGCTTAATATATGCTATAGTGTACTAAGTTAGAAATGTACAATTTGATCATTGTTAAATTTATTCACAGCATAATCGTTAAGAATTTGTAGTATTGTTAAAACGCATACAATATGCATCTAAAATTGTTATTTTCCATACATGTACACCATGAATACTTATAATTTTCATTCGCTCGTTTGAGAATAGTAAACAATAAAAATTGACGATCAATAAAAAATTAACATCAAAAAATTGTCCTTCCATTTACAAAGATAATATTTACTCGTAAATGAGAAAAAAGACAAAGAGTTCATGCAATAACAATTGTCGTACCACCGTAATAAAAATGTAGACATGTAGGTAAATAAGGATCATAATGAATGTATCTAGTTGTAAAACGACAATGCATCTGACAGTTGTCTACACACCATGGATCGATCCGATCGATCCCTGCTTACATATCAATAGCTATAATAATGTAAAAGAACTATTGTATAATCAATGTAAGAAACACTTGTATACATGATTGATAGACCATAATTGATATTGTCAATGCAGTATGAGTTGAATTTTATGAAACAATTGAAAAGAGAATTTTATTACAATCTGAAATGTTGTAATAATGAATAATATGTTGTTACATAGCCTATGGAAAAGGCCGATGCCTTATATATGAAGCGGGGAAGCTATTTCATGTAATACTAAATAGTTTTTGTATCGAGTATTTCATTTACTTTAACCCCCCCCCCCCGAAACCTAACCCTAATTAGGTTTCCCAAAAGAAAAATGGCGGCGTCTCTTTGATCGGCGACGGAATCTTCTAGTCAGGCCTCCACGACAGATGGATTTGACGTCGCTTGAGATCTTGAGCTTGAATGACTTCGAATCCATTGAGAGAGGTTAAATTGAAGGTTTAAAACAGAATCGATTAAGATCTGTTATGAAACCCTAGCTGAACTTTACAGATCCAACACCGGTTGAAGTGACTTTGAAGATTAATCTGGAATATAAATGATCTTGCTTGACCTTGACTTTGGATCTGAAGAATCAACGTTGAACTCTTCTTTTAATCTACTGAAATTTGGTCCTGAGAGGGGTTTTGTAAGCATGTCTGCTTTTTGATCAAACGATGGTATATACCCTACTCTCAATTTTCCTTGTATAACTTGTTCTCTGATAAAATACATGTCGAGCTCTATGTGCTTTGTTTTTGAATGAAGAACAGGATTTGAAGTTAGTGAGATTGCACTAACATTATCACACCATATCACTGGTTTCTTGTTTAATTTGATTTTAACTTCTTCCAGTATGGATTTGATCCATAGAACTTCAGCTGCAGCACTAGCAACACATCTGAATTCTGCTTCTGTGCTAGATCTAGAAACTGTACTTTGTTTTCTAGCACTCCATGATACATGATTTTTTTCCTAGGTATATACAATAACCTGATGTTGATTTTCTATCATCCAAGTCTGTTCCCCAGTCAGCATCAGCATATGTGTAACACCCCACGTCCATTAATGTCACTCACAAAAGGAATGCATTAACTTCCATGGAGGTTTTAAGTGAGTATAGAACAGTAAAATTACAACAAGACAGATATAAAATAGTACTTGGAAATTTAAAACTTTATTTCATTGCAGCAGAAGTCAAAACATGTTTGATTACATCATAATACCATAAATCAGAGTCAAGTACAATATCTATCTTGATAAAACAAAATACATAATCCCATTACATAAATAGCCATTAAACAAAAGATAACAAGCTGGACTTTACTTTAGCAATCCAAGCTCTCCAAAAGAGATAAGCAATCCAATCAAACACCACTAGAGCTGGGCCCAACCTGAGGACCTGGAGGGGGAAAAAGATAGAAATAGAGGGGGTCAGACATAAAGTCTGGCGAGTATGACAATTCTAACAATACTATTTTCAAAGTAATCAAACTAAGGCATAAGCTGGAGAATAAGGAAATGCCTATGAACTATTGGGTGTGACAGAACAGGCAAAGGAAATGAGGTTAACCATGGTAACATTAAAGGCATACCTACTAAAGAATAATTACTACACTGCACCACACCCGTTACTAATCACTAACGTTAATGACGCTTCCTAATCAATATAGGATAATTACTATACTCTACCATACTGCACCGTGCTGTACTGTACTAGCACTAACTGCACCCCTACTAGTCACTTTGATCCCTAAATAGAATGATGATAGCTTCGTGTACTACTAGATGTACCCACTATCCTCCACGTTTTACTGTGTATCTCTAGTTGCTGTCCTAGGTACCCAACGTGTACCTATCCCTACTAGACGTACCCCCTTAATAATGGTAATTCCACGTACTCCTAGCTGACGTCATAGGTGTCGTCTGCCCCTATCTCCACTAGGTGTACCCTTTTAATACTTAATTAATAATGGTAGCTTCGTGTACTACTAGGTGTACCCATTACCCTGCCCCATTCGATCGGCTCCCTAACTCGTAGATACCCGTGCTGGCCCCATAGTGGGGTGTATCACTCCCCTAAAGTGGCAACCCGATACAACTTAAGGATGCACGGCTTATACCTACACGATGCAACAACGTCTTACCTACCAGCCCGGGTCCACTCACGCATATGAACCCGTTGGACTTGCGTTGCCACCGCTAACCCGTTTTGGCCTCTTATAGTCAAGCCCAGTATGCGTGTCCCGTCCTCGACTTGGGTCAAGCTCACAAAGATACGTTTGGGATACTGGTTGAAATGGGCCTCCCACCAAGCTTCCCACCTAGGCTTGGTCCCCTCTAACACATTCCACTTAAGCCCCTTCATGTCCACTTACATGTTTTAAATTTGGTTAATGGTTTCTATTAGTAATTCCACATGCCACCCAAGGCACCCACTTAACCCCTATGTCCCACTTACATATTTAATTTGGTTAAGTGTTACTAATCGTATTTTCTCATGCCACCCAAGGCACCTACTTAACCCTCTTCTTAGTCATGTTCATTTGCATGTGTGTTTGCTTAAGTCTTACTAATCGTATTTCAAATGCCACTAAAGGCAACCACTAGATTCCTCATGCCACCACATGTTTTCTTTCTAAATTCAAGACCATCCCGTTCATTGGGTCAGTTAGGGATAGCCATGGAGGGCGGGAAACTTGTTTTCCAAAGCCAAGCTTAGACACTATCCTCTCTGTCACCCTAGAACCTTCTGGTGTATGTAGATAGAAAGAATGTTAATTATCATAAGTGATTAATTAATTAATTAATCTTTCCCAAATTTGAATTAACTTCCCTATCCAAATTAATAATTTATTCAAAATTTAATGATGTCCATAATTGACTCAATTATGTCCATCCATTTATGGTATGATAAATCATACCCTTTTTCACCACAAATTCATTATATGCCATTAAAGGCATTTTATACCAATTTCTCAATCCCGATTCAAATTCAAAGTAATCCATAATTAACTTATGACCATTTCTACACATTAATTTTCCAATTAATGTCTTAATTCCATTTTTCGCCTTTTAAGGCAATTCACATATCTCAAATTTGTTATATGCCTTTTTAAGGCTATTTCGTGCAAATTCTCAATATTAATTCTTTTAATATCACCCCTATCCCACGTTGTACGTTCATACGTTAAACGTAAAATATACGTTAGACTCGAATAGTCTAACTCATAGCACAAAGATAAATTATCACAACAACAACATATATGTATATGACTAAAATAGATCTACTCATAAAAAGGGGTGAAACTTGCATATGTGATAGAGGTCCAACACTTAAACTTGCATAGGATAAGACTATAACTTGCATAAGCTACACATGTTAAAGGTATCAACTTGTTTGGTTAAATGTCACAGTCTACATAATATAACCCAAATTCATGTATAAACTTGCAACATAATGGTGGTGTGAACTAGTATAGAACTCACACATGTCATGGATCTAATTTTAGATCTAAAATAAGTGTCATGAAACCTACACAATTTTTATTAATCAGTGCCAAAACTTGCATAGGTACATGTATGAATCATCATAGCCCAAACATATATAATATCATGATTTGACTAACATGGACTAACCAACATGGATACTAACATCGTGACTATGTAACATATGTGACATCATTTACAACATATCATCATCTAACTTAATAACATAGGTTCATGTATATGGGTACATCTAACTTAATAGATAAATTCCCATAATAAAAATTCATTTAGTCATAGATTCATGCATATGGGTACACCTAACTTAATAGGAAAATTCCCATAATCATGATCCATTTAATTTTTTAGAAAAAAAACATAAACTTTAAAACATGATCCAATTTGCATAAATAACAACATCATGATTTTACAACTTGTACGATTCAACACAACTTAACATGATATCGTAATCATATAACTTATGGATTTCCAACATATGTGTTAACATGAGATCTACAACATATATAAGATTTATGACATAACATAGCATGATTTACACATAGCATAGCATGATAGCATAACATAGCATAGCATGATTTTCATCATAGCATGGCATGATAGCATAACATAGCATAGCATGATTTTCATCATAGCATAACAAAACATTTAGAACATACATGATAACATAAGATTTTACAATAACATATATGACAATTCACATCATTTTCTTATGTTTCATTTACATCTTAATCAAATTAGTTTGCTGATAATCTTGTGAGAGTCATCATACTCACAATTTAAGAAGAAAGAGAGAGTCTAGATTGCTTTTAGAATTGGATTAGATTAGCTTTCTTCTACTTTGATTTGCGGCGGCTACTCGGAGTTCCATGGCGACGGCATGACAGCGGCTTCTCTAATTTTTCATATGAATTAGAATGAGAGACTACCCACTTATTTATAGAATTTAGGATTCATTTAGGCCATTAGATTTAACCTAGAAATAACCGCAGCCGTTCAGACAAGATGGGGTTTATCTTATTGACTCAGCAATGAGTCAGAAGTGACTCAGCAAACACTTAGCAAATTAATAAACTTCTATTCATGTTTACATTAACTGCCCATATATATATATATATACACACACACACACGCACCTATTCATGAATTCAAATAATGCAAATTAATTGCTTGCCTGAAAAAAAAGGAAATCGAGCATATAATTTAATTTCCCCTTTTTTTTTCTCTACTTTCCTTGCAACATGCAAAATCAATGCATAATGAAGTTACCTACATACATACATATCTACTTATGCATAAATCTTTCCCTCCAAATAAATTGACTGCATTTATCTTCTCAATTATATATATATATATATATATATATATATATATACATATATATATTCAATATATATATATATATATATATATATATATTTGAACCGCGTTCACACTAAGCCGCTTTTTAGCCATTCCCCTAAAACAAAAATATGGCGTTGGCGGGGATCGAACTCTGCACCTCTTGTATGCAAGTCACATATTCCAACCAAATGAGCTACTATGTCTTTTGCTTACAATTCTTAGAACAATGCTAAACATTATTCTTTTCTCATTCCTCTTTTTCCATGTTTTGCTGCAATATTTAATTTAAGGATATCTTTTTCATACGGAGTCCAATTTACGCAAACTCGGACTCTATCTCAAGCAGAATTCCGAGACGAACGCAATGGCGCAACCCGTTTCACCTAATTATTTTTCTAAAAATTAATTATATCTTGATTTTTTTATTTTTATGTTCATAGAAAATACGGGGTGTTACATTCTCCCCTCCTTAAAGGATTTCGTCCCCGAAATCTTCAAGTTAGGAAGAATGTGTCCTACCATCCAATCATCCATCTACTCAACCATCAGGCACAGGCATCCATTGTCCTTAAGATACTTCTAATGCTTTCATGTTTATATGCATAGTGTGTGTACATGTCCTTATCCAATGCAAAAATCAGGCGATCTACTGATTCAGTTGACCTCCTTAATGCGAACCATGATAGTGTCATGCATCCATTGTGTATGCAAAAGATTCCTAATGATACATATTATTTCTATATGCGTGCACAACCCTTCATCTTAATGCAGCATCCATATGATAATACAACCACTATTCATTCATTAATTTAAATATGCACACATATTTATATGTAATATGAGAGTGACTGAGCCGATCTAGTGCCTTAAATTGTGTGTATATGTATCCACGAGCAACCACTAGCAAACACTTGCATCCACTTGCATCCATCAAACATAACATGTCTCAAACACATGTTTCAACCATAGGACTACCCTTCTAAAGGTCAAAGACTTAAACGAGAGGATGTACTAAAGATAGGACAAGTATAAGCTAGGCGATAAAGGAGAATATAAAAGACATAACCCCGAAAAGGAAGGGGTACAACAAACGAATCTTCTCTTCCGTCTCCCAAGTAGCGTCTCCTTGATCTTCTTCCCATTGCACTTTGACTAGCTTTACCTCTCGGTTTCTCAACTTCTTAATCTCCGACCCAAGAATGCATGTAGGAGCTAGTCTGATCGTGGCATCTCGCTCTACTTCCACTTACTTAAGCGTGTTCGGCTCCACCACTTTCGCCGTATCATGTAAACACTTCCTCAAACTTTCATCCCGTAATATACAAAGTTTACCGTCCCTACGCAACCAACCCTTATGATCTAGGGTATACCTACTAAGATGGCTTGATGACTCCCCTCTTGTGAGATTCTCTACTAACTCAACCAACTGTGGGTCAGCTCGCTGTGCCTCTCCAATCCGTCCCAAAAGCATAGGTCTGACCTCTAAGGATGCTAGCGAACCAAGTACAAAATCAATGGATGGTCTAAAGTCAAAGGTAGAGATAAAATCTAAGCTACGCCGCTCAACAGACCAAGGACTCAGTGTCAACCCTTTTCTACTTAAGGCCCCCACCACAACGTTACCCTTGCCAGGGGTATATGCTATTTCGAAATCGTAGGACGCCAAGAACTCCATCCACCTTTGCTGCCTCAAGTTCAGATCTTTTTGAGAGAACAAATACCTTAGCAACTTATGGTCTGAAAGCAACTCCTAAGTCGTGGGTAGGGTAATTCCCCTCATGGACTTTCGATAGTCTTCCTCCATAACACATCACCCTTCCCCAGAGGCTTCCCTAAGATGTAGGGCATGCTCTTCTCCGCTTCTAGAGAAAACCAGGATATTATTCCATGCAAAATTTGTCACAACTGTCCATCTCTCACGCAGACCATCCTAGTCGAACTCGACACCCCCCAAGTGCAAGCCCCAAAGGCCTAAACCAATATCAGACAAACACCCAAGGGATACCTCCTTCGAATTCAGATGACATACATGAGATGATACTAGTAAAACGGCCAAATAACTGAGCACTTAACGGACTCTGGCTGTCCTTGCCAGTATTGCTCCAAAACCATCGTTGATCTCATAACTGGCTTTGCATTATCCACTAGGCACACACGAAAGCTTACTTCGCTCCTCTAGGTAAACCCCGCTCTACATCGAAGACATCCCCATACTCACGGACCACACAAACAGATCCCAAATCATCGTTGGATAAAATCAGAAGATTCTAGGCAACTAAGCATCACTAAACTCCTATGGTCACAAGAAATATGAGGGTCTTTCCATAACGAACCAATAGTATAACTACCCTCCTTCCCCAATCTAGGATGGCACCACGCCTGGCTAGACAATCCATCCCTAGAATCAAACTATAGATCGTGAAACCAAGAATGAAGGCGCTGCATTCAAACCCGACGCCCGAGATAGACACTCTCAAATCCCGACAAACCATTGAAGGATGAGCCGAACCACCAACAGGATTTGAGACTAGATGGGATCCTTAACTAGACTAGTATTTAGGTGCAGTGTTTCAACTAACGAAGCAGATACTAATGAGTATGAAGCGCCAGAATCAAACAAGGTTCGAACAGGATGATAAAGAAAACCAAATTTCAACCTAGACGGTCCTACGCCCATCAGGTATACCAGCCGTGAGGGAATACAACAAAACTCCAGAAGATCCTGTACTTTATTCTTGCCTCTTTGGACAATCCTAATAAGGTGTCCTATTTCTCCAAAACAACTAGCCTTCTTCTTCACATTCTCCATTCGTGACCTCCCACAAAGATGAGGTTTCGTCCTTTATTAACCTAACAGCTATTTGAACCTTCCTTCCATCGTCCATCTTAAAGGTTCCCACAACCCTCCACCTCCTTGGACTAACTTCTAGCCCGACAAACATCTAAGTCCCTTGAAGTGGTTCTTCCGTCCTTCGTACGGAAGTCCTTATTTATCTTAGAAAAAGCATCTATACGCGGAGGGGAAATTCAAAAAGAGAAAGAGGAAGAGATTCAAAACGGAGAATCGAAGGAAGGATATATGGCTCTTGGGGATTATGTTCTCAAAATAAACCTTTCTTTCAAAAATACTCTTCTACAAACATATTTTTGAAAGTATTCTTTATAAAAATGGCTTTTGAAAAATAGTTTTTCAAAATATCTTATCTGTTCTGGTAACCTTAAGCTCTGATACCACGTGTAACACCCCACGTCCATTAATGTCACTCACAAAAGGAATGCATAAACTTCCATGGAGGTTTTAAGTGAGTATAGAACAGTAAAATTACAACAAGACAGATATAAAATAGTACTTGGAAATTTAAAACTTTATTTCATTGCAGCAGAAGTCAAAACATGTTTGATTACATCATAATACCATAAATCAGAGTCAAGTACAATATCTATCTTGATAAAACAAAATACATAATCCCATTACATAAATAGCCATTAAACAAAAGATAACAAGCTGGACTTTACTTTAGCAGTCCAAGCTCTCCAAAAGAGATAAGCAATCCAATCAAACACCACTAGAGCTGGGCCCAACCTGAGGACCTGGAGGGGGAAAAAGATAGAAATAGAGGGGGTCAGACATAAAGTCTGGCGAGTATGACAATTCTAACAATACTATTTTCAAAGTAATCAGACTAAGGCATAAGCTGGAGAATAAGGAAATGCCTATGAACTATTGGGTGTGACAGAACAGGCAAAGGAAATGAGGTTAAGCATGGTAACATTAAAGGCATACCTACTAAAGAATAATTACTACGTTGCACCACACCCGTTACTAATCACTAACGTTAATGACGCTTCCTAATCAATATAGGATAATTACTATACTCTACCGTACTGTACCGTGCTGTACTGTACTAGCACTAACTGCACCCCTACTAGTCACTTTGATCCCTAAATAGATTGATGATAGCTTCGTGTACTACTAGATGTACCCACGATCCTCCACGTTTTACTGTGTATCTCTAGTTGCTATCCTAGGTACCCAACGTGTACCTATCCCTACTAGACGTACCCCCTTAATAATGGTAATTCCACGTACTCCTAGCCGACGTCATAGGTGCCGTCTGCCCCTATCTCCACTAGGTGTACCCTTTTAATACTTAATTAATAATGGTAGCTTCGTGTACTACTAGGTGTACCCACTACCCTGCCCCATTCGATCGGCTCCCTAACTCGTAGATACCCGTGCTGGCCCCACAGTAGGGTGTATCACTCCCCTAAAGTGGCAACCCGATACAACTTAAGGATGCACGACTTATACCTACACGATGCAACAACGTCTTACCTACCAGCCCGAGTCCACTCACGCATATGAACCCGTTGGACTTGCGTTGCCATCGCTAACCCGTTTTGGCCTCTTATATTCAAGCCCAGTATGCGTGTCCCGTCCTCGACTTGGGTCGAGCTCACAAAGATACGTTTGGGATACTGGTTGAAATGGGCCTCCCACCAAGCTTCCCACCTAGGCTTGGTCCCCTCTAACACATTCCACTTAACCCCCTTCATGTCCACTTACATGTTTTAAATTTGGTTAAGGGTTTCTATTAGTAATTCCACATGCCACCCAAGGCACCCACTTAACCCCTATGTCCCACTTACATATTTAATTTGGTTAAGTGTTACTAATCGTATTTTCTCATGCCACCCAAGGCACCTACTTAACCCTCTTCTTAGTCATGTTCATTTGCATGTGTGTTTGGTTAAGTCTTACTAATCTATTTCAAATGCCACTAAAGGCAACCACTAGATTCCTCATGCCACCACATGTTTTCTTTCTAAATTCAAGACCATCCCGTTCATTGGGTCAGTTAGGGATAGCCATGGAGGGCAGGAAACTTGTTTTCCAAACCCAAGCCTAGACACTATCCTCTCTGTCACCCTAGAACCTTCTGGTGTATGTAGATAGAAAGAATGTTAATTATCATAAGTGATTAATTAATTAATTAATCTTTCCCAAATTTGAATTAACTTCCCTATCCAAATTAATAATTTATTCAAAATTTAATGATGTCCATAATTGACTCAATTATGTCCATCCATTTATGGTATGATAAATCATACCCTTTTTCACCACAAATTCATTATATGCCATTAAAGGCATTTTATACCAATTTCTCAATCCCTATTCAAATTCAAATTAATCCATAAATAACTTATGACCATTTCTACACATTAATTTTCCAATTAATGTCTTAATTCCATTTTTCGCCTTTTAAGGTAATTCACATATCTCAAATTTGTTATATGCCTTTTTAAGGCTATTTCGTGCAAATTCTCAATATTAATTCTTTTAATATCACCCCTATCCCACGTTGTACGTTCATACGTTAAACGTAAAATATACGTTAGACTCGAATAGTCTAACTCATAGCACAAAGATAAATTATCACAACAACAACATATATGTATATGACTAAAATAGATCTACTCATAAAAAGGGGTGAAACTTGCATATGTGATAGAGGTCCAACACTTAAACTTGCATAGGCTAAGACTATAACTTGCATAAGCTACACATGTTAAAGGTGTCAACTTGTTTGGTTAAATGTCACAGTCTACATAATATAACCCAAATTCATGTATAAACTTGCAACATAATGGTGGTGTGAACTAGTATAGAACTCACACATGTCATGGATCTAATTTTAGATCTAAAATAAGTGTCATGAAACCTACACAATTTTTATTAATCAGTGCCAAAACTTGCATAGGTACATGTATGAATCATCATAGCCCAAACATATATAATATCATGATTTGACTAACATGGACTAACCAACATGGATACTAACATCGTGACTATGTAACATATGTGACATCATTTACAACATATCATCATCTAACTTAATAACATAGGTTCATGTATATGGGTACATCTAACTTAATAGATAAATTCCCATAATAAAAATTCATTTAGTCATAGATTCATGCATATGGGTACACCTAACTTAATAGGCAAATTCCCATAATCATGATCCATTTAATTTTTTAGAAAAAAAACATAAACTTTAAAACATGATCCAATTTGCATAAATAACAACATCATGATTTTACAACTTGTACGATTCAACACAACTTAACATGATATCATAATCATATAACTTATGGATTTCCAACATATGTGTTAACATGAGATCTACAACATATATAAGATTTATGACATAACATAGCATGATTTACACATAGCATAGCATGATAGCATAACATAGCATAGCATGATTTTCATCATAGCATGGCATGATAGCATAACATAGCATAGCATGATTTTCATCATAGCATAACAAAACATTTAGAACATACATGATAACATAAGATTTTACAATAACATATATGACAATTCACATCATTTTCTTATGTTCCATTTACATCTTAATCAAATTAGTTTGCTAATAATCTTGTGAGAGTCATCATACTCACAATTTAAGAAGAAAGAGAGAGTCTAGATTGCTTTTAGAATTGATTAGCATTGGATTAGATTAGCTTTCTTCTACTTTGATTTGCGGCGGCTACTCGGAGTTCCATGGCGACGACATGACGGCGGCTTCTCTAATTTTTCATATGAATTAGAATGAGAGACTACCTACTTATTTATAGAATTTAGGATTCATTTAGGCCATTAGATTTAACCTAAAAATAACCGTAGCCGTTCAGACAAGATGGGGTTTATCTTATTGACTCAGCAATGAGTCAGAAGTGACTCAGCAAACACTCAGCAAATTAATAAACTTATATTCATGTTTACATTAACTGCCCATATATATATAAATATATATATATATATACACACGCACCTATTCATGAATTCAAATAATGCAAATTAATTGCTTGCCTGAAAAAAAAGGAAATCGAGCATATAATTTATTTTCCCTTTTTTTTTCTCTACTTTCCTTGCAACATGCAAAATCAATGCATAATGAAGTTACCTACATACATACATATCTACTAATGCATAAATCTTTCCCTCCAAATAAATTGACTGTATTTATCTTCTCAATTATATATATATATACATATATATATATATTCAATATACATATATATATATTTAAATTTTTTTTGAACCGCATTCACACTAAGCCGCTTTTTAGCCATTCCCCTAAAACAAAAATATGGCGTTGGCGGGGATCGAACTCTGCACCTCTTGTATGCAAGTCACATATTCCAACCAAATGAGCTATTATGTCTTTTGCTTACAATTCTTAGAACAATGCTAAACATTATTCTTTTCTCATTCCTCTTTTTCCATGTTTTGCTGCAATATTTAATTTAAGGATATCTTTTTCATACGGAGTCCAATTTACGCAAACTCGGACTCTATCTCAAGCAGAATTCCGAGACGAACGCAACGGCGCAACCCGTTTCACCTAATTATTTTTCTAAAAATTAATTATATATTGATTTTTTTTATGTTCACAGAAAATACGGGGTGTTACAATATGCATTGATATTTAGAGAGTTGCTAGCTTTAAATATAAGTCCATGATCAATTGTTCCTTTTAGATACCTTAAAATTCTTTTAACAGCCTTCCAATGTGTATCTAAAGGATTCTGCATATATTGACTTGCCTTGTTCACACTATAAGATATGTCTGGTCTTGTTATAGTAGCATACTGTAGTGCTCCAATGATACTTCTGTAAAACCTTGCATCTTGAATTGCCTCACCCTTATGTTTTGAAAGCTGATTACTTGTGATCATTGGAGTTGAGAGTGAACTGGCTTTGTCCATTTTTGCCTTTTGAAGTATTTAAGAAATATATTTCCTCTGACTAAGATGAATTTCTGACTGACTAGTTTTCTTAACTTCAATGCCAAGGAAATAATTTAAATTCCCTAAATCTTTGATTGAGAATTCTGCATTTAATCTTCCTATAATGAACTCAATTTCTGTACTGCTACTACTTATAACAATAAGATCATCAACATAAATAAGGATATAAGTAGTATCAGTGTCAGTAAATTTTATGAATATTGAGTTATCAGATTTTGTAGGCTTGTAGTTATAGTTGACAAGTGTTGATTTCGACTTGTCAAACCAAACTCTAGGTGCCTGCTTCAACCCATAAATTGCTTTGTTGAGTTTGCACACCAATTTTGTGTTACTCTTATCATAGAATCCTTCAGGTTGTTGCATGAACACTTCTTCCTGCAAATTACCATTAAGAAATGCATTATTAACATCCAATTGTCTAATGTTCCAATTTCTACTCAAGGCAATGGTTAAAATTATTCTAATAGATGAAGGTTTCACAACAGGTGAAAATGTCTCAGAAAAATCAAACCCATACCGTTGTGAATATCATTTTGCAACTAACCTTGCCTTGTACTTAGAAATTGAACCGTCAAAATTTCTTTTTAATTTGTAAACCCATTTACACCCAATTGTATTTTTATTATCTGGTTTTTCAACCAATGACCAGGTTCCTTTCTTAATTAAAGCATCATATTCTTCTTCCATAGCTTGTTTCCAATTTTCAGATTGAGATGCTTCATAGAAAGTAACTGGTTCATCCTGCATAACAACAGTATTAATATTTTTGGATTTAAAAATACCACATTTAGCTCTTGTCAACATAGGATGCTTGTTTGCATTATCACCAACTGTTGTGCCTTGATTTACATTCTCTGATGAATCTGCAACAGGTGTTTAATCACCTCTTGCATCACTAGTAGCTTGACCTGAATGATTCTGATTATCAACACTGTCATCAACTCTTTGCTCTTGACCTGGCCTTCTTATAGGCACTGTGAGTTGAGGGCTGGTGATGGTGTCTTTCATGATTTGTTGAGGTGGCACCATCATTTGTATTTCTTCAGGAATATCAGGTATAACAATTCTTGGATTTACTACTTTTTCAGTAGTTTTTATTTTTTCAGTACTGAAAGGGAATACTTTTTCATTGAATTTTACATGCTTGGATATATATTCTGCCTGTACTGTCTAAACATCTATACCCCTTTTGACTATTACAATATCCAAGACAGGTACATGAAGTTGACCTGAAACTCAACTTGTGAGTATTATATGGTCTTAAACAAGGGAAACATTGACATCCAAACACTTTTAAATGTTCATAGTCTGGTTTGATTTTAAATAAAACTTCTTGTGGACTTTTTAAATTAAAAACCTTAGTTTGTAATAAATTTATCAAGTGAACAACAGTATAGAATGCTTCAGGCCAGAATTTTAGGGGCATTGAAGCTTGAGCAAGTAAAGTCAATCCGGTTTCAACTATATGCCTCTGTTTCCTCTCAATTAGACAATTTTGTTCAGAGGTATATGGACAAGTAGTTCTATGATTAATTCCCTTTTTTCAAAATAAGGTTTTAATGGTAAAAATTCTCTTCCACCATCAGTTTGTATAATACTCACATGTTGACCAGTCATATTTTCAATCTTATTAATAAACTGGATAACAATATTACAAGCATCAGATTTGGATTTTAACATATAAATCCAGGTGAACCTAGAATATGCATCAATGAAAGATATGTAATACTTATACCCATAGTCAGAATTGATAGATGTTGGACCCCATAAATCAGTGGCAACAAGATCAAGTGGTCTAGAATAACTTGTGTGTGAGTCTGGAAATGCAAGTTTATGACTCTTTCCCATTTGACAGGATGAACATACATATGAATCAAGAATTTTATCAATTGAAATATTATTATTGATCAATACTTCTTTTATAATTTTGCTACTAGGATGTCCTAACTAGCAATGCCACAGATCAAACTTACTAGAAAACTCAGAATCATTAACATATGTCAACATGCAGTTTTTCTTACTACAGACTGAATTTTTATGATTCAAATCAAATCTGTACAATCTATTACATTCATTACCCTGCAAAATGATTTCATGAGTTAGTATATCCTTGATAATGCAAGTATTTGGATAAAATTCAAAGTAAACATTATTATCTTTAGCAAATTGGGAAACACTCATTAAATTCTTCTTAATAGAAGGGACCCTTAGAAGATTTTTTAGGATTAATTCCTTAGGTCCATATAAACTTGCATTTCCAGTGTGTGATATATATGCAATTTTACCATTACCTACAAATAAGTTTTGCATACCTTTGTATTCCTTGTTACCCAAGTTTAAGTTGGCCAAATTGTTTGTGACATGATTTGTAGCCCCTGAGTCTGGATACCAACAATCATCATTATCATCATCTGTTGAGATTGAATCTGTGTTTAACACTTCTGGTTGACTTTTACCTCCATCTTTTTGCACATTGACCAGATTTACACTGCTACTGTTGCCTTGTTGAGAGGGGTTGTAATTAGAATTATATATAAAATAGCATTTATTGGTAGTGTGACCAAATTTTTCACAAATTTGACATTTAACTCTGTTTGTGTTATTGCCACTTCTACCACCTCTTCTGCCTCCTCTATTTGTAGATCCACCCCTCCGATTGTTATTAAATTGACCTCTTGAACCTTGACTTCTTTCTTGCTGTTTTCCTTTATTATAAGTATAGTTCATAGCCATGTCAGGATTTAATATTTTGTTGTGTTTTATCCTTCCTTCATGTGAAAGAAGAGTAGAATACACAAACTGTAAGGAGGGAGTAGGATCCATAGTTGATATAATTGCAACAACAGCTTCATATTCATGATCTAGTCCACTGATTATATACAACACATGTTCTGAATCTGAAGTTTTATGACCTGCAAAAGCCAACTGATCACACAGATTCTTGACTTTAAGTAAGTACTTATTCATACTCATTTCATCATTTCTTATAGTTTGCAACTGTCTTCTATGATGCATTATCCTAGCAGAAGATTGAGAGGTAAAATTTCTCTAAATTGTTGACCATACTTCTTGGGCTGTTTTACATCCAATTAATTGAGGTAGGATATTAGAACTTATGGATGACATCATCCAAGCACATACAAGACTATCTTGTCTCTGATGAACTGTATATTCTGGATTTGGAACAAGTTGATTATCCTTATCTCGAATAAACTTTTGTGGAATCATCTTTGTACCAAGTATATAATCTTCTAATCCATAACCTCTAACTGCAGTCTCTATTTGCAGTTTCCAAAGCAAGAAGTTCGTTTCATCAAGCTGAACAAAAACAATCTGTGACGGCAAGGAATTTCGCTCGGCCCGAACCAGTCGCTAAACCGACCCAGACCGTTCGAAACGCCCTATCGTTGAGAACACGACAAAATAGAACGCATATAAAAAGAACATTTCAATGTATATTACAACAATGCATCAGATTACAAGAGTATACAGAGTACAAATGAATATTATACAGAAATAAATATCAGAGGTTTTAAATTACATTTAAATACATAGCAGCGAAAAATAATACAATACACAACTAGAAGAGATATACGGATACAAAGCTTTCCGGATATCGTTCCAGCTGTAAACCAGGATCCTGTGAATATAAATCTGCAAAACCAAAACTGCTAGCTGCCCGTGTCAAAATAGGGGCACCCAGAGTTTAGGTTAAAACAATAAACTCCAGGTCAGTCATGGGACTGGTGTGAGAACTAAAACAGTTATAATTCTTTATTTTAAAGTTCGGTAAATCAAGGGACCACGCCGTATAACACGGAACGGGTTTCCTCCCAAGAATACCAGTGCATAAAACAAACAGCGCAATGCTAAATAAAGAAAAAATGAAGCTATTATAAGACCCAGTTCCCATCACACAATGAAATCGCAAGCCGGAGGATAGGGTTTTTACCTTATAATAGCCAAGAATGCTTGATACGTTTAAAACAAATCATTTGATACTATAATAAGTGCATAGTGTATAAAACAACTTCAAATCATAAGTATCAATCATAGGCGGCATGAGCGCCTCATCCCACTATGTCACCATACTAGGTTCTACAATTAAAACCGCAAATGTCACGTATTTGGAAATTGGATTTCCGTCTATGAACCGAGGCAAAAGATAGTCCTCAACCGATTCGTGACTCTCTAGCCCGAGCCACAGGCAAGCGCGCAGGCAAGCCTTTAGATCGTCAGGGCCGGTCCACCGATGTGGATTATTATGCCTGAACACTACGTTTCCCCACCCTATGGGGTGTAAGTCTGGTCCGTCTGCCGACCAGAATGCATCGGCCGAAACCGATATAACCGAGGCGCCTCGCAACAGCAACAACCACATAAGTCAAACTCGTCAGGGCGTGTAAAACCACTGACGCCACTTCTAGCTAGAAAGAAACGCAAGTCCTCCCTGAGGTCCGTCTCCCGTTTTTGGTTCATACCGGGTGTGAAACACGCGAAGTAAACGTTACACAAAGCTACGCCACAAAGGCCGTGCTTTGATCATCACCACAAGACTTTGCTTTTCTACAGAAGCCTCGATCAATTGCCACTTAGGCATGCCACACAGGCAATTCACTCCATGCGTTTGATATCCATCAATATATAACCCCTGAGCTCGTATGTCTCAGAGAAGGGCGTTAAGCAAGAGAATAAATTCTCCGCCGCCAAACAGATATATATTTAATAGAAATCAATCACACAGACTAAAATCCAATGTCAGACACACAGTCCATTTACAAGTCCGTTCTGGGGCTGAACGAAACTGGAGGCACCTAGTACCCCGCATATCCATCGATCTCCAAGCACGTCTGGACGATCACTAACTGTTTCCATCTTCTTGGGTGTACAGCCCAATCAAGATCATCAGTAATCACCCAAACGACGTGAAGACTTCCGGTCTTCGACCACCGTCTTCATCTTCGACACCACGTCGAATCAGTTATTCAGAATGGGATAAACCCGGTCTTTCTGAATAACTCGCGTATATATTATAAAAGTGTTACACAAACACAACATACGCCTCATTCCAATTCAGAATATTCTTTTATTCGAATATTCCTATACTTTGGGAAAAGTTCCCATTAATTTTATCCAAGATAAATTTTTTAAATTTATTCTTTAATCTCCTTTGAATATCAATTCAAACTAGTCGGGATTAGCGAACCACACCGAAGTAATCATTTATTTTATTTCCCAATCCCAACCTATTCATCCCATGAAGTAAAACTGGTAATACTTCATATCTAACACCACAGTGTTATCGGTAAATTCAATTACCATTTCACGTTCAAATCTAATTAAAGATTTAACCATCGCCTGGAGCAAAACTGGTGATACTCCATTTTCGATCATTTCAATCTAATTAAAGATTCATTAAAACTCCACTTAGTTTTAATCTTTAACTGGGTTAAAGAATCAGTGTCATTTAAAACACTGTTCACGATAAACCCAAAAATCAATACCAATTCAATTCCAATTAAATATCGTTTAATTGGTACACTTCATTAAATCTAAATAAAAAGATTTAATTTTTTTCTCAACTGGGTTCAAGAACAGTGTTAGTGAAGACACCATTCACGACAAACCCAAATCACATTTGATATTCAATACAAGGCTCTGAATAGAAAATATATCGGCTTATATTCAATATCAAATTCTACGACAAACAAATGTCGTATTGGAAATAACGATATAAATATATATCTTTCAAATTTCCATAACAACATCTGTATAATCACGAATTCCAACATCGAAATATTCCGAAGACAATTTCGATTCAAATCCACTCCAATGCAATCATTGGAAATTTTGGTTATTTTCAAAACCCTTTTCAAATTCAATTTATTTATTTAAAAATAAATAGAATTATAATTCTAGTTCAAAACTAGTTCATTTCGATAAAAATCTATTTTTATCCTTTCAAATATGGAGTTTTTCATCCCAATCCTTTCTAAATCATTTCTTATGATTTTACACAAATTATTACTATTTTTAATAATTTTATCAAGGCCCGTACAGTCGATTTTCATCAATGGCCATCGAACTGCACTTACAGCGACCTTTTTCAAATTTGATTTGGACGTAACTCCAAATCCAACCGTTAGATTTCAAATTTCTAATATTCGTTAGAAAGCTCTTTTCGATACGAACCCAACGGTTCTAGTTTTAGGAGAATCCGACGGTCGGATCTCCCGTAATGTCCGTTTGAAATGAATGGTCGAAATTCACGAACTGCCGCGGCGCGGCGCGTTCTATTCAGGCCATTATATTATATATAATATATATAATATATATTTCGTCGATTT
Organism: Allium sativum; assembly: GCA_030737875.1. Taxonomy (NCBI): domain Eukaryota; kingdom Viridiplantae; phylum Streptophyta; class Magnoliopsida; order Asparagales; family Amaryllidaceae; genus Allium; species Allium sativum. Next base: position 710,486,932 of record CM060924.1, on the reverse strand, counting down.
CTATTTAAAACGAATTACATAAATAGTTTTAATATTCGTTTCAAAAGCAATCTCAACTTCCATTTTAATTCAAATCAAAATTGAATTCTTCTTTATAAATTCGTTTTAAAATTCATTTCTATTCAATTCAAATTTCAATTCAATTTGAATTCATTTCAATTCGCTTTCAATTCAATTTGAATTCGTTTTCAATACATTTCATTTCGGAATTGTTTTCAATTCAATTCATTTCGAAATCGTTTTCAATTCAATTCATTTCGAAATCGTTTTCAATTCATTTCCTTTCGAAATCGTTTTCAATTCAATTCATTTCGAAATTGTTTTCAATTCAATTCATTTCGAAATTGTTTTCAATTCATTTCCTTTCGAAATCGTTTTCAATTCAATTCATTTCGAAATCGTTTTCAATTCATTTCATTTCGGAATCGTTTTCAATTCAATTCATTTCGAAATCGTTTTCAATTCAATTCATTTCGAAATCGTTTTCAATTCAATTCATTTCGAAATCGTTTTCAATTCATTTCCTTTCGAAATCGTTTTCAATTCAATTCATTTCGAAATCGTTTTCAATTCAATTCATTTCGAAATCGTTTTCAATTCAATTCATTTCGAAATCGTTTTCAATTCAATTCATTTCGAAATCGTTTTCAATTCAATTCATTTCGAAATCGTTTTCAATTCAATTCATTTCGAAATCGTTTTCAATTCAATTCATTTCGAAATCGTTTTCAATTCAATTCATTTCGAAATCGTTTTCAATTCAATTTATTTCGAAATCGTTTTCAATTCAATTTATTTTGAAATCGTTTTCAATTCAATTCATTTCGAAATCGTTTTCAATTCAATTCATTTCGAAATCGTTTTCAATTCAATTTCATTTCGAAATCGTTTTCAATTCAATTCATTTCGAAATCGTTTTCAATTCAATTCATTTCGAAATCGTTTTCAATTCAATTTATTTCGAAATCGTTTTCAATTCAATTCATTTCGAAATCGTTTTCAATTCAATTCATTTCGAAATCGTTTTCAATTCAATTCATTTCGAAATCGTTTTCAATTCAATTCATTTCGAAATCGTTTTCAATTCAATTTATTTCGAAATCGTTTAAAATCGATATAAATATCGTTCACGTCAAAATGGCGTCAATCTAATCATCACGGCTTCACATATTTCTATTTTCAAATATTCTATTTCAAATATTTCCTATTATCAAAATATTTGTTATTATCAAAATATTCTTTATTTTCACGATTGGAATGAGGCCCAATCAATTACCATATAAAGTTAATTATATGGATTTTCATACAACACATGTATATAATAGCAACGATAAATAATCAACCATCAACCAAAGTGCACTACACCGTATAAGCATCAAATATAGATATCTAACGCTTATAACAGCATGTCAATCAATCGATCGACATATTTAATCAATCAGGATGAGTGAACTTCAAATTTCATCCTAACACCCGTGTGGGGTTTCAAACAATCAAACATAGATTTTATTTGTGCAGATGGGCGATGTGTAAAATTTATCGACCCAATCAATGTCCTTCAAATAGGTGTACATAAACAAACCGTCTGGTTTGTAAATGAATATTTATTTATTCACATTCACGTTAAAAATTATATTTTTAACGATAAAACATTTTATTCAACCTATGAATATTCTATTCAGTTCATTCTTTAAATAAAATGATATTTTTATTTTTCTAACTTATTTTAGAAAATTTCGGCGGCATAACGGCACGATACTAGAAACGGGACAAGGCCTAGCCTTATCCCCGGTCTAGTGAAGGCCCACGCCATTCACACATCATCAAATCAATTCATTTCATCACACAATTCAATTTCAATCAAATAATCTAACTAATTTTTGCAATCAAACAAACAAGTCCATGGTCTGTGGACGAATGTGTCGGGTGCTACTAAACACCGTCTGCATCCTAGTATATATATATAACTAGAAAAAGAAATTGAAAGGTGAGAAATTCTCACCAATAGCTATCCTAGCTCCACGGCACTTCATTGATAGAAATCTTCATCGCTATCGCATCTTCGTCATCTTCGTTGACCGTAGCCACTACATACATAAAAATCGAATTTTTACTTCACTGTTCAATATATAAAAATCATATTTTTACTTTGCTATTCAATATATAAAAATCGAATTTTTACTTCACTGTTCAATATATAAAAATTGAATTTTTACTTCACTGTTCAATATATAAAAATCGAATTTTTACTTCACTGTTCAATATATAAAAATCGAATTTTTACTTCACTGTTCAATATATAAAAATCGAATTTTTACTTCACTGTTCAATATATAAAAATCGAATTTTTACATCGATGTTCATATCGTAAAGATTATATTTTTATCACGCCATTCTTCATATAAAGATTTCGCCTTTTCAATTTCATCACTATAAAAATCACATTTTTATTTTGCTACCTATATAAAGATGATATTTTTAATATTCCTATCATGTAAAAATTATATTTTTACTTCTTTAAAAATATAAAAAATCATATTTTTAAAATCGCTATATAGTAAAGACTATATTTTAATACTTTAAAAATATAAAAATCATATTTTCATTCTTTCTATCATATGATAAAAGCCATATTTTTATACCTTTAAAAACCACTTCCGCTTGCTAACAAAACTCCAATCTGCTCGCTAAACAAAATCATAGCTTTGTTGAGTTAAAAATCTCATTTTTATTGTTTTAAAAATCCAAAATTTCCTATATTAAAAATCTAAACTTGCTATTGTTTAAAAATCTAAACTTTATAAACTGAAAATCAAAATAAAGTAGAAATCAAAATGGAAGTAACGTAGGTCAAAACTTACAGCGGGGGGGGGGGGGGGGGGGGGAAGACTGGGCTTGCGGCAGCAGCAAGGTCGGGGGGGGGGGGTCGCAGGCGAAGGGAGGGGAGGGAAGGAGGAGAAGGCGGCGTGGTGGAGGAAGAAGAAGAAGCCGCGACGGCAGCGGGGGGGGGGGGGGGGGTCGGACTGAGGCGGCGGCGCCACCTAGGGCGCGGCGGCAGTCACCAAGGCGGGCGCGAGCTCCTCCGTCTCTCTTTTTTTTTCTGAATTTTATTTTTGAACGGGGGGGGGGGGGGCAGGAGGATAAAAAGGGGAGAGAGGTATGTATGTTTTTTTTTTATTAATTTAATTGCATAAAGTTGACTTTTACCTATGACCTCGAAACGAGGCCCACCGCCCGTCGTCCATAGCGTTTTACCCCCATTCCGAACACAATGGGATATGTCCCGTAGGCTGATTCTATCATTACAATCAGTTTCCTTTGAATTTACATTTAAATCACTATATTGAATTTTAAACGTACATTTCAAATTACCGGGGTCACATACTAGCCAGAAAAATTCCAGAAAAATATTCTCTAGCTTCGTATTGACGATACGGTCCTAACAAAACTAGTTTCGTCGAATTCTGAGACCGTTGGAAAAATGGCCATTTTCCAGTCGATTAAAATCAACTGAAACTGGTCAAATGCGTTTTCCTTTGCCACGCTCACATATTGATTCGAAAAATTATGAAATTTGGAATCTAGCAATAACTTAACATCACGGACCCAACAAAACTAGTTTCGTCGAAATCCGAGGTCGTTTGCAAAATGTCCATTTTTAAGGGCCTGAATTCCATAGCGACTATTCAGAATTTTCAACTGGACATATCTTTTGATTCCCGCTATGAAATCCTGATTTTTCGGATTCGATAGAAAGATATTATCAATTAGATCCTATCATTTTTGGTTTCACTAAAATCCGGATTGTTTTGCACCCGGTACATTCAATTGAAGTTTGAAATCGAATTATCGAACTACCGCGCCTTTTCAATTCTATTTATAATTATATATAAATATTTATATTCTAACGACGACGCGTATAAATATATACGTTCGAATTATATTCAAAATAAATTTCTCGTCGATATTATTTAAAATAATCTATTTTAAATATTCATAATTCGCTAAAATTGCCAAAATAAAAATTTTAAACTGGCCCAGATTTTCGGGTTATTACAATCTCCCCCACTTAAAACTTTTCATCCCCGAAAAGGAACAAAGTCGAAAATGGTTTGATCAATCAACTCTACGTTCGACCTGGCTTTCATTCTCCAACTTTTCAATTTCTGAGAATTTCCAAAAATTTCCAAAATTTGGCTAACACCCTAAATTTTCGAAAAATTTCGCCATAACCTCCCCTGCAATGGGAGCATCGGGGAATTTCAAATAGCTTCCCCGGTCTTTCAGATCTCAAAAAGAAAAAGCCAAGCGGCTAGCCAATAGGCTCATAAAATCATCATCACCCAAACAAAACAGTAAATTATGTAGTAAACATGTACCTATTTGTCGGGCAAACAAATTTTATTCTCTGCTCTAGCCTCCTCGCTATGACCTGTTCAATGTAAGTATAGGTATATGCAAGCAAATGCGACCGAATTTCAATACAATTCAATATTTGATTTAGTTAGTCATAAAGGTTCAAAATTATCAAGCAATTAAACAAACAACACAAACATCAATCAATTAGTGAATTATCATTTGAAATTCATAACTTTGATATCTATAAAGAAAATCATGTTTTGATGACAAATCACAACAATGTATTCTAGCTATATTAGTTTTGGTTCTCACACCAGTCTAATGGAAATATATAGAAAATCACACCTTCGAAACTCGAATATAAATGTTGATGATGCGATCGCTATCATCAATATCATCTTCGGGCGACTAGAGTGCGATGCTACATCTATCCAATATATTAAAACTTTGAATATACGTTTGCAAGGCGTATATGCAAATTCTTTATATACTAAATTGTCCAAAATCAATACAAATAAATAATCAAATACGAATAGTTGATTTAAATTTTCAAACCCAAACTTGTTTTCACTTTGAAAATTTACTCCTCACACTCGTTCTAGGATACTACTGATCCCATCTCTAACGAGTCATTCTATTGGATATTGCTAATCCAATATTTGATGAATTCTTTCATATGATTCTAATGTGCCTTGTTCTCTGAGCTTTGTAAACCATAGCTCTGATACCAACTGTGACGGCAAGGAATTTCGCTCGGCCCGAACCAGTCGCTAAACCGACCCAGACCGTTCGAAACGCCCTATCGTTGAGAACACGACAAAATAGAACGCATATAAAAAGAACATTTCAATGTATATTACAACAATGCATCAGATTACAAGAGTATACAGAGTACAAATGAATATTATACAGAAATAAATATCAGAGGTTTTAAATTACATTTAAATACATAGCAGCGAAAAATAATACAATACACAACTAGAAGAGATATACGGATACAAAGCTTTCCAGATATCGTTCCAGCTGTAAACCAGGATCCTATGAATATAAATCTGCAAAACCAAAACTGCTAGCTGCCCGTGTCAAAATAGGGGCACCCAGAGTTTAGGTTAAAACAATAAACTCCAGGTCAGTCATGGGACTGGTGTGAGAACTAAAACAGTTATAATTCTTTATTTTAAATTTCGGTAAATCAAGGGACCACGCCGTATAACACGGAACGGGTTTCCTCCCAAGAATACCAATGCATAAAACAAACAGCGCAATGCTAAATAAAGAAAAAATGAAGCTATTATAAGACCCAGTTCCCATTACACAATGAAATCGCAAGCCGGAGGATGGGTTTTTACCTTATAATAGCCAAGAATGCTTGATACGTTTAAAACAAATCATTTGATACTATAATAAGTGCATAGTGTATAAAACAACTTCAAATCATAAGTATCAATCATAGGCGGCATGAGCGCCCCATCCCACTATGTCACCATACTAGGTTCTACAATTAAAACCGCAAATGTCACGTATTTGGAAATTGGATTTCCGTCTATGAACCGAGGCAAAAGATAGTCCTCAACCGATTCGTGACTCTCTAGCCCGAGCCACAGGCAAGCGCGCAGGCAAGCCTTTAGATCGTCAGGGCCGGTCCACCGATGTGGATTATTATGCCTGAACACTACGTTTCCCCACCCTATGGGGTGTAAGTCTGGTCCGTCTTCCGACCAGAATGCATCGGCCGAAACCGATATAACCGAGGCGCCTCGCAACAGCAACAACCACATAAGTCAAACTCGTCAGGGCGTGTAAAACCACTGACGCCACTTCTAGCTAGAAAGAAACGCAAGTCCTCCCTGAGGTCCGTCTCCCGTTTTTGGTTCATACCGGGTGTGAAACACGCGAAGTAAACATTACACAAAGCTACGCCACAAAGGTCGTGCTTTGATCATCACCACAAGACTTTGCTTTTCAACAGAAGCCTCGATCAATTGCCACTTAGGCATGCCACACAGGCAATTCACTCCATGCGTTTGATATCCATCAATATATAACCCCTGAGCTCGTATGTCTCAGAGAAGGGCGTTAAGCAAGAGAATAAATTCTCCGCCGCCAAACAGATATATTTAATAGAAATCAATCACACAGACTAAAATCCAATGTCAGACACACAGTCCATTTACAAGTCCGTTCTGGGGCTGAACGAAACTGGAGGCACCTAGTACCCCGCATATCCATCGATCTCCAAGCACGTCTGGACGATCACTAACTGTTTCCATCTTCTTGGGTGTACAGCCCAATCAAGATCATCAGTAATCACCCAAACGACGTGAAGACTTCCGGTCTTCGACCACCGTCTTCATCTTCGACACCACGTCGAATCAGTTATTCAGAATGGGATAAACCCGGTCTTTCTGAATAACTCGCGTATATATTATAAAAGTGTTACACAAACACAACATACGCCTCATTCCAATTCAGAATATTCTTTTATTCGAATATTCCTATACTTTGGGAAAAGTTCCCATTAATTTTATCCAAGATAAATTCTTTAAATTTATTCTTTAATCTCCTTTGAATATCAATTCAAACTAGTCGGGATTAGCGAACCACACCGAAGTAATCATTTATTTTATTTCCCAATCCCAACCTATTCATCCCATGAAGTAAAACTGGTAATACTTCATATCTAACACCACAGTGTTATCGGTAAATTCAATTACCATTTCACGTTCAAATCTAATTAAAGATTTAACCATCGCCTGGAGCAAAACTGGTGATACTCCATTTTCGATCATTTCAATCTGATTAAAGATTCATTAAAACTCCACTTAGTTTTAATCTTTAACTGTGTTAAAGAATCAGTGTCATTTAAAACACTGTTCACGATAAACCCAAAAATCAATACCAATTCAATTCCAATTAAATATCGTTTAATTGGTACACTTCATTAAATCTAAATAAAAAGATTTAATTTTTTTCTCAACTGGGTTCAAGAACAGTGTTAGTGAAGACACCATTCACGACAAACCCAAATCACATTTGATATTCAATACAAGGCTCTGAATAGAAAATATATCGGCTTATATTCAATATCAAATTCTACGACTAACAAATGTCGTATTGGAAATAACGATATAAATATATATCTTTCAAATTTCCATAACAACATCTGTATAATCACGAATTCCAACATCGAAATATTCCGAAGACAATTTCGATTCAAATCCACTCCAATGCAATCATTGGAAATTTTGGTTATTTTCAAAACCCTTTTCAAATTCAATTTATTTATTTAAAAATAAATAGAATTATAATTCTAGTTCAAAACTAGTTCATTTCGATAAAAATCTATTTTTATCCTTTCAAATATGGAGTTTTTCATCCCAATCCTTTCTAAATCATTTCTTATGATTTTACACAAATTATTACTATTTTTAATAATTTTATCAAGGCCCGTACAGTCGATTTTCATCAATGGCCATCGAACTGCACTTACAGCGACCTTTTTCAAATTTGATTTGGACGTAACTCCAAATCCAACCGTTAGATTTCAAATTTTTAATATTCGTTAGAAAGCTCTTTTCGATACGAACCCAACGGTTCCGGTTTTAGGAGAATCCGACGGTCGGATCTCCCGTAATGTCCGTTTGAAATGAATGGTCGAAATTCACAAACTGCCGCGGCGCGGCGCGTTCTATTCAGGCCATTATATTATATATATAATATATAATATATATATTTCGTCGATTTCTATTTAAAACGAATTACATAAATAGTTTTAATATTCATTTCAAAAGCAATCTCAACTTCCATTTTAATTCAAATCAAAATTGAATTCTTCTTTATAAATTCGTTTTAAAATTCATTTCTATTCAATTCAAATTTCAATTCAATTTGAATTCATTTCAATTCGCTTTCAATTCAATTTGAATTCGTTTTCAATTCATTTCATTTCGGAATCGTTTTCAATTCAATTCATTTCGAAATCGTTTTCAATTCAATTCATTTCGAAATCGTTTTCAATTCATTTCCTTTCGAAATCGTTTTCAATTCAATTCATTTCGAAATCGTTTTCAATTCAATTCATTTCGAAATCGTTTTCAATTCATTTCCTTTCGAAATCGTTTTCAATTCAATTCATTTCGAAATCGTTTTCAATTCATCTCATTTCGGAATCGTTTTCAATTCAATTCATTTCGAAATCGTTTTCAATTCAATTCATTTCGAAATCGTTTTCAATTCAATTCATTTCGAAATCGTTTTCAATTCATTTCCTTTCGAAATCGTTTTCAATTCAATTCATTTCGAAATCGTTTTCAATTCAATTCATTTCGAAATCGTTTTCAATTCATTTCCTTTCGAAATCGTTTTCAATTCAATTCATTTCGAAATCGTTTTCAATTCAATTCATTTCGAAATCGTTTTCAATTCAATTTATTTCGAAATCGTTTTCAATTCAATTCATTTCGAAATCGTTTTCAATTCAATTCATTTCGAAATCGTTTTCAATTCAATTTATTTTGAAATCGTTTTCAATTCAATTTATTTCGAAATCGTTTTCAATTCAATTCATTTCGAAATCGTTTTCAATTCAATTCATTTCGAAATCGTTTTCAATTCAATTTCATTTCGAAATCGTTTTCAATTCAATTCATTTCGAAATCGTTTTCAATTCAATTCATTTCGAAATCGTTTTCAATTCAATTCATTTCGAAATCGTTTTCAATTCAATTCATTTCGAAATCGTTTTCAATTCAATTCATTTCGAAATCGTTTTCAATTCAATTTATTTCGAAATCGTTTTCAATTCAATTCATTTCGAAATCGTTTTCAATTCAATTTATTTCGAAATCGTTTAAAATCGATATAAATATCGTTCACGTCAAAATGGCGTCAATCTAATCATCACGGCTTCACATATTTCTTTTTTCAAATATTCTATTTCAAATATTTCCTATTATCAAAATATTCTTTATTTTCACGATTGGAATGAGGCCCAATCAATTACCATATAAAGTTAATTATATGGATTTTCATACAACACATGTATATAATAGCAACGATAAATAATCAACCATCAACCAAAGTGCACTACACCGTATAAGCATCAAATATAGATATCTAACGCTTATAACAGCATGTCAATCAATCGATCGACATATTTAATCAATCAGGATGAGTGAACTTCAAATTTCATCCTAACACCCGTGTGGGGTTTCAAACAATCAAACACAGATTTTATTTGTGCAGATGGGCGATGTGTAAAATTTATCGACCCAATCAATGTCCTTCAAATAGATGTACATAAACAAACCGTCTGGTTTGTAAATGAATATTTATTTATTCACATTCACGTTAAAAATTATATTTTTAACGATAAAACATTTTATTCAACCTATGAATATTCTATTCAGTTCATTCTTTAAATAAAATGATATTTTTATTTTTCTAACTTATTTTAGAAAATTTCGGCGGCATAACGGCACGATACTAGAAACGGGACAAGGCCTAGCCTTATCCCCGGTCTAGTGAAGGCCCACGCCATTCACACATCATCAAATCAATTCATTTCACCACACAATTCAATTTCAATCAAATAATCTAACTAATTTTTGCAATCAAACAAACAAGTCCATGGTCTGTGGACGATTGTGTCGGGTGCTACTAAACACCGTCTGCATCCTAGTATATATATATAACTAGAAAAAGAAATTGAAAGGTGAGAAATTCTCACCAATAGCTATCCTAGCTCCACGGCACTTCATTGATAGAAATCTTCATCGCTATCGCATCTTCGTCATCTTCGTTGACCGTAGCCACTACATACATAAAAATTGAATTTTTACTTCACTGTTCAATATATAAAAATCATATTTTTACTTTGCTGTTCAATATATAAAAATCGAATTTTTACTTCACTGTTCAATATATAAAAATCGAATTTTTACTTCACTGTTCAATATATAAAAATCGAATTTTTACTTCACTGTTCAATATATAAAAATCGAATTTTTACTTCACTGTTCAATATATAAAAATCGAATTTTTTACTTCACTGTTCAATATATAAAAATCGAATTTTTACTTCACTGTTCAATATATAAAAATCGAATTTTTACATCGATGTTCATATCGTAAAGATTATATTTTTATCACGCCATTCTTCATATAAAGATTTCGCCTTTTCAATTTCATCACTATAAAAATCACATTTTTATTTTGCTACCTATATAAAGATGATATTTTTAATATTCCTATCATGTAAAAATTATATTTTTACTTCTTTAAAAATAAAAAAAATCATATTTTTAAAATCGCTATATAGTAAAGACAATATTTTAATACTTTAAAAATATAAAAATCATATTTTCATTCTTTCTATCATATGATAAAAGCCATATTTTTATACCTTTAAAAACCACTTCCGCTTGCTAACAAAACTCCAATCTGCTCGCTAAACAAAATCATAGCTTTGTTGAGTTAAAAATCTCATTTTTATTGTTTTAAAAATCCAAAATTTCCTATATTAAAAATCTAAACTTGCTATTGTTTAAAAATCTAAACTTTATAAACTGAAAATCAAAATAAAGTAGAAATCAAAATGGAAGTAAAGTAGGTCAAAACTTACAGCGGGGGGGGGGGGGGGAGACTGGGCTTGCGGCAGCAGCAAGGTCGGGGGGGGGGGGCGCAGGCGAAGGGAGAGGAGGGAAGGAGGAGGAGAAGGCGGCGTGGTGGAGGAAGAAGAAGAAGCCGCGACGGCAGCGGGGGGGGGGGGGGGGGGGGGCTCGCGAGAAGGGGGGCCCACACCTGAAGCGGCGCGGTGGGCCATGCGAGGTTGGGGGGGTCGGACTGAGGCGGCGGCGCCACCTAGGGCGCGGCGGCAGTCACCAAGGCGGGCGCGAGCTCCTCCGTCTCTCTTTTTTTTTCTGAATTTTATTTTTGAACGAGGGGGGGGGGGGGGGGCAGGAGGTTAAAAAGGGGAGAGAGGTATGTATGTTTTTTTTTTATTAATTTAATTGCATAAAGTTGACTTTTACCTATGACCTCGAAACGAGGCCCACCGCCCGTCGTCCATAGCGTTTTACCCCCATTCCGAACACAATGGGATATGTCCCGTAGGCTGATTCTATCGTTACAATCAGTTTCCTTTGAATTTACATTTAAATCACTATATTGAATTTTAAACATACATTTCAAATTACCGGGGTCACATACTAGCCAGAAAAATTCCAGAAAAATATTCTCTAGCTTTGTATTGACGATACGGTCCTAACAAAACTAGTTTCGTCGAATTCTGAGACCGTTGGAAAAATGGCCATTTTCCAGTCGATTAAAATCAACTGAAATTGGTCAAATGCGTTTTCCTTTGCCACGCTCACATATTGATTCGAAAAATTATGAAATTTGGAATCTAGCAATAACTTAACATCACGGACCCAACAAAACTAGTTTCGTCGAAATCCAAGGCCGTTTGCAAAATGTCCATTTTTAAGGGCCTGAATTCCATAGCGACTATTCAGAATTTTCAACTGGACATATCTTTTGATTCCCGCTATGAAATCCTGATTTTTCGGATTCGATAGAAAGATATTATCAATTAGATCCTATCATTTTTGGTTTCACTAAAATCCGGATTGTTTTGCACCCGGTACATTCAATTGAAGTTTGAAATCGAATTATCGAACTACCGCGCCTTTTCAATTCTATTTATAATTATATATAAATATTTATATTCTAACGACGACGCGTATAAATATATACGTTCGAATTATATTCAAAATAAATTTCTCGTCGATATTATTTAAAATAATCTATTTTAAATATTCAAAATTCGCTAAAATTGCCAAAATAAAAATTTTAAACTGGCCCAGATTTTCGGGTTATTACACAATCTGACTTTGTGGTTTAATAATGGCCTTCATCAGGTCATTAATTGGATCACTGGATGAGGGACCAGTTGAACTTCTGGTAACAGATCCAACTGGTGTTAAATCTCCTTCACCTGTCATGATGATCAAAACACAGAGACCCTAAAATTTGAAGAGAGAATTCTAAGGCAGAAATCCTTGAATTGAGACTTAGAGAGTATTTCAGGTGAAAATATGATGCTATCAAGAAACTCAGGTGATGAATTCCTAACAGAATAGAGGTAAAAGAATCTGATGAGTTTCTCTTGACTACACTATTCTTCAACTGCTATTTTCTTGAATTTCTTGATCGGTTTTCTGTTTTGATTTTGGATTTTCTCTTCAACACAGGCTGTTTTCTTGTAAACTGCTGTAGCCAGAGTGATGATCCAGGCGTGGCACAGTTTATCAGAGACGACAACAACTTTCAGATGAAAAGATCTTCGATCTTGGATGAAAGGTGTAAAAATGATGAAGCTCTTCTGATGGACAAAGCAATCTGATCAATCTTGAAACAGTTTGATCAGAGTTTTCAGGATCAAATGCTGTTAAGCAAAGCTTGGCTCTGATACCAAGTTGAATTTTATGAAACAATTGAAAAGAGAATTTTATTACAATCTGAAATGTTGAAATAATGAATAGTATGTTGTTACATAGCCTACGGTTTAATATATATATATATACAAAGCAGGTACATTGGGCTTGGCCCATGATAATAGAAAGAACAAAAGAAAAGGCCGAGGCCTTATATGTGAAGCGAGGAAACTATTTCATGTAATACCCAATAGTTGTTGTATCTTGTATTTCCTTTACTTTAACTGTATGTTTTATACTTATTAGGAGCGTCCTTTGTCTCTCTCAAGATCTCTTGTTAGTAGATCCTCAATCCTTTCTTTTAGTACACATTAGAAGACAAAAAAATAGTAGAGTAATTGCATATTTTTACATTATTTGGACTCCTTTATGAGAACTATTAATGGTTTTGTAAATTTTACTTTTTCGATATTTAATTAGAAAATTGTGGGATGTTAATTGAGTGTTGTTGCATTCTCAGCCATGATTGTACGATTGTACATGGAATGGATATGGCTTGTCCTTTTCTTTTATCTTATCTACAGTAGGGGTGCAAACGGATCGGACCAGACCGGACGGAGGTGTGTCCAAACTCTGTTCTATAAGAATTCGGACGGACACGGATCAGACATCATATAGCCTCAGACCGAGCCGGACAATAGACTGTCCTGTCCGATATAGCCTTGGATAATAGAAACACACCGAACATTTTAGATCGGACCGAACACTAGTGTGTCCAAGCTCTGTCCTATAAGAGAATCGGACGGACACGGACCGGACACCTTATAGCTTCGGACCGAGCCGAACAATGGACTATCATGTCTGATATACAACACCAATCTACAGTAACCCCTCCCCCCTCCTTGCCCCCTTTTTCAGCGTTAATTTTGAAAATTCCACTAAAAAGGTATGAATATTCAACTTCCTCTTTATCTACTCTTTTGCTACAATTCCCACCAATTCAATTGCTAAGAAATATAATTTGGTTCATAGATTCAGCTAGTCTACTCTGATTCATCATTAAAGCTTGCTTCTTTATGAACCCAGTGAAGATTGTTGGACTAATTCTGATAGTTTGTCGATGTGAACATCTATCACGGGGTATATGAGGTTTCTCTTTTACAAATTTCAGCTTCGTTGATTTTTTCTATATTGCATGCATGAGATTAAAAATAAAATGATTTGATATTATGTTATTAACTATATTTTGTGTGATAAATTTTCAATTTGGGTTATCTAATAATCTCCTTTTGAACCCGCAAATTAATATTAATGTCAATTGAAGAAATTGATTACTATTTCATCCACCCAGGGTTGATAGCTAATACATCAACAATTGATTCCAGGCTTTCTCCTTTTAGTAATACATCAACAACTGATTCCACGCTTTTTTCGTAACAGCATTGTTCGACTTTTGGTGGGATGATTACAGGGGATCATTTTTAAATAAATATGATTTATATGATTTTACATATTTGTGTTTAGGTGGATGCTAGAACATATAAAGTGAGAAGATGGGCCTCTACTGATCTAGTTTGTTATTTAATTTAATAACAGCAAGTAAAGAATAGTTTTCAGGTTATGTAATTACACAGGTATAAATGAAGCACAAATCAAGATGACTTCCCAGTATCTTTATCTATAGATTCCATGTTCCCATTTATTGGTAACATTGCTTTATCCATGGCCAAATAATAAAAGTTTATATATCATTGAAAGAAGAAATAACTTCCAGTTTGACTCCAATTTTTGGTTTGAAAGGATCATCATAGTTTGACTGCAGTTGTTGTAGCACAAATCTACATATCCATTCAGCATCAAGTCATAAAACTGGAGCTAGTTAAAAATCTAAGTGCTCTTCTAAACTATTATCACATATTCTGGTACAACCACAGGATCCCTTCAACTTCAGTAAGCAAGCTGTCATATGCGACTTTGGTAATGATATTTGATAAAATGAGATTATATCTTCAACATGCCGTAGATCAAAAACATTCTAAAATTTTCGAAACAGAAAAAACAAAGTTCAAATAAATTGATCTGAATTAACCGAATAAAACCATAGGTGTCAACCCAACCTAATAGGCATTTCGACATAAGTATGCTTAATTTTGTGCATGTTTATGAAAGTGCATACACTACCAAATTTAAAGCACCAAAGCTAAATTTCATTCTGACAAAACCAAATACTATGTGCGTGATTCATTTAAAATATTAGAAACCAAAGGAAAAGTTGAATTAATCTTAAATTTCAGGTAACTACTTATTTTGAACTTTCAGAACATGATATGTTTTTATTCTTAAAACCAATGGAAAAATATTAATCAATATTTTCTGTAAGAGCCAAAAACAAATTGTCTGAGCCAATGAACTTCGACATAATTTTCGCTCATCCAATATTTTCTCCGTCATTTCTTTCTTTCTCATATCTATCCAACTCCGATTCTTTCTCCTTACGAAATTCCTTTCTGCATTTTAATTTCCTTTTGCACTGTTGATTTTTTATTTCGGTTCTGATCTGCAAAAAAAAAAAAAAAAAAAAAGAATCGATCTTTTCATCAATTCATTCACGAACTCGGTGATATTTTGACTGTCAGTTGGATTTCGCTAATTTTTCTTCATTTGGGTATGCTTTTTTATTTCCTTTTGCACTATTGAATTTTTATTTTGGTTCTAATCATGCTATTTTGCTCTTTTAACCAAGCAGATATAAAGGCAATAACTGGACAGTAGATTCACTGGGTGAAAAAATTGCAAGTCAATATCAAATAATTTACTATGATCATATTACTTATTAGCAACATAGATTTAGGAATGCAAGGGCTATAGCATTAATAGGAACTTAAGCACTAAAGCCATAAATGTAAAGCTTAGACGAAGCCTACAAAATGGACCTTGTAAACTTAAATTGATTTACTAATATGATAATCTTGTTAGGATCAAACTTAGATTGTTACTGGGCATGTGTCTGTTTTTCATTCTTAAATCATAATAAGTTGATGTTTTTTAATGAAAAAAATATACAGAATTTTGTATAAAATGGACAACTGCATAAATATATGGAGTTCCATTGTGTTTTTATACATTTTGAAACGCTGGAAATGCATGAGGCCTGCACTTTCGTATTTTAATTTTATTTCTGTATATTTATTGTTACAACAATTATTTATGCGATCTTATATATTTGTAGTTTGGTTTTATTTATTTTTAAGGTGATCTTATATACTATCTCTATATCATTTTGGTATATGTTTATCCCAGCTTGCACTTAGGTATATTGCATAGAGTATAATGTTAATAGTTGAAGTAGATCATTCATTTTCTGTTACAGCCGTGAAGAAGCCAACAGAGATAATATTGACAAACATACTGATAGATTTCGTACCAGCTAATATCAGACTTTTAATGGGTGAGATTGTGCTCACAAGTGTGCCAGCTTGTCAAAGGTTATTCATTCTTTACATGTGTATCTTATGACATGATGTATTCTTATGACAAGTTCTCTTTGTAAAACAACGCTGATAGGTGGTTTTTCACATTAACACATGGTTGTAAATCTTAAATTGGTTTTGTTTACTCATATGGTTGTTATCTCAAATCTTGTCACCACTTAATATTCCATTTGAACCATTTATCAGATGTATTTTAAGCAACAGACGTATCCGGAAGGCATGGAAGTGTGCATTATTATTAGTTGATTTATTTGGATACTTACATAAGAATCATAACAGTTTGCCATGTTAAACTTGGTATGCTATCAACTTTGTTCGCTAAGAAAATATGTTCAAAGCTAAATCATGGATAAGTTAAATGAGTAATCACCATATTTACAACAGGCTTCAAGTAATGAAAATAGTTTCCTTGCTAGTTTATAACAGCATTCGAGTTACTAATATTTTCAACCTTAGTTTGTGTAGTTTATTCATGGTGTTAATTCTAAATAATGGCGAAACTTCATTTTACTTGATATTTTTTGTTTGTACAGGCCATATTCTATGAATATGCAGTGGTTTTTTTAATATACCTTCAACGTCGGCTTTTGAGCCTACTGAAAAAGAATTTTCAAATAGATGCATAGTTGGTTGAACAAAGCCGATCTTGCTGATCGTTTTTAACTGAGTTTATTTCTGTATATTCTTATTTTTAACATTTCTTTGCGACTATGATTTGATTATTTACATCGCACCATTTGGTGGACAGTTCTTACATTTATGTTATGGTATGATGTTCAGGCATAGAGTTGGTTGAAGCATTTTGAAGCCGAAAGACATGTCTGTTGTGGAATCAATGCACATAATAAAGAAAGCATCAAAGGGATAACTATCGTTTCAAAATTCACATATTCAATCATATAGTTTATGTGCTTTCATCATGGTATAAACAACTTTGCTACAATACCCGAACTACTTTTAAGTATTCTACCCGATTAAGAGAGAAAAATATGGGACCTTACATCCTAATTTTAAGGTTGAATTCAAGCAATTCATGGGTGGTCCCTGCATTTTTAGCTCACATTCGGGTATTTTACCCTATTTTCTTTCAGACAAAATAGCATTTTTGTGGTAAAAAAGAATCAGTGTGTTTGTACCAATAGCAAATTTGATTCCCATGAACAGTCTCTAAACCTCTCGCAGACTCTCAGAAGTCACTTTTACGATAATATTGTACATTTTTATTTGATTTCCATAACATAAAATGTATAAAATTTATGTTGTTAAAGCAATTACTAAACGTTGTGCCAAAAATAAATAAAAAAATCATATAAATAAAAGTGGATGAGAGAAATTATGCTACATCTGTCTTGTTGATTGGTATACTGTATGTTGGGAAGTCAACCATTGCTTGACATCATGTATCAAATAAGAAGGATAAGCACTGCAAGTAGTAATATTGATCATTGTTAAAATATATTTGTTTAAGTTATACTACTAGCAGTATGTACCTGTCATTTAGTTCCTATAGAATGTCTGAGGTTTAGCGTGTTTGTAGAGATAATAGTATTTAATAAATAATGGTCATACAGATTTTGAATGTTTTGACACATCGAATAACCACATCTTTCTAACCAACTTCTAAAACTATATTTATATACAGGAAATTTTCTTCATCCTTTGTTGCATTATTATAGTAGAATATGATGCGGCAGATGAATAAAAGGGCTTGTATGGATTGTTGTATGGATGGGTACAGTTTAATATTCTGCATGGGTACATGTTTTGTTATTTGAGCCTCATTGCGGTTCCAAAGTACTGAGTTATTCTGAACCTTTTCATTATCTCTTTGTAGATCCTCTATTAGGAATTAGTGTGTGCTGGAAAATTATTTTAGTGTTTTATTTTGTTCGTTTGCTCCCCTAGTGTCATCAGTTTATATCTCACAAAAGATTATTTATCTTATATAGTACAATTTTTTTGTCCCTCACCCGATCACTCTATTTTTTACAACAAATGAATTTTCCTCGTTGACAATGAATAAATCTGTATAAGTCTTGTATATCAGTTGATTGTACAAAGTGCATTTAATTTTCTTAATATGTACACATAAAACATACCTTTTTAGTTGACTTCCAAATAAATGATCTCACAAAAATTAAATTGGGGAGCTCAAATAAATGATCTCACAAACATACCTTTTTAGACAAGGCTTCAGACGGACACAATTTTTTGTTTATGCAGTAGAATTAAAAAAACCCGACAAAGTCGGTTTGATTAAAGCATGTCAATCTATGAAGAGGCTAACCAAAACATATGAAGGATTGAAGGAATCAACTGTAAGCCCTATGTGTGTTTAATTAAACTATAAAAAAAATTACATCGTTGTGCATTTTAAATTTATGACAGTGATTAAACAACATATGTTAAATCTCATTTGCAACCATTGTTAATGAGTTATCTTCAGTCTAGACTACTTGGTTTTTTTTTCTGCACAAGAAACACAATTTTAAGCATTAAATCTTAATATCAAAATAGTCAAAGCAGTTGATACTAAGAGCAAAATGATTAAAAGATTGAACCCCACATTTGAAAGGCTGAAACAAAAGAAAGCATATCCAAATACGTAAAAGCAGAACATTAATAAAAGTAGGAGAGCCATATTGTAAAACAGAAAAACACAGTTTTTCAATGGATACCAGTTTCAAAACATGCACCTTACTGTGGAATATTCAAATTAAACAACAATGATAGTACAATCCAAAAGTAAAGAAAGTAGAACATATGACCCAAGTATCCAAAAATAAATGGAGAGTAATCAAAATAGTATAAACAAAACATATATTGATTTTGATGATGAAGATACATCAACTGGAAACCTATTTTTCAAAATAAATCAAATGACACAGATGGTGATCCATCAATTACAAATCATAATTGCCTCATTATATGTAACAAAAATAGAGTATTTAATGTTAACAGAAATTGAATCCATTTGGGAACTACTAAATTCAAATCGACTTAAAAGAAATTTTGAGTAGTAAACCTTTTGAGTACTTCTAATTTAGCAGTAACAAACAGAAGTATTTGGATGTAATTTGACCACCCAGTTAAAATTAATTTACTGTTTAGCTACCAAAACCCCAGTAAAGGGTGCACACTAAATTACATAAATGGATATATCCATGCAAAAGTAAGGAGAGTACGAAATAACAATGTTTTTTTGGTAATATTTGAAACAAAGTCTTTCAACCATTAACTTGATAAAACTCACCGATAAAATATTAACATAATTCATGTTTAATTATATTAGAACCATGATTGATATTGCAATAATCTTGAATGAAAATGAGACAACTATAGTATAGTCCAACAATCCAAAAACATGTAAATAGTAAATCCAACTTCACTATTTTTCATAATGTCCAGTATTCCAAAGGCATGAGAAATGTAAATGATATTTGATTATCTGTGAACCACAATTGATATTACAGTAAAATCAAATGAAAATATCATAAGTCCAGCAATCCAAAAACGTGTAAATACAAAATAGAAAGAGGCTCGGATTTGTTAGTTCATCACAAATGCATTAATCGATTTTGTCAAGTTATAAATTAATTTAGAATATACAGCATAAAAGAATAAATTGAGCAATGGAAAAGTTAAAAGAGAATGCTTGTTGGATCATATATACAAACAATTTTTGTGCATACAAATATAAATGAAGACTTATAGCCACCAGAAACATTGACATTAACATATGCAGAGTACTTGTACCATAAACTTCAAAACAGGAATGAAAGCTTCAGATCAAATAAAACTGTCTATACAAACGCAGTCAAACTTGTTAGATTCGGAGGCGGGAGCCAACATTTTCTCATAATTTGAAAACAGAACCAAAAAAATGACAAACTCAATTCATACCGAGAAGTAGAAGATTGAATGCCATGGTTGGAGGACTGAAACAAAGACCGAGTTTGTTTACACTTTTTATGAAGTGGGAACATAACACTTGGCTCCTATTGGAGGAATTCATGGGGGTCTTGTTGTGGAGAAATTTTAATTCAAGATCGCTTAAATCAAAAAAATCCCCAACGCCGCGGAAAACGAGATCATGGTAATAGTGCAAAAACAACCAATCGAACAATCTCAATCTTATCCAAGCCAATCACAATCACCAAACAACGGATATAATAGAACAATAACGAGAAGCTAAATCACACAGGGATTTATAGTGGTTCCACCGACGTCTTGTCAGTGTACATCCACTTTGAGAGAGAAACCTTTATTAATATCAATAGAAGAGTACAAGAGATTGATTACAATGATCAAATTTACTAGAAAAAATTGATTTTGTGGAGAAAGGAATTGAAGAAGATTAGGATTGCCTAAACCCTAATTAGAATAAAGTTAGATCTAATCTCTTGATTTGTGATCCACCTCCTTTTGCAATATCGGGCCTTGTACACACCATGGCATACATTAAGCTACCAACCGCACTTGCATATGGCACCTTTGCCATATAATCCTTGTCTTTCTGTCCGATAGGTGATTTCTTATCCGAAAGCTTCATATGTAAAGGTAAAGGTGTATTTAACGCCTTTGCATTCTCCATGTTAAGTCGGCAAAGCACCTTCTTAATGTACTCCTTTTGAGTCAATCTCAACTCAAAACACTTTCGGTCCCTTACAATCTCCATGCCCAAGATCTTCTTTGCTTCTCCAAGGTCTTTCATCTCGAACTCCGCCTTTAATTTGTCTTTCAACTTGTTGATTTCTGCCTTGTCCTTAGAAGCAATGAGCATATCGTCCACATACAAGAGTAAATACACCCAACAATCATTTCCTAACCTCTTGAAGTAAACGCAAGCATCCTTGATGCTTCGATGGAAGCCACTTTCAAGCATGAAATGATCAAATCTCTTGTACCATTGCCTAGGTGATTGCTTCAAACCATATAGTGATTTCTTCAACTTGCAAACTAGTTCTGACTTACCTTCTACAACAAACCCTTCCGGTTGCTCCATGTAGATGTCTTCATCCAAGTCTCCAGGCAAGAAGGCGGTTTTCACATCTTGTTGCTCCAACTTCAAGTCGTAAATAGCAACTAATGCAAGTAGTATCCGGATAGAAGTATGCCTCACAACCGGTGCGAAGATCTCATCATACTCCTTTCCTTTCCTCTGTGCAAACCCCTTAGCCACTAGCCTAGCTTTGTATCTTCCATCGTCCTTCACCTGATATATCCATTTGCACCCAATAGCACGGTTTCCTTGAGGAAGTGGAACCAACTCCCAAGTCTGGTTCTTCATCAACGATTGCATCTCTTCCTCCATGGCGCAAATCCACTTCGAGCTATCACTCGAACCCATGACGTCATCAAGGTCCATCGGCTCATTTTGGACTACATGAAGAGCATAGTCCAAATTCTCACAAAAGCTAAGATATTTCCCATCACCATATCTTTCGGGTGGACTTATAGCACGCCGACCAACCCGAGTAGCAATACCATCACCCGGTCTTCCTTCAGCTCCACCTTGAACTGAATCTTCTCTAGGCTCGTGCACATCACCAACACTACTAAAGGAATCCTGTGGACTATGTGATGTAACATCAATCGCATTCACCTCGCAAGCACCTCCAATAACTCTACTCTCTCTAAGTCTGAAAGTGGGAATAACTTCCTTCTCCTTTGATTCACCATGAACCAAATCCGGAACATCCGATGAGCCTTCGTTCTCCTTGAACATAGCCGACTCATCAAAAGTAACATGACGAGAAACCATAGCCTTCTTCGTTTCCGGATTCCAAATCTGATAGCCTTTGACGCCATCCATATATCCGAGAAAAATCCCTTTGAAAGCTCTAGGCGAGAGCTTATCATTCCTCGGATCATGCACATAAACAGGACTGCCAAATACACGAAGATAAATCAAGTCAATGCTCTTCCCTTTCCACACTTCCTCCAGAATTTTGTTATCAATAGCCGAGCACGGAATTCGATTAATAATATGCACCGCGGTTGACAAAGCTTCGGCCCAAAATCCCTTAGACAAACCCGATGTCAATCTCAAGCATCGAGCTTTCTCTAGTAGAGTTCGGTTCATTCTCTCCGCCACTCCATTAGATTGTGGATCTCCCGGTGTAGTAAAATGCCTCTGAATACCATGATGCTTGCAAAAATTCAGAAACTCTCCGGAAACATACTCGCCGCTATTATCGGACCTAAGAACCTTCAAAGATTTTCCACTCTCATTCTCAACAAGAGCCTTCCATTTTTTGAATCTTGCAAATGCCTCCGACTTGGCCTTCATTACATACACCCAAACCTTCCGAGAAAAATCATCAATGAAAGAAATATAATATCTTGCTCCTCCCAAAGAAGCTACAGGCGCTGGTCCCCAAACATTCGTGTGCACATACTCAAGAATCCCTCTTGAATCATGTTTTCCTTCGCCGAATGATACTCTAGTTTGCTTCCCCATGACACATTCCTCGCAAAACTCCAACTTGCTGAAACTCTCACCATCAATCATCTCCCTTCGACGAAGAACATCTAAACTCTTCTCCGAGACATGACCCAATCTCAAATGCCACAGCCGTGTAGCATCTAAGCCACGAGAACTATCAACACTGACACAAGTTTCGCCTTGCACGGTCACTCCTTGAAGCAAATAAATACCATGAGTTCTAGCACCCCTCATAACCACAAGCACACCCGTCGAAACCCTCAAGCTATCACTCTCAATCGTGATCTTGCAGCCTAGAGAATCCAACTGTCCCAAAGAGATAAGTGACTTCCGTAGTCGCACATTAGTGAGAGTACGAACCACTCCGTCAAACATTCGAATTTGCACAGATCCAATGCCCATCGACTTGCAAACTGCACCATTTCCCATAACAATTGATTTTCCTTCCTGTTCAACATAAGAAGAAAAACAATTCCTATTAGGCGTCATGTGATATGAAGCCCCCGAATCAAGCACCCAATCGCTGCCCGAAACATCTGATGCTACTGCCGACAAAACATCTACGTCTCCCTCACCAACATCTCTCTCCACCGCAATGGATGAAGATGTTACTTCCTTCTTCCCCTTCTCTGGACAATCATTCTTCCAGTGACTAGGTTTCTTACATATAAAACACTTGCCATTTCTTTCCTTTGACTTTCCTCTTCCACCGGGCTTCTTAGACTTAGAACGCCCCCGGTTTCCCTTCTTCTCTGACTTTTCTTTCTTCGCAAATAAACCTTGACCATTACCAGCACCACTACTACCATCACTCAGCTCCTTCATCTGATCTCGCAATTCCTCATTAAGAAGACCCGTCTTGACATCATTTAGAGTCAATGGATCCCGGCCATAGATCAAACTGTTTGAGAACCCAGTATAGCACTCAGGCAACGAACATAGCAATATCATCGCCTTCTGCTCCTCCTCAATCTTCAAATCTACCGCCTTCATCTTCATTAGCAAATCATCAAACACATTTAAGTGCGCCTTTAGCGAAGTTCCTTCCTTCATCTTGTAGGTAAAGAAAGTCCGCAACAAGATCAGTCGATTTGTGAGTGATTTCTTCATATACAACTCCTCCAACTTGTTCCAAATACCTTTAGCAGTTATCTCACCACTAATTTCGGAAATAACATTCTCTCCCATGGCAAGTTGAAGTGTAGTGAATGCCCACTCTTCCATTTCTTCTCTCTCCACATCTGAGATGTCCTCTGGAAATAAATGTGTATCAAACACTACGCGATGTACCCGATTCCGCCTAAGAACCGCTTTCATCTTCCACTGCCACTTTTCGAAATCATTATCGCCATTCCACTTGTCGATAACCAATTGCGAACCAGCAGCTGCATACGACCCACGTACATAAGGAGCTACACCACTTGGACCAACTGTTGATGAATTATTTGAACTTGATTCCGGCATTTCTACAACTATCTACCAATACCAATGCTCTGATACCAAATGTTGTGGAGAAATTTTGATTCAAGATCGCTTAAATCAAAAAAATCCCCAACGCCGTAGAAAACGAGATCGTGGTAATAGTGCAAAAACAACCAATCGAACAATCTCAATCTTATCCAAGCCAATCACAATCACCAAACAATGGAAATAATAGAGCAATAACGAGAAACTAAATCACACAGGGATTTATAGTGGTTCCACCGACGTCTTGTCAGTGTACATCCACTTTGAGAGAGAAACCTTTATTAATATCAATAGAAGAGTACAAGAGATTGATTACAATGATCAAATTTACTAGAAAAAATTGATTTTGTGGAGAAAGGAATTGAAGAAGATTAGGATTGCCTAAACCCTAATTTGAATAAACTTAGATCTAATCTCTTGATTTGTGATCCACCTCCTTTTGTATTCGATGTAGCTTATATAGGCATAGAGAAGTATATGGAAATTCCCAAAATTTCCTCCAAAATATCCTCTAGATCCAAAATATCCTCTAGATCCAAAATATTCTCTAGATCCAAAATATCCTCTATATCCAAAATATTCTCTAGATCCCAAATATCCTCCAGATCCAAAATATTCTCTAGATCCAAAATATTCTCTAGATCCAAAATATCCTCCAGATCCAAAATATTCTCCAGATCCAAAATATTCTCTACAATAGTATCGCATACTTCAACAGGTCTGTACGGGACCCACCAAATTACTCCAATAGGAGGAAAGTGCTTTGTTCACACTTCAAAAAAAAGTGTGAACAAACTCAATTTCCATAAGTTAGGCTAAATATCTTTAAAAAAGTCGGTTGTGGTCATTATATAATAGGTGTAGCTCTGTAGATCAACGATGCATCTATTAAGATGCATGGGGAAACTTAATGCTCTGTTTCCAACGATCACACGTAGATCTCTATGTCATAATACTGCTATTAATTTAATGTACAGAATTGCGGTACAATGTGAAAATATATATGAGTAAATATTAAATATGCACGTAGATCTGTATGTCATAATCCTGATATTAATTATAAACAGATAAAAGTGCGACCCGCACTACGTCAGCGGAGCTAGGGTGTAGGCGAAAATGGAGGGAATTTTATAATGGATGTGATGGTTCCTAGGAAGGAAGCTGTTTCTACACTGAGTTGCCCATAAATTCTACATGTAACTTATTTAGTAATTTTTATTAATATCCACGTAATTATGCTCTTCATCCACTTGAAATTTTTGTTTAGCATGAATTTAGTGTTATTAAAAATCAATTAATTAATCCACAATTGTTACTTTTTGAGTAATATTCCTTTTACAGATTTTATCCTATTTGCTCAAACGTTTCATTGTCAAATTATTCTCAATTATAATTTCAACCATTGTTAAAATTACCTAATGGTGAAATATTCGATTACTCTAATCAATTAAAAGTACACTGCAGTCTCAGCAAAAGTGAATGAATATGTATAGTTTGCCTTTCCATTTTACTGTTGTTTGTTGCAGTATGCATAACGTATATTAACACGTGCATATTTTACCTTCCATTTTTATGCTTGAAATAATATTCAAGTATGAATGTTATGTATTACATATAGAAGCTAATAATGCACACATTTGTGCTTCGTTGTTGGTGGACTGTGTTTTGATCAGAAATCTATGAGTTGGTACATATGTTTAAGAATATATCTTTAGGAAATAGCATGCAACACTAATATTTTTTTTCTATCTTTTTTAGGTGCCGAAGGAGATGAAATGACCATGCAAAAGGTAAGATTCCATATTAGTGCTAAAATTTTCTTTGCTTTTTATGTCGACTTGAAAGACAATGTATACAAATTATGCAGGAGTATAACTGGAAAATACGTTTAAGTCTACTAAATGATTTTATCATTGTATTATGCAGTCATAAATTGGATTTCCTATCCTATCGGTGTTGATGAAAATGAAAAAAAAAAAAGCAAAAACCAATTTTGTATAATTAATTATTTAATCAACAAATGGATGCACTTAATAATAGTATGTGAATATATTTAATAAAAATGAATTGTGGATTAGCATACTAAAATGTTGGATACAAATAGAAATTACCCACTTATTTATGCATAATAAGAAATTTTTACTAACGTCCGAATGCACCAGAATCAGTTGCATGTTTGTTACTAGAATCAACGCATGTTGGCTTGCATGTGTACAAAAAATATTCATGGGTAAATTGATCAAAGTTAACGGTTCTGCTTTACACGGGTAAAAACATAATTGTGATCACCTTGTTTGACTTGTGTTCGGTCAGTTACAAATGTATTTTGTTATACGGTTACAAAACATTTTCTACACTGCATAACATAAAATATCTTGAAAAGAATATTCAACATGTAACTTCATGCACATAGCAGTAAAGTGTGTGGTGATGCTTCATACTCCAGGTGGCGCAAATTATTCCTCTTCATGTAGCCGTAATGGTTTATACCTATTTTTGAACTTGTAAAATAACTGGACCCTAAACCTTTACTAACTGGCATCATGCTATGCGCCCGCTGCTCGTCTAATGAGTTAGCACTTTTACCTCTTCATGTAGTACGCGCATGACCATTACCAACTATAAATGTCAACACACTACACCAATTAATAAACGTCTATATTCCAGTTTTACCTAAACTAGGCCAACGTATTTACTCCCCCGACTATTATTCCTCTCAAACTCTTATACAATGCAACGAAATCAAGAAAAAACACTATTGATTGATATCCACTATGGATCAAACTGGAGCACCATCCAAGTTGGAGTTAGCAGATTGTGGCACTCTGTAAATCAAAAGACAAATGAACTGTTCGCAATAAACCTACAATTACTTGATAGTGCAGTAAGAACATTCCCAGCAAAGTAGGGGGAGGTGAAATGAGAGAGAAAGGTGAGTCCACGCGCTCTAGCAGCATTGAGACGAAGGTGGGGAACGGTTTGAAATGGCGACGCTCGCCATTTCATAAATTGGAACGTGGTCAGGTAAACGGTTTTATGTAAACCGTTTATACGTTAAACGATTTTCATAAAATCGTTTAACGTATAAACGCCCGTTTAACGTATAAACGGTTTACATAAAACCCTTTTGTTCTATATGGTTTTATGAGAACCGTATAAAACACACTTTTTTTTAAATCCATTTTTTAAGAGTTTAATTTTAATATATTTGAATTATTTTGTATAAAAAATCACAAATACTTAAAAGAATTAAAACCTACCTATTTTCTAGTTTAAAAAATGTATACATATTTAAAAGGAATGTAAAATAAGTTTGAATATCATATACGCATTAGAAAAATATTTATAAATTACTTAAAACTAGTTAATTTTTTAATAACCCACAAAATAGTACAACCAACATAGAAAACTAAAACTAGGATACAACAAACCAGAAATAACAACCTAGAAATAACAACATTACAGCCAACTTAGAAAACTAAAGCTAAGATACAACAAGTTAGAAATAGCAACATAGACCGTGTCTACATCTCGGAACTTCCTTCGTCTTCTTGACATTGTTTCTGTTGAGCCCTCAATATACGAACTTTTTTGCTATATCATATTGAAGGGCATGTCCGGTCAACTGAGATATATATCTTGCTAGATACTCCTCCTCTTCCTTTTCCTTCAAACGTCTTTCACATTTTTCTTTATAAGCAGTTCTTTGTATGAGAGTTGTAGTTCTAGCGGCATCTTGCTGCAGTTGCAACTCCATGATCTGCACCTTCTTATCTTTACACTTTTCATGACCTTCTTTTTTGAAGACAGATGCAAGTGATATATCACTCAACAACGAAGTTAGTTTATCACTAGACGTTGCCAAATCTTTTGTTTCTTTATTTCTGAGTAGTGCTCTCTTGATTGATTTTATTCCTTTTGGCCTTGTTTCAATCCCACCATATAACATTCCTGAATTAGGAGTCACATGAGTACTGTTATTCCTGTCCTCATCTGTAGCCATAGCACATTCAGTTGTATTTCCTGGGGATGAATCCGCCAAAAGTCTAGAAGCTACATTTCTTAAGTTAGATCCTTCAGTGTCTAGATATACATCATCCGTTTCGCATAGATTGGCCCAACGTGGACAAAAAGAAAGAATTTCCAATGCTTCATGAGCACTGAATTCAGTTTTACAGGTGTCATGATAGATGCTATCGTAATCGTCGTTTAAATCTCTGAATGTTTGACCGCTTCTAAGAGAATCCCCCTTATTGCTTTTATCCCTTTGTACCTGGTACACATATTATTCAAATTATACCATGCAGTCGTTGTGCTCTCAATTGATCTTCATGTTATGCATTCAGGATCTCCATTGTACAAATCATTAACCCTCTGGTAGAAAACCTTACCACCAGAACGGCCTTCAACAATGACATGCGCGTTTACCCATGCATTAGCTAGCACTTTATAGTCAGCTGCTTTCCATATTTTACCGGTAGCTACAGTTTTTTCCATGCCACTTTGAACGTGAGTTTCATTTGTTTTCTCTTGGTGTAAGACCGTTTGGCCTTGGTTTATCCTTTGTCAAGTACTGGGGTAGGGGAAGCTACCTTTTGGTTTATGTTTTGATTAGGAAGTTGGCCATACATGTTACCGTACTGGTGAGCGAGGTTTAATTAGTGGAGATATTGACTTTGATGGAGAGTTAGGAAAGGCGGTGGAATCATTGATGGGCCTTCAGCTTGAGATAATAAACTAGTAAAATTACCATTGGTATAGCGAGAGAGATTGTTATTGTTGTTGTTGTTGGAATCAACCATTGTTGTTTATTTAGAATTGGAATTGTTTGTGAGTATAAAGAAAACTACCATACCCCTGTATTTATGAAGATAAAGGATGCAAGCATGCTTGATAATTACAATAAGCCATTCAATGTTCTGCAATGTGTTTTCCAATCAACTGTATAAAACAGGGTAAGTTTAATTGCTCTGACGTTGTAAAGTTGTTTAATCAAATCAACTTTAATGATTCCCTTGAATAGTGTGCTGCTTTGCTCTACTTTACTTTACTTTACATTACTCTACTCTACTTTACTTTGCCTATAAAACCCGTTGGAATTTTAGTTTAACCACACAGTACGAAATGGCAAACGAAAATTGGACTGCTTCATATTACGTTGTCTTGATAAAGGCGTACATTGAAGTAGACGTACTACATATGGAAGAAGAGGTAGATCAAGATTTTTGGGTAACCCTCAATGATTTTTACAACAATCATACTAGTTGTAGAATACAGAGGCCCAACTTATCAACCAGAAGTGCTTTCTTCTTATTTAGTACTGATTGTATGAATTACCGCAAAGTAATTGATGAGGTAAAAAAGGATGGCGTCTTTCAAGAGAAACAGTCGACATATGAATCACTCTATCTTTTCAAGTACCATTCAAACTTCGTTGGTCACGAAGCATACGGGTTATGGTACAATCATATTATACAATTTCAGTAGTATATCGTTGTATTATGTATCGTATTTAATATGTATCATTTGGTTTATGTAGTTGGAAAGTTTGGATGTATGCGTAGATTTCAATTTCAATTTATGGTTATATTATGTGTGTTATTCAACTGAAATGACCAGTCTATGAACAGTATAAGGTATGATCCACTCACATTAAAAGTCGTGCTCCAATCACATTGAAAGTCGTGCTGGCAAGAAAGAGTTAAGGAGTTAAAGAATTAAAGGTCGTCCTCTTTTGAATTGGGAATATAAAGAGTTAAGGCGTTAAGGAGTTACATACAGTTTGGGTCGTCCTCTTTTGAATTGGGAATATAAAGAGTTCAGGCGTTAAGGAGTTACATGCAATTTGGGTCGTCCTCTTTTGAATTGGGAATAGAAAGAGTTAAGGCGTTAAGGTGTCCTGCAGTTACAATACAACAATCGAGTACATAAAATAATATAATAATCGAGTACATAAAACAATACAATAATCGAGTACATAAAACAATACAATAATCGAGTACTACAACGCTACAATAGTTCAACAAATGCGTAGACTATATCTAAGCAGTACCTTTCATATGCCATAAATGTTCAACTAGGTCGTCCCGCAGTCGAGTACATAAAACAATACAATAATCGAGTACTACAACGTTACAATAGTTCAACAAATGCATAGACTATATCTAAGCAGTACCTTTCATATACTATAAATGTTCAACTAGGTCGTCCTGCAGTTTACTATGTACCTCCCTAGACCTAATTTTATGCATGCGCCTAAGAAATACCTCAAGATTCGCTGGATTTCTATTAGCAACAACAGTTGCGGTGTTATCTGGATCATATCCCAAATATGACGGAAATGTTCCTCTTTCTTCTTTAGTGATCATGTTATGCATTATAATACAAGCACGCATAATGTTGCTCAAAACCTATGGCTTAAATAATTTAACAGGGTTTTTTACAATGGCAAAACTTGCTTGGAGAAACCCCAATGCACGTTCTACGTCTTTTCTCGCTGCCTCTTGCCTTTTAGCATAGTATTTTTCTTTTTTCTGTTTCAGGAGCTGAAATTGTTTTGACAAGCGTACCACCAAGAAGGATAGATGCCATCTAATAAATAATACCCCATGTCGTACGTATTTCCTGCAATATTAAAATCGCACGCAGGCGCTTTTCCGTGTGCAAGGCTCTTAAACAAATGTGATTGGTGAAGTACATTAATATCGTTCATTGAGCCAAGACATCCGAAAAATGCATGCCAAAACCATAGATCATGTGAAGCAACAACTTCAAGTATCAGTGTCGCTTTAGTGTAATGTCCAATAACTTGACCGTGCCATGCTGTAAGAGAGTTTTTCCATTCCCAATGCATACAGTTTAGGCTGCCTAACATGCTGGGAAATCCTCTTTTGGCTCCTAACCTTTTCAATTTGTTGACATCGCTTTGCGTTGGAGCACGTAGATACTCCTCACCATACAATTCAATTATGGCTACACAAATCCTTTCAAGGCTTAAGGTAATAGTACTCTCACCCATTCGGATAACCTCATCAAATGCATCTGGAGCTATTCCATAAGCTATTACACGTAATGCATCTATAATTTTTTGGTACGGCGAACATCCTAAGGTACCAGCACTATTACGTTTTTGACCAAAATAATTATCGTGTTCAACAACTCCTTTGAAAATGCGTATAAACATATTCTTGCTCATACGAAAACGACATCGAAAGTCGTCAGGACCATACGTACAGGGGGTGTTGAAATAATCTTTAAGTAATCTTGCAGTACCTCCTTTATGATCTCGCCTCCTCCGTTTGTCTACACGACCGTACACGCTGCCTCCTCGAGTACACTAGATGATCCTTCCGTTAGAAAATGTTGGTTAATATTTAATTGTTGAATGGCTACAGCTTTCATCATAATCTCTAACTCATCGCATTCGGTCGAGCTATCCGAAGAAAACTGAAGAAATTTTGTATGCCCCAACAAATCATCGCCTTTGTCGGAATTGGAGTCGGTATCATCCAGACCGTTTTGGCTATAATAATTTGAATCTTCGGTTTGCACATCTGATTCGTAAACATCCTCATCGTTTTAGACATTACGAGACATTTTTGTGTTGTGAAGCTAAATGTGCACACCAGAAGTGGTTTTATAGCTTCTTCAATTCGCAGTTACAACGACTATATAAAGAATAATGTATAAAAATATATTCGTTAACGGCTATAAATTCAGACAAAATTATAATATTCTGCAACGGCTATAAATTTGAACTGTATTTTACTATTCAGCAACGGTTATTAGTTTAAACTATTTTTGAATATTCGACAACGACTTTATTTATATGTATTTTATTCTAATATTTCAAAACGACTCTATACATATTATATTATATTATAATTTTTATTTAATTTTTGTACCGTTAACTATATTTTGGCCTTTCGACCACATTTTATAAAATTATGAAAAAAATAAAAATGGTTTTCTGAAAACCGTTTAACCCATAAATGGTTTTCAGAAAACTGTTTACGGTAAAAAAAAAACAATGGAGCGTCCCCCCACCGGTTGCTGGATCGGCGGGGGGAATCCACGCATTGAAATGCGAATTCACGCTCTAATATTCAAGAGCTGTTGGGAATGCTCTAAGTGGTTTAATTTCCATTTTTTCCTTCATTTTTGCTACATTAATGATAGTTACACCCTATGAATGTATTATCTTTGTATAGGCATGTTCATATTTTAACTTATTTCTACGTCCACTTTACCTGCTTTCACAACTACTAATCCAACACTAACATTTTATGTACCATTGTCTTATTAACGAAGGTTATATTTTAAAAAAAAAAGTTCAACATATTTCCATACTAGTTCAACATATTTCCATACTATGCAGCAACCTTTTATTAATCCTATTAGTTACAAAAATTTGGGTTTGCTACATAGGGAAATCATAAGCATGCAGCGGAGAGACGACATACCATTTAAACATTTGAAAATACATTTAAAGAGCATGGTGTGTATCACATTAGTCGGTTCGATGTATAGGATCCCGATACAACCTATAGGGAAATTGATGAAAATTGGACAATTGTCATACGTTCTGATAGTATTGTCACTAGGATCAATGAGGTGGTTCAAATATCTCTCGTTTTATTTTGTGGATGAAAATCTACTTCCCACCAAGCTGTACAAAAAGGACAATCTGATCGGTAAGCTTTGTAACTTGCAAAAAAAAACATTAATAGCAATTTTGTTCTACACATATTTATAAATTACTATTGTTTGCTAAAACAAGTATCCAAATGTGTGTGGTCTTCTATGAGGATAACAACCATTGTGCCGATCACAAAACGAGATGGCAACTAAACTGCAAAATGAGAGATTCAGATTGAATATCATAGGTATGCAAAATCTCATAGACAATTCTATTACGTACTTTACCGGCCATATCTAACTAAAAACTACCAAGTTTTCCAGTGGAAAAACTTCAACTCTCTCTCTATCATTGGACAAAAAGGTGTTCCTTGACGAATCAATAGTTGATGCATCTGTTGCACCACTGCTAATTATCATTTCCTCAACTACGATGTCAAACTTTGGACGTAAAAACCTATAATGCGTACTTTTGCACATATAAACTAAATTACATATGCATGTAAGTTTGAACACATATGTTTGCACTCTATTATGTACTGAAAAAACTTTCTGCACATTCAATCATTTTCGACTCAACATTTGCAACTAAGGTTTATATGAATGTCGCATTCCTAAGAAGCAAAGGAGTTTAAAGAGGCAATCCATCATTCTTCGTTGTACAAATTATATATTTTGAATATGAGTAGTGCATCCTTCATACTATTCATGCTACTTATCTTTGTACTTCTAAACAGTAACAGTTCAACCAATTCCGTTGGACCAATAGAAGATATTCACTTAACCATTTCACAAATGATGGATGAAATACAAAACGCTAACTGTAGGGTCGTCATCCTATTATTATTGTAAAATTTCATTATCTCACTACATTGAATAATGTACAATTTATTTCTCTTTGTCGCATCTATGTCATTCTAAAACAATTACTATTGATATTTTAGGGTAAAATATATATTATAAATGAAACAGTTATGAAATTGAGAATAACTTCTCCTTGGAGCTATTTATGTTGTATTCTTTGCAATTCATTTGCCCAAAAGGAAGATGAACGATATATTTTCATCAAATGTGATTTCTCAATGATTGGTCTAGCCCATCAGTGTGTACATTTTGTTTACCATTATCACTTTAACACATTGTTGTAACAACCCGAAAATCTGGGCTAGTTTAAAATTTTTATTTTGGCAATTTTAGCGAATTTTGATTATTTAAAATGAATTATTTTAAATAAAATCAACGAGAAATTTATTTTGAATAGAATTCGAACGTATATATTATATACGTCGTCGTTAGAATATAAATAATTATATATAATTATAAATAGAATTGAAAATGGCGCGGTAGTTCGATAATTCGATTTCAAACTTCAATTGAATATACCGGGTGCAAAACAATCCGGATTTTAGTGAAACCAAAAACATTAGGATCTAATTGATAATATCTTTCCAACGAATCCGAAAAATCGAGATTTCATAACGGGAATCAAAAGATATGTCCAGTTGAAAATTCTGAATAGTCGCTATGGAATTCAGGCCCTTAAAAATGGACATTTTGCAAATGACCTCGGATTTCAACGAAACCAGTTTTGTTGGGTCCGTGGTGTAAAGTTATTGCTGGATTCCAAATTTCATAATTTTTCGAATCAATATGTGAGCGTGGCAAAGGAAAACGCGTTTGACCGGTTTCAGTAGATTTTAATCGACTGGAAATTGACCATTTTTTCAATGGTCTCAGAATTCGACGAAACTAGTTTTGTTAGGACCGTATCGTCAGTACGAAGCTAGAAAATATTTTTTTGGAATTTTTAGAGACAGTATGTGCCCCCGGTAATTTGAAATGTACGTTTAAAATTCAATATAGTGATTTAAATGTGAATTCAACGGAAACTGATTCAAAAGATCGAATCAACCTACGAAACATATCCCATTGTGTTCGAAATAGTGGTAATTAGCTAGGGGCAGTAGTCGTTGGGCCCAATTTCGAGTTCAAAAGAAAAGTGAACTTTTATGGATTTAATTAAATATTAAAATAAATATATTTATTATTATAACACCCCTCCCCTCATTTTCTATTATCCCCAAACCTAGCCCAAATTCAAAATCCCGCTTCCCCCCCTAAATCGCCAGCCGCCACCCTTCCCACGTCGCCATCGCCCGTTCTACCCAGCTCCGCCACCCTCCCCACGTCGGCTGACCCTCTTCCGCCCTCCACTGGCCCCATGCGCCCCCTCCCGAACCCTCTCTCCACCGTTAAAACCAACCACGCCCAAACCTCCACAAAAGGCCGCCACCACCTTGATCGGACAGCCGCCGCCCTGACCGGACCCCCTGCCGACTGCACCTCCCACCGCCGCCTCCCTGAATGGACCCCACCCACCTCACGCGCCAGTCCTCCGACGGCTCCAACGCAGCAGCGAACCCCTCCCCTTCCTCCGCTAAAAAGAAGAAAAACTGTGAGTATTTTATTTTATCAATTTAAAGCATTGGTTTCTTTTATTGATAAATTCAGTTTTATAATGAATGAAATCAGTTCATTACTTATAAAAGCTATGGTTTATTTACAAAGGATTATAATTTTTAAAGCGAAAAGATTATATTTTTCAAGTGAAAAGATTTTATTTTTCGTTCATAAGAAAATATGA
This sequence comes from Allium sativum, assembly GCA_030737875.1. Taxonomy (NCBI): domain Eukaryota; kingdom Viridiplantae; phylum Streptophyta; class Magnoliopsida; order Asparagales; family Amaryllidaceae; genus Allium; species Allium sativum. The sequence goes on along the minus strand of CM060924.1, from coordinate 710,451,451 downwards.
TTTTTGTTCGCTTAAAAATATATGGTTTGTCTTAGGAAGTTGCGTTGTACAAAATCAAATTTTTATAGTGTAGAAATTCAAAGAAAAAAAATCGAAGTAAAAATACAGTTTTTATATTTTTAAAGAATTAAAAATATGATTTTTATATTTTTAAAGTATTAAAAATATAATCTTTACTATATAGAAGTGGTAGAAATATGATTTTTGTTTAGGTAGAGAATTAAAAATATAATTTTTACATGATAGGAATATTAAAAATATCATCTTTATAGGTGTAGGAAAATAAAAATGAGATTTTTTATAAAGATGAAATCTTTAAATTTGAAAAGGCGAAGTCTATGTGTTTATAAAGGCGAAATCTTTATTTTAGAAAAGGCAAAATCTTTAGGTGGAAAATAGCATGATAAAAATATAATTTTTATCTATATAACATAGTAGTAAAAATATGATTTTTATATATTGAACTTCGAAATAAAAATGTGATTTTTATATATTGAATAACGAAGTAAAAATTCGATTTTTATATATGTAGTGGCTACGGGCGACGAAGCTGACGAAGATGCGAAAACGATGAAGATTTCTAACGAAGAAGAGTCAAGATGATTGGATGGCTATCTGTGAGAATTTCTCACCTTTCAATTTCTTTTTCTAGTTATATATATATATATACTAGGATGCAGACGGTGCTTAGTAGCACCCGACACAATCGTCCACAGACCATGGACTTGTTTGTTTGGTTGCATAAATTAGTTAGATGATTTGATTTGAAACTGAATTGTTTGGTGAAATAAATTGATTTGATTGATGTGTAAATGGCGTGGGCCTTCACTAGACCGGGGATAAGGCTAGGCCTTGTCCCGTTTCTAGTATCGTGCTGTTATGCCGCCGAAATTTTCTAAAATATGTTAGGAAAATAAAAATATCATTTTATTTAAAGAATGAACTGAATAGAAATTCATATGTTAAAATAAAATGTTTTATCGTTAAAAATATAATTTTTAACGTGAAGTGAATAAAATAAAATATTCATTTACAAACCGGACGGTTTGTTTATGTACACCTATTTGAATGACATTGATTGGGACGATAAATTTCACACATCGCCCAACTGCACAAATAAAATCTGTGTTTGATTGTTTGAAACCCCACACGGGTGTTGGGATGAAATTTGAAGTTCACTCATCCTGATTGATTAAATGTGTCGATCGATTGATTGACAGGCTGTTATAAGCGTTAGATATCTATATTTGATGCTTATACAGTGTAGTGCACTTTGGTTGATGGTTGATTATTTTTCAATGCTATTATGTACGTGTGATGTGTGAAAATCCATATGATTAACTTTATATGGTAATTGATTGGGCCTCATTCCAATTTAGAAAATAAAGAATAATATAAAATAAAAGTTCATGTGTTGACAGTACTCATCCATTGAGATTGGTCATGTGTTGAACGAAATATTTTAGTAATAAAATTTACATCTTTATCAATATAAAATAAAAGTTCATGTGTTGACAGTACTCATCCATTGAGATTGGTCATGTGTTGAACGAAATATTTTAGTAATAAAATTTACATCTTTATCAATATAAAATAAAGGTTCATGTGTTGACAGTACTCATCCATTGAGATTGGTCATGTGTTGAACGAAATATTTTAGTAATAAAATTTACATCTTTATCAATATAAAATAAAGGTTCATGTGTTGACAGTACTCATCCATTGAGATTGGTCATGTGTTGAACGAAATATTTTAGTAATAAAATTTACATCTTTATCAATATAAAATAAAGGTTCATGTGTTGACAGTACTCATCCATTGAGATTGGTCATGTGTTGAACGAAATATTTTAGTAATAAAATTTACATCTTTATAAATATAAAATAAAGGTTCATGTGTTGACAGTACTCATCCATTGAGATTGGTCATGTGTTGAACGAAATATTTTGATAATAACAACTATTTTGAAAATAGAAATTTATGAAGCCGTGTTGATTAGATTGACGCCATTTTGACGTGAACGATATTTATATCGATTTTATTCATTTCGAAATGAAATGAATTGAAAACGATTTCGAAATGAAATGAATTGAAAACGATTTCGAAATGAAATGAATTGAAAACGATTTCGAAATGAAATGAATTGAAAACGATTTCGAAATGAAATGAATTGAAAACGATTTCGAAATGAAATGAATTGAAAACGATTTCGAAATGAAATGAATTGAAAACGATTTCGAGATGAAATGAATTGAAAACGATTTCGAGATGAAATGAATTGAAAACGATTTCGAAAGGAAATGAATTGAAAACGATTTCGAAAGGAAATGAATTGAATTAGAAATCAATTTGAATTGAAATCAATTTGAAATGAATTTAAAATGAATTTAAATTGGAATATTCAATTTTGATTTGAAATTGAATATGAAGTTGAAACCGTTTTGAAAACGAATTTAAAACGATTTATAAAATTCATTTCGAAAGGACATCGACGAAATATATATATTATATACTATATATATATAATATAATGGCCTGAATAGAACGCGCCGCGCCGCGGCAGTTCGTGAATTTCGACCATTTATTTCAAACAGACATTACGGGAGATCCGACCATTGGATTCTCCTAAAACCGGAACCGTTAGGTTCGTATCGAAAAGAGCTTTCTAACGAATATTAGAAATTTGAATTCTAACGGTTGGATTTGGAATTATGTCCAAATCAAATTTGAAAAAGGTCGCTGTAAGTGCAGTTCGATGGCCGTTGATGGAAATCGACTGTACGGGCCTTGATAAAATTATTAAAAATAGTAATAATTTGTGTAAAATCATAAGAAATGATTTGTGAAGATTTGGGATGAAAAACTCCATATTTGAAAAGATAAAAATAGATTTTTATCGAAATGAACTAGTTTTGAACTAGAATTATAATTCTATTTATTTTTAAATAAATAAATTGAATTTGAAAGGATTTTAAAAATAACCAGAATTTCCAATGATTGCATTGGAGTGGATTTGAATCGAAATTGTCTTCGGAATATTTCGATGTTGGAATTCGTGATTATACAGATGTTGTTATGGAAATTTGAAAGATATATATTTATATCGTTATTTCCAGTACGACATTTGTTAATCGTAGAATTTGATATTGAATATAAACCGATATATTTTCTATTCAGAGCCTTATATTGAATATCAAATGTGATTTGGGTTTGTCGTGAATGGTGTCTTCACTAACACTGTTCTTGAACCCAGTTGAGAAAAGATTAAATCTTTTTATTTAGATTTAATGAAGTGTACCAATTAAATAATATTTAATTGGAATTGAATTGATATTGATTCTTGGGTTTATCGTGAATGGTGTTTTAAATAACACTCGTTCTTTAACTCGATAATTAATGGAAATGTGATTTTGGGTTTATCGTGAACCGTGTTTTAAATGACACTGATTCTTTAACCCAGTCAAATATTAGAACTAAGTGGAGTTTTAATGAATCTTTAATTAGATTGAAACAATCGAAATGGAGTATCACCAGTTTTGCTCCAGGCGTTAATTAAATCTTTAATTAGATTTAGACGTGAAATGGTAATTGAATTTACCGATAACACTGTGGTGTTAGATATGAAGTATAACCAGTTTTACTTCATGGGATGAATAGGTTGGGATTGGGAAATTAAAACAAATGATTACTTCGGTAAAGTTCGTTAATCCCGACTAATTTGAATTGATATTCAAAAGTAGATTCAAGAATAAATTAAAGAATTTATCTTTGATAAAATTAATGGGAACCTTTCCCTATGAATGTGAAATTTAGAAACTAATTGTCGGTTAGCCAAGCAGAATGGTTTTCTGGATATTGATCTGATGTTGGTTTCGGCCTTCGGGGTTAATATTTGGGGAATCATTCTCTTGATTAATTTACTGTTAGTGACTGATGAATTGGAATGAGGCGTATGTTGTGTTTGTGTAACACTTATTTAAAATGTACGCGAGTTATTCGGAAAGACCGGGTTTATCCCATTCTGAATAACTGATACGACGATAAGTCGAAGATGAAGACGATGGTCGAAGACCGGAAGTCTTCACGTCGTTTGGGTAATTACTGATGATCTTGATTGGGCTGTACACCAAGAAGATGGAAACAGTTAGTGATCGTCCAGACGTACTTGGAGATCGATGGATATGCGGGGTACTAGGTGCCTCCGGTTTCGTTCAGACCCAGAACGGACTTGTAAATGGACTGTGTGTCTGACATTGGATTTTAGTCCGTGTGATTGATCTCTATTAAATATATATCTGTTTGGCGGCGGAGAATTTATTCTCTTGCTTAACGCCCTTCTCTGAGACGTACGAGCTCAGGGGTTATATATTGATGGATATCAAACGCATGGAGTGAATTGCCTGTGTGGCATGCCTAAGTGGCAATTGATCGAGACTTCTGTTGAAAAGCAAAGTCTTGTGGTTGATGATCGAAGCACGGCCTTTGTGGCATAGCTTTGTGTAACGTTGATTCGCGAGTTTCACACCCGGTATGAACCAAAAACGGGAGACGGACCTCAGGGAGGGCCTACGTTTCCTCCTAGCTAAAAGTGGCGTCAGTGGTTTTACACCCCCTGACGAGTTTGACTTATGTGGTTGTTGCTGTTGCGAGGCGCCTCAGATTGATCGGTCGTTCTCGAACCGATGGAGTCATTTAGTTGGCTCGCTTACGCCCCATAGGGCGGCGAAACGTAGTGCTCAGGTATAATAATCCACATCGGTGGACCGGCCCTGTCGCTCCAAGGCTTGCCTGCGCGCTTGCCTGAGACTCGGGCTAGGCAGTCTCGAATCATTGAGGATCTTGCCCCTAGCCTCGGTTCATACCATAAATGATAACCCAACTTCCAATACGACGTCTTGCGGTTTTGATTGTAAACTTATATATGGCGACATAGTGTTATGGGGCGCTCATGCCGCCTATGATTGATACTTATGATTTGAAGTTGTTTTATACACTATGCACTTATAATAGTATCAAACGATTTGTTTTAAACGTATCAAGCATTCTTTGGCTGTTATAAGGGAAAACCCTATCCTCGGCTGTGTTGCATTGTGTGATGGGACCTGGGTCTTATAACAACTTCATTTTTCTTTATTTAGCATTGCGATGTTTGTTTTATGCACTGGTATTCTTGGGAGGAAACCCGTTCCGTGTTATACGGCGTGGTCCCTTGATTTACCTAACTTTGAAAATAAAGATTAATAACTGTTTTAGTTCTCACACCAGTCACATGACTGACCTGGAGCTTATTGTTTTAACCTAAACTCTGGGTGCCCTTATTTTGACACGGGCAGCTAGTAGTTTTGGTTTTGCAGATTTATATTCACAGGATCCTGGTTTACAGCTGGAACGATATCCGGAAAGCTTTGTATCCGTATATCTCTTCTAGTTGTGTATTGTATTATTTTCCGCTGCGATGTATTTAAATGTAATTTAAATCTCTGATATTTCTGTGTAATATTCTTTTATACTCTGTATATTCTTGTATTCTGGTGCATTGTTGTAATATACAATGAAATGTTCTTTTATATGCATTCTGTTGTGGTTTGTTCTCGAACTATCCGACGCTTTCCTTTACGGGGAAGTTACGGGTTTTCACAGTTGGTATCAGAGCTTTGGTTTACAGAGCTCGAGAACAAGGCACATTAGAACCATACGAAAGAATTCATCAGATATTGGATTAGTAATATCCAACGAGAATGACTCGTTAGAGATGGGATCAGTAGTATCCTAGAACGAGTGTGAAGAGTATATTTTTCAAATGAAAACAATTTTTGTTTTGAAAATTTAAATCAATTATTCGTATCTGATTATCTATTTATATTGAGTTGGACAGTCCAGTATATAAAGATTTTGCGTATACGTCTGATCCGCGTGTATTCGAAGTTTTAATATATTGGATAGATATAGCATCACACTCTAGTCGCCCGAAGATGATATTGATGATAGCGATCGCATCATCAACATTTATGTTCGAGTTTCGAAGGTATGATTTTCTATATATTTCCATTAGACTGGTGTGAGAACCAAAACTAATATAGCTAGAACTCATTGTTGTGATTTGGCATCAAAACATGATTTTCTTTATATATATCAAAGTTATGAATTTCAAATGTTAATTCACTAATTGGTTGATGTTTGTGTTGTTTGTTTAATTGTTTGCTAATTTTGAACCATTATGCTTAATCGAACCAAATATTGAATTGTATTGAAATTTGGTCGCATTTGCTTGCATATACTTGCACTTATATTGAACAGGTCATAGCAAGGTGGCTAGAGCAGAGAATAAAATTTGTTTGCCCGACAAATAGGTACATGTTTACTACATAATTTACTGTTTTGTTTGGGTGATGATGATTTTATGAGCCTATTGGCTAGCCGCTTGGCTTTTTCTTTTTCTTTTTGAGATCTGAAGGACCGGGGAAGCTATTTGAAATTCCCCGATGCTCCCGGTGCAGGGGAGGTTATGGCGAAATTTTTCGAAAATTTAGGGTGTTAACCAAATTTTTGAAATTTTTGAAAATTCTCAGAAACTGAAAAGTTAGAGAATGCAAGCCAGATCGAATGTTGAGCTGATTAATCAAACCACTTTCGACTTTGTTCCTTTTCGGGGACGAAAAGTTTTAAGTGGGGGAGATTGTAACAACCCGAAAATCTGGGCCAGTTTAAAATTTTTATTTTGGCAATTTTAGCGAATTTTGATTATTTAAAATGAATTATTTTAAATAAAATCAACGAGAAATTTATTTTGAATAGAATTCGAACGTATATATTATATACGTCGTCGTTAGAATATAAATAATTATATATAATTATAAATAGAATTGAAAATGGCGCGGTAGTTCGATAATTCGATTTCAAACTTCAATTGAATATACCGGGTGCAAAACAATCCGGATTTTAGTGAAACCAAAAACATTAGGATCTAATTGATAATATCTTTCCAACGAATCCGAAAAATCGAGATTTCATAACGGGAATCAAAAGATATGTCCAGTTGAAAATTCTGAATAGTCGCTATGGAATTTAGGCCCTTAAAAATGGACATTTTGCAAATGACCTCGGATTTCAACGAAACCAGTTTTGTTGGGTCCGTGGTGTAAAGTTATTGCTGGATTCCAAATTTCATAATTTTTTGAATCAATATGTGAGCGTGGCAAAGGAAAACGCGTTTGACCGGTTTCAGTAGATTTTAATCGACTGGAAATTGACCATTTTTCCAACGGTCTCAGAATTCGACGAAACTAGTTTTGTTAGGACCGTATCGTCAGTACGAAGCTAGAAAATATTTTTCTGGAATTTTTAGAGACAGTATGTGCCCCCGGTAATTTGAAATGTACGTTTAAAATTCAATATAGTGATTTAAATGTAAATTCAACGGAAACTGATTCAAACGATCGAATCAACCTACAAAACATATCCCATTGTGTTCGAAATAGGGGTAATTAGCTAGGGGCAGTAGTCGCTGGGCCCAATTTCGAGTTCAAAAGAAAAGTGAACTTTTATGGATTTAATTAAATATTAAAATAAATATATTTATTATTATAACACCCCTCCCCTCATTTTCTATTATCCCCAGACCTAGCCCAAATTCAAAATCCCGCTTCCTCCCCTAAATCGCCAGCCGCCACCCTTCCCATGTCGCCATCGCCCGTTTTACCCAGCTCCGCCACCCTCCCCACGTCGGCTGACCCTCTTCCGCCCTCTACTGGCCCCATGCACCCCCTCCCGAACCCTCTCTCCACCGTTAAAACCAACCACGCCCAAACCTCCACAAAAGGCCGCCACCACCTTGATCCGACAGCCGCCGCCCTGACCGGACCCCCTGCCGACTGCACCTCCCACCACCGCCTCCCTGAATGGACCCCACCCACCTCACGCGCCAGTCCTCCGACGGCTCCAACGCAGCAGCGAACCCCTCCCCTTCCTCCGCTAAAAAGAAGAAAAACTGTGAGTATTTTATTTTATCAATTTAAAGCATTGGTTTCTTTTATTGATAAATTCAGTTTTATAATGAATGAAATCAGTTCATTACTTATAAAAGCTATGGTTTATTTACAAAGGATTATAATTTTTAAAGCGAAAAGATTATATTTTTCAAGTGAAAAGATTTTATTTTTCGTTCATAAGAAAATATGATTTTTGTTCGCTTAAAAATATATGGTTTGTCTTAGGAAGTTGCGTTGTACAAAATCAAATTTTTATAGTGTAGAAATTCAAAGAAAAAAAATCGAAGTAAAAATACAGTTTTTATATTTTTAAAGAATTAAAAATATGATTTTTATATTTTTAAAGTATTAAAAATATAATCTTTACTATATAGAAGTGGTAGAAATATGATTTTTGTTTAGGTAGAGAATTAAAAATATAATTTTTACATGATAGGAATATTAAAAATATCATCTTTATAGGTGTAGGAAAATAAAAATGAGATTTTTTATAAAGATGAAATCTTTAAATTTGAAAAGGCGAAGTCTATGTGTTTATAAAGGCGAAATCTTTATTTTAGAAAAGGCAAAATCTATATGTGGAAAATAGCGTGATAAAAATATAATTTTTATCTATATAACATAGTAGTAAAAATATGATTTTTATATATTGAACTTCGAAATAAAAATGTGATTTTTATATATTGAATAACGAAGTAAAAATTCGATTTTTATATATGTAGTGGCTACGGGCGACGAAGCTGACGAAGATGCGAAAACGATGAAGATTTCTAACGAAGAAGAGTCAAGATGATTGGATGGCTATCTGTGAGAATTTCTCACCTTTCAATTTCTTTTTCTAGTTATATATATATACTAGGATGCAGACGGTGCTTAGTAGCACCCGACACAATCGTCCACAGACCATGGACTTGTTTGTTTGGTTGCATAAATTAGTTAGATGATTTGATTTGAAACTGAATTGTTTGGTGAAATAAATTGATTTGATTGATGTGTGAATGGCGTGGGCCTTCACTAGACCGGGGATAAGGCTAGGCCTTGTCCCGTTTCTAGTATCGTGCCGTTATGCCGCCGAAATTTTCTAAAATATGTTAGGAAAATAAAAATATCATTTTATTTAATGAATGAACTGAATAGAAATTCATATGTTAAAATAAAATGTTTTATCGTTAAAAATATAATTTTTAACGTGAAGTGAATAAAATAAAATATTCATTTACAAACCAGACGGTTTGTTTATGTACACCTATTTGAATGACATTGATTGGGACGATAAATTTCACACATCGCCCAACTGCACAAATAAAATCTGTGTTTGATTGTTTGAAACCCCACACGGGTGTTGGGATGAAATTTGAAGTTCACTCATCCTGATTGATTAAATGTGTCGATCGATTGATTGACAGGCTGTTATAAGCGTTAGATATCTATATTTGATGCTTATACAGTGTAGTGCACTTTGGTTGATGGTTGATTATTTTTCAATGCTATTATGTACGTGTGATGTGTGAAAATCCATATGATTAACTTTATATGGTAATTGATTGGGCCTCATTCCAATTTAGAAAATAAAGAATAATATAAAATAAAAGTTCATGTGTTGACAGTACTCATCCATTGAGATTGGTCATGTGTTGAACGAAATATTTTAGTAATAAAATTTACATCTTTATCAATATAAAATAAAAGTTCATGTGTTGACAGTACTCATCCATTGAGATTGGTCATGTGTTGAACGAAATATTTTAGTAATAAAATTTACATCTTTATCAATATAAAATAAAGGTTCATGTGTTGACAGTACTCATCCATTGAGATTGGTCATGTGGAACGAAATATTTTAGTAATAAAATTTACATCTTTATCAATATAAAATAAAAGTTCATGTGTTGACAGTACTCATCCATTGAGATTGGTCATGTGTTGAACGAAATATTTTAGTAATAAAATTTACATCTTTATCAATATAAAATAAAGGTTCATGTGTTGACAGTACTCATCCATTGAGATTGGTCATGTGTTGAACGAAATATTTTAGTAATAAAATTTACATCTTTATCAATATAAAATAAAGGTTCATGTGTTGACAGTACTCATCCATTGAGATTGGTCATGTGTTGAACGAAATATTTTAGTAATTAAATTTACATCTTTATCAATATAAAATAAAGGTTCATGTGTTGACAGTACTCATCCATTGAGATTGGTCATGTGTTGAACGAAATATTTTAGTAATAAAATTTACATCTTTATCAATATAAAATAAAGGTTCATGTGTTGACAGTACTCATCCATTGAGATTGGTCATGTGTTGAACGAAATATTTTGATAATAACAACTATTTTGAAAATAGAAATTTATGAAGCAGTGTTGATTAGATTGACGCCATTTTGACGTGAACGATATTTATATCGATTTTATTCATTTCGAAATGAAATGAATTGAAAACGATTTCGAAATGAAATGAATTGAAAACGATTTCGAAATGAAATGAATTGAAAACGATTTCGAAATGAAGTGAATTGAAAACGATTTCGAAATGAAATGAATTGAAAACGATTTCGAAATGAAATGAATTGAAAACGATTTCGAAATGAAATGAATTGAAAACGATTTCGAGATGAAATGAATTGAAAACGATTTCGAAATGAAATGAATTGAAAACGATTTCGAAAGGAAATGAATTGAAAACGATTTCGAAAGGAAATGAATTGAATTAGAAATCAATTTGAATTGAAATCAATTTGAAATGAATTTAAAATGAATTTAAATTGGAATATTCAATTTTGATTTGAAATTGAATATGAAGTTGAAACCGTTTTGAAAACGTATTTAAAACGATTTATAAAATTCATTTCAAAAGGAAATCGACGAAATATATATTATATATATATTATATATATAATATAATGGCCTGAATAGAACGCGCCGCGCCGCGGCAGTTCGTGAATTTCGACCATTTATTTCAAACAGACATTACGGGAGATCCGACCGTTGGATTCTCCTAATACCAGAACCGTTAGGTTCGTATCGAAAAGAGCTTTCTAACGAATATTAGAAATTTGAAATCTAACGGTTGGATTTGAAATTATGTCCAAATCAAACTTGAAAAAGGTCGCTGTAAGTGCAGTTCGATGGCCGTTGATGGAAATCGACTGTACGGGCCTTAATAAAATTATTAAAAATAGTAATTATTTGTGTAAAATCATAAGAAATGATTTGTGAAGATTTGTGATGAAAAACTCCATATTTGAAAAGATAAAAATAGATTTTTATCGAAATGAACTAGTTTTGAACTAGAATTATAATTCTATTTATTTTTAAATAAATAAATTGAATTTGAAAGGATTTTAAAAATAACCAGAATTTCCAATGATTGCATTGGAGTGGATTTGAATCGAAATTGTCTTCAGAATATTTCGATGTTGGAATTCGTGATTATACAGATGTTGTTATGGAAATTTGAAAGATATATATTTATATCGTTATTTCCAATACGACATTTGTTAATCGTAGAATTTGATATTGAATATAAGCCGATATATTTTCTATTCAGAGCCTTATATTGAATATCAAATGTAATTTGGGTTTGTCGTGAATGGTGTCTTCACTAACACTGTTCTAGAACCCAGTTGAGAAAAGATTAAATCTTTTTATTTAGATTTAATGAAGTGTACCAATTAAACAATATTTAATTGGAATTGAATTGATATTGATTCTTGGGTTTATCGTGAATGGTGTTTTAAATAACACTCGTTCTTTAACTCGATAATTAATGGAAATGTGATTTTGGGTTTATCGTGAACCGTGTTTTAAATGACACTGATTCTTTAACCCAGTCAAATATTAGAACTAAGTGGAGTTTTAATGAATCTTTAATTAGATTGAAACAATCGAAATGGAGTATCACCAGTTTTGCTCCAGGCGTTAATTAAATCTTTAATTAGATTTAGACGTGAAATGGTAATTGAATTTACCGATAACACTGTGGTGTTAGATATATGAAGTATAACCAGTTTTACTTCATGGGATGAATAGGTTGGGATTGGGAAATTAAAACAAATGATTACTTCGGTAAAGTTCGTTAATCCCGACTAATTTGAATTGATATTCAAAAGTAGATTCAAGAATAAATTAAAGAATTTATCTTTGATAAAATTAATGGGAACCTTTCCCTATGAATGTGAAATTTAGAAACTAATTGTCGGTTAGCCAAGCAGAATGGTTTTCTGGATATTGATCTGATGTTGGTTTCGGCCTTCGGGGTTAATATTTGGGGAATCATTCTCTTGATTAATTTACTGTTAGTGACTGATGAATTGGAATGAGGCGTATGTTGTGTTTGTGTAACACTTATTTAAAATGTACGCGAGTTATTCGGAAAGACCGGGTTTATCCCATTCTGAATAACTGATACGACGATAAGTCGAAGATGAAGACGATGGTCGAAGACCGGAAGTCTTCACGTCATTTGGGTAATTACTGATGATCTTGATTGGGCTGTACACCAAGAAGATGGAAACAGTTAGTGATCGTCCAGACGTACTTGGAGATCGATGGATATGCGGGGTACTAGGTGCCTCCGGTTTCGTTCAGACCCAGAACGGACTTGTAAATGGACTGTGTGTCTGACATTGGATTTTAGTCCGTGTGATTGATCTCTATTAAATATATATCTGTTTGGCGGCGGAGAATTTATTCTCTTGCTTAACGCCCTTCTCTGAGACGTACGAGCTCAGGGGTTATATATTGATGGATATCAAACGCATGGAGTGAATTGCCTGTGTGGCATGCCTAAGTGGCAATTGATCGAGACTTCTGTTGAAAAGCAAAGTCTTGTGGTTGATGATCGAAGCACGGCCTTTGTGGCGTAGCTTTGTGTAACGTTGATTCGCGAGTTTCACACCCGGTATGAACCAAAAACGGGAGACGGACCTTAGGGAGGGCCTACGTTTCCTCCTAGCTAAAAGTGCCGTCAGTGGTTTTACACGCCCTGACGAGTTTGACTTATGTGGTTGTTGCTGTTGCGAGGCACCTCGGATTGATCGGTCGTTCTCGAACCGATGGAGTCATTTAGTTGGCTCGCTTATGCCCCAAAGGACGGCGAAACGTAGTGCTCAGGTATAATAATCCACATCGGTGGACCGGCCCTGTCGCTCCAAGGCTTGCCTGCGCGCTTGCCTGAGACTCGGGCTAGGCAGTCTCGAATCATTGAGGATCTTGCCCCTAGCCTCGGTTCATACCATAAATGATAACCCAACTTCCAATACGACGTCTTGCGGTTTTGATTGTAAACTTATATATGGCGACATAGTGTTATGGGGCGCTCATGCCGCCTATGATTGATACTTATGATTTGAAGTTGTTTTATACACTATGCACTTATAATAGTATCAAACGATTTGTTTTAAACGTATCAAGCATTCTTTGGCTGTTATAAGGGAAAACCCTATCCTCGGCTGCGTTGCATTGTGTGATGGGACCTGGGTCTTATAACAGCTTCATTTTTCTTTATTTAGCATTGCGCTGTTTGTTTTATGCACTGGTATTCTTGGGAGGAAACCCGTTCCGTGTTATACGGCGTGGTCCCTTGATTTACCTAACTTTGAAAATAAAGATTAATAACTGTTTTAGTTCTCACACCAGTCACATGACTGACCTGGAGCTTATTGTTTTAACCTAAACTCTGGGTGCCCTTATTTTGACACGGGCAGCTAGTAGTTTTGGTTTTGCAGATTTATATTCACAGGATCCTGGTTTACAGCTGGAACGATATCCGGAAAGCTTTGTATCCGTATATCTCTTCTAGTTGTGTATTGTATTATTTTCCGCTGCGATGTATTTAAATGTAATTTAAATCTCTGATATTTCTGTGTAATATTCTTTTATACTCTGTATATTCTTGTATTCTGGTGCATTGTTGTAATATACAATGAAATGTTCTTTTATATGCGTTCTGTTGTGGTTTGTTCTCGAACTATCCGACGCTTTCCTTTACGGGGAAGTTACGGGTTTTCACAATTGTAGACTTCTAACTAAACATTTCCTCTAGATACCATCTACTCGTGGACATCTTAGATGCAACAATGTCTTCAGCAATCACCGCCTTTGATCGAGAAGCCGAAGCACTTATCGGTGTAACTGTTGATGAGTTGCTAAATATTTCTAACATAATTTGTAAATTACTTTACATTTTACACTGTACAACGCACTTATCCTCTTCTTTTCCAAAATATAATATCCTAACTGAATCGTCATTATTACAGTCACTAAATTGACTAGGAAACGGAGCAGAAAAGGTTCAAACTGTTTTTGATAAAACTGCACGTGTGGATGCTTTATTTGAATTCAAACCAGCCAAATACGAAATGAATAACAGAGATACGTATCTAACTGCAAGAAAAATTGTCAGAAAGATTAAAGACAAAGCCTGCAACATAATAACACCCGAGGTAAGACTGCATTTGCATACAATATTTTTTCATCCATAAAATTCAATAATATTTTGATTCATGTTTTCCTTTATCCCTTAATTAGTTTTTCATAGTCCGCAACACAAACCAAGGAAAGTATCGCGTTCGATGAAGTTTATAGCACCGATGCGTCAGAAAAGAGGAAAAAATAACTAGCAATATATTTTATAGTACATTAAAATGACATATCATATGTTTCCATCCTGTAATTTGTCTAATTAGTACTTGTGCTAAAACAAAATGAAGTCAAGAAGTACAAAAATGAAACTTGTTCAACATCAACACCACTACGGATTTTAAGTAGGAAGGCTTCACGACATGGAATCACCATCACTGTATGTATTCTGTTCTCAATAGTTTTTGGTTCACTTAGTATAACATATATTTTACTGTAACATAGTTAAAAATATTATTCCAATTTGTACTATTGCTATATTTATATGTATATATTTGTAACTTTACAAATAACAAAAATAACCTATCACGTTTATAAATTATCCCAAGAATACCAAGATGAAGTGAAATACGTAGAAAACACAACCATGCAAAGAAACAGAAGAGAAATAAGAAGAAAAATTGATGGTTTGCTCAACTCACCATCGGCCCTTCCCCTTTAAACTACACTACTACAGGGACCACCCTTTCCTTTCCTATATGTCTCTCTTTGTTACCATCATTTATATCTTTTTTTTTGTATTTTAAACCTCTTTGTTACCACAACATTGTACCTTCTTCAAGTTGCACTTGAACCTACTTCTTTTTTATTTGTATTTCCTAGTTTTCCAAAAGAAATACTGTTAATTAATTATCAAATATTTCTTTGACTAGCTTCAACTTGACATTTTCTTTATTTTTTCTATATCCATGCTTGGACTATTACCTTTTTTTTATTTGTACATGTTCTCTTTTTTGTGCTATGATCATGCAAGTGAAACGAGTAGGCAAGACAAGTCTTGCTTCACATTGATTATCATTATTATTTTACGTAGAATACCAAAATATATAATTCACTAGTTGTAACAACCCACTTTTCTTAGAGAAATTGAACTGGGAATCAACTAATTGATTTGGTAATATATATATATATATATATGTGTGTGTGTGTGTATATATATATATATGTATAATGTATAAATAAATAAAAGCAAAAAAAATATTTAGGATGAGAGGAAAATACATGTTTTATAAATTATTTTGCATATGTAATTGATGCAAAAGGTTGCATGTTTTATTGTAACAATGATGAAGTTTATTGTTTTTTATTAAATAACAATTTTTAAAAAGGAAAAAAAAGTAAACAAAATAAAAATAAGTAAGTATGCATTTTAATGATATTTTGATGAAATCTCTAAAAACTAATTTTATAAGAAGGAAAACCAAAATATCTCATAAAGGGACAAGGTGTAATGATTATGTTGCATAAGACAAAGAGAAATGAAAATTTGAAAATAAGTAAAGGAAGGGGGAAATAATAAAATAAAGGGGGGACTTGGCTGAAGGTTACATAGAGGGGGCTAACGATAAAAAAATCCTTCCCATCATTTTTTCCTCAATTCAGAAATCACCGAGAACATAAGCATAAATCTAAAATTCTCTCATTCCTAATCTTCCTATTCAATCAATTCTCATACAAATTGGAGATAAAAGAAGATTCCCAATTCAAGGGCTTCAATCAAGAGATTAATCGATTTCAGAGCTGAAAGATAGCCTTTTGGAGTTGTAGGTGAGTGAAGATTCAGTTTTTATTCAATTTCATAGTTTGAGATTCTTGCCTTAGGCCTAAAGATGAAATCTTTAGATATGTTTGATTGTTATCTTCCTTCCCCGATGTCATTTTGTGTTGTTCGAATATTAGCAACTAAAATTGAATAGAAATTCTAAATTAACATTGATGGAAATATTTTTATGATGAGACAATATGGAAGAGTGATTTAATTTTGCTAATGGATTTGAAATGCATGTTTCATGTATGATGAATTATCTCATAGTGGAGACATGAAAATTAAGATTTTCAGACATGAGCTGAAAATAGTTGTCAAAGAACATAAAATCTGAACCAATTTGTAAGGTATCTAGCTTTGAAATTTTAATACATGAATTACATTCATATTCAAAGCTACTGTAAAAAATTTAAGTTAAAAATGTTAAATTTAAAATTTTTATGATTTTTGCAAGTTAGATATATGGAAAATGAAATTTTCAAAGCACAACAGAAAATGGAATGGGAAGAACATGAAATCTGTACCAATTGGTAAGGAATTTAGATATTACATTTTGTACACATAAACTACATTCATATTGAAAGGTACTATAAAAATTTTGAGCTAAGCATATTAAATTTCTAATTTCTATGATTTTTGCAAGTTGGGTATATGAAAATTGAGATCTTTAGAACACAACAGAAAATGGAATGGGAAGAACATGAAATATGTACCAATTGGTAAGGAATTTATCTTTGAAATTTTGTACACATAACCTACATTCATATTCAAAGCTATTATAAAAAATTTAAATTAAAAATGTTAAATTTCGAATTTTTATGATTTTTGCAAGTTGGATATATGAAAAATAAAATTTTCAAAGCACAACAAAATATGGAATGTGAAGAACAAGAAATCTTTACCAATTGGTAAGGAATTTAGCTTTGAAATTTTGTACACATAAACTATATTCATATTCAAAGATACTGTAAAAATTTTGAGTCAAAAATATTAAGTTTCGAATTTATATGATTTTTGCAATTTGGGTATATGAAAATTGAGTACCAAATGGTTTCGAGTTTGGTTCTCAAATTTGGTACATACAGACTAGACTGATATTCAAAGGTACTGTAAAAAAATTAGCTTTAAAAGATTAAATGTTGATTTTATATGATTTTTCCAAAATCAGTATATGTAAACTAATATTTTCAGGCCTAAACACAAATTGTTTTAGGTATAATTTTTGGTTTCTTGTAAGATTTTGATAAATCTTGAAGTTTTGGAAAGCTTAGAAAATGTGTTAT
Source organism: Allium sativum (assembly GCA_030737875.1). Lineage (NCBI taxonomy): Eukaryota > Viridiplantae > Streptophyta > Magnoliopsida > Asparagales > Amaryllidaceae > Allium > Allium sativum. The sequence goes on along the minus strand of CM060924.1, from coordinate 710,433,985 downwards.
GACTTTTATATTTTAAGATTTGTATAAATTTAATGTCTAGATTATCAAAAACTTAATTCTTTGCAGCTGGTCCGCAATAAAGATAGAGCCCAAACCAATATCAGTTAATAACAATGCCACCATGGGAGCTGGGCCCGAGCCTATCCTGAGTAGCATGAGGGGGTTGTGCCTGTCCTGGCACCAAGGCCCGAGTCTGAGCATGTTGCGCCAACTCACCGTATCTGACACGCTCTTCAATCATATTTGTGTTATGACCATAGAGATCATGAAACAAGCAATGCTGACCAGAATCCTTTTCACTTCGAGTTGACTCCCGCCTGGGAGGTTTTCTGAAAGGAGCAGTGGGATGAACTTCCAACTAAATCTCTTCGAGGTTATGAGTAAGTTTCGAGTAAGACGAGAACTTAGGTTCCCTCCAAGTCATATTTCGATCATTCCCCGAGCAACGTTCACCCTTACCAAAATCCTTAGCCTTACCAGAGTCAGGCGGTGCTCCTCCCTTGACCACATTAGCCTCAAAAAAACGTTTTTATCAGTCTTCGCATCCTCTTCACGAAGAACATCTTTTCTTCAAAATAAAACTCATCGAGATCCCTCGGCGGGTCCCTTTGTAATGAGATCTTGAAGCAAGTCTTATCCAAAATGTCTGGGACTACAACCATCAAAACTATGGATGGATCAGGTCTGTCGAGGACGTCACATCCACGTTAAATCTTTTCAAGAATTTGTGTAAAGTCTCGCCCGACTTCTGCTTAATCGTTGTTAGAGTGATAAATATTTTTGGACGAGTGATGTGAACTCTAAATTTCTCGACGAACTTCCTAACCAAAGAATTCCAAGAATGAACCAAATATGTTTCCAACTTCCAAAACCACATGGAAGCAATGTCTGTTAAGTAAAGAGGAAAACACATAGAGCATCAAGTGAGTAGTTGCGTCATCCCGACCATCATAAGCTTCCAACATTGGCATCTTAAATTCCGGTGTATTCCAAGAATTCCTGATATCCAAAGAGAATGGATTGCAAGTAACACAATCCAAATCCGAAGAAGAGGCACATCCTCTAGTAAATTGACGAATTGCATTTGCGATTTGAGAACCATTACCGAGAACGAGCAACCGATTCAAATTATCAAATCCGACACTGGTGCCCCTTGTGTTTAAGTCCATGTTAGCAACCGGTTGATTAGCAATAAGAACTTCTGGTTGAATCCCAGCCCGAGGAGTCGCATTAGGCATAATTCTTACTCCTGAGACTATAGGAGCGCTACCATCCAAACCCATGTGCAAAGGCACTTGAGCCACATTACCAATGCCAGAACCCGCGATTTAACCAACTAAAGGGTCACGGGCCTATGCAGTTAAATCCCCGCTAAATCCCCCCAGTATCCCCGCTATAGCCCATAGCACTCTTCAGCCACTACGCTATTTCAATTTAGCACTGATGAACAGTAGATCCGCTTCTAGCCCCGCTATATTCCGCTGCATCCACTAAATCAAAGCTTTTTTTGCGTCTGCTTTAGCAGTATTAATATATAAAGCATGATTTGACTATTTCTCTTTTTAAAAACTGCAGTAAATTTAACGTAAAGGGCTAATTTAAGGCATATGTGCCTAATATATGATAACAATCAATTGCACTTATCAAATTTAGCATGCATAACTATGATATTCCTTGAATTTGTTATATAAGATTAATTAATGTTGGTTTCTTAAACACATATAATATGAGAAAGATGATTAATTAATTTTCAATTTTTTTTTACATCTAGTGAACCTTTTTATTCTTCTGTTATACCCCTGCTATTTCCCTGTTTTATCCCCGCTACACCTTTTTGCACCTCTGCCGCTATAGAACTGCTAAGCGCTTTAACTGCACAGTCATAGGCTTAAGCGTCATCGAGACTAGGGGTATTGCCACAGAGTGAAGTGGGAACGGCGCCGGGTCGAGGATTGGTGTCGTCTTACTAAAGAATTTGCGGGGTTTTCCCCAAGTCTCGAGTCGCGACTTGCGGAACACTGGTACTTGTCTCGATAATATTTATCTTTCCTGTATGCCTTCCAGCACTTCTAAGTCTATCCTCAATCTGAGTGCGAAAAATATTCATCGCTTCCTCTTGCCGCTCGAGTTGAGCATTCAAATCCAAAGCCAAATCCTTGATCATCCCATCCACATCCTCTTAAGTGACAAAGTTCGAGGGATTTCCATTTGAAGAAAGTTTTTGACTTGCTTAATCATTAATGCCTTGGGCCATGGCAATAGCGTCAAGCTTCTTATGCTTAACTACGATGAAAAGCGAGCGATATCCGCTTTTGAAACAAACTCGAATCCGAAATTCGAAACCAAATTCGAAAACCAAAACCAAACCCAAAGACCAAATCTGAGAACCAAACCCAAAGTTGAAGTTGAAGTTGTTTTGCCCTTTCCTAGCACACCAAAGTGTTGACATGGGAAATTGGTTATTTGGGCACACCAACCCATAAGAGTGGGTTTGGAAGCAAACTCGGTATCCGAATAACCAAAAGCAATGAAATTTAAAGGACACACAACTTTTTATAGTGGTTGGCACTAACGCCTGTGCCCACTTTATAATAATCATTCATCATCATTATGTCGATTACTATGTTCATCCAAGTTCGGACACTTCGAATGTACAAGTTGTAAAATATAATAACAAATATCTATTTACTTCCAAACTTTGACCAAAAGACCCTTCTTCTTCGTTAAGCCAAAGTGTATTAGAGTGAGCACTAATGTCCAGTGAAAATCTTGAGTATCCTAAAGATGTCCAAGAATGTTCAAAAGTCCAAGTGAATGCAAAAAAGTCATAGAAAAACTTCTAAATGAAGTTTAAGAGCCGAAGAAGTATCCTAAAGTCGTAGGAATGGCCATGGAAGCCATTAATGAGCTCCAAAGAAAGCTCGCCAATATTCCCAAGGTCCAAAAATATCAAGTCAAGCCAACCCCTTTGAATGCCAAGAAAGGGGGTATTGTAAGTGAAGATTCCATGCATCAGCCAAAAATTTGTATCTCAGGGGGATGCGAAATTCGCATCCCCGAGACTTACCTAAAAAGTGAGTTCTAGCCTCAAATTTCGAATCCTGAAGAAACTGCCGAAAAACAGTGATTGACACGTATTGATCACCTGAAAAACAGTGATCGGCATGCGTTTGGTAGTGATCGACATGCACCCGGTCATTTCGAATCCCCATGCTAAGCCGAGATTTCGAATACCCAAACCTAAGGTTAATCTAAGTGTTGAAGTGGAATCCTGTGATTCGCATAGTATAGGCCCGCCTTACTAATTCCTGATTTGCCACTTCGCATCCGCCCTTACAAAATTTCTCATCTCGAATCCATGATGCGAACACGAGGATTTCTCATTGCATCTTGGTTTGAGTTGCTAGATCCATGCCGGAGGATTTCGCATTCTAGCCTTTCCAAATGCCAAGCTCTGAATCCCCATGTAAAACCAAAGAAATAAGTTGACCCCGTGTTGATTAGCTTGTTTTGAAGTGCCAAATCCATATTTTTCCAAAGTGGCTGGTCTTCGAGTTTTCAGTTCGCGCAAGCAATTTTAGATGATCATGATGTGCCAATCAGCAGTTTTTGAGTGATTGAATCCAGAATTAGCCAAAACCAAAATATTTTGCCTTAACGAGTTTTGCCACATAATCGGACTAAGGTGCTCAAGGATTTTGACCTGATCAGACCGAGTCGATCAGGTAATTTCACGATGCTAGATTTTTCAAGTTTTTAAGGACTTTTTCAATCCAATAATGCTGATCCGGGAATCGATGATATCTCCAACCTTTTCCGAACACTTCATGATTTAGCCCAGATCGCTTTGTGTTTTCCAACGACGTTCTCGAGACTCGAATGTGTCGCTAACCATAATCTTGTCATGTGACTGCTTTGCCAAAAAGCTCGTCAACAGGTTCAAAGCGTGTTTATTCTCATAGAAGTGTACCTTGAAAAGCGGGGACTATCCATCATTTTATATAGTGGAAATTAGGGAGGCATCTCTAATTCCAAACTTTATTCAATGCGAGTCCCTCCCTAAGTTTATATGTAAAGTGGGTCCCTATTTGCTGTAGCAATGTGTTTTTTAGTTTTTTCATGTTGTTTCATAATTCAAAAAATTGTAAATATTCAAGGAAGGATTCTGCAAAAAAATTCTAAAAAATCATCTTTTTATGCAAAAATGCCGACATTTCAGCAAGTATTCATATTGCTGGTGATAAAAATGGAAAAAAGTCGTAGCAATATCTGCAATTATTCTAAATAATTACTGATATATCTGCAATATCTTATAGTGTATTGTATATTTGTGTTACTATATGAAAAAATTGCTGAAATGTTGACAATTATTGCAAATAATGGCTTTTTCATTACAATTTACCTGAAAATGAAATTTTTTCATTTATATGCAATTTTTTTCTTTTTTTGATGATTTTTCTGAAATACTTCAATGCTTAAATAAGTGTAGGCTTTGAATTTAAAAGTTTGAAGCAAATTATCAAAATTTGCATGAAAAACAACAATTTTAAGAAATAGTTGCTGCAATGTCAGCAATTTTACAAAAAATCACTAAAATCCACTAAAATGTGAATATATTTGATTTATTTTTTTGTAGTCTTATTGCTTTAATACGAGGATAAATGTTTGCTGAATTTAATTTTAAAGTTTGGAAAAAAATTACGTTGTTTTTCGGTAATTTCCGAAAATCAAGGACCTAATTTACGAAGTTTTAAGATTAGGAGTTTTTTTGTATTTTGAAACATGGACCTGAGCCAGACGTTCCTTTTATTTAAGTGACGTTTGACTGAGATTAGATTATGAAATAATGAAGGACTATATGTCAAACTCAAAGACGATCGAATAAGAAGAGAAAGCAAAGAAAAGCATCAAAATTTTCAAGATCATCGATATTTATTTAAGAAGAGAAGACTAGCAAAGAGGATCGATATCCACTTATGAATGAACAGTTTCCAATAAACCAAATTAACTTTTTTACCCGTAATCCTATAGTTTCTTTAAAGGTACAAGTGTGATAAAAAAAGAAGTTTTGTCTAAGTCTATAGAGCAAATCGATAGGTTCCCTCCATGAAGTCTATTTTATCAATGAATATAAAATTAAAACCACATAAATAAAAAATATACAACAAAAACATAGATGGAAAACATTTTTTATCGAGAAAAATATACTATAAAAGTTAAAACGTAATTAGGTTACATTGTTACCCTTAAGGCCTACCGTGAACCCCACCACAAATTACATCTTGACTACTCCTCATGTAACACCCCGTAAAACATAACATAGATAATTAAATTAAGAATAAACAATACTAATTAAAAAATATATTAGTTAGGCAGCAAAAACAAGGACCTTCTACAAAAATCCTGGAAAAGGCGACTAGACTCTTTCTTACTTTGTCGCTCTCTTTTCCATTCTCTCTTTTCCTCTTCCCCTTCGTTCTTCTTTCTCCCTTCAGTTCTAGTTTTCGTCTTGCTTGGGCTTGCGCAGCTTGCTCTCAACATCAACCCTAATTTCATTTTCTCAGATACACGCAAATTCGTTCTGATGATCCACTTGCATATGGATCCTGGACGGTTACTCGATTCCCACCTACCTCTCAATCTTCATTCCATGCCTCATTCGTGACTGATTTGAGCAGGAGAGGTATGTTTTCTTTCTGGATCTATGATTTTTGATGTGGTCTGGTGTACACTGAGTTTATCACTCTTGTGGCTTGTGTCTTCCTTTCTTTGGATGTTTGGTCGAGTTATTTTGTTTGGATCTGAATTTGTTGGTTGTGTAGTGTTGTCTGGAGTGGTTGGTAGTGTTTTATCATGTAGGAACCACACCTTCCTTAATGGCTTTATTGCTGATAGCTTGCTACAGAGTTTAATAAGCTATAGAAGGTGTTGTGTTTCCATTATTCTTTTCCACCTCCTTCCCGTGGCTTTTGTTCTATGCAATCGTTGGTGGCAATCATTGGTGGGTCATGCTGTTTGGTGCTTAGGTGATGTTTTAGGCTGCTTGCTCTGACTACTGCACTAGTTTTGGTAAAAGATTTACTGCCAAATGCAATTTACTATCACGGGCGTACACATGTTTGGTCCATGCTGATGAGCATTGGCCATTGTGTTTGTAGTTTGTCTTCATCTAGTGAGTTGCGCTCTTGTGCTTCCATCAAAGTAATATGTATTATGTGATTTCCATTCTAGTATGTTTACTTGATAACTATTGTGGTAATTTCTTGTTGCATATAGTTAAGTAAACGTGTAAGTAAGTTTGTAAATAATTGCCGAGTTTGTCATCTCCCTGTTGGAATTAATGTGATTGCATATGCAATAAGATATGCTTGTTTTCCTTAGGGACTTCCTAGGAAACCAATTTTGATATATTACACCCTACATGGTGCTTGTGTAGTGGTTGGTCTACTCAAAAAACCATACTACTGGTCGGTCCACTATAAAAACCATGTAGTAGGTAGACGACATGTCTAACTCCTGTAACTATATATTTATTATTTGTTATAAAAAAAAGTGTTATGGATCACTATAAATACCGGTCGCCTCTGCTAGAAATATATATTAATTAGGCTGAAAAGTACGAATAAGGAATAATTGAGAATTAGGTCATGCAAAAATTTCAAGTTATTCCTTAGAGAGATTTTAGACCATTTTCATATTTTATTTATCGAAAACGGAGTTTGTATGAAAAGTTACGACTAAAAAAGGTCATATGAAAATAATATATATGCATTTGAAATTCAAACTATAAGTATAAAATCTGTAATATAAATAAATAACAATGGCATAATAGAGTATTCCTTTTGGATTTCAAACTTGTGTGTATATATAAATATACGTAGGGACCGGAATCAAAAGAAAATAGAAATAATCAATCGGATTTATTACGTATTAAATAAAATCGGAAATGACGTGGGAAAATAATCTCCCCACACTCGACCCTTAAGAGGGGTCGACCTTCCCCTTAAAGAGGATCGACCGCCATTAAGAGCAAAAGGCGGAGAGGAGGTCTATTTTTGAAGGACTTTTTTATACATTTTGTTGGTACAGACGATTGAGATACTATAAAACGAATCCAATGGTCCAAACACACTTTTGCAAGTACAAAAGGACCATAGCCTCTCTCCCTAAACCCTACATTGTCTTCTCAACTCTGCCTTCATTCTGCTTCTCCATTTTTTTTCTACATTCTAGAAATTAGGTCAGTTAGATTTCTTCTTTTTAACATATTTTCTGTCTTCTCTTATCTAATTTCTTATTAGAATCTGGAATTAGAAATATATCTATATAAGCTTCTAACATGATTCATATATATATATATATGTATGTATGTATGTATGTATGTATGTATATGAGGAATATTTGTAGTACTCTATTTCGAGAATTCAACCCGGATATTAGTTCTACACAACTTTCTTATTCTTCTCTTAGTAATTCTATGAGTGGGAATCATATTAAGTTTATTTTTTTCTATAATTGTTGGTGTAGAATTTTGGTTGTTATGCCTAAAAGAGATTTGAGATTATCACGAAAACAAAACACATATAAATCTTCCAAATTTCTTATTTAATTCAGAAATGATCAAACATGTGATATTACTGGGTTTTGGATTATAAATATAAGAAAATTTTGGATTTTTGGGTATTGTATAATTTATATTTGATCTGATTTACTTTGTCTTCATTCTTATTAGAAACATTGATTTATGTAAAATATAAATTTGGGTACCATAACTTACATATGTTTAAACGTTTATTTTTATTATAAAACTGGGTAGTTTAAATGTATTACAACACGTATTACCTCTAATTTTTTTTGTACACATCTTATATAGAAAGTAAATCTGCACAAAAAAAAAATTATACGTATTTTTGTCATATTGCACTTATCTGTAACAACCCGCATTTTACGTACTGGAGGATCGTATAATATTTTTATTTAACTCCCTAAGGGTTGGATCATTCTCATATTTTGGTATGTTATTTATGGAGATGTGAGACATGTCCATAACTTTTACCAATTTTGTTTGTGAATATTTTGCCCATGTTAGTCTTGTATAGGGGATAACTTTTGACTGGGACCGAATCAGGTGCTGAGGTTGGTCTCATTGGAAAGAAAATGATGGTTCCATTTCCGTAGAGTAGTCACATTAAATATTTGGTTCAACTGTTTGGGAGAAATCTTTGTTTTAGTGTTTCACAGTTTGTTGTTTAGTTTTTTAAGGCCATAATGGGCCGATTTGGGAGCCCCATTAATGAGATGGTGGGAGGCTACAAATAGGTGGTTAGAGCCATGGAGAATAGTATACTTTCTTCATTCTCTCATTTGGTTGAGCTTGTGGTCCTCCTTGCTCAATCAAATACACCTTTTTACCATTAAAATTCTAAATCTACATAAGAGAATCAAAGATCTACATCGTTAAAAGCTATATCTACATCAATCGAAGAGAGATTTCATCAGATCGAAGAGTTTAAAGCTAATTCTTCGCTGTCCGGATTTAGATCTAAGTGTTTTTATGTTGTTTTGAAGATTTGGTGAGTGATATGCATCTCTCACACACATACAATCAAGTATATGAGTTGTTTGATCATAGTTTCATCATTTTTAAGTTGTTTAACCGAGATCTATATTGTGGTAAGCATATTTCCGTTTGAACCACCATAGAATCTAATCTAGCAACTTAAAATTAGTAGTTCTTATGTTATTCATATGTTTATGCAAGTTAGATACATTATTCTTGTTTATTCATTCATTTATCATGATTTTGGTGAATTATATGTGAATATTGATGATAATTTTCATTTTCATGTTGTTAGTGATTTCATAATATGTTTGTGGTTAATTTGGATGTTTTGGGTGAGTTGGTTTCGTTGATATTGTCATTCGGCGAAGATTTAGTTGAAGTTTGGCTGTTTCAGCGTATGGATCGGTTGCACTTTTTGATGGATCGGTCGCACTTTTGGTTTTGGATCGATCGGTTGCACTTTTTGATGGATCGGTCATGCTTTTTGTTATGGATCGGTCGGTTGCACTTTTTGATGTATCGATCGCACTTTTGGTTATGGATCGGTCATTTGCACTTTTCGATGGATCGGTCGCACTTTTGGTGATGGATCAGATCAGTTGCACTTTCTGATGGATCGGTCGATTGCACTTTCTAATGCATCGGTCACACTTTTTAGTGATGGGTCGGTAGCAGATGCATGCTACGGATCGGTCATGGTACTAGAGGATGGGTCATTCGTTGTGTTCAGGGATGGGTCAGATAACCGGTCCATGCTAATGGATCGACATGTCCAATCCATAGTGGATTGACATGTACTATAAGTTATGACAACGCTTTGAAACGCTATGATTGGTGGCATTAACGTTATGGGTTGTTTCCATAGTGAATGAATGAAATGCTATGGATTGATGTCGAACCTTATATTTATGTTGTTTAGTTCAGTTATGTTGTGACTTCGATGTATATCCTAGTGAGAATGTTCAAAGTGTTGTAATGTGTTCAATTATCATTGTAAAGCAACGAATGTGAAGACGACTCAACGGTGTTCTGAGTTCATTGCTAATGGTTTCTAGAGAGGGACTTGAGCTTGTGTATGGTTATCGGGGTTGACGGCTAGAGACGTGAACACTGAGAGATTATCGTTGTCGTAAGTTCTAGCGGACTCAAAGCAGGGGTACTTTGGGCAGTGGTGAAGGGCCTTGTACCTTGGATAGTCATAACAGGCCTAGTTGTCGAGATTTGAGAAGAAAATATACGAGTTGTGAAGGCGTATGGAGTTTTTGCTAGAACTGGGGTTTACCATCAGCCCTTGACATATGGAAGTCATGATGGGTTGTCATACGATTAACGATGGTTTCAAAGCAGGAAAGGCAGTGATAGCCAGATTCAGTCATGAATGTTGTTTGTTTGCTTGTACTATCTCACGTAGATTATCTGACGTTGAAAGAGATGTTTCTTGGGTGCTTTCCAGATATTGGTTTAGGCCTCTGAGGATTGTGCTTGAGGGACGTTGATCTCGATTAGGATAGTTTACGTGAGACATAACTAATTTCTATAGTTATTATTATCTGGTTACTTCTAATTGCCATGGATGTATAGTTATTAGTTGTTCTCTGATTTCCGTGGATGATGATTGTTTCCAATTGTTGTTTTGTAAAGTCTATCACTGTGAGGTGTGGGGAAGGCAGGTTTGGGTTCTTCTTTGGTGTTTGGTAGATTGGTTTGTTAATCTACCTATTCTCATATACTTTGTTGATGATGTTAGATAGCTATTTTATCGCTCACTAAGACTGTTGTATGACTTAAGGTTTTATGTTTCACTCTTATTACCTTGGGTTGTTCAACCGATTTTTGGATGGGCAGACTAAGTAGCAAGCGACAGGTGATTTCTTGGTGAGGACGATGTTGCAGTTCGGTGGCGAGCAAGAGGCTGGTGTATTATATTGCTACCATTAGTATCTAGTTATTTCCGCTGTTATGCTCTGAGTGTTTGTAGTGAGGCACTATATACAGATTCTTATGTTAAATCCATGAAGTATGGATATTATTGCATGGTGATGTGATAGAGTTTAAGATTTTGTTAAATTCTACTTCACTGTTATTCCTTTTTGTATATGTTTTATTATATTTTATCATTGCGCTGTGAGTTATACGATTGGTTCCGCATGTGATTACCTAGTCTGATGATCGTCCATAGCTGTTTGGCACACCTTTCAGTGCATTATTTCTCTTGGTTAGTGCAAGGGTTATGGGTGGTCATCACATTTGGTATCAGAGTACTCGTTATCGATTTTAGCCAAAGTTCAAAGACGTAATAACATATGACGGGCGTATTTGTAGATTTCTGAAGGAAGTATGCTATATATATTAGAATATAGTATAGTGGGGTTTGGGCTTCTTTAGAGTTTATCTTATATGTGGACTAGTCATTCTATTTTCAGTTTAAGAATGAGTCCTCAAACCATGGGAAACACTACTAGGGATGAGCTTGCGGCTGGAAGGGTAGGGGAAGGAAGCCGGTTGGGAGCTCTAGCTATTATTTCGAAATAACTGGTTATGCTCGAAGCCATAATGGAAGTGATCGTACTAAGGATGTCCATTCCAAAAGCAGCAGTAGAGCGATGTTCCTGTGTAAGTGCCTAGGGATGATCTCGCTAAGTGACAGAGGTCTCTAACATATGAAGAAGATGTGTTAAGAAGGAGTATAGCTTTAAAGTAACTTCGACGTCGAGTTAGGGAGCGAGAGGAAAGGATCAGTGCTGCTTGGGACGAGGCTTGTAGAAGCAGATATGGGACTCATAAGGAAACTTTTACTAGTAACAGTGCTGCGAAGAAGCTGAGTAAGAAAAAGAAAAGACAACAGAAAGGGAAGAATGTCCAAAATAAGAAACCTAAGAAAGATATCATCTACTTTAACTATCAACTGGAGGGCCATTATTCCAAGGATTGTAAGAGGCTAAAAGCTGAGAGGAGGTACTACAACTGTGGCAAGCCTGGACATGAGAAGAAAGACTGTCCGGGTTTTCTGAAGAATAAGCAACTAGAGAAAACATGTGTTTTGGAAGCCATTCCGATTTCCTACTGCATTCCTAATGAGAACTAAGAGAAGCTATTGTTGGGTTTGATATGCTTTCTGCCGGTGGAGTTTTCGTGAGTTCTATTTGGTACTAGCGAATCGTCTTCTCTTACGTATAATAAGATTATATGCTGAGTGGGTTTAGGAACTGAAGTTGTAATAGACCTTTGATTGTAACTGATCTGATATGAGGCTTGTCTACTCCTTGTATGAATTGTCGTGGTCTAGTTTATTTAGTCATGTTTACTCTTTTATGAATGATTGTTTTGTTGTGACTTTTGCTGGGTTTGGGGGATGGTTTTGGGTATGAATTGGCTCAAGAGGAATGCAGCAAAAGTGAATTGCGAGAAGCTTATGGTGAGAGTCGGGGATGTGGAAGGGCGAAAGGTTTTGGTTCGATGTAAGCTCGAAGATGGTGTCTTCATGATCTTTGTTTGTATTTGCTTGTGATTCTATAGGAAGACTCATCATCTGTGCTGATCGATAATGAGTTTGAGAATGTCTTTGAAAAAGTCAAAGGCTTTCTGCCGCGTCGTGAGATTGAGTTCAGAATCGATTTGGTCGAGGGTGTTAGACCTATCATTTTTCCTCTTAGGCGGATAGCGCCTAAGGAATAACGAGAGTTGGAGGGGCAATTTCATGACCGTTTGGGAAAAGGATTCATTCGGAGGAGTGTATTCAAATGGTGTGCACCAGTTGTGTTTGCAACCAAGGCTGATGAATCTTTGAGATTGCGCGTGGACTATCGTGAGCTAAACAAGGTGACCAAGAAGAACAAGTATCCATTGCCGAGGATTGATGACTTGTTCGATCAACTTCACGTAGCCAAAGTGTTTACTCAAATGGATTTGGCAATGGGATTTCACCAGTTGAGGGTGGAAAAGGATAGTGTGCCGAAGATTGCCTTTAAGAAACCATCCGGTTTCTTTGAATGGTTGGTGATGCTATTCGGGTTGACTAACGCGCCAGCGTATTTTGTGGATCTTATGAACAGAGTTTTCAGATATATGTTGAACAAGTTCGTAGTTGTGTTTGTGGATGATATTCTGGTTTATTCTCGAAATAAGAAAGAACACAACATGCACTTGAAAGTTGTTTTGGAAATCTTGTGAAAATATTAGCTGAGAGCTAGGTTTTTAAAGTGTCACTTTTAGAAGAGCGAAGTGAGGTTCTTACGCCATGTTGTTTCCGGTAATGGAATAGTGGTTGACCCCGCTAAAGTGACAGCAATCCAGGACTGGGATAGACCTAAAAATGCAACAAACATGAGAAGTTTCCTTGGATTGGCAGGTTATTACCGATGGTTTATCAAGGATTTCTCTAAGATAGTTGCACTGGTAACAGGATTGATGAAGAAGAACCAAGTGTTCACATGGGATTTGAAGTGTGAACAAGATTTCGGAATCCAGAAGGAGAGACCGACTAGCACTCCTGTTATGATGATTCAAAAAGGGAACGAAGAAATGGTGGTATACACCGATGCATGTGGTACTGGACTTGGAGCAGTGCTGATGCAGAAGGATAAGGTTGTGGCATATGTGAGTCGATAGCTGAAGACGCACAAAAAGAATTACCCAACTCATAGTTTAGAGTTGGCAACGATTGTGTTTGCTCTGAAGATATGTAGACATTACTGTTAGGAGCAATGTTTTCAGAATGACAGAGCCTTGATTTTTTGGCAGGGTTCGATTTCAGGCCAAGGTGTGAGTTGGAACCTGAAATTTCGGCAAACTTATTGACAAGACCTACTCTCATAAAAAGAATCGAAGAGAGCCAAAAACAAGATGCAAAGCTTGTCGAGTTTATCCAAAAGTTGGAACCAGAGGATAAATAGTTTGAGGTCAATCATGAAGGTTGGCTTCGAAAGCAAGGACGACAGGTTGTTCCTGATATCGACGGATTGAGATATGAGGTTCTAAGAGAATGTCATCACTCGAGGTTGATGATTCATCCTGGTAGTAATAAGATGTATCAGGACATGAAGCAAGCTTACTACTGGGAAAGGATGAAGCGGGATGTTGGAAAGTTCATTTCCATGTGTATGAACTGTCAGTTGGTGAAAGCTTAACAGAAGAAGTCGAGTGGATTGCTTCAGCCATTAGAAGTTTCTACATGGAAGTGGGAAAAAATATCAATGAATTTTATTGATGGACTACCTAGGGCAAGAACAGGAAGTGAAGGAATTTGGGTCATTGTGGATCATTTGACCAGAAGTGCAAGGTTTATTCCTGTCAGATCAACTAGGAGAGCATCGAAGTTGGCTAAGCTTTATGTTAAGTGGATAGTTAGATTCCACGGTATCCCTAAGAGCATAATGAGTGATCGAGATCCATTATTCATGAGTGGATTTTGGAAAAGTTTGCAAGAAGCTTTGGGAACCGGGTTGTGTTTGAGTACGACTTATCATCCCCAAACTAATGGTCAAACCGAGAGGGTAAATCGATTTTTGGAAGATCTCCTACGAGCTTGTGTATTAGACTTCGAAGGATCGTGGGAGAACCATCTACATCTAGTTGAGTTTGCGTATAACAATAGCTACCAATCAAGTATTGGGATGGCACCATATGAGGCATTGTATGGTAAAACGTGTAATTCTCCGGCATGTTGATTAGAAACTGGAGATAAGTTGATACTTGAGCCAGAGATGATCAGGGAGACATCGGATTATGTTGAGATCATTCGACAACGAATAAAAGCATCCCAAGACCGTTATAAGAGTTATGACGATAAGCGTCGAAAAGATTTGGAATTCAACATTGGCGATATGGTATTCGTAAAGATTTCATCATTGAAACATATGGTTAGATTCAGAAATAAAGAAAGTTAGCTCCTAGGATCGTTGGACCGTTTTCAATAGTCGAGCGAATTGGGAAGCTCCCGTATAGATTGGACTTACCCAAGAAGATGTCGAGTGTGCATAATGTTTACCATTTGTCGTTTCTTCGAAAGTGTGTACATGATTCAAATGTGGTGGTATCTTCATAACAGTACGAAAACCTAGAAGTTGAGTTCGTAGTTAGGAGACCTCGTAAGCCGCTTCGTGTTGTGGGCAATGGCACGAAACAACTTAGGAGGAAAATTATTAAGCTAGTAAAGATACAATGGAGTGAGGATGGTCACGATTGTACGTGGGAGACGGAAGAGAGTATGAAGACGACCCACGCATAACTCTTTGTTGGTATGACGCATAAGTGTCGGGCCATTCTTACCCGTTGTAACTTGTATCATTGTTGATTGTTGTTGTTGTTGATTGTTATTGTGGTTGTTATAATTTTGCGTGCTAGGATAAGGCTAGGATGCATGACTTGATGGCTGTTAGTTTGGATGATAGGCATGAAGAATTTTTTTAATTGTTTTATTTGTTTATACTTCTTTGGAATTTCGAGGGCAAAATTTCTATAAGGGGGGAGAATGTAACAACCTGCATTTTTCGTATCAGGGGATCATAAAATATTTTTATTTAACTCCTTGAGGATTGGATCATTCTCATTTTTTGGTATGTTGTTTATGGGGATGTGAGACATGTCCATAATTTTTACCAATTTTTTGTTTGACCATTTTGCCTTTATCAGTCTTGTACAGTTTAACTATCTACTCAGATCAAATCAGGTGCTAAGGTAGGTCTCATTGGAAAGGAAACGATGGTGCCATTTCCGTAGAGTTGTCACATTAAATATTTGGTTTAGCGGTTTGGGAGAAATCGTTGTTTTAGTGTTTCATAGTTTGCTATTTAGGTTTATAAGGCCATAATGGGCTGATTTGGGAGGTCCATTAATGGGCTAGTGAGAGGCTATAAATAGGGGGCTAGAGGCTGGAGAATAGTTTACTTTCTTCATTCTCTCACTTGGCTGAGCTTGTGATCCTCCTTGCTCAATAAAATGCACCTTTCCACTATTAAAATTCTCGATCTACAAAAGAAAATCGAAGATCTACCTCGTTTGAAGCTATATCCACATCAATCGAAGATATATTTCGTCAAATCGAAGAGTTTGAAGCTAATCCTTCGCTGTCCGAATTTAGATTTCAGTGTATTTGTGTTGTTTTGAAGATTTGGCAAGTGATATGCATCTCTCACACAGATTTAATCAAGTATATGAATTGTTTGATCACAATTTCATCATTTTTAAGTTGTTTCACCTAGATCTATATCATGGTAAGCTTATTTTCGTTTGAACCACCATAGGATCTAATCTAGCAATTTAAAACCGTAATTCTTATGTTATTCATATGTTTATGCAAGTTAGATCCATCATTCTTGTTTATTCATTCGTTTATCATGATTTTGGTGAATTTTATGTGAATATTGATGATAATTATCATTTTTATGTTGTTAGTGATTTCATAACATGTTTGTAGTTAATTTGGATGTTTGGGGTGAGTTGGTTTCCTCGGTGTTGTCGTTCGGTGAAGATTTGGTCAAAGTTTGGTTATTTCGACGTATGGATCAATTGCATTTTTTGTTATGGATCGGTAGGTTGCACTTTCAGATGGATCGGTCACATTTTTTGTTATGGATCGTTGGTTGCACTTTTTATAGATCGGTCCCACTTTTAATAATGGATCGGTCGATTACACGTTCTAATGGATCGGTCGAACTTTTGGTGATGGATCGGATCGATTGCACTTTCTGATGGGTTGGTTGGACTTTTGGTTATGGATCGGTCGGTTGCACGTTCTGATGGATCGGTCGCACTTTTGGTGATGCGTCAGATCGGTTGCATTTTCTGGTGGATCAGTCGTACTTTTGGTAATGGGTTGGTCGGTTGCATTTTCTGATGGATCGGTTGCACTTTTTAGTAATGGGTCGGTAGCAGATGCATGCTATGGATCGGTCATGGTTTTAGAGGATGGATCGGTCGTTGTGTTCAGGGATGGGTCGGATGACCGGTCCATGATGATGGATCGACATGTCTGATCCATAGTGGATCAGCATGTACTATGAGTTATAACAATGCTTTGAAACGCTATGATTAGTGGCACAAAAGTTGTGGCTTGCTTCCGTAGTGAATGAATGAAACGCAATGGGTTGATGTTGAACCTTATATGTATGTTGTTTGGCTCAGTTATGTTGTGACTTCGATGAATATCCAGGTGAGAATGTTCAAAGTGTTATAATGTGTTCGTTGATCGGTGTAAAGCAATGAATGTGAAGACGACTCAAGGGTCTTCTCTGTTCGTGGATAATGGTTGCTCGAGGAGGACTTGAGCTTGTGAATGGTCATCGGGGTTAATGACTAGAGATGTGAAGGCTGACTGATTATCGTTGTCGTAAGTTCTAGCGGACTTAAAACAGAGGTACTTTAGGCAGTCGTGAAGGGCCTCGTGCCTTGGGGAATTGTGAAGGGCCTAGCTGTCGAGATTTGAGAAAATAAATTATGAGTCATGAAGGCGTATGGAGTTTTTGCTAGAACTGGGGTTTATTATCAGCCCTTGACATATGGCAGTCATGATGGGCCCACATACGATTAACGATGCTTTCAAAGCAGGAAAGGTAGTGATAGCCAAAGTCAGTCATGAATGTTGTTTGTTTGCTTGTACCGTCTCACGTAGATTGTCTGATGTCGAAGGAGATGTTTCTTAGTTGCTTGTATGATATTGGTTTAGGCCTCTAGGGCTTATGCTTGAGGGATGTTGATCTCGATTAGGATGGATTATGTGAGACATAATTAATTGCTATGGTTATTATTGTCTGGTTACTTCTAATTGCCATGAATGTATAGTTATTGGTTATTCTCTGATTTCCATGGATGAATGGTTATTTCCAATTGTTGTTTTGTAAAGGCTATCACCATCAGGTGTGGGGAAGGCAGGTTTGGGTTCTTCTTTGGTGTTTGATAGATTGGTTTGTTAGTCTACCTATTCTCATATACTTTGTTGATGATGTTGGATAGTTGTTTTATTGCTTACTAAGACAGTTGTCTGACTCAAGGTTTTATGTTTCCCTCTTATTACCTTGGGTTGTTCATCCAATTTTTGGATGGGCAGACTAGTAGCAGGTGACATGTGATATCTTGGCAAGGACGATGTTGCGATTCGGTGGTGAGCAGGAGGCTGGCGTATTATATTGCTACCATTAGTATCTAGCTATTTCCGCTGTTATGCTTGAGTGTTTGTAGTGAGGCACTATGTACATATTCTTATGTTAAATCCCTGAAGTATGGATATTATTTCATGGTGATGTGATAGAGTTTATGATTATGTTAAATTCTGCTTCGCTATTATTGCATGTTGTATATATTCTATTATATTTTATCTTTACACTGTGAGTTATATGACAGGTACCACATGTGTTTACCTACTCTGATGGTCATCCATAGCTGCCTGGCACACCTTTCAACGCATTATTTCTCTTAGTTAGTGTAGGGGTTATGGGTGGTCTTCACATTGTCCTTCTTTGATTATTGAAATAATCCTTAAAACCTAGGTTACAAGTTATTTTGTTTATGTCTGTTATTTCTCTATTATTGATTTGAATGTGTACATACATTATATGCTATGTTGAGTAAGTTTTGGGAAATGAACTTGTAAACCTTAATTTTGGTTAAGGTTAGCATTTTTATGTTTTAGGACATTTCTTTATGCATGCTTTAGTTGTGTTTCATTTATTACTGGTAATAGCATAATTAACGTACTATAAATGCATATTAAATGTGCTTAATTAGGAATTCGAGTTTAAAATGTCCCCCATAGGAAAATTTATATTTGTGTGAGTATTAATGGCTTTTACTAATATTAATGGCACAAAGACACGTGATTAACCCCTACTTGTAATGGAAACCGGTGTGGAACCGACAGGCATATCCGGCATCTACAAGTAGCCAGATTAACGTGAGATGTTGAGTGCCATGGATCATTGTAATAAATAAACGAAAATGCAAGGTTAAGCTTACTTTTAGTATAACTCTGCCTAGAACCACCTAGCAAATTCAGCATCTATAAGTATTGGTTTAATGTGGGACGTCTAGTGTAATAAATATTTGTGTGAAGAAGGCCTGCTTTGAGAAGGTATTAAGTAGTTGACCTACCTTTTTTAGGAAATATGTGGTTAGGACAAGGTTTGTTGCTAGGGTTCACTCCTTGATTCTGGACCAAAGTCATATGGGTTCTGGCCTTATTAGATCTTAAGTGGCTGTTGGGTCCACTTCTCTGTTATAAGCTGTATAAGGTATTAAACGACCCTTAATAAAAAGACAAATATGATAACCCAAATCCCCAATCCCAGGCGAAATGGATAATTGTTGGAATATAACACATTTAATGAAACAGAAAATCATAGAACATAGCATAATATATTACTTCAGAGAATAGTTTACATCATCTTACAGCTGCGGAAATAAAAACCAGAGTTACATCAACATTACAAGATCACACTTAGTACATAACATTGTCTTAGATAAACGAATAATTACACAGCAGAATCCAAAAGATAATTTAGGACATAATGAGTGATGACAAGTCCAAAGGAAACACAAAAGGTCCACCCTTCAGATTTAAGTCCAAAACAACTACATTCTCTTTAGTACACATCCCAAAAGAAAGCAAGCTTACAGACCTGTTCATTTGGCTGCCCATGTAAAAATTATGGGCATCGGAGTCTGCAAGGGAAAACAAAAACTACAAGTCGGTCATGGGACCAGTATGGGAAACCCTACGGTTAACTTAACTTATTTAAAATAAAGCATATCATGGGAACACACTTTATAACACGGAATGGGTTTACTCTAAACTAATGCGATGCATTTAAAATAAAACAAATAGCCCGATGCTTTTTGAAAAATGAAGCCATTATAAGACTCAGGTCCTATCACACAATGCAGTGCAAGCCGTAGGATAAAGTTTTACCGTACAATGGCTAAACATGCTTAATACGAGGAATAAAAACATTTAATATTATTATTGGTGCCTAATTATTTAAAACAACTTTGAGAATAAATGTACCAATCTTAGACGGCATAATACCCCATCCCATTATGTCGTAGTGAGCATGCGACTAAAAATGTAAAATCACGTATTGGATTTCCATCATGAGCTGAGGCAAGGGATCCTACCTCATCCAAACTTCGGAATATCTCTAGCCAAATGTCCCTGGGAAAATCAGCATCCCTCTTGGAGCAGCAGGTTCGGTCAACTGTATTTCGCTGATTGGTATGTCTTGAATAATACGTTTACCAATCCTATCAGACTGTTGGGTCGGTATGTCGACCTTCTTGGCCTTGTGCAGCCATATCCGAGGTGCCTCGATTCCAACATCCACATAAGTAAAAATGCATGGGCTCCATACCATGGCATCACTTCTAGCTAGAAAGAAACGCATGTCCTCTCTACTGTAACACCCCATGTCCGTTAATGTCATTCACAAAGCTAATGCATTAACTACCATGAAGCATTATAAGTAAACAGAACAGAATATTACAAGATAGATACGTAAAGTAGTACTTGAAAAATTTATAACTCTATTACAGTAAAAACAGAAATAAGTTTAGTTACATCCTTCAAAATCACAATACCAAAACCCAAGTACACAAGTATCAGTCTTATACCAAAATCCTTCATAATGCATAATTTTAAAACCATAATCCCCAACATAAACTGCCACAATAAGGTAGAGTCAAAGCCAAGCAATACTTCAAGCACTTCAAGAAGAGAGAATATGAATCAAGCTCCTATGTTTCCACCCTGAGCACCAGGGAGGGGGGAACGGAAAGAAAAAGAGGCGAAAACAAACGAGGTCAGACATAAAGTCTGGCGAGTCCAGTAACTTTCAGCATATAAACAGATAATAGTATCATGACATGTAAATAAAGCAGGATGAGAAATTACAGCAACAGGAGTAGCAGGTATGCTTAAGTTAAACAGAATGATATAGACCAAGATATGCTTCTTACCTATATCATACTTCTCTGCACTAATACTTAGTATAACAGGATTAGGTATTACCCTACTGTCTAAACTGAAATTGAAACAGAAACAGAAGTAGAATTATCTCTACAGAAATTTTATGCTAGTAATGGGCCTTTACCACCCCAACAGAGACAGAAGGAGGTATAGAAACATAATGCTAATAATGGGCCTGTAACACCCCATAATTCAGATAGTATTAATATTCACAAATTAAAGAATAACTAATCTCTGACGTGAGAATTGTGGGAAACGGGTTACGCCATTGTGTTCGTCTCGGAATTCTAGTTGAAATAGAGTCCGAGTTTGCGTGATTTGGACTTCGTATGAAGAAGTTATGGCCATCGGAAGTTTCTGAAAATTTAAAACGGCTAGCAGGAAATTTAAAATTCAAAATTCGAAGTCAAACAGGCTAGGCGGGAAATTTCCCGCCCAGCGCCCTAGGTTGACTGGGGAGCCGACTGGGCAGTCGACACCCTAGGGGGAGTCGATTGGGCAGTCGACACCCCAGGGACTAGGTCGACTGCGCAGTCGACCTGGTCTGGCGGCTAGGGTTTCTGGCTGACCTGTTTTTAATGGGCTAATGACCCATTAGGGTTTCTGACCTAATCTGGTTGGCTAGGATTAATTCTGAGATAATCTGACGGTCTAAAATAAACCCTAACTCTATAAATACCTTGGTAGTCTCTCACCCTAATTCATAAGAAAAATAGAATAGTTACCGTCATACCGTCGCCATGGAAATCAATGGAGCCGCCGCCAACTAAGAAGGAAGAAAAGCTAGTTCAATTCTAATTCTCTCAACCCTAAAGCAAAGCAAAACTCTCTCTTTTCTTCTCTAAATTGTGAGTATGATGATCTTAACAAGATTATTATTATTTTAATTAGATTGAGTTATGAATGGATTATGAGTAGATGATGTGAATTATCATATATGTTGTTGTAAACCCTTTTTGCTATCATGTATGTTGTAAATCCAATGTTATGTGATGATGATATCTTATATGTTGTAAATCATGCTATGGTGATGTTATGTATGTTGAAAGTTTCTATGCTAAGTTGTGATAAATCATACATGTTAAAAAGGCCATGATGTTACCATCTATGCTAGTTAGTTCATATTAATTAAATCATCATGTTTGGGCTATGTTGATCTATATGAAAAGTTACATATGCAAGTTAGATTGATTAGAAAAGCTATGAACATATGCCATGACATCTATTATGACATCTAGAATTATGCTATGATATATGTGATATCCTATGCTAGTTCACAACATCATTAGGTTGCCTAAAAACCCCATATGCTAGTTTATGTATAGAGTTGGGCTATGATCATATCATGTAAATTGTGACCTTTAACAAGTTGACACCTTTAGATCCTTAACATGTGTAGTTTATGCAAGTTTCACCCCTATTATGATTAGATTCATTTTAATTGTCCATATGTTGTGATAATTTATTTTTGTGCTATAAGTTAGACTATTCGAGTCTAACGTATATTCTGCGTTGAATAAGCGAACGTATAAACGTGGGTGGGGGTAATATTAAGGATTTAATAATAAGAAGTTGGGGTGCAATTGATATGATTTTGCATGCCATAAGTGGATGGCCATAATTGGGTCAATTATGGACATCATTAAAAGTTGACTTAATTAATAATTCGAATAGGAAATTATTAAAACTGGGGTAAATGATTTTAAGTGTTAATCAATGCTTAGGACACGAGGTTGGACTCGTTTGTGACGTAAACCTGCCCGGACCCGCCCGGCAAATCCAGTGGTCACAAATGTCAGCCCAATGTGAGAGGTCTAAGGCCTAAACTAAATCATAACAGTTGTAAAGACACGGGGTTAGACTCTTTTATGGTGTAAGACTGCCCGGACCTGCCCGGCAAATCCAGCTGCCATAAATGCTAGTCTAATGTGAGAGGTTTTTATGAGGTTATGGCCTGAATGAATTAAGAAATACTTAACCAGATAAACATGTAAAGTGGGACATGGGGGTTAAGTAGGTGCCTTGGGTGGCACGAGGAATCTAGGTGGTGCCCTTAGTGGCATGTGAAATACGATTATTAAGACTTAACCAAACACACATGTAAATGAACATGACTAAGAGGGTTAAGTGGGATATACTAGTGACAAGCTTAGGTGGGTAGCTTGTGGGGGCCCATTTCGACCAGTATCCCAAACGTATATTTGTGGGCTCGACCCAAGTCGAGGACGGGACACGCATGCTGGGTTTGACTGTAAGAGGCCAAAACGGGGAGCGATGGCAACGCAAGTCCAACGGGTTTCATATGCGTGTGTGGACTCGGGCTGGTATATAAGACGTTGTTGCATCGTGTAGGTATAAGCCGTGCATTCTCAAGTTGTATCGGGTTGCCACTTTAGGGGAGTGATACACCCCACTGTGGGGCTAGCACGGGTATCTACGAGTAGGGAGCCGATCGAAAGTGGGTAGTGGGGTACACCTAGTGGAGATAGGGGCAGACGACACCTATGTTGTCAGCTAGGGGTACGCAAGGCTATTTATAAAGTTTCTGTGTGAAGCAAGCGGGATCAACCTTTAGGGTGACTGGTGCGGTGCAGTGTAGTAATGTGCGGTGCAGTGTAGTAATGTACGGTGCAGTGTAGTAACGTGCGGTGCAGTGTAGCAATCATTCGTTAGTAATTAGGTGTGCCTTTGACGTTATCTTTCACGTTATCATTATCTGCTCATTCCATACCTAATAGTTCATAGACTTTTACTTGTCTTCCAGCTTATGCCTTAGTCTAGTTATTTTGATAATAGTATTGTTAGAATTATCATACTCGCTAGACTTTATGTCTGACCCCCTCCATTTCTATCCTTTTTCCCCCTCCAGGTCCTCAGGTTGGGCCCAGCTCTAGTGGAGTTTGATTGGATTGCTTCATCTCTCTTGGAAAGCTTGGACCATTGAAGTGAAGTCCAGGTTGTTATCTTTTTAATGGCTATTTATGTAATGGGATTATGTATTTTGCTTTTTTGAAGATGGATATTGTACTTGGTTTTATGATGTAACAAACATGTTTAATTTCCACTGCAATAAAATGAAGTTTTAGATTTCCAAGTACTATTTATTAACTGTCTTGTTGTAATTTTTCTGTTCTATATTCACTTATAACCTCCATGGAAGTTAATGCATTCCCTTTGTGAGTGACATTAATGGACGTGGGTGTTACACATGGTATCAGAGCTTAAGGTTACCAGAACAGATAAAAATACTTTAAAAAATAGTTATTTTTGGAAGAAGTGTTTTCAAAAACATGTTTTAATGAGAAATTTAAAGAGAAAAGTTTTTAAGAAAAAAAAAACATAATCTCCAATAGCCACATATCTTTATCTTTTGAATTCTCCATTTTGAATCTTTCCTTTTTCGTTTCAGCATGGCTGAAGATCTTAACCTACCTGACGGGATAGCGATACCAGGATGGTATAGGAGGTTGTTAGAGGCTAGGGCCGTTGCGGGTCCAGCCAATGTTCCTCCACCACCAGTTGCACCCGTCCCTCCTCCTCCTCGCGTAGATACTTTTGCAAAGACGTGCAAGGAATTCAAGGCTATGGGTGGAAAACCATTTCAAGGGTCAGAAACGTTTATGGAAGCTAGAGATTGGCTTAAGGAGGTGGAAGAATTGCTAGAAATCTTTGAAGTAGAAGAAGGGAAGAGAGTTCGTTTAGCAGCTTGGTTGATGAAGGGAGAGGCCTCGTTTTGGTGGGAGGTCACTAATGGGGAGCGTCCTGTTGACTCTTGGGCGGATTTCAGATGTAGGTTCGAGGCGAAGTTTCTCTCTAGGGCGGAAGAAAATCTATATATGGAAAGGTTCTTGACATTGAAGCAAGGAAGCTCATCAGTGAAATAATATGTCAATAAATTTAATCAGTTAGCAAGGTTTGGCTTGGACTTAGTGAACACGCCGGAGAAGAAGGTGCTGAGGTTCGTGAGTGGCTTGAATGAACCATTGCAAGGGTTGGCTATGACCCACATCCCGATGGGGGCCACCTTTGAGAAGTTAGTAGAAATGGTGCTCATGCATGAGGAGAAAAGCGCTAAAGCTGAAAAGGCACCCGAGAAGAAGGGGGATTAGAAGAAACCACAACAGCAAAACAAGAAGGGTGGAAAAGACAATAACGGCAAGGGAAAGAAGAAGTGCTTTAACTGTGGAACCCCAGGCCATCTCAGCAAGGATTGCCGAAAGAAAAAGAAGACTGACTATTTTCATTGTGGCGATGCGGGACATTTAGTGAAGGACTGCCCAAAGAAGGGGCAGAGAGCAGGAGCTACCTCGGGAGGACAGGTGCAGGCTCTTACGGCACCAGGGCAGGCTAGGGGACAAGTTCAGGCTCTCGCGGTCCCACCGCTGCAAGAACGAGGTAGAATCATTTTTGTTGAAATCTTAGTTTTTCTGTTTGATCATCCTGTCCGTACCTTATTCGATTCGAGCGCATCGCATTCGTTTATCTCTACATCATTAGTTGAATCATTGCACTTAAACACCAGTTTAGTAGAGGATCCCTTAGTTGTTTCGAATCCAATTGGGGGCTCAGCTTATTTGTCTATGATGTGTTTGGATTTGAAAATTTCCATACTTAGCGTTGAATTTAGATGTGATGCTTATGTGTTGGGCTTCACGGGCTATGGGCTAATTTTAGGAATGGATTGGTTATCCAGAAATGGGGCCGTTCTTGATTGTGAAAGGAGAGTAGTTAGGCTCGTGACTCGCCTTGGCAACACTCTCGAAATCTTTTGTAATCCCATAAATTCGGTTATGCTAAGTTATCTAGAATCGCTTGACGCGTCTGAGGAAAATCTACGATCTGTTAGAGTGGTCCGAGAATATTCGGATGTGTTTTAGGAGGTGAAGGGCTTGCCTCCGAAGCGAGAGATAGATTTTCGAATATATCTTGTGGATAATGCGAAACCAGTATCTTTGCCAGTACGCCACATGGCTCCACGTGAAAGGAGGGAACTCGATAAGCAAGTAAAGGAGTTGCTTGAGAAGGGGTTCATAAGACGAAGTATATCGGAGTGGGGTGCTCCGGTAGTATTTGCCACGAAGGTGGATGGGTCCCTTAGACTTTGTGTGGACTATAGAGAACTTAATAAGCTTACTTAGAAGAACAGACACCCACTGCCGAGGATTGACGATCTCTTCGATCAGTTAGTTGGCGCCTAAGTGTTTTCGCAGTTGGACTTAGCCACTGGGTTCCATCAGTTGAGCATGGCTGAGGATAGCATTGACAAGACTGCCTTTAGGACTCCGGACGGTTTCTATGAATGGCTAGTGATGTCCTTCGGTTTGACAAACGCCCCCGAATACTTTGTTGATCTGATGAGTAGGGTGTTTAGGGAGTACCTTAACAAATTTGTGGTAGTCTTTGTAGATGACATCTTGATCTTTTCTAAGGATGAAGAAGAGCATGCCCTACATCTTAGGGAAGTGTTGGAGAATCTTCGAGCGCATAAGCTTAAAGCTAAATTTTCTAAGTGTCACTTTTGGAGCAAGGAAGTACGGTTCTTAGGACACGTGATTTCCAAAGAAGGGATAGCTGTGGATCCCGCGAAGGTGGTGGCCATCCAAGATTGGAAGGTCCCTAAAAATGCTACCGAAGTAAGAAGTTTCTTGGGGTTGGCTGGCTACTATAGGAAGTTTATCAATGACTTCGCAAAGATATCAGCTCCATTGACATGCTTGACGAAGAAGAACCTAGTTTTCACATGGGACGTAGATTGTGATGATGCGTTCCAACGTTTGAAGAGAGCTTTGACTTCAGCCCCAGTCTTAGTATTACCAGACGGGAGTAAGCCGTTTACCGTTTATACTGACGTTTGTGGGACAGGACTAGGCGCAGTCTTAATGTAAGAGGGCAGGGTAATAGCCTATGGTGGAAGGCAGTTGAGAGCGCATGAAAAGAATTACCCCACGCATGACCTAGAGTTGGCCGCTATCGTTTTCGCGCTTAAGTCTTGGCGTCATTATCTTCTTGGCGAGAAATTCGAACTATTCACTGACCACAAATCTTTAAAATACTTATTCTCTTAGAAGGACTTGAACTTAAGGCAGCAAAGGTGGATGGAGTTCTTGGCGTCCTACGACTTTGAGATTGCATATACCCCTGGCAAGGGTAACGTGGTGGCTGATACCTTAAGTAGAAAAAGATTATCCTTAAGTCCTTTGTTTGTTGAACGGCGAAGTTTAGAGTTCATTTCTATGTTTGATTTTAGACCTTCTGTTGACTTCGTACCCGGTTTGCTAGCATCCTTCGAGGTCAGACCTACACTTTTGGGACGGATTGGCGAGGCACAGCGAGACGACCCACAGTTAGTTGAGTTAGTAGAAAAGCTCAAAGGAGGGGAGTCATCAAGCCATCTCCATAGGTATACCCTAGATGATAAGGGTTGGTTACGTAGGGACGGTAGGCTTTGTGTACCAAAAGACAATGACCTAAGGAAGACTATTCTTGACGAAGCACATCATTCGAAGATGACCATTCATCCCGGCGGGGACAAGATGTATAAAGACATGAAGAGAGTTTACTTTTGGGGCCGGCATGAAGAAAGCGTGGCCGAGTATGTCGCTAGATGCTTGGTGTGCCAACAAGTAAAGGTGGAGCAAAAGAAATCCGGTGGGTTTCTTCACCCATTGAAGGTTCCACTATGGAAGTGGGAGAGTGTCTCGATGGATTTTGTGGATGGATTACCAAGATCAAGGAAGGGTAATATAGGGATTTGGGTTATAGTAGATAGACTTACTAAGAGCTCCCATTTCATTCCCGTGAAGAGTAAGAGGACTGCTCCATGGTTAGCTTCTGTATATGTCCGAGAAATAGTTCGTTTGCACGGTGTTCCTTCTAGCATAGTGAGCGACCGCGATCATATTTTCACTAGCGAATTTTGGAGAAGCTTACAAGAGGCGGTAGGGACTCAGTTATGTTTGAGAACCACATATCATCCTCATTAGGATGGCCAGACCGAGAGGGTGAATCGCATTCTAGAGGATCTTTTGAGGTTGTGTATCCTAGACTTTGGGGGTACATGGAAAGAGCATCTTCCATTGGTTGAGTTCGCATATAATAATAGCTTTCAGTCCAGCATTGGTATGGCACCATTCGAAGCTCTTTATGGACGACCTTGTCGTTCACCTACATGTTGGTGGGAATCTACGGATAAGATGTTACTTGGGCCTGATATGATTAGGGAGACTTCGGAGAAGATCGACTTGATTCGAAGGAGGATGAAAGCAGCAAAAGATAGGCAGAAATCTTATGCGAATAAGAGGAGGATAAATCTCGAGTTTGAAGTTGGGGACATGGTCTTTGTCAAAGTGTCTCCATTATGAAACGTTGTTCGCTTTGGGTCCGTTGGGAAATTAGCACCAAGGTTCGTAGGGCTGTTTCCTATTAAGGAGAAGATTGGACGGATGGCGTATAGAGTGGAGTTGCCCGAGAGACTTAGTGGTGTACATGACGTATTCCACGTGTCACATTTGAGGAAGTGCTTGCATGAGACCGTGGAAGTGGTAGAGCCGAGCTTGCTTAGAGAGGTGGAGATAGAGCGTGATGCGACGATTCGACGAGCTCCTACGCGCATTCTTGGGTCGGAGATCAAGAGGCTGAGGAATCGAGAGGTCAGACTAGTCAAAGTGCAATGGGGAGATGATGAGAGCAACGCTACTTGGGAGACGGAAGAGAAGATGCGTTCACGATACCCTTTTCTTTTTGAGGGTATGTCCTTTAACTTCTCCTTTATCGTTTAGCTTGTACTTATCTTATCTTTAGTATATCCTCTCGCTAGTATCTTTGACCTTTAGTTAAGATAATCCTATGGTTGAAACATGTGTTTGAGACATGTTATGTATGGTGGGTGCAAAGTGGATGCAAGTGTTTGCTAGTGGTTGCTCGTGGACGCATATACACACACTGTTAAGCACTAGATCGGCTCAGCACTTCATACTGCATATTGCATATAAATGGCTGTATTTAGTAAAATGGATGTATAATGGTTGTGCTATCATATGGATACCGCATTTTGGTGAATGGTTGTGCACGCATGTAGAAATAATATGTATCGATAGGGTTCTTTGCATACATAATGGATGCATGGCACTATCATGGTTTGCATTAAGGAGGTCAACTGAATCAGTGGACCGCCTGATTTTGCATTAGACAAGGAACATATACACACACTGTGCATTTAAACATAAAAGCATTAGAAATCAATAAGGACAATGGATGCCTGTGTTTGATGGTCGAGTAGATGGTTGTTTGGATGTTAGGATATACATTCTTCTTAACTTGAAGATTTCGGGGATGAAATCCTTTAAGGAGGGGAGAATGTAACACCCCGTAATTCAGATAGTATTAATATTCACAAATTAAAGAATAACTAATCTCAGACATGAGAATTGTGGGAAACGGGTTGCGCTATTGTGTTCGTCTCGGAATTCTAGTTGAAATAGAGTCCGAGTTTGCGTTATTTGGACTTCATATGAAGAAGTTATGGCCATCGGAAGTTTCTGAAAATTTAAAACGGCTAGCAGGAAATTTAAAATTCAAAATTCGAAGTCAAACAGGCTAGGCGGGAAATTTCCCGCCCAGCACCCCAGGTCAACTGGGCAGTCAACACCCCAGGGGGAGTCGACTGGGCAGTCGACACCCCAGGGACCAGGTCGACTGCGCAGTCGACCTGGGTGTCGACCTAGTCTGGCGGCTAGGGTTTCTGGCTGACCTGTTTTTAATGGGCTAATGACCCATTAGGGTTTCTGACCTAATCTGGTTGGCTAGGATTAATTCTGAGATAATCTGCAGTCTAAAATAAACCCTAACTCTATAAATACCTAGGTAGTCTCTCACCCTAATTCATAAGAAAAATAGAATAGTTACCGTCATACCGTCGCCATGGAAATCAATGGAGCCGCCGCCAACTAAGAAGGAAGAAAAGCTAGTTCAATTCTAATTCTCTCAACCCTAAAGCAAAGCAAAACTCTCTCTTTTCTTCTCTAAATTGTGAGTATGATGATCTTAACAAGATTATTATTATTTTAATTAGATTGAGTTATGAATGGATTATGAGTAGATGATGTGAATTATCATATATGTTGTTGTAAACCCTTTTTGCTATCATGTATGTTGTAAATCCAATGTTATGTGATGATGATATCTTATATGTTGTAAATCATGCTATGGTGATGTTATGTATGTTGAAAGTTTCTATGCTAAGTTGTGATAAATCATACATGTTAAAAAGGCCATGATGTTACCATCTATGCTAGTTAGTTCATATTAATTAAATCATCATGTTTGGGCTATGTTGATCTATATGAAAAGTTACATATGCAAGTTAGATTGATTAGAAAAGCTATGAACATATGCCATGACATCTATTATGACATCTAGAATTATGCTATGATATATGTGATATCCTATGCTAGTTCACAACATCATTAGGTTGCCTAAAAACCCCATATGCTAGTTTATGTATAGAGTTGGGCTATGATCATATCATGTAAATTGTGACCTTTAACAAGTTGACACCTTTAGATCCTTAACATGTGTAGTTTATGCAAGTTTCACCCCTATTATGATTAGATTCATTTTAATTGTCCATATGTTGTGATAATTTATTTTTGTGCTATAAGTTAGACTATTCGAGTCTAACGTATATTCTGCGTTGAATAAGCGAACGTATAAACGTGGGTAGGGGTAATATTAAGGATTTAATAATAAAAAGTTGGGGTGCAATTGATATGATTTTGCATGCCATAAGTGGATGGCCATAATTGAGTCAATTATGGACATCATTAAAAGTTGACTTAATTAATAATTTGAATAGGGAATTATTAAAACTGGGGCAAAAGATTTTAAGTGTTAATCAATGCTTAGGACACGAGGTTGGACTCGTTTGTGACGTAAACCTGCCCGGACCCGCCCGGCAAATCCAGTGGTCACAAATGTCAGCCCAATGTGAGAGGTCCTAGGCCTAAACTAAAGCATAACAGTGGTAAAGACACGAGGTTAGACTCTTTTATGGTGTAAGACTGCCCGGACCCGCCCGGCAAATCCAGCTGCCATAAATGCCAGTCTAATGTGAGAGGTCTTTATGAGGTTATGGCCTGAATGAATTAAGAAATACTTAACCAGATAAACATGTAAAGTGGGACATGGGGGTTAAGTAGGTGCCTTGGGTGGCACGAGGAATCTAGGGGGTTCCCTTAGTGGCATGTGAAATATGATTAGTAAGACTTAACCAAACACACATGTAAATGAACATGACTAAGAGGGTTAAGTGGGATATACTAGTGACAAGCTTAGGTGGGTAGCTTGTGGGGGCCCATTTCGACCAGTATCCCAAACGTATCTTTGTGGGCTCGACCCAAGTCGAGGACGGGACACGCATGCTGGGTTTGACTGTAAGAGGCCAAAACGGGGAGCGGTGGCAACGCAAGTCCAACGGGTTTCATATGCGTGTGTGGACCCGGGCTGGTAGAGAAGACGTTGTTGCATCGTGTAGGTATAAGCCGTGCATTCTCAAGTTGTATCGGGTTGCCACTTTATGGGAGTGATACACCCCACTGTGGGGCCAGCACGGGTATCTACGAGTAGGGAGCCGATCGAAAGTGGGTAGTGGGGTACACCTAGTGGAGATAGGGGCAGACGACACCTATGTAGTTAGCTAGGGGTACGCAAGGCTATTTATAAAGTTTCTGTATAAAGAAAGTGGGATCAACCTTTAGGGTGACTGGTGCGGTGCAGTGTAGTAATGTGCGGTGCAGTGTAGTAATGTGCGGTGCAGTGTAGTAACGTGCGGTGCAGTGTAGCAATCATTCGTTAGTAATTAGGTGTGCCTTTGACGTTATCTTTCACGTTATCATTATCTGCTCATTCCATACCTAATAGTTCATAGACGTTTACTTGTTTTCCAGCTTATGCCTTAGTCTAGTTATTTTGATAATAGTATTGTTAAAATTATCATACTCGCCAGACTTTATGTCTGACCCCCTCCATTTCTATCCTTTTTTCCCCTCCAGGTCCTCAGGTTGGGCCCAGCTCTAGTGGAGTTTGATTGGATTGCTTCATCTCTCTTGGAAAGCTTGTACCGTTGAAGTAAAGTCCAACTTGTTATCTTTTTAATGGATAATTATGTAATGGGATTATGTATTTTGTTTTTATGAAGATGGATATTGTACTTGGTTTTATGATGTAACAAACATGTTTAATTTCCGCTGCAATAAAATGAAGTTTTAGATTTCCAAGTACTATTTATTATCTGTCTTGTTGTAATTTTTCTGTTCTATATTCACTTATAACCTCCATGGAAGTTAATGCATTCCCTTTGTGAGTGACATTAATGGAAGTGGGGTGTTACAAGGCCTTTACCACCCCAACTAATGGGCCTTTACCACCCCAACAGAAACAGAAGGTACAGAAATAGAATGCTAATAATGGGCCTTTACCACCCCAACTAATGGGCCTTTACCACCCCAACAGAAACAGAAGGTAAAGAAACAGAAAGCTAATAATGGGCCTTTACCACCCCAACTAATAGGCCTTTACCACCCCAACAGAAACAATAGGTACCAACAGAAACAGACAGAACTAGGTGTACCCTAAATTCTAACCCAAGCGATCGGCTCCGTAATACATAAATACCCTGTGCTGCCCCCATAGAAGGGTGTATCATTCCGTAAAGTGGTAGCCTATAGACACAGACCTATTTATAGATGTCACGTTATCTTACATCCTCAGAGCAGACCGGATCCATGCACGCACATGACTCGGTTGGAATGCGCCATCAACACCCCTCGCCATTATCAGAGTGAACCTCCTACAATTAGTTCAATAAGCGTGCCCGGACCCCTCCTAGTGTTAGGTCATAGTTTTGATACCTGAAAAGGGTTAATGACTAATAAGGGTTCCACACAACAGATGACACAAGTAATTACCCCTCCTAACCTTGTGTCCCCAGACTAACAGCTTTCAGAATAACTTGCTTACAAATTTTAGATGTACCAAATTCAGATTAACTAGTTCTCAGATCAGACATACAGGTTATCAAGTTTTCAGACTAACAGATCAGATATACAGATTAACAGACTTACAGATTGCTTCACCTAACCTTGTATTAGGCCTACAAATTTACGAAACGCCTTTATTAGATTCATCCACCCAGTTGATATAACCTTATCCACCCAACGCATTTTAGGCATCATATTTATCCTCGATTTTCATTAATTAATTACTAATGCACAGACTTCTCACATTAGGTCGGTAGATTGTGGCCGCTGGATGTGCCGAGCGGTTCCGGGAGGACTTCTGCCACAAGCCAGACCTAACCTCGTGTCTAAGCATCTTTTAGTTATGCCTACGACCTCTCGCATTAGACTGACAGTTTTCGGTTGCTGGTTAAGCCGGTTGGGTCTGGGCAGGCTTCTACCGCAAACAGAGTCTAACCTCGTGTCTCAACATTCTTATTTTTAGCTAAAGTATTCATTTATAGATTATGCCAATATCAGACTAATTATGCCAATTCAAAAAATTAAACTTCTTTACAAGTTACAGCAGATTATTCATAGTTCTATTAACTTGTTTTGCTCAATTTTAGATCGAGCCTATAGATTCTCATACCCCAAATTTACCGTATTCAGTTTCAACAGATTTAGCAGATTAGGCAATTCAACAGATTTAATCATAAGATTAAGCCTAATTTTACATGCCTAAATTGTGGTCATAATTCACAACATAACATATGCCCTTAATTTTAGTTAAATTTACACAGTTAGAATATCCTCCAAAAACCCCAAATCATGATATACAATACGAATTATGCCAAATTATAACCTTTGATTTCAGTGTATGTCTAGTATCCAAAATCCCCATTTAGGCATATTCACATTTAATAGTTATCCTATTATAATATAGATCTTTGGGCCTAAGTCATATGCACAATAATTCTCCTTCTTCCAAACCACAGACTATCATATATAGTATGCCAGATCCAGATCATAAATTACAACATATGTTCTTTTCTCAAATCAGACATAATCAGTCATGTCTAATTATGCATTGTTCACTATTTTTTCCAAATTTAGCGTTCGCGTGTCAATCTCTTATGAGATTTGGCTCGGGCTCGTGGTAGCCTGGCTATGGAACAAAAGGAAGGAAGAGATACATAATAGTTACTATGATATTAATAAGATAGATCTACACAAAAAAAACAGATATGATAAACAAGAATATGCATAATCTCAAATTCAGATTTATAGCCATGTCAAGATCATAATTAAATTTCATATCTGAAAATAACTGTACTCACCTTGGTTGGATTCTAAAATAAAAAGGGTTGTAGTTGTTCTCTTTTAATCCTATTCAGATTGGAAGAAGAAGAAGCACTAGTTCTAGCTTAGGTTTCAGCAGAGTAGAGACGCCATTGATTTATTTTAATTAGAATTGAGGAAACATAGCGTTACAATGGTTTGGTGTGGAGAGAATGTGAGGTTTGGTGGTGCTTAAATAGCATAGGGATCAATGAATCTGGTCAGAACGGGTGTCCAAATGCAGAAAAACGAACCAGTCCTCGAATCTGGAAATAGGGGGAGGTCGACCCCTAGTCGACCTATGTGACCCAGGTCGACCCCCAGGTCGACCTCCTGGTCGACCTGGGTCCTAGGCGGGAAATTTCCTGCCCAGCCCGGGTGTGTGGTTTGAATTTCAATTTTAAATCTGAGTTGTTTTAATTTATTTTAAGAAACTTCTGAGAGCCATAACTTCTTCATACGGAGTCCGATTTATGAAAACTCGGACTCTATCTCAAGAAGAATTCCAAGACGAACGCAATGGCGTAGCCCGTTTCCCTTAATTATTCTTTTAAAAATTAAATATACTTTGTTTTGTTACTTTTATGTTCACGGAAAATATGGGGTGTTACATTCTCCCCTCCTTAAAGGATTTCATCCCCGAAATCTTCAAGTTAAGAAGAATCTATCATATCATCCAATCACCCATCTACTCAACCATCATCCACAAGCATCCATTGTCGTTAGAAAATTTCTAATGTTGTATGAACATATGCAAAAGTGTGTGTATATGTTTCTTATCTAATGCAAAGATCAGGAGGTCTACTGATTCAGCTGACCTCCTCAATGCGAATTATGTTAGTGCCATGAGTCCAATTATGTGCACAAAGAAGTCCTATTTGATACACATCATTTATATATGAGTGCATAACCATTCATCCAAACGCAACATACATGTGATGAGTCAATCATTTTGCATCCACAAAAATTGAAAAAATGCGCACACATCCATATGTAGTATGAGAGTGCTTTTGAGCCGATCTAGTGCCTAGTGTGTGTATATGCATCCACGAGCAACCACTAGCAACCAATTGCATCCACTTACAACCATCAAAAATAACATGTCTCAAACACATGTTTACACCCATTAGTTTCTACCTAAAGGTCAAAGACTTGATCGATAGGATACAGCCGAGTGATAGAAGCAAGTACAATTAAAACAAAAGTTATGTTCCCATTAGATATTAGTTAAGAGAATAAATTTCTAAGTATCAACCCCGAAGACCGAAATCAACATCAGATTGACACTCAGAGAATTACTCCCGTTAAACAATGTCAAAACTTGAAATCTACTTCACGCTTCGAGTAAAAACCTCTATCCTTTTCAGAAATATTCAGATACTTACAGGCTACTGGTACAGATCAGATTATCAAATGATTCTTAGGAAACTAAGCATGATAAAACCCCACAATATCCCACAAAACCCAGAATGTATGCGTCATAGTCAACTTAATGCCCAACACAGATACCCTCAAACCCCAACTTATCACAAACAGATGAGTCGTAACCCTTATGGGGTTTGAGACTATAGCGGGATCAGAAACAAGACTAGTATTAAAGTGCAGAGTCTCAATTACAGAATCAAAATGCCAGAATCAAAAAGAGTTTTAACTCAATAATCAGATAAGGAAATTAAAACCTTCTACAAAAAATTTCCTATCTCTATCCTATCCACC
This sequence comes from Allium sativum, assembly GCA_030737875.1. NCBI lineage: Eukaryota > Viridiplantae > Streptophyta > Magnoliopsida > Asparagales > Amaryllidaceae > Allium > Allium sativum. The sequence goes on along the minus strand of CM060924.1, from coordinate 710,398,419 downwards.
AGCCACGAGAGCGTTCACCTGCCCTTCAGAAGTAGGTCCTGTCCTCTGCCCTTGCCCTCGTTTTTTGGGCAGTCCCTAGTGAAGTGTCCCATCTCACCACAGTTGAAGCAAGTGCCCTTCCTCTTTCTGCAATCCTTGTTCAGATGAGTCAAGCTTCCACAAGTAAAGCACTTTTTCTCCTTCTTATCTTCAGACTTCTCATCCTTCTTTTGTGTTTCCTTTTTGGGTCACGCTTTCTTGTTCTGTGGTCCTTTGAGCTTTTCCTCTTTTTTCTCACTTTTGGCTTCCTCTTCATGCATCAATGCCATGTCAACCAATTTCTCGAAGGTAGCCCTCATATGAATGTAGGTCATAGCCAACCCATGTAGCGGCTCATTCAAACCTTTAACGAATCTCAGGGCCTTCTTTTCAGGTGCGTTCACCAAGTTAACATACTCCTTTACTGATAATTTCCCCTGCTTCAACGCCAAGAACCTCTCCATGTATAAATTCTCTTCTGCTCGTGAGAGAAATTTCATCTCAAACCTATGCGTGAAATACATCCATGTCCCCACTGGAAGCTCTCCATTCGTGACCTCCCACCAAAACGAGGCTTCGTCCTTCATTAACAAAGCAGCTAATTGGACCTTCCTTCCACCTTCTATCTCAAAGATACCAAACAAATCTTCCACCTCCTTAAGCCAATTTCGAGCTTCAACAAATGTCTCTCTGACCCGTGAAAAGGTTTCCTGCCCATTGCCCGAAGTCTTTGCATATCTTTGAAAAAGTATCAACGCGGGGAGGGGGAGGAGCGGCTGCAGTTGGAGGAGGAGGATCATCTGCTGGGCCTGCGGCAGTGGCCCTATCCTCCAGATACCTTCTGAACCAGGTTCGTATCGGTATGCGCTTGGGTATCTCGGGTACCCCAGGCATGCTGAAAAGAAAAAGGAAGAGATTCAAAACGGAGAATCGAAAGACAGATATATGGCTTTTGGGTATTATGTTTTTTTTTTCAAAATAAACTTTACTTTGGAAAATACTTCCTTTTTAAAACCTTTTTGAAAATAGTTTTCAAAAACTTTTTATCAAATCTGGCAACCTTCGTCTCTGATACTAAGTGTAACACCCCATGTCCATTGATGTCATTCACAAAGGGAATGCATTAACTTCCATGAAGCATTATAAGTAAACAGAATAGAATATTACAAGACAAATACGTAAAGTAGTACCTGAAAATTTTATAACTTTGTTACAGCAGAAACAGAAATAAGTTTGGTTACATCTTTCAAATTCACAATGCCAAAACCCAAGTACACAAGCATCAGTCTTATACAAAAGTCCTTCAGAATGCATAATTTTAAAACATAATGCCCAACATAAACTGCCACAATAAGGTAGAGTCAAAGCAAAGCAATACTTCAAGCACTTCAAGAAGAGAAAATATGAATCAAGCTCGTATGTTTCCACCCTGAGCACCAGGGAGGGGGAACGGAAAGAAAAAGAGGCGAAAACAAACGAGGTCAGACATAAAGTCTGGCGAGTCCAGTAACTTTCAGCATATAAACAAATAGTAGTATCATGACATGTAAATAAAGCTGGATGAGAGATTACAGCAACAGGAGTAGCAGGTATGCTTAAGTTAAACAGAATGATATAGACCAAGATATGCTTCTTACCTATATCTTACTTCTCTGCACTAATACTTAGTATAACAGGATTAGGTATTACCCTACTGTCTAAACAGAAACAGAAACAGAAGCATAATAATCTCTACAGAAATTTTATGCTAGTAATGGGCCTTTACCACCCCAACAGAGAGAGGAGGTACAGAAACATAATGCTAATAATGGGCCTTTACCACCCTAACTAATGGGCCTTTACCACCCCAACAGAAACCGAAGGTACAGAAACAGAATGCTAATAATGGTCCTTTACCACCCTAACTAATGGGCCTTTACCACCCCAACAGAAACAGAAGGTACAGAAACAGAATGCTAATAATGGGCCTTTACCACCCCAACTAATGGGCCTTTACCACCCTAACAGAGACAGAAGGTACCAACAGAAACAGACAGAACTTGGTGTACCATAAATTCTACCCCAAGCGATCGACTCCCTAATACATAAATACCCTGTGATGGGCCTACAGAAGTGTGTATCTTTCCCTAGAGTGGCATCCTATAGACACAGACCTATTTACAGATGTCACGGTGTCTTACATCCTCAGAGCAGACCGGATCCATGCACGCACATGACCCGGTTGGAATGCGCCATCAGCACCCCTCGCCATTATCAGAGTGAACCTCTTACAATTAGTTCAGTAAGCGTGACCGAACCCCTCCTAGTGTTGGGTCATAGTTTTGATACCAGAAAAGGGATAATGACTAATATGGGTTCCACACAACAGATGACACAAGTAATTACCCTTCCTAACCTTGTGTCCCCAGACTAACAGATTTCAGATTAACTTGCTTATAGATTTCAGATGTACAAAGTTCAAATTAACTAGTTCTCAGATCGACATACAGGTTATCAAGTTTTCAAACTAACAGATCAGATATACAGATTTACAGATTGTTTCACCTAACCTTGTACTGGGCCTACAGATTTACGAAACGGGTTTATTAGATTCATCCGCCCAGTTGATTTAACCTTATCCACCCAACACGTTTTAGGCATCATATTTATCCTAGATTTGCATTAATTAATTACTAATGCACATACTTCTCACATTAGGTTGGTAGCTTGTGGCCGTTGGATGTGTCCGGCGGTTCCGGGCAGACTTCTGCTACAAGCCAGACCTAACCTCGTATCTAAGCATTTTTAGTTATGCCTACGACCTCTCACATTAGACTGACAGTTTGCAGTTGCTGGTTAAGCCGGCTGGGTCCGGGCAGGCTTCTACCGCAAACAGAGTCTAACCTCGTGTTTCAGCATTCTTATTTTTAGCTAAAGTATTCATTCACAGATTATGCCAATATCAGACTAATTATGTCAATTCAACAAATTAAACTTCTTTTCAAGTTATAGCAGATTAGTCAAAGTTCTATTAACTTGTTCAGCTTAATTTTAGATCGAGCCTACAGATTCTCATACCCCAAATTTACCATATTCAGTTTCAACAGATTTAGCAGATTATGCAATTCAACAGATTTAATCATAAAATTAAGCCTAATTTTACATGCCTAAATTATGGTCATAATTCACAACATAACATATGCCCCTAATTTTAGTTAAATTTACACAGTATAGAATTTCCTCCAAAAACCCCAAATCATGATATACAATACAAATTATGCCAAATTATAGCCTTTGATTTCAGCGTATGCCTAATATCCAAAATCCCAATTTAGGCGTATTCACATTTAATAGTTATTCTGTTATAATATAGATCTTTGTGCCTAAGTTATATGCATAATAATTCTCCTTCTACCAAACCACGGGCTATCATATATAGTATGCCCAGATCCAGATCTTAAATTACAACATATGTTCTTTTCTCAAATCAGTCACAAATCAGTCATGTCTAATTATGCATCATTCACTATTTTCCCAAATTTAGCGTTCCTGCGTCAATCTCTTATGATATTTGGCTTAGGCTCATGGTAGCCTGGCTAGAGAACAGAAGGAAGGAAGAGATACATAATAGTTACTATAATATTAATAAGATAGATCTACACAGAAAAACAGATCTGATAAACATGAATATGCATAATCTCAAATTCAGATTTATAGCCATGTCAAGATCATAATTAAATTTCATATCTGAAAATAACTGTACTCACCTTGGTTGGATTCTAAAAGAAAAAGGATTGTAGTTGTTCTCTTTTAATCCTATTCAGATTGGAAGAAGAAGAAGAAGCACTAGTTCTAGCTTAGGTTTCAGCAGTGTAGAGATGCCATTGATTTATTTTAATTAGAACTGAGGCAGCATAGCGTTACAATGGTTTGCTGTGGAGAGAAAGTGAGGTTTGGGGGTGTTTAAATAGCACAGGGATCAACGAATCTTGTCAGAATGGGTGTCCAAATGCAGAAAAACGAACCAGTCCTCGGATTTGGAAATAGGGGGAAGATCGACCCCCAGGTCCACCCCTTGGTCGACCTATGTGACCCAAGTCGACCCCCAGGTCGACTTATGTGACCCAGGTCGACCCCCTAGTCGACCTGGGTCCTAGGCGGGAAATTTCCCGCCCAGCCCGGGTGTGTGGTTTGAATTTCAAACTTAAATATGGGTTGTTTTATTTTATTTAAATTCCTGAAACTTCTGAGGGCCGTAACTTCTTCATACGGAGTCCGATTTATGCAATCTCAGACTCTATCTCAAGCAAAATTCCAAGATGAACACAATGGCTTAACCCGTTTCCCTTAATTCTTCTTTTAAAAATTAAGTATACTTTGTTTTGTTACTTTTATGTCCACAGAAAATACGGGGTGTTACACCTACTATCCTTCATCCAATTTTTGACTTATACCTTGGTGTGAAGCTCGCGAATTAACGCACCACGAAGTGTTGCTTCTCAACACAATCTTTGATCTATCTGCCTGCAGCACTCAGCATGCCACACAGTCATCCCAAACCATAGAATTGATAGCTACCAATATATAACCTCTAAGCTCATACGTCTTAGAGAAGGGTGTTAAGCTAAGAGAATAAATTCTTTGCCACCAAACAGATATATATATTTAGTAGAAATCAATTAATACAACTCAGAATACTGTGTCAAACACACAATCCATCTACAAGTTCGTTTTGGGTCTGAAAAAAATCGGAGGCACCTTATTCCTCGTCCCATATGTCCAATACAGGAGAGAGGTCATCACACATCTGAACAATCAACAAGTACATCTGGACAACTGCCACTACAACCCCTTCAAGGGACCTACTCATATCCAGGGTATCAAAAGTAATCCATTTGATGTGAAGATTTCCGATCTTGCACCATCTTCAATCTCTTCGACTTTTAATCATCGTTTGTTTATTCGAAATGGGTTAACCCGGGTCTTTACGAATAATTCGCACCGCAAACAAATCCAATCCAATTCTCATTTGGATTATTAATTCACCAACCAAGTCCCCTTTAATTGGTTTTCTTTCATAAGATATAAAATCTCATTCTCAAATATGGCTAAGTTATTTGGCTATCCAAAAATAATTTCATAACCTATATTAAAGGTTTACCTAGGAATTCAATTCTGGTTAAGAATAAAAATTCTTATTTCCAAGTTCTTTCTCAAAATACATTGTATAAGTATTACACAAAACCACCAAATTCAACTTAACCATTTTTATCATTCGAAACCAAGTGAAAATGGTTTATATCCATTCCAAATCATTTATAATATTTTATAATGATTTTACAGTATTTACATATATATGTAGTCCATACCCATAATTTACAATTACAGGTCGTTATGGGTTATGGTGCTGTTTTCATTCAAAACTGAATTAAACATTTCTCAAAATCTAACCATTAGGTTTGAAAGATTTTATTATCATTTGAAAAATCTTTTCAAAATGAACCCAACTATTCAAATTTTGCGAAATTCCGACGGTCGGATCTCCCGTTATATTCATTTAGAGTAATAAGCCAAAAACACAAACTACCGCTACGCGACACGCCCGATATTCGATGTGTGTGTAAATATATATATATATATAATATGTCGAATCGCTTTGAAACCATTTTCTACATTATTTAAAATATAAATAATAATTTTCCGAACTCATATATTTATATTTCAACTCAGAAATCTTTTATTTCAATATTACAACATTATCATAATATTATAATGATTAAAATAATATTATTTTTCCAACTTCGATATTTTCATTACGAATAATCCTATCATTCGTTATGAAAGTAAATAAGAAATTTTCAAAAAGAATTTTCTTTTAAAACATCATCTAGATAGCCTAAGTGAACTTCACCTTTGAAAGTTACTATTCATTTCAAATTGAAAATTTTGACAAGCCAAAATCATATGAAATTAATCTAAATCATTTTCTATAGTTATGGAAATTTATCATTATTTTATTATCTTCGCATCTATCCACAATCGGATGTCTAAATCATACTCGATTTTTCAGCTATTTTTATGTTAACAAAATATTCATTGAAAAGTAATTTTCTTAATGGAGACTTAACCAATGAACCCATAATCATTTTTATTGTTCATTTATACGCAATGTTTATTATAACATCTAGTAACCCATCACTTCACATCCAATTCACACACAAAGTGCACTATACCATATAAGCCTTAAATTAAATAAATAAGGCTTATACGGTTCTGCCAATTCAACAAATTAACAATCTACACACTTCGGATAAAGATCAGTGTTTATCTTCACCCCAATACCCGTGCGGGGTTTTCAATATAATCACAAGGAATTGTGACTTATCTACACACTTGGGAGATGTGTAAAAATATTATCCCAATACCCATGTGGGGTTTACATCAATGTCCATGTAGCTTACATACAAAAAAGGGAGCCGTGCGAATTAATGTCATCCCAAGACCCATTTGGGGTTTGCTATTCAATCAGTTGGCTTATATACACAATTGGGAGATGTGTAAAAATATCATTCCAATACCCATGTGGGGTATACATCAAAATCCAAGTAGCTTATCTACACACATGAGAGACGTGCAATGTATGTCATCTCAAGACCTATGTGGGGGTTTATCGCATTCATATACAGTCGATAACAATCGTTAATAAATTGCACAACCAAAACCATTTAAGATCCAACCAATTTACAAACAATACTGTTTATAATACAGATTATGTGTACTAAATAATATCACAAATAATAGAAAAAAATCATATTTTTATCACACTATTCCATGTTTAACATAACATAAAATTTGTGTAATCAGTGTTAAATATTTCTAAATATTTTTAATCAACAATTTGTAGTTAATTAAATTTATTCCCTATCTATGTGAATTTTTTGGTTTCTCAGCAGCGGTTTCCACTCCACCAAACTTCTATGGAAGGATTCTGGAACACACACTCGGTGTTGGCACTTGTTGGGCTCCTATGAAACTTTATAATAACTTGTGCAACTTGGAAATCTCGCTAACACACTCTAACTCGTGGATATTTGTAGATCCATAGTTTTAAGATGAAAGTAAGGCAGTTTAGGGGACAAGGGGGAACTATTTAGGGCTATGGGACCCATGAGGGTTGTTGCAGAGGCCAACATGGCAAGGGGGACCCGTTGCGTGGAAGGAGGAGGTGGAAAAGGGTGTAAAGTTTGGAGTTTTGGAGGTTTAAATTGCGAAAAGTGGAAAAACAAGGTGACTTAGGGTTTTTGGGTGTTGTGGGGTCTACGGCAGGCAGAGGAGGGGTGTTCGGTGGCGTCAAAGGTCGGAAGGGGGTATGGCAGCGGGCAACGGCAGTCAATAGGGGAGAAGAGTGATGGTGGAGGCCATTAGAAGAAAGAGGAAGAACGGCTAAGTGATTTTCCAAAAAGAAAAGAAAGGATAAACAAAATAGAAAAGAAGGAGTTTTATGCAAAATTCCAAGGCCACTACGCGAGTTGCTGAGGTGGCATGACGTTGGAGAAGAAAAGAAAAACACTTGAGGCCGCAAAATGCTCGACACCTATTTTTATCTTATTAGAAGCTAGTTTTGCCAATGCACGTTAAAGCGTGCTAGTTCGCCTCCACTTCTTCTGATCGCACGAACACATTAATTATGTCCATCACAAAATTTTGGATTCTAACATTAAACGTAATTCTGGATCCAATGGAAGTGGTTTTGTCAAGTTCCGAGTTTTTTTTACCTTCCATTTTATTTTCAAACGCGTTTCAACTTAATTTCGATGCGTCAATTTAGCATGCATTTAATTCTTGCATGCGCACATGCTTGCTCCAAAATTTACGAAATTTGGAACCCGACCATTACTCGAAGCTACAGGTTCGAAAAAAATAGTTTTATCGAAATCCCAGGCCATCTTAATAATGTTCCTTTGTAAATGGCTGAAATCAGAATTAAATCATTAAATTTTCAAACTTGATCATGTTTTCTTATAAAATTAAATTATTTTTAAACTAAGTCCAAAATTCAAGGTTTTTACAACAAGCATATGAGTGAGGTAGTTCTCAGGAAGTTGTCAACTTTTTATCTAGGGGCTATGTGATGGCATACCTAAGGATAAGCTAATACGAGTTCCAAAAGGCATGTGAAGTGACTACCTTCCTAAGGGAAGTAAAAAGTGATTAGAAGTTCACCCCTAATGTTAGTTAAATGGTAACACATGGGTCATCAAGAGGGGTCATAAATGGCGATGAATGTCTACCTTCACTGGTATTAAGTGGAAGATTACAATTTTCGACATTACAATAGAAAGAATATTTGATGACATTAATTCAAGGTCTTAAGTGATTAGGATCCGCCATATGTATTAAGTGATCCTAGGAATTCACCCATTAATAATTATATATAATGGCCTTAGGTGACCAAATGGTAGTCAAACTCGTAGGGTGTTAAGTGATCGTACGAAAACGCCTTTACATATACATGTTGGCTTTAAGTGATTGTCGGATAGTCCTCCTAATTAATACATGTGTGTGCTATAATTGATTATGTTAGTAGGTGGGAATGCTTGATTGATGATGTGATGAAGACTGAAGCTTGGCATTGGAGATTTTATCTTAGTTTATTATTATGTCTAGCACTTATCCGTATTTATTGGATATTATTACTGTACCTTGCTATGACATTTGAATTTTTTATTTAATTTAAATTTTAATGGTTTTTATGGAAGGTTTTTGGTTATTATATTTTGTCTCATCTGCTGAGATTCTGATTTTGTTTTTGGTTTGGCTTTTTTTTTTTTTTTTTTTTTTTTTTTTGCAGAAACCAATAGCTTGCTTGTAATGGCTCTAAGTTCCAATAGGCTTTTTTAGGTTGGAATTTAGGTCCATTCTGGGCGGGTTGTTACGTTTGGTATTAGAGCCTAGATTACCCAATTACGTGAAAATATAAATATGAGAGACATACTTGTTATTTGAAAAGGTTTTCTAATTATCTATATATACCTCTAAAACATGAGATTATATTCGGCAACCTCTTTATTCTTAAATACTATCTTAGAAATTTACAATGAAGATTTTTCCTCTTACAGATAGTACAAATGGCCGAAAACTAGCCCAGGCAAGGGAATCCGGGACGACCTCGATACTTGGTTCCAATGGTACTTAAGGACCTTGGAACAAGCTCCTATTTCTCTTATAGCCCTTCAGAACAAGTAGCTCAACACTCTGATGTGGCTCTCAACTTCCCTCATCTTTGTAAGGACTTCATTAGTCTTGGAGGAAAGCCATTTTGCAGAACCAAAGGATTTCCTAAAGCTAAGGCATGAATATCGGAGTATGGCTATATCTTTGAGGTTACAGGATGGGAAGACCTACTGAAATATAGGGTAGTCGCTTGGCATCTTAAAGGCAAAGTGTTGGTGCAGTGGAATATGGTTTCTAAGGAGAATACGGGTAAGATATTTCCTTATAAATAGTTCAAGACCCAATTTGAGGGTAAGTTTCAACCAAATATCGAAGTGAGTTTGCAAATGGAGATGTTCGTCCAACTGAAGCAAGGAGAGTCATTTTAAGGGAATATATTGCTAAGTTTACGGTGCTGTCTAAGTTTGGGAGAGCTCTTGTGGATACCCTTATAAATAAAGCAATGAGATTTGTGAAAGGACTTAAATCACATTTAAGGAGATATTGTTGGCTCAAGTGATTTTCAGAGCAACTTTTGAGGCACTTGAGGAGGCGACTATTTTATACACTATGGAGTAAAGAACGGAAACTATGATTTAAAAGTGTGAGGGTACTTTGAAATTTGGAAAGAATAAAAAGAACACTTTTGGTTGAAGAAGAAAAAGAAATGGGAAATTCAAGAGAGAAGCTAAGGAGTGTGGAGTTATGATAAGAAAGGCTACGAGGACAAAGACTATAGGTCATTCTGGCAAAGATGTAATTCAAGGGGAAATGTTATAACTGCCACAAAAAAGGACATATTCCTAGGAACTACCCAAGCTTAAGGAAGGATGGAGTGGACAAAATTATGCTCTAGAAGTAGCACTCCTTCAGACTCAATCATTGAAGGAAAAAGGACATCCAACCTTAAAAGATATCATTTTCTATTTCAAGAAGTTCTTTTTATACCCTGTCTGATTCTGGAGCATCCCATTCCCTTATATCTAGGAGCGTTATTGATTTCTAGAAACTTCCTGCTTCTGTTGCTAGTAGTCCGATATTGGTGTCCAACCCTATCAGAGGAGTTAAGAAGCTCTTGTTGATTTACAAAGACCTAGCACTAGACATTGACGATGTCGATATCTCATGTAATGCATATGTTTTAAAGTTCGAGGGGTATGGACTTATCATAAGGATGGATTGGCTATCTTATTATGGGGCCATTATTGAATGTGATAGAAAGATCGTTTGGTTTAAGAATCGTAGAGGTCGTAGTTTAGTGGTCCATTGTAAGATAGGAAATATAAAGGATTCAGCCTTGCTGCATTCTTTATATCCTAATTCGGAAGGACCATCCATAGTGCCCGTTGTCTATGAGTTTCTTGACGTTTTTGAAGAAGTGATAGGGTTTCCACCCCAAAGGGATATCACTTTTAGGATAGATCTCGAGAAGATTGCTAGACCTATAGCATTGTTGTTGAGGCATATGGCCAATAAGGAAAGGAGAGAGTTGGATAAGAAAATTTCTGAGTTGCTACAGAAAGGTTTCATTCGACAACGTACTTCAGAGTTGGGAACGTCTATATTTTTTCCACTAAGGCCAATGGATCTTTAAGTGTGTGCGTTGATTATAAGGAACTGAATAAGTTCACAAAGAAGAATAAGTATCCCTTTCTTATGATAGATGACTATTCAATCATTCTGGAGGTATCAAATTTTTTTCTGAGCTACTCGAAGCGACATGATTTCATCAGTTAAGAATTTCTTAGGAAAGCTAATCTAAGACAACATTTTGGACACCCAATGGTTTGTTTGAATGGGAAGTGATGCTATTTGGATTGAAAAATGCCCCCCACCTTCTATGTGGACTTGATGAGTAGAATGTTTAGAGGCTATGATGCCATCACACTGAGGTCTAAATTAACAAAGAGTGTTAATTAGTAATACTGCCTATTAATATGCATAATAGAGCTTGTAAGGAGCTACCATCGGTAATAGCATATCAAATAAATATTAAATCAATCGAGATTTTTTTTCTTTTATGTATCGACATACTTAATCCTTATTTAATACACAACTACGATGGCTACATGATCTATTCAGAAAAAAATACAAAACAATGATATACGCAGATTACATAACAGCAGACACAGATATACATACATACGACATATATAATACATCACACATCATAGATGGTCTGATAAGTCACTACACACACATATATATACATACACACGTCATAACCCCAAAAAAATATCATCATGTCTGGTAAGGTCTATACTAGAATACCAAAAAACTATGCAATCCAAAAAGGGAGGACCATGATATCCGTAGATAAACTGATAGAATGTACCAAAAGATCCTAACCCGCGACTTGGTCTGGCCCGAGGAGTAAACACAAGGTCAGTTTACCTTAAATAAGATAATTAGCATAAGATAAGGTAAAATAACTCATTAATGGTAACATTCCTTCAGGACATAAAGGAATGAACCAATAAACTTTTATACATATCCAGGGGATAGAATCGAAAGTAACGTTAAAGGGATAAATGTAGGAAAATATCATGTTTGGCGCATGGATTCTTTACCACCAGATTCATTCAAGGAATAACATGTGAGATCATGAGAAAGTTACACAAATTCTAAAATTGCCGAAACACGGAAATCACAAGTATAACTCATGGAAAGGAGTCACCACACACACACTAGAATCTTTGGTTAACTCAGAGAAATACATGTATAATGATCGTATTAAAATGGTAAAATACAATAAATATGGGAACCTTAAAATCATCAAATGTTCTATCCGACCACCGAACTAGCAAGCCGAAGCTATGCCTTCACGTGCTAATACACCAGAATGGCTCAAGGCCTTACTAGTACTAATAACATACATATAAGTATCTTACAATAAATTCATATGCTTTTCACATTTATTTAAATACAAACTTTATTTAAATACACGTTTTTACCAAAAAGAATCCTTTTTATTGATTTATTGCAAACTTTAAGCAACGAACCTCTATGAATTACATAAATTCCTTCTTATTAACATTTTTGTGTGTTTTTAATGCTTTCAAAAGCTTTATCAAACCATATTTATATTTTCCCAACTTCTAAATAGAAAATAATTTGTATTTAATCTCTACTCATTATACATACTTCATTTTAACACAAAACACGCGTGCATGCCCAAACCAATACAAAACACAATATTAAGCTTATTTTCCATAAGATTAACTTCACGCAACAAATTTTCAAAAATTTAATTTATACACATATTGTGATGACCCCAAACCCCGTACGACGGTGGCAAGGGTAATCTTTGGAATATAACACATAAACAGACAACAGCAAAACAAAAATAAATAAATACACCTGATAATGTATAATAGAATACATTGGATAAACATAATCATCAGAGTTACACAGTATACATGAACATACTTAGTACAAAATACAGTTCAACTATACATAAATGTCTACAGCGGAAAACAAAACATAATATGTACAACACGAGCCGAACAACATAAAAAAGAGATAAATGGTAGAATCCATCTTCAGCTCCAGCTACCCAGGAAGAGCCTGCTAAAACCTGAACACAAGGCTGCCCGTGTAGAAAAAAGGGGCACCCGAGTTTGCAAGTGAAACAAACTATGAGTCAGTCATGGGACTGGTATGAGAAATCTACTTAACACAATTTTATAATATGGAAAATCACAGGACCACGCCACTTTCGCGGAGCGGGTTTACTCCATTGGATTGCTAGTGCTTTAAAACAAGTAAATCTTTTAAACATCACAATGCTTTTTATAAAAATGAAGCCATTATAAGACTCAGTTCCCATCACACAATGCAACACAAACCGAAGGATAGAGTTTTACCTTATAATGGCCAAAATATGCTTAGTACGAGCAAAACAAATCATTTGATATTATTGCTAGTGTATATATGTTTCAAAAATAATTTCAATCATAACTATCAATCATAGACGGCATGGGTACCATATATCATGTCGCCATATATATATATATATATATATATATATATATATATATATATATACATACAATCAAAACCGCACGGTGTCGTATTTGGAAATTGGATTTCCATCATGGACCAAGGAAAAAGATAGTCCTTACCGAATTCGAGACAATCTAGCCTACCATGTCTCAGGCAAGCACGCAGGCAAGCCTTGGATTGTCAGGGTCGGTCCACCGATGTGGATTATTATGCCTGAACACTACGTCTCCCCGCCCGTTGGGGGCGTAAATGAGTCCTATGACTCCATCGGCTCCACATAGTCACCGATATATCTGAGGTGCCTCGAAACAGAAACAACCACACAGGTGAAAATAATATAAATGTTAGGGCTGTTAGGTCACTGACACCACCCTAGCTAGAAAGAAACGCATGCCCTCCCTGATGTCCTTCTCCCGTTTCTGGCTCAGACTGGGGTGTGAGGCTCGCGAAACAACGTTATACACAAAGTTATGCCACACAGGCCGCGCTTTGATCATCAACCACAAGACTTTGCTTTTCAACAGAAGCCTTGATCATCTTCAACTTAGGCGTGCCACACAGGCAATTCACTCCATGCGACTAATTTCTATCGATATATAACCTCTGAGCTCATACGTATCAGAGAAGGGCGTTAAGCAAGAGAATAAATTCTCCGCTGCCAAATAGATATATATTTAATAGAGATCAATCAGCACAGAACAAAATCCAATGTCAGACACACAGTACATTTACAAGTTTGTTCCGTGTCTGAACGAAACCGGAGGCACTCAATACCTCGAATATCCGTACAATCAACAAGTACGTCCGGACGGCTACTACTTCAGCCCCGTCAAGGTAGCTACTCCTATCTTGAGCATCAGTAGCACCCCTTCATTCGACGTGAAGATCATCGGTCTTGCACCGTCTTCATATCTTCGACTTTCAATCGTCGATCAATTATTTGAAATGAGAATCAACTCAGCCTTTTCAAATAATTCACGTATATTTAGAATTTCAAATTAATTCATTTCAATGGTTAAATTATTCGGTATCACTAATTCTGTTCTTTAATGTAATTTTCACGTCAAACACATTCAACCATCAAATATCACATAAACTGAGAAAATTCAGTTTATTTCTATTCCATATCGTTTATAATCTTTTATCATGATTTATCGCTATTTTTATTTATTTAAAAATAGCCAATTTATTCAAACGACGCTTCAGGCCAAAATGCGGCCATGGCACTGTTTTTCTTCAGATTTGATTTACACATATCTGAAAATCTAACCGTTGGATCTTCACAAATTTTATATCATTAGAAAGATCTTTTCAAAATGAATCCAACGGTTCAGTTTTGGGAAAATCCGATGGTCGGATCTCCCGCACTAATCGTTTGAAGTTACGATTTCAAAATACGAACTGCAGCGTCGTTATTCGATTTAATTTAATTATATTTTTATATATATATAAATATAATCGATTCTAGCGCTGTTTTTCTTCAGATTTGAATTAAACTTTCTAGATAATCCAACCGTTGGGTCTTCACAAAGTGGGTGTCGTTGGAAAGATATTTCTAAGGCGAACCCAACGGTTGCGGTTTCGGGAAAATCCGATGATCGGATCTCCCGCACTAATCATTTGAAGTTACGATTTCAAAATACGAACTACAACTTCATTATTCGATTTATTTTAATTATATTTATATAATTATATATAAATATAATTCGTTCTTCTATTTCAAAACTATATTCATTTCATATATTTGATAAAAATGATATTTTTATCTTCAAAATATTTATTCAACACATCACTATTTTTAACACTTCATATTCACAATAAAAATGTAGATTTTATTGTTCAATCTATATATTCAACACATGAATGTTTTTGACTTCACCCATACGATAAAAATATGATTTTTATTGTTCTAGTCCTTTATTCAACACATGAATATTTTCTATAGTTGATATATATAATAAAAATGTTATTTCTGTCTTTCAAAGAATTTATTCATCACATGAGCTTCATTCAACACCTGAATTTCTATTCAACACATGAATATTTTCTATGGTTTATATATATAATAAAAATATGATTTTTATTGTAAAAAAATTTATTTCGAAACACGATTATTTTATATAGTTCATACATAAGGTAAAAATGTTATTTTTGGTGTTAAAACAATTTATTTAAAATACTAATATTTTATATAGTCTATATATATAATAAAAATGTGATTTTTAATGTAAAACAATTTATTCAACACATGAATTTCTACTCAACACATGAATTTCTATTCAACACATGAATATAGTTTCAACACATGAGAATAATTCTAACACATAAATATTATTGAAAGTTTTGGCAACATAACGGAAGGGTAGTTAAAACCGACACTGTCCCTAGTACGGCTCCTCGCTCTACCTTAAATCCTCGCGATTTTTGACAATGGGGATTTCATGCATCTAATTCGTACGCAGACGAGCATGTTTATTTTTCTTTTCCACAAACTAATCCTATGTAGTTTCATCCAAAATAATTCTCAACCACAAACAGGTATTTTTCAACCACAATCAATCATTCATGATTTTCACCAAATTTCACATCAACCAACAATCCAAACAATATCACAACCAATAAATATCGTCCATGGTCTGTGGACGAGGGGAGTATATATATATATACTCATATATAAATATATTTCAATTTCACTTCAATATCATTTTAATTTATTTCAACGCATATATTATTTTTACAACGCATATATAACTTATATATCGAACATACAACTTATACAACGCTTATACATGAGGTTTACAACGCTTATATAACTCATACATCGACTACATAATTTATACATCGTTGTTTTCCATATCGTTTATAATTTAGAAATATCACATTGTGTTCCACTCCGCCAAAAATTGCAGAAGGCTCAAAAAAATATGCGGTCTCTTCTAAATGTAGAAGACGTCCTCACGGTCCCGATGTCTCTTGTTTCACTGGATTTTGTCAACATACGAAAAAGATATGATTTTTACAGTGAAATCATAAACCGTAGCGCTTTAAAGTGCTATTAAACCATTTAAAATAATTAAAGCCGTTACCTTTCTGATTTGTTCAAAACTAGGTCTGCGTTTTTCGGCAAATCCGTAGGGCTTGAGGACGATTGGGCTATTGCACGTCGTAGAGCTTCGAGAGAGCTTCACAACGGTGGTGGGATTTCTCAACTTGACGGGACCCTGGAAGCACGGCGGCGACTTCGACGGCGATGCTTTGGAGCGTCGATCCCGGCGATTCACGAAGCGAGGGAGGTCCTAGCCTATACGGATTTGAAGCTCTTGAGGAGCACTACAAAATTCTCAACTGGAGGGGGGGTCTGATTTTGTGTGTGGAAGGAGAAATCAAGCCAGGAAGTTCTGAACCACTTCCGCCGTCGCCTGGAGTAATAATCGGGGAGAGAGAAATTGGTGTTGGCCAATAGGATTATTTTATATTTATATATTTTTAAAAATCCAAAAATACCCCTTATCTCATACGAACTCCAATCCAAACCCAACGACTATCGTCCCTAAATAAATACCCCCATCCCGAACACAATGGGATATGTTTCGTAGGCCCATTCGATTGTTACAGTCAGTTTTTCTTCAAATTAAAATATAAAACATTCAATATTTGATTTGAATGTACATTTCAATTTGCCGGGGCCACATACTAATTCTAAAACTACTAGAAAAATAAATCTAGCTTTGTTTTGACGATACAGTCCCAACAAAACTAATTTCGGCGAATTCTGAGACCGTTTGAAAAATGGCTATTTTCTGGTCGATCCAATTTAACAGAAATTCACCAAACACATTTTCCTTTGCCACACTCACATGTTAACTTCAAAAAATATGAAATTTGAAACCTACCAATAATTTGACATCCCGAATCCAACAAAAGTGGTTTCACCGAATTCCGAGGTCGTTTACAAAATGTCTATTTTAAAGGGCGATATATTCTCTATGCGACCTTTCTGAAAATTCATTTGGCCATAACTTTTTATCCCCAATATGAAACTTTGATTTTTCAGATTCGTTAGAAAGATATTCACTAACAGAATTAAATATTTTTGGTTTCACTAAAATCCGTTTTATTTTGCACCCTGTACAGTCAGTCAAAGTTTGAATTGAAATTTTGAAACTGTGGCGTCATTTCAGGCCTTGTTTATAATTTAAAATAATTATATTTATTTTCAAACATTGATTCAAACATACTCTTCGTCATTATTATTTAAAATAATTTATTTTAAATATCTAAAATACACTAAAATAGGAAAATTAAAAATTTTAAACTAGCTCAGATTTTCCGGGTTGTTACACATATTTTCATGATTAATGTTCATTTTATTAAATCACCATCCAGTTAAATAATTAATACTTGACTTATAATTTTTAATCTCATTATTATAGTTAAATAGGTAATCACATAAGACCGCATTGTTACATATACTCTCCCCCCTACAAAAATTGCGTCTCTGCAGTTTTTTTGGCAAAGACGATCGGTTTTCATAGTGATCTGTAACATTATTTATTATAGAAAATAATAAAACGTAAATACAGGGTTAGATAGACTGTCTGGCAACTAAATTTTTTTAAGGTGGTCCGACCACTAACTAGCTAGTTACTTCCACGCAGGCAAAATAAGCCTAGGAATCAAAATACGTACTAAATACATTTTATGCTTCTATTAAAAAGACCAAACATATAACTTTCATTCTACAAGAATCCATAAGTTGCTACCGCCACCACCAAACACTACATCAGTCATTGTAGAAAATGCTCCCTACCCCATCACATTCTTCTAACTCCTCGTAATATACCCAGAGCGTGAGGCCAAGACAGGAGAGTGTGATTTATAGGTAGTGCTTTCAAGCCTTGGAGGTGGGTCCTTGTGCCTAGATGGAGCAACAATGTGTTCATAGGGGTTGATCGTCCTTTGTCTGTTGCCAACCAATTCCATTTTTCCTAATCCAAACGCTTTAGATACATTGGTTTTGATAGGAGAATTAATAGTTTCTTTGCTCGATCGAGATGGGGTTTTATTTAAAAACCCTCGCTTGATGGTTGTAGTTAGCGACTTGCCTTGGGAAACTGAAGAAGTTGGAGCATGAGGCAAGTTCAGTACTGGCATTACCATTAGGTCTTACCACTTCAGGAAAACTCACTTTAGTAACTTGTTTAGCAAACTTTCTATACTTCCAGTGCACACATCAACTGATTGTCTCACTTCAGTGCACTTGAAGTACTGACTGGCAAGGTGAGCATCAACCGGATTTGGTTCATTCCTATTACAAATATCATGTTCAAAGACCTCAGAATCAACACTACTAACATCCTCATCTATTTCATCAGTTATTAATTTAGTGCAAACTGCACTGTCATTTGCTTGAGATGCTTCTACACTCGCATTTGCTTCACGCGCAATAACACTACAAGTTAGAACAGTGTTCGTATACTAAACGAAATGAAAACATTTGAAAGTAGTTCGCTAATTCTATGAATCTCTCCTTTGTAATACATATCATTAGCATCATTGACCTCATTAACCAATTCTTGCGATAAGGCACTAAAGCTATTGCCTTTCTCAAAACCAACTTCATTTCTAGCTACAGACTTTTTCATACTGCCATCTTCTTGTGCCTGAACTCCAAAAATGTTCGATCCATGCATTGATTCATGCCTCATCTTCTTGCTTACAACTCATACCCATTTTTCCTTTCTAGCTTTATGAGGGATAACTTTAGTTGGACCAGTCTTCACTTCCTGAATTTTACCACTAGCTGTTATACCGGATCCCATGCCTTTCACACACTTATCCAACTTATCATCATACAAAATACCACTTTTCGTGGTGCACTTATCAATATTATGTCCAAAGCTTTTACACCCAATACAAATGTATGGCTTCCAAATATATTCTACATAAACTTGTTGCTCAGTGCCATCTGACAAACACATAAGGAACTCATTGGGCAACCAGTTATCTGCTAATGAATGCTAAAGAATTTATCATGAAGTTCCAAATGATAAGCAACTGGACCAATATGCTCGATAATAGGAAATGGCTCGATATAGTGCATCCCAATTTAGTTGAAGTGTATCACTCCCTTCAAGGGAGAAGCACGAATATAAATAAGATCACCAACTGAAAACTCGAAAGGCTTCCTATGGTAGTCCGCATAGGATATCCAGCGACTATGAGCCTCTCTCATCCTCCCTTTGATAAAAGAAATTTTCTCGGATGCTTCACGAATAGAATCATGGCTTAAAATAAGTTTCTCCTCAAACTCAAGCAAAAAGGTTGGAGAATGACATAGTCTCCCATATAAAGCCTCAAATGGAGCCATGCCAATAGATGAGTGGTAGCATTATTATAAGTGAACTCGATTAATGCAAGATGAACATCCCAACTACCCCCAAAATCAAGAATATAGGCTCGAAGAAGTTCCTCCAAAATATGATTCACCCGCTCAGTCTTTCCATCAGACTATAGGTAATAAGCAGTGCTGAAGTTTAGCTTTGTATACAAAGCTAACTGGAGACTCTTCCAGAATTGGCTCATAAAGAGAGGATCATGGTCACACACAATAGAACTTGGAACACCGTGCAATCACATGACTTCCGTAATATAAAGATGCGAGAGAGTAGAAGTTTTCCTATTAAACCTAATAGAAATGAAATGTGCAGACTTGATGATGTGGTCAACAATTACCCAGATGCTAGAATAGCCTGACCTCTAACGCGGTATTCATCCACGAAAACCATAAAAACTTGGCTTTCACAAACTCACATGTCATGTAATTGCTTACATGACTTTCCATACCTCGCTTTATGTCGTCTCAGTATTAAAGGTGACACAAGTCAACATACATGTTGCAGCTGCCCGGATGGATGGTATACTTAGAGTGGTGACATTCGACTAGAATGTTCGCATAAGCTCTATAACAGGAGATACGAATAAGTTGCCTTTATTACGAAGGCATCCATGATCATCAAGACTAAAACCTCTTATCTCAACATCATTATGGGTTCCAGTCTTACACTTTTGAATATAAGATACAATATTGGGATCATGCTGTTGAGCCTTGGGAAATCTGATCCAAGGGAATAAGTCGAGTTTCCAAATTACTCAACACAATAGGAGAATTAGAATTAATAGCATGATCATGTATATCACACATAGATAGAAGTTCCAAATTGTAATGGCCCATATTCTACATATCAGAGGATCGTAGAATATTTGTATTATTTATGTATAAGGTCGTATGATTTTACAACTTTGGGAAATAATTAATAAGGTCATTTCTTACCTTCACTATTTTTGTTGAATTTTAATGTGACCATTTTACCCTTAGCAAATCTAATTTCATTCATAATGTTTGATTGGTAAATAATTTAGACCTAAAACCGCTTCTATTGGATATGGATGATGGTTTCCCATCTAGACTGGTCATACTACGCAAACAGACTTATAGTTTAGGAGTAATGGCTGAAATAAGACTGGAGAGGTTTAAATGGGTTGTTTAGCTCATTAGCAAGTAGGGATCATAAACTGTTTAAGGTTTAATGACTTGTGGGGGCTGAAGGGGTAGGAGAACCATCTACTATTCACTTTTCTAACTCCTAAAGTGGATCCAATCCCAATTAACGACCTCCACCACTCAAATCAACCATTAACCCCTTCCTTTATTAGCTAAACAACCAAATTAAGAGCATATCAAGTCAAATCAACATCAATACAAGATAAGAGATGCTGCAACACAATGGGATCCTAGCCAAATACTTCCTATTTCCAAATCTAGCGTATTTAGAATGATTGACGTGAGTTATAGTGTTTTAAATCGCTAATTATGGTATATTAACATGTAGAAACCTCAGAAAAATATTGAAAAATGCATATAATTCATTATCAATCCTATGACCACATATATCTAAGTTGGGCTAATTTGGACAAGATTTGTGAATTTTGAAATTTAAGGGATTATGAAAATATGTGCTTCTTTGGGTTTTTAATCTTGTTTGATTGATCTAAATGTTGTTTGAGTGTGTTTGGTATATTAAGACATTACCTAGAAATACTAGGTTGGGTGCAAACATCGACGAATGGTGAAATAGGATGATAGAATTCAATTTATATATGCTACGGTTTCTGATTCGTCCATGTCAAGCCTGGACAAATGCATATGATTGGTATGGAATTTTGTGGGGATGACAAGGAAGGTCCCAATCAGCTCTAGGCCAAAGTTTAAGTCAAATGGAGTTTCAAAGATAAAGTTATGGCACTTACAAATTTGGGTCGACTAGGGGAAGCAGATTCGGTTCGGCTAGGAGTAAGGTGGAAGCGGGCAAATGGAGCAAAGGAGAGGACTTCTAGCTCGGTGGGCGAACGGAGCTTTGACTTGAACAATTGCTTAAGCTAGATTCAAATCGAAAAAGTACGAGTTGGCACTGCCGATCATATATGACAATCCAAGCTCGAATCAGCATTGCCAATCTAGAGTTAGGGACTCAAGTCTGGTTAGACAATGTTGAACTGGAATTGGGCCAATCCAGAAAGGAAGCAATGAGGTTTCCTGGATGGAGAAGGTTGTGTACTACTTCATCATAATGACAGTTGAGCTCTTTTGAATATAAAATTTAATACGACTAGCACAACTTCGAGATGTGAGGAAAAACTCTAAGGAGATATACCATAAAGGCTCCAGATGTGAACCATAAGAGTGACTTCCAAATTAGACGTTGTTGCAGGCACGTGTGCAAAGGGGTTAACGACATTAGGCCCTTTTCTATGCCCTTAGAAAAGAAGCACGAGGAAGAGATCAGAAACAGTTAATGATTTAGACCTGATTTTGAGCCCGCTTCAACTCGACAGCTAGTTACTCGAAAAGTTATCAAAGAGGGATTGTTATAGGGTACGATATATCAGAATAAAACATCAAAGAAAATTTCATTGCTATTACAACAATTTTACAGTAGAGTAAAAGAATATATCAGAGCACAGATAACCTATACAAATTGGAAAAATATCAGAAATCATAAATTACAACATAGCGGAAACATAAATATAACTATACACAGCGTAGACTACAAAGTAATCCATAGTATAGCTCTAGCCATAATCCAGGACCTGCTATAAAATATCTACAAAACCAAAACTACTAACTGCACACGTGGAAAATATGGGCGCCCAGAGTTTAGGCAGGAAATAATAAACTATAGGTCAGTCATGGGACTAATATGAGAACCAAAATAGTATTTAACTTTATTTTAAAATAAGGCATATCACAATACCATGTCGTATAACATGGGACGGGGTTCCTCCACATGAATATCGATCATAAAACAAATCGTAATGCTTTTTGAAAAATGGAGCTATTATAAGACTCAGGCCCCATCACAAAATTTATGTGCAAGCCATAGGATAGAATTTTACCTTATAATAGCCAAATATGCTTAATACGAGAAAATTTAAATCATTTGATATTATTATTAGTGTCTAAATGTTGAAAATAATGCATAATACCCCCATCCTATTACGTCGCCATATAGGTTTACGACCGATAACACAAGGTTCGTATTGGAAGTTGGATTTCCATCAGTGACCGAGGTAAAGGATCTTCCTTAACCGATTCAGACCATTTCTAGCAAGATGTCTAGGATTCACACGCATGTGAACCTGAAGCGGTAGAGCCGACCCACCAATTCCTGGTAAATTAGGGTTACTCCTGAACAAAACATTCCTCGATCCTATCGGACCTACAATCTGGTCAGTACGTCGACCATCATCCGAGGCACCTCGATTCCAACATCCACATAAGTAAATATGCCTGGGCCCTACACCATAGCATCACTTTTAGCTAGAAGGAAACGTATGCCCTTAATCTATGGTCCTTCATCCATTTTTAAGCCATTCACGAGCTATGAGGCTTGTTGAAGTCACATCCTGGCATAAAGCTATGTTATATCAGTCATGCTTTGATCATCATCCACAAAGCTCTGCTTTCCAACAAAAGCTTTGATCAATCAACATCTTAGCATACCACATTGTTAGTTTACAATATATAATTGGTGTCTATTAATATATAAGCTTATGAGTACATAAGTCTTAGAGGAGGGTGTTAAGCTAAGAGAATAAATTCTCCACCACCAAACTGATATAACATCAACTGACATCAATTTATTATGCTATAACTTACAACATCATACACACATCCATTTACAAGTTCATTATGGGTCTGAAAAAAATAAAAGGCATGTTATTCCCCTTCCCTAAGGGAGAGAGGTCCTTGCATATCCAATCGATCTCCTAGTACGTTTGGACGGCCTCCACTTTAACCTTATAACGGGAGCTGCCCAGTGCATCAGCTATAATCCAAATGATGTGAAGATCTCCGTTCTTCAACCATCGTCTTCAATATCTTCGACAATCGTCGTATTAGTTAAACAAAATGAGTTAAAGCCCGCTCTTCCCGAATGCTATCACATCATTAACGTCAAGTGATGTATAAACACATCATATGCCTCATTCAATTTAAGAATCTTCTTTTATCAAATATTTTTTACATTGGGAGCTACTCCCTCAAATCATACTGAAGACTTACGTCAATTAAACTTATTATTTATATCTTTCCTTGGAAATCATTTCAAAAGATTATATAATCTCTTTTCACAAACTGAACTCAAATTAAGGTTTATAAGCCTTATAGGGATTATCGAGCCTTACAAAAAGGTAATCTATCGTATCATTATCCCATTCTTATCCTAGTCATCTCATAGAGTAAAACTGGTGGCGCTCCATATCTAACACCACTCAGGTTTGGTAAATTTGATTACCTTCACACATTTCAAATATTTGATACAGATTTATTAAAACTCTAACTTGGTTTTATATCCATTTTATTTCCTCAAATCTTTATTGAAAGCCTTATTACAATTCTAACATTTATTTTTATTTTTATTTCATTCCATCAAATCTTTATTGAAAGATTTATTATAACTCTAACTTGAGAAATCATATTCCCTTTAACTTCTTTAAAGAACAAATGTTATTAGCAACATCGCTAACGATAAACCCAAAAATCAAACTTCCATTAGAAATGGAATCTTCATAGAAATCATATCAGTTCACAATTGATATAGATTTTCTTATCAGACTAATACTATAATTAAAATAACGACAAAGCCTTTTAAATTCCTTAAGTAGTAAAGGTTTTCCTCCATAGAGGTTCATCTCGATTATCACTAAATCGGTTTCCATTCAATTCCAATTAATTTTCTTAATTGGAAAACTTCATTTGGAAAATTCCATTAGATCTTAATTAAAAGATTTATTCCATAAACTTCATTTACAACTGGGCTTAAGAACAGTGTTATTGAAGACACCATTCACCACAAACCCAAAAATCCAACTTGATATCAAATATAAGGCTTTGAATAGAAATCATATCGACTTATATTCAATATTAAGTTCTGAAACCAAAAGATATAATATCAGCAATAACGATATCGATATCTTCCAAATTTCTCGAAACAATATCCATATAATTATGGAATCCAATATTGAAATATTCAAAAATAATTTCCATTCAAATCCAATATCCATTCATTGGAAAGACTTAGCTTGGTTAAGTATTTATTAACTTCAAACCATTCGATCGGTTTTGTCAAAATAGCAAATTTTCACAAAGTATCTTTTTACCATCCAAAACTAAATATATTTAGCCCAAATCATTTTAAATCATTTATTATGATTTATCATAATCTTTCCCCATTTTAATGATTTAAAAATAGCCCAGTTCATTAAAAATCGATTTCAAGTCATTAATAGCAGTAGCGCTGTTTTTATTCAAATTTGATTTGAATTTATCTCAAAATATGACCATTGGATTTTAAAAAAAATCATTTTATTTGAAAAATCTTTTCATTTCAGACCCAACGTTTTTTGTTTCGGAAAAATCTGATGGTCGGATCTCCCAGTGCGCCCTTAAACTTAATGGTCGAAATTCGCGAACGGTCGTTGTGCGACACGTCCTATTCAAACCATTTAAATAAACCTCCCCAAAAATGTATTTTATAAATCGTTTATAAATTTATTTTAAAAATGATTCAATCAACAATTCAATTTTAAACCAAAACTAAATATTCTATATTATTTAATATTAATATAATAATATTTTCCAAAATATCAGATTTGAAATCCAAACTTTTCTGACATCCGTTTAAAAAATAAGATCGATGAAAAAATCCGCTTGAGTTAAAAATGTCGTTTGTATACCTAACTCGAATTCACTTTCATCTGTTACTATTCATTGCAATTTAAAAACGAAAACATGCCTCAAGGAATTGAAAATTAATTCAAATCAAATTATAACTTTTTGTGAAATTTATTCGTAATTATTCAAACTGTCTTTTCAAACCAATTTGAATTTAAATTCAAATTTCCATTTTTACACTGAATATTTTATTAATAAAATATTCACATTAAACTACAAACTAGAATGACATTCAACCAATTACCATATAATTCAGTTTATATGGATTTCGTACATCATTGGATTTCACACCTCATTAACATCTATATCAACTATCATCAATCAAACAATATTTATAATATAAGCATTTTCCGTTGCCAATGCTTATGTTCACAGTTTAATAATAATATCAGTAAAAAAATGTAAAACATCATTCATCAACCACAAAACAAACATTGCAATCACAGGCAATCAATATATATTTAGATATGAATATAATAACAATAAAAATCAGTTGACTGAGAGTTCTCACTTTGATCGGTTTGAAATCGTTATAAAACAATCATTCTAGTTATATTAAACCAAACATTTTATTTAATCAAAAATTGTAGCAAGCTCCAAATTCCTCCAAATCGGCTTCGTTGCGAAGCTCTTGTCACCACGATGTCAACGAGACTGATTTTACTTGATTCTGTTGTCGTATGAAAAAGTTATGGTATTTTAATCATTAATTACATAAATAAAATTAGTTAAAGTGTAACAACCCGGAAAATAAAAACCAATTTTAAAATTTTATTTTGGCAATTTTAATGTATTTTGAATAATTTAAAATGATTTATTATAAATAATTATGACTAGAAATTTATTTTGAATAGAATTAGAACGTATAAATTTATTTAAATCGAAGTTAGAAAATAATTATTTATTTTAATTATAAAAGGAATTGGAAATGGCACGATAGTTTAAAATTCGATTTCAAATTTCAAATGAATGTACAGGATTCAAAATAAACTGGATTTTAGTGAAACCAAATATTTGAATGTGTTTGAAATTTTTCTTCCAACGAATGTGAAAAATCCAGATTTCATAGCGGGAATAAAAAGATATGTCCAGTTGAAAATTCAGAATAGTCGATATGGAATTTAATATAATATATAGCCCTTAAAAATAGCGATTTTGCAAAAGACCTCCGTTTTCGATGAAACCACTTTGGTTGGATCCCGAATGTCAAATTATTGCTAGATTCCAATTTTCATAATTTTTGGAACTAGTATGTGAGCTTGGTGAATTTAAACATGTTTGGTCAACTCAATTTGAATTTCATTGACTGAAAAATGACCGTTTTTCAAATGGTCTCCAAATTCAATGAAATTAGTTTTGTCAGAACCGTATCATCAAAACATAGCCAGATTTATTTTTCTGGAACTTTTGGAGTTAGTATGTGGCCCAGGTAAATTAAAATGTATGTTAAAGTCAATATTGACTATAATATTGATTTATATTTTAATTTTGATGAAAACTAATCGAAACGATAGAATTGGCTTACGGGACATATCCCATTGCGTTTGGAATGGGGGTATTTAGCTAGGAGAGACAGTCGTTGGGCTTGATTTGGAGTTTAAAAAAAAGCAACTTTTGGAATTAAAATTTAATAATATATATATATTTAAATTACCCCTCCCTCATCTCTCTCTTCATTTCAGTCAACGATAATTAAATAAAAAAAACTCCAACATGGAAAATCACGTTCCTCCTCCACCACCGCGCCTTTGGTCCCGCGCTGACCGTCGCCATTGCTACTGCACTGCCTCCTCCACCTCCTTCTCCGACGCCCCCTTCCTCCGTTCAAGGAAACCGCGCCCCCATGCCCTAATTCCAAAATCGACAGCCTCCGGCCCACGTCCGCCACCACCTACAACCGCACCCCCTCCCATGCGCCACTTCCCCAGGTCGGCCGCCATCTCCTCCACCACTCAGACCACTGCGGGCTCCCCTTCTTCAGAAAAACAGAATTTAAAAGTGAGTTTTCTCTACTTTATTTTTATTTATTTATTTATTTTACATAATGTAGATAACATTGTTTATAAAAAGAAGAATTGAAATTTAAAGATTTGATTTTTATTTATTTAAAGATTTTATTTTTAAATATGAAAAGATTATATTTTTTGAAATAAAAAGATTAGATTTAAAAGAAATAAAAACATTAGATTTTTAAAAATAAAAAGATTAGATTTTTAAATAGGGAAAAGATTAGATTGTTATAAGGAAGTAGCAGATATAAAAATATAATTTTTATATATGAAGTAGCATGATAAAAATATGATTTTTATTATATGAATAACGATATAAAAATATGATTTTTATATATGAAGTAGCGATATGAAAATATATTTTTTATATAGAAATTAGAATTTTAAAAATCTGATTTTTATAATGTAGATTTGAAATGAAAATGAGATTTTAATTTATATATTAACAATATAAAATTTTGATTTATATATATATATATATATATATAGCGGAAGCGATAAAAATATGATTTTTATTATTTGAATAGCAAAATAAAAATATTATTTTTATTTATTTGAATGGCGCGATAAAAATATAATTTTTATATATGAAGTAACGATATAAAAATATACTTTTTATATATAATTACATTGTTAAAATACGATTTTTAATGTGTGGATGGCATTGTAAAGAGTCGATTTTTATATATATGACATTAAAATAAAAATGTGATTTTTGAAGATAAATATCATTGATCAAAAATGCGATTTTTAATGTATAAACATCATATTAAAAATGTGGTTTTTACTATGAACAGCGTGAAAAAGGATTGTGTTGACATTACGGGAAAATCCGAACTATTCAGAAATTCAGAAATAAAACTGGAGGAGTCGATCCCAAAGGTAAGAACTTCTCACTCTAGTTTATTTTCTAGTTAAATATATATACTAGGATGCAGATGGTGCTTAGTAGCACCCGACACCTTTGTTTGAAACCATGTTTGTACGGTTGATTGGATTATTTGGTTGAATTTGGTTTGGGAAATGAAATGAATTGATTAGAATTTGGTTTGTATATGGCGTGAGCCATTATTAGGCGAGGGATAAGGCTAGGCCTTATTCCATTTCTAGTATCGCGCCGTTATGCTGCCGAAATTTTCTTAAAATATTAGAACAATAACAATATCATTTTTATTGTGTAAATGAACTGTATAAAATATTCATGAGTTGAAATAAATATTTTATAGTTAAAAATATAATTTTTAACGTGTATATGAATAAAATAAATATTCATTTACAAATCAGACGATTTGTTTATGTACACATTTGATGGATATGGATTGAGACGATATATTTTACACATCGTCCATATGTACAAATAATAATTAGTGTTTATTGTTTGAAAACCCCACATGGGTATTGGGATGATATTGGACATACAATAATCCCAATATTTTGTTGTATGTCAATCGATTGGTTGACAGACTGTTGTAAGCGTTAATTTTTCGTATTTAACGCTTATGCAGTTGTGTAATGCACTTTGGATGATGGTTGACAATGTTTGATTATGGTTGTGTACATGTGCGCATGAAATCCATATAAATAAAATTATATGTAATTGACTGTGTCTGATTCCAATTTGGAAAGAACAAATATTTTAAATCAACGAGTATTTTAAAATGACGAATAATGAATATTTTAAAATAACTAAAATTATAAAATAATATTTAGTAAAGGATCAAAATATTATTTTGATGTCCGTTTTGGGATGGACACGAAAATATTGAAATATATGAAGCTATGTTGATTAGATTAACGCCATTTTTACGTGAATGATATTTATATCGATTTTATTCATTTTTGTAATGAATATCGAAAAGGAAGTGATTTCAAAATCTAATGTTTTGAAAATATTATCATTTATATATTAATGATATGGAATATTCAATTTTGATTTAAAATTGAATATGAAGTTGAAATCATTTTCAAAACAAATTTAAAACGATTTATAAAATACGTTTTAAATGTAAATCGACGAAATATATATAATATATATTAAATGGCCTGAATAGAACGCGCCGCGCCTCGGCAGTTCGCGAATTTCGACCATTGACTTCGAATTGACATTACGGGAGATCCTACCATCACATTCTCCTAAAACAGGAACCGTTGGGTTCGTATCGAAAAGAGCTTTCCAAAGAATACAAGAGATTTGAAATCTAACGGTTGGATTTGGATTTACATCCAAATCAGATTTGGAAAAGGTCGTTATGGATGCAGTTAGTTGGCCGTTAATGGAAACCGACTGTATTGGCCTTGATAAAATTATTAAAAATGTCAATAATTTGTGTAAAATCATAAATTTGGAAAGAATTTGGATGAAAAATTCCATGTTTGAAAAGATAAAAATATATTTTTATCAAAATGAACTAGTTATGAACTAGAATTATAATCCAATATTTATAAATAAATAAATTGGATTTGAAATGGTTTTAAATATAACCTGAATTTCCAACATATGAATTGGAATGGATTTGAATCAAAATTATCTTCGGAATATTTCGATATTGGATTCCGTGATTATACGGATATTGTGGAGGAATTTGGAAGATATATATATCGTTATTCTCAAAACGATATTTGTTGCTTTCAGAATTTAATATTGAATATAAGCTGATATAATTTCTATTCAGAGCCTTGTATTTAATATTAAATTGGATTTTGGATTTGTCGTGAATGGTGTCTTAAATAACTGTAATGACCGAGAATTCCGCTCGATTCGAATCAGTCGCTAAACCGATCAAGACCGTTCGAAACGCCTGATTGTTTTGAGAACGCGACAAAATAGAACACAAACAGAAGAACATTTCATTGTATATTACAACAATTCCATCAGAATACAAGAATATACAGAGTATGAATAAATACTACACATTCGATAAATATCAGAGATTACAATACATTACATAGCAGCGGAAAATAATATAATATACAACTAGAAGTAATACACGGATACAGAGCTTTCCGAGTATCGTTCCAGCTGTAAATCAGGATCCTATGAATATATATCTGCAAAACCAAAACTACTAGCTGCCCGTGTCAAAATAAGGGCACCCATAGTTTAGGTTAAAACAATAAACTCCAGGTCATTCATGTGACTGGTGTGAGAACTAAAACAGTTATTAATCTTTATTTTAGAGTTCGGTAAATCAAGGGACCACGCCGTATAACACGGAACAGGTTTCCTCCCAAAAATACCAGTGCATAAAACAACAGCGCAATGCTAAATAAAGAACAATGAAGCTATTATAAGACCCAGGTCCCATCACACAATGCAACGCAAGCCGGAGGATAGGGGTTTTACCATATAATAGCCAAGAATGCTTGATACGTTTAAAAAAATCATTTTGATAGTACTGTAGGTGTATAGTGTCAAAAACAATTTCAAATCATAAGTATCAATCATAGACGGCATAAGCGCCCCATCCCACTATGTCGCCATACTAGGCTCTACAAATAAAACCGCAGAATCACGTATTTGGAAATTGGATTTCCGTCTGTGAACCGAGGAAAAAGATAGTCCTCTACAGATTCGAGACTGTCTAGTCCGAACAGAACGCATTGTCCCTTGGAGCGACAGGGTCGGTCCACCGATGTGGATTAAAATGCCTGAACACTGCGTTTCCCCGCCCGTTGGGGCGTAAGTGAGCCAACGAATGACTCCATCGGCTTCACATAGTCACCGATATATCTGAGGCGCCTCGCAACAGCAACAACCACATAAGTCAAACTCGTCAGGGCGTGTAAAACCACTGACGCCACTTCTAACTAGAAAGAAACGCATGTCCTCCCTGAGGTCCTTCTCCCGTTTCTGGTTCACAACCGGGGTGTGAGGCTCACGAATCAACGCTACACAAAGGTATGCCACCCAAGCCGTGCTTTGATCATCAACCACAAGACTTTGCTTTTCAACAAAAGCCTTGATCATTTGCATCTTAGCATGCCACACAGGCAAACCACTCCGTGCAACCGATATCCATCAATCACACAGAATGATATCCAATGTCAGACACACAGTCCATTTACAAGTTCGTTCAGGGTCTGAACAAAACCAGAGGCACCTAGTACCCCGCATATCCATCGATCTCCAAGTACGACTGGATGACCACTAATTGATTCCCTCATCTTGGGTGTACGGCCCAATCAAGATCATCAGTAATTATCCAAACGACGTGAAGACCACCGGTCTTCAACCACCGTCTTAACCTTCGAATTATCGTCGTATTAGTTACTCAGAATGGGATAAACCCGGTCTTTATGAATAACTCGCGTATATAATAAACAAGTGTTACACAAACACAACATACGCCTCATTCCAATTCGTCAGTCACTAACCGTAAATTAGTAAGAGAACAATTCCTCAAATGTTAACCCCGAAGGCCGAAACCAACATCAGATCAATACCCAGGAAACCATTCATCTTAGCCAACCTACAGTTAGTTTCTAAATTTCACATTCTTAAAGAAAGGTTCCCATTAATTTTATCAAAGGTAAATTCTTTTAAATTTATTCTTTAATCTTCCTTTGAATATCACTTCCAACTAGTCGGGATTAGCGAACCACACCGAACTAATCATTTATTTTATTTCCCAATCCCAACCTATTCATCCCATGAAGTAAAACTGGTAATACTTTATATCTAACTCCACGGTGTTATCGGTAATTTTAATTACTATTTCACGTTCAAATCTAATTAAATATTTAACTATCGCTTGGAGCAAAACTGGTGATACTCCATTTTCGATCATTTCAATCTAATTAAAGATTCATTAAAACTCCACTTAGTTTTAATCTTTAACTGGGTTAAAGAATCAGTGTCATTTAAAAACGGTTCACGATAAACCCCAAAAATCATTACCAATTCAATTCCAATTAAATATTATGTAATTGGTGCCCTTCATTAAATCTAAATAAAAAGATTTAATCTTTTTCTCAACTGGGCTTAAGAACAGTGTTAATGAAGGCACTATTCACGACAAGCCCAAATCACATTTGATATTAAATACAAGGCTCTGAATAGAAAATATATCGGCTTATATTCAATATCAAATTCTACGACCAACCAATATCGTATTGGAAATAACGATATAAATATATCTTTCAAATTTCCATAACAATATCTGTATAATCACGAAATCTAACATCGAACTATTCCGAAGATGATTTTGATTCAAATCCATTCCAATTCAATTATTGTAAATTCTGGTTATATTTAAAACCATTTCAAATCCAATTTATTTATTTTAAAAATAAATAAATTATTATTCTAGTTCAAAACTAGTTCATTTCAATAAAAATCTACTTTTATCTTTTCAAATATGGAGTTTTTCATCCCAATTCTTCACAAAACATTTCTTATGATTTTACACAAATTATTACTATTTTTAATAATTTTATCAAGGCCCGTACAGTCGATTTCCACAAACGGCCATCGAACTGCACTTACAACGACCTTTTCCAAATTTGATTTGGACATAATTCCAAATCCAACCGTTAGATTTCAAATCTCTAATATTCATTAGAAAGCTCATTTCGATATGAACCCAACGGTTCTGGTTTTAGGAGAATCCGACGGTCGGATCTCCGGTAATATCCATTCGAAGTCAATGTCGAAATTCGCGAACTGCCGCGGCACGGCGCGTTCTATTCAGGCCATTATATTCTATATATAATATATACTTCATCGATTTCCTTTTAAAACGCATTATATAAATCGTTTTAAATTCGTTTTCAAAACGATTTCAACTTCTTTTCAAATTCAAATCAAAATTGAATTTTTCCTTATAAATTCGTTTTAAATTCATTTCAAATTGATTTCAATTCAAATCGATTTTTAATTCAATTTCAGTTCGTTTTCAATTCAATTCAATTTCAATTCGAATTCATTTCTATTCAATTTCAATTCGAATTCATTTCTATTCAATTCTATTCAATTTCAATTCGAATTCATTTCTATTCAATTTCAATTCGAATTCATTTCTATTCAATTTCAATTCGAATTCATTTCTTTTCAAAATATCAGATTTTGAAATCACTTTCGATATTCATTATAAAATGAATAAAATCGATATAAATATCGTTCACATCGAAATGGCGTCAATCTAATCAACACGGCTTCATATATTTCTATTTTCAAATATTCTATTTCAAATATTTCTTTTTCAAATATTTCTATTCAAATATTTTATTCAAATAGTCCTCTTCAAATATTCTATTTCAAAACTGGAATGAGGCCCAATCAATTACCATAGATTTTATTTCTATGGACTTCCGTACAACGCATGTATATATCAACAACGACAAATAATCAACCATCATCCAAAGTGCATTCTACACTGTATAAGCATCAAATATAAATATTCAACGCTTATAACAGTCTGTCAATCAATCGATCGACATGCAACTAATTATTGGGATTAGTGCATGTTATATATCATCCCACTACCCGTGTGGGGTTTCAAACAATCAAACACAGATTTTATTTGTGCAGTTGGGCGATGTGTAAAATTTATTGTCTCAATCAATATCAGTCAAATGTGTGTATATAAACAAATCGTTCGATTTGTTTATATTTATTTCATTTTAAATACACGTTGAAAATTCTATTTTTAACTATAAAATATTTTCCACCATAAAATATTTTATTTCATTTCACATCACACCACACAATCAACTACACATCAAAATCAAACAAACAAGCATACAAGCCGTCCATGGTCTGTGGACAACGGGTGTTGGGTGCTACTAAACACCGTCTGCATCCTAGTATATATTTTAACTAGAAATAAATTAAAAGTGAGGAGTTCTCACCAAAAAGCTAAATCAAATGCCACGACTCTTCTTGTGTAGAAAATCTTCGCCACTCGCCTTTTATCGCTTTCGTCGTCCGTAGCCACTACAGATATAAAAATCACATTTTTACACTGCTACTATATAGATAAAAATTCTATTTTTACCTTGCTAGTAATATAAATAAAATTATATTTTTATCACACTATGCTCTATATAAAAATTATATTTTTATCTCTATTTCTAATATAAAGATCGAATTTTTATATCATCGCTATAGAAATCCCATTTTCATTTCAATGTATATATAATTAAAATCAGATTTTTACTTCGCTGCATATATAAAGATCAAATTTTTACTCTCTATATAATATTGAAATCATATTTTTATTAACTCTACTATATAAAAATTAGATTTCTATCCTTCACATAAAAATATCGCCTTTCTAATGTTAAAGAAAAAAATCAAATCTTTATCATTTCTTTTTATAGATAAACATCATAGGATTTTATAAACTAAAAATCAAAACTTTATATTTTGTAAAATCATTTTCAAATCAATGTTTTTATATATATTTTAGATTTTAAAACGATAAAATATGTATATAAAAACCAGGTTAACCAAAATTGATAAAAACTCACTTTAGTTCTCGGAGGAGGGGGAAGATGAGGTCGTCGGCGGTGGTCTTCTGCGGTGCAGGCGCGAGTTTCTAAGTGGAAGGAGGAGGGAGAGCAGTTAAAGAAGGGGAGGGATCTTCTCGAGTCGTGCTCGCGAAGACTTTATTTATTATTTTTCTCCAATTAAAAGTTGACTTTTCGTTTGAATCCCAAATCGAAACCACCGACTGTCGCCCCTAGCTAGTTACCCCCAATCCGAACATAATGGGATATATATCGTAAGCCAATTTGGCTGTTTCGATCGGTTTCCATCAAAATCAAAATATAAATCTATATATTGAATTTGAACGCACATTTCAATTTACCGGGGCCACATACTAACTCTAAAAATTCCTGAAAAATATTTTCTTGCTTTGTATTGACGATACAGTCCTAACAAAACTAATTTCGTCTAATTCTGAGACCGTTTGAAAAATGGCCATTTTCCAGTCGATTAAAATCAACTGAAACTGGTCAAACGCGTTTTCCTTTGCCACGCTCACATATTGAATCGAAAAATTACGAAATTTGAAACCTTACAATAATTTGACATCATGGATCCAACAAAAGTGGTTTCGTCGAAAACCGTGGTCGTTTGCAAAATGGCTATTTTTAAGGGCTAGAATTCCATAGCGACTATTCTGAATTTTCAACTGGGCGTAACTTTTGATCCCCGCAATGAAATTTCAATTTTTCGGATTCGTTGGAAAGATATTCTTAATTAGATTCAAATATTTTTGGTTTCATTAAAATCCGGTTTATTTTGAATCCTGTACATTGATTTGAATTTTGAAATCGAATTATCGAACTACCGCGCCATTTTCAATTCCTTTTATAAATATTAATAATTATTTATATTCTAACGGCAACGTATATAAATATATACGTTCTAATTCTATTCAAAATAAATTTCTTGTCGATATTATTCAAAATAGTCATTTTAAATATCCAAAATTTGCTAAAATTGCCAAAATAAAAATTTTAAATTGGCTCGGATTTCCGGGTTATTACAATAACACTGTTCTTAAACCCAGTTGAGAAAAAGAATAAATCTTTATTTTAAGATTTAGTGAAGGTTTCCAATTAATTAATATTAAATTGGAATTGAATAAAAGAATTGGATTTTGGGTTTGTCGTGAATGGTGTCTTAAATAACATTGTTCTTAAACCCCGTGTGAAAATAATAAATCTTTTAATTAAGATAATTAGAGTTTTCAGTTAATTAACATTCAATTGGAATAAAATGGGATGTGAATTGGGTTTGTTGTGAACTGTGTTCTTAACGACAATCGTTCTTTAATCGATTTACAATGAAATGTGATTTGGAATTTTATAAATCTTTTATTAAGATTTAATGGAAATTTTCCAAAGTAAAGTTTTCCAATTAATATATTAAATTGGAATTGAATGGAATTCGATTTGTAATAATCGAAGTGAGCTTCTGTAGAGGAAGACTGTTAATATATATGGAATTTAAAAGGCTTTGTCGTTATTCCATTTATATTATTAGTCGGATACGAAAATTGGTATCGATTATATATTGATCTATTTTCCGTGAAGAATCCATGATTAATGGAATGTGATTTGGGTTTATCATGAATTGTTTTTTAAATGACATTAGTTCTTTAACTCGGTTAAAGACAGGATTACATGTCTAACATTGTATTTCGAACTGTATGGTTGATCTATGCTAAATATACATCTGTTTGGTGGCAGAGAATTTATTCTCTTTCTTAACACCCTTCTCTAAGACGTACAAGCATAGAGGTTATATATCGGCAGAAATCAATAGTACGGTGTAGATTGTCGATGCGGCATGTTTGTGTTTCCAAAGTTAAATAATCATTAATATTGATTTTTGGGAAGATTAAAACTAAGTGGAGTTTTAATGAATCTTTAATTAGATTGAAATGTGAATTGATAATTTAAATTATCAAATTTTGGAAATGATCGAGAATGGAGTATCACTAGTTTTTCTCCAAGCGATAGTTGAATCTTTAATTAGATTTGGACTTGAAATGCTAATAAAATTTACCAATAACACTGTGGTGTTAGTTACGGAGTATTAGCAGTTTTGCTCCATGGGATGAATAGGTTGGGATTGGGAAATAAAACAAATGATTACTTCGGTAATGTGCGCTAATCCCGACTAGTTTGGATAAACCTTAATTAGGTTTGAATTGATATCCAAAGGAAGATTAAAGAATAAATTTAAAGATTTTATCTTTGATAAAATTAATGGGAACCTTTCCCAAAGAATACGAATATTTGAATAAAAGAATATTCAGAATTGGAATGAGGCGTATGTTGTGTTTTATAGCACTTGATTATTATATATGCGAGTTATTCGGAAAGGCCGGGTTTATACCCATTCTGAATAACTGAATCGACGATAAGTCGACGATGAAGACGATGGTTGAAGACCAGTGGTCTTCACATCGATTGGATGATTACTGATGTCTTGATTGGGTTGTACACCCAAGACAAGGTAATAAGTGGTGATCCTCTAGACGTACTTGGAGATTGATTGGATATGCGAGGACCTCTCTCCTGTATTGGACACACGACGAGGAATAAGGTGCCTCCGGTTTCGTTCAGACCCAGAACGAACTTTTAAATGGATGTGTATCTGACATTGGATTTTATTCTGTGTTGATTGATCTCTATTAAATTCATATTTGTTTGGTGGCGGAGAATTTATTCTCTTGCTTAACAAGCTTCTCTGAGACCTATGAGCTTAGAGGTTATATACCGATAGACATCAGTCACGTGGCGTGAATTGCCTATGTGGCATGCTAAGATGCAAATGATCAAGGCTTCTATTGAAAATCAGAGTCTTGTGGTTGATGATCAAAGCACGACTTTAATATAGTATAGCTTTGTGTATAGCAATAATTCTCTAGCCTCACACCTCGGTATGAGTCAAAAACGGGATAAGGGACCCAAGGAGGACATGGAGTTTCTTTCTAGCTATAGGTGGTGTCATGGTATGGAGCCCGGCATTGATTATATTTTTACCTATGTGGATGATGGATAGCCAGGGGCCTCGAATATATCGGTTACTATGGAGCCGATGGATATAGGTCCTATAGGACCAAGAAACATGTGTTCACGAATACTAATCCTCAAATGTAAGAGTGGATCGGCCTGGGAGGATCCAAGGGTCTTCTGCGAGAGATCCTGAGGAATTTGCTAGAGTGTCTC
Source organism: Allium sativum (assembly GCA_030737875.1). Lineage (NCBI taxonomy): Eukaryota > Viridiplantae > Streptophyta > Magnoliopsida > Asparagales > Amaryllidaceae > Allium > Allium sativum. Next base: position 710,360,211 of record CM060924.1, on the reverse strand, counting down.
GAAGTCGGTGAGGAGCACATCCCTTGCCTCGACTCATGACGGAAATCCAATTCCCAATACGTGACATTTGGATTTATTTGTAGATCCTAGTATGGCGACATAGTAGGATGGGGTACTATGCCGTCTATGGTTGATACATTTATATTTGAAGTTGTTTTATACACTATAGACTTATAATAGTATCAAAATGATTTGTTTTAAACGTACCAAGCATGTTTAGCTATTATAATGTAAAACCCTATCGTCCGGATTGCGTTGCATTGTGTGATGGGACCTGGGTCTTATAATAGCTTCATTTTTTTAAAAAGCATTGCACTGTTTATTCTATGCACTGGTATTCTTAGGAGAAAACCCGTTCCATGGTATACGGCATGGTCCCTTGATTTACCTTATTTCTAGAGTAAAGATTTAATAACTGTTTTAGTTCTCACACCAGTCACATGACTAACCTGGAGTTTATTGTTTTAACCTAAACTCTAGGTTCCCCTATTTTCCACATGGGAAGCTAGCAGTTTTTGTTTTGCAGGTTTATATTTACAGGATCTTGGTTTACAGCTGGAGCTGTATTCGGAAAGCTCTGTATCCGAGTATTTCTTTCAGTTGTGTTATGTATTAATTTACGGTTGCTTTGTAATTTAATCTCTGATATTTTTCTGATGTATATTATTTATTCATACTCTATTAAATTCTTGTACTCTAATTTAATTGTTGTAATAAGCAATGAAATGTTCTTTTCTTTGTATTCTGATTTGTCATGTTCTCAATTAATCCGTTCTTTCTCTTCTCTTCGGAGGCCAGGGAAGTTCGGGTCGTTATATTTTGGTATTAGAGCTTTGTTTTGCAGAGCTCGAGAAGAAGACACATTAGAACCAAACAAAAGGATTCATCAGAGATTATATTAGTAATATCCAATGGGAATGTCTCGTTAGAGATAGGATCAGTGGTATCCTAGAACGAGTGTGAAGAGTAGTGTTTTGTTTAAAAAAAATGAAAACAAAATTTTGTTTTAAAGATTTAAACTGTTTTATACGTATTTGAATATTTATTTTATATTGGATTTGGACAATCTATTGTATGAAGATTTTGCATATACGCCTAGCTAGCATGTATACGAAGTCCTAGATATACTGGATAGATGTAGAATCACACTCTAGTCGCCCGGAGACGATCCTGATGATTACAATAGCATCATCAGTTTTTGTGTTCGAGTTTCGAAAGTGGGATTTCTATATATTTCCAATTGACTGGTGTGAGAACCAAAACTAGATAGGGTTACTATTGTGATTTGGCACCAAAAAGATGATTTTTGAATATGTATTAAAGTTATGTGTTTGAAACGATAATCAACTAATTGATTACTGATTGTGTTGTTTGATTAATTAAAATTTTGAACCATTAAGCCAAATTGAATCAAATATTGAACTAAATTGAAAACCGATCGAAATTGCATGCATACACATGTATATACATTGAACAGGTTAGAGCAAGGGGGCTAGAGAACAGGAATAAAATTGTATGTCCGACAAACAGGTACATGTTTACTATTTTCTTAGGTTTGGATGATTTTATGAGCCGACTGGCTAGCCGCTTGGCTTTTCTTTTTCCTTTTTGGATGATGGGGGCCCTATGTGGCTAGTTGCGGTTTAAATGTCTTCCCGTACAAAGTAGGTTATGGCGAAATTTTTCGAAAATTTAGGGTGTTAGCCAAATTTTTCAAGAATTTGAAAATTCTTAGAAACTGAAAAGTTGAAGAATGAAAGCCAAACTAAAAGATGAGTTGATTAATTAAACAACTTTCAGCTCTGTTCCTTTTCGAGGATGAAAAGATTTTAAGTGGGGGAGATTGTAACAACCCGGAAAATCAGAACCAATTTAAAAAATTTATTTTAGCAATTTTAATGTATTTTGAATATCTAAAATGATTTATTTTAAATAATTACGACTAGAAATTTATTTTGAATAGAATTAGAACGTATAAATTTATTTAAATCGAAGTTAGAAAATAAATATTTGTTATAATTATAAAAGGAAGTGGAAATGGCGCGGTAGTCTGAAAATTGGATTTCAAATTTCAAATGAACGTACAGTATTCAAAATAAACCAGATTTTAGTGAAACCTGAAATATTTGAATCTGTTTGAATATATATATTTCCAACGAATGTGAAAAATCCAGATTTCGTAACGAGAATAAAAAGATATGTCCAGTTGAAAATTCAGAATAGTCGATATGGAATTTAATATAATATATAGCCCTTAAAATAGCGATTTTGCAAACGACCTCCTTTTTCGACGAAACCAATTTGGTTGGATCCGGAATGTCAAATTATTGCTAGATCCCAATTTTCATAATTTTTGGTACTAGTATGTGAGCGTGGTGAATTTAAACGTGTTTGGTCAACTCAGTTTGAATTTAATTGACTGAAAAATGAACGTTTTTCAAACGGTCTCCGAATTCGATGGAATTAGTTTTGTTAGGACCATATCGTGAAAACATATCCAGATTTATTTTTCCGGGATTTTTGGAGTCGGTATGTGGCCCCGGTAAATTAAAATGTACGTTAAAATCAATATTGATTGTAATATTGATTTATATTTTAATTTTGATGGAAACTAATCGAAACGATAGAATTGGCTTGTGGGACATATCCCATTGCGTTCGGAATGAGGGTGTTTAGCTAGGGGAGACAGTCGTTGGGCTTGATTTGGAGTTCGAAAAAAGCAACTTTTGGAATTAAAATTAAATAATATATATATATATATATTTAAATTACCTCTCCCTTCTCTCTCTCTCTACATTTCAATCAACGATAATTAAATAAAAAAACTCCAACACGGGAAATCGCGTTCCTCCTCAACCACCGCGCCTCTGGGCCCGCGCCGACCGCCGCCACTGCTACCACACCGCCTCCTCCCTCCTCCTTCTCCGACACCCCCTTCATCCGTTCAACGAAACCGCGCCCCCCATGCCCTAATTCCCAAATCGGGCGCCTCCAGCCCACGTCCGCCACCACCTACAGCCGCACCCCTCCTGCGCCACTTCCCCACGTCGGCCGCCATCTCCTCCGCCACTCAGACCACTGCGAGCCCCCTTCTTCAGAAAAACCAAATTTAAAAGTGAGTTTTCTCTCCTTTTCTTTTTTTATTTTACTTATTTATTTTTGATAATGTAAATAACATTGTTTATAAAAAAAGAATTGAAATTTAAAGATTTGATTTTTATTTATTTATAGATTTGATTTTTAAATATAAAAAGATTATATTTTTTTGAAATAAATATATTAGATTTTTTTTAAAAAAAAGATTAGTTTTTTAAACATAAAAAGATTAGATTTTTAAATAGGGAAAATATTAGATTTTTATAAGGAATTAGCGAATATAAAAATATAATTTTTATATATGAAGTAGCGTGATAAAAATATGATTTTATTATATGAATAATGATATAAAAATATGATTTTTATATATGAAGTAGCAATATAAAAATATAATTTTTATATAGAAATCAGCGTTGTAAAAATCTGATTTTTATAATATAGATTTGAAATGAAAATGAGATTTTTGTTTATATATTAACAATATACAAATTTGATTTTTTTATATATAGCGGAAGCAATAAAAATATGCTTTTTATTATTTGAATAGCAAAATAAAAATATGATTTTTATTTATTTGAATGGCGTAATAAAAGTATGATTTTTATTATATGAATAATAATATAAAAATATAATTTTTATATATGAAGTAACGATATAAAAAATATACTTTTTATATGTAATGGCATTGTAAAAATACGATTTTTAATGTGTAGATGGCATTGTAAAGAGGTGATTTTTATATATATGACATTAAAATAAAAATGTGATTTTTGAAGATAAATATCATTGATTAAAAATGCGATTTTTAATATGTAAACATCATATTAAAAATGTGAATTTTACTATGAACAGCGTGAAAAAGGATTGCGTCGACATTACGGGAAAATCCAAACTGTTCAGAAATTCAGAAATAAAACTGGAGGAGTGGATCCCAAAGATGAGAACTTCTCACTCTAATTTATTTTCTAGTTAAATATATATACTAGGATGCAGACGGTGCTCAGTAGCACCCGACACCTTTGTTTGAAACCATGTTTGTTTGGTTATTTGGTTGATTGAATTATTTGGTTGAATTTAGTTTGTAAAATAAAATGAATTGATTAGAGTTTGGTTTGTATATAGCGCGAGCCATTATTAGGCGAGGGATAAGGCTAGACCTTATTCCGGTTCTAGTATCATGTCGTCATGCTGCCGAAATTTTCTAAAAATATTATAACAATAAAAATATCATTTTTATTGTATAAATGAACTGTATAAAATATTCATGAGTTGAAATAAATATTTTATAGTTAAAAATATAATTTTTAATGTGTATATGAATAAAATAAATATTCATTTACAAATCAGACGATTTGTTTATGTACACACATTTGACTGATATGGATTGGGACGATACATATATTACACATCGCCCAACCGCACAAATAATGATAAGTGTTTGTTGTTTGAAAACCCCACGCGGGTATTGGGATGATACTGGACATACACTAATCCCAATATTTAGTTGTATGTCAATCGATTGGTTGACAGACTATTGCAAGCGTTAATTATTCATATTTAACGTTTATGCAGTTGTGTAATGCACTTTGGATGATGGTTGACTATGTTTGATTATGATTGTGTGCATGTGTGTATGAAATCCATATAAATAAAATCATATGGTAATTGACTCTGTCTGATTCCAATCCGAAAAGAACGAAAATTTTAAATTAATGAATATTTTAAAATGGCGAATGATGAATATTTTAAAATAACTAAAATTTTAAAATAAAATTAAGTAAAGGATCAAAATATGATTTTGATGTCAGATTTGGGATGGACACGAAAATATTGAAATATATGAAGCCGTGTTGATTAGATTAACGCCATTTTGACGTGAACCATATTTATATCGATTTTATTCATTTTTATAATGAATATCAAAAAAGGAAGTGATTTCAAAGTCTAATGTTTTGAATATATTATCATTTATATATTAATTATATGGAATATTCAATTTTGATTTAAATTGAATATGAAGTTGAAATCGTTTTCAAAACGAATTTAAACGATTTATAAAATACGTTTTAAATGTAAATCGACGAAATATATATAATATATAATATGTATATTAAATGGCCTGAATAGAACGCGTCACGCCTCGGTAGTTCGCGAATTTCGACCACTGACTTCGAATTGACATTACGGGAGATTCGACCATCGAGTTCTCCTAAAACCGGAACCGTTTGATTCGTATTGAAAAGAACTTTCCAATGAATATAAGAGATTTGAAATCTAACGGCTGAATTTACATCCAAACCAAATTTGGAAAAGGTCGCTATGGATGCAGTTCGGTGGCCATTATTGGAAACCGACTGTACAAGCCTGGTTAAAATTATTAAAAATATCAATAATTTGTGTAAAATCATAATAAATGATTTGAAAAGAATTTGGATGAAAAATTCCACATTTGTAAAGATAAAAATATATTTTTATCAAAATGAACTAGTTATGAACTAGAATTATAATCCAATATTTTTAAATAAATAAATTGGATTTGAAATGGTTGTAAAAATAACCAAAATTTCCAATATATGAATTGGAATGGATTTGAATCGAATTTATCTTCGGAATATTTCGATATTGGATTCCGTGATTCTACTGATACTGTGGAGGAATTTGGAAGATATATATATCATTATTCCCAATACGATATTTGTTGATTTCAAAATTTGATATTGAATATAAGCTGATATAATTTCTATTTAGAGCCTTGTATTTAATATTGAATTGGATTTTGGGTTTGTCATTAATTCTTTCATAAATAACACTGTTCTTAAACCCAGTTGAGTAAAAGAATAAATATTTATTTTAAGATTTAATGAAGGTTTCCAGTTAATTAATATTAAATTGGAACTGAATAAAAGAATTGGATTTTGGGTTTATCGTGAATGGTGTCTTAAATAACACTGTTCTTAAACCCCGTGTGAAAAGAATAAATCTTTTAATTTAGATTATTAGAGTTTTCAGTTAATTAACATTTAATTCGAATAAACTAGGATGTGAATTGGGTTTGTTGTGAACTGTGTTCTTAAGGACATTCGTTCTTTAACCCGATTTACAATGAAATGTGATTTGGAATTTATAAATCTTTTATTAATATTTAGTGGAAATTTTCCAAAGTAAAGTTTTCCAGTTTAATATATTAAATTGTAATTGAATGGAATTCAATTTGGTAATAACCGAAGTGAGCTTCGGTGGAGGAAGACTGCTAATATATATGGAATTTAAAAGGCTTTGTCGTTATTCCATTTATATTATTAGTCGGATACAAAAATTGATATCGATTATATATTGATCTATTTTCTGTGAAGATCCATAATTAATGGAATGCGATTTGGTTTATCGTGAACTATGTTTCAAATGACATTAGTTCTTTAACCCAGTTAAAGATAGGATTACATGCCTAATATTGTATTTCGAACTGTATGGTTTATCTATGCTAAATATACATCTGCTTAGTGGCGGAGAATTTATTCTCTTGCTTTACACCCTTCTCTAAGACATGCGAGCTTAGAGGTTATATATCGATAGAAATCAATAGTACGGTTTAGATTGTCGATGCGGTATGTTTTTGTTTCCAAAGTAAAATAATCATTAATATTGATTTTTGGGAAAAGTAAAATCAAGTGGAATATTAATGAATCTTTAATTAGATTGAAATGTGAATTGATAATTTAAATTATCAAATTTTGTAAATGATCGAGAATGGAGTATCAACAGTTTTGCTCCAAGCGATAGTTGAATCTTTAATTAGATTTGAACGCCAAATGGTAATAAAATTTACCGATAACACCGTGGTGTTAGTTATGGAGTATTACCAGTTTTTCTCCATGGGATGAATAGGTTGGGATTAGGAAATAAAACAAATGATTACTTCGGTAAGGTGCGCTAATCCGGACTAGTGTGGATAAACCTTAATTTGGTTTGAATTGATATCCAAAGGAAGATTAAAGAATAAATTTAAAGAATTTATCTTTGATAAAATTAATGGGAACCATTCCCAAAGAATATGAATATTTGAGTAAAAGAATATTAAGAATTGGAATGAGGCGTACGTTGTGTTTTATAGCACTTGTTTATTATATACGTGAGTTATTCGGAAAAGCCAGGTTTATACCTATTTTGAATAACTGAATCGACGATAAGTCGACGATGAAGACGGTGGTTGAAGACCGGAGCTCTTCACATTGTTTGGATGATTACTGATGTCTTGATTGGGTTGTACACCCAAGAAAAAGTAACAAGTGGTGTTCGTCCAGACATACTTGGAGATCGATCGAGTACGCGAAGACCTCCCTCCTGTATTGGACACGGGACGTGGTATAAGGTGCCTCCGGTTTCGTTCAGACCCAAAACGAACTTGTAAATGGGTGTGTGTCTAACATTGGATTTTATTTTGTATTGATTGATCTCCATTAAATATATATCTATTTGGTTGCGGAAAATTTATTCTCTTGCTTAACACCCTTCTCTGAAACGTACGAGCTCAAAAGTTAAATATCGATAGACATCAGTCGCATGGTGTGAATTGCCTGTGTGGCATGCCGAGATGCAAATGATCAAGGCTTCTATTGTAAAGCAGAGTCTTATGGTTGATGATCAAAGCGTGGCTTCAATATAGCATAGCTTTGTATATAACGTTAATTCGCGAGCCTCACACCTTGGTATGAGTCAAAAACGGGATAAGGACCCAAGGAGGACATGACGTTTCTTTCTAGCTATGGGTGGTGTCATGGTGTGGAGCCCAGACATTGATTATATTTTTACCTATGTGGATGATGGATAGTGTAGTGTCCCGAAATTCTGTTACCATTTGAGATGACCAAATAACACAAATCCAAACCAAATTTCATTGGAAACCAGAAAACTAATAGAAAGAAAATAGAGGGTGAGAATAGGCAAGATAGAAACTTAGAATAGAAGAAGAAGAAGAAGAAGAACATACAACATCAGAGTAACACGAATCTCACTACGGAACGAAAAACATATAATAGATAACATATCTTTGAAATAAAATCAGTATATGTATACAGTAACACTATCAGAGCACAACACTTACAACACAACGGAATAAACAATAGCTATATAATCCTGAAGCCTCCTGCTCCAAGTTCTCTAAGTATATCTGTAAAATCCTGACTACTTGACTGCCCGTACAAAATTGGGAACCCAAGAGTTTAGAGAAAACAAAACAAAATAAACTCTGGGTCAGTCATGGGACTGGTGTGAGTAAAACAATTTAAAACAGTTTTAGCAATAAAATGATATCTCATAAGACCACACCGTATAACGGAACAGGTTTTTCCCTTATGAGAATCCAAATAATCTTTATATCAAAATTCTTTTGATATTATAATAATGCCTATCAACCACAATATAATAATCATCTAGCAGAAACGCTTTCATCTCACGTTCTACATATATAGTATACAATCAAAACCGCAAGCACTTATTGGGTAATGGATTTCCAACTAAGACAAGCTATGGAACTACCTTCCGATAGTGTACCTCTAGAAAGGAATACACCGGGTTCAACAAAACATCTTGCAACCCGGCCACACATGACCGACCACTCATTTCGCTTGAGTGTATCAAATGTATATCACCAACGGTTGGGATCAGCAACCGTTTCCCGTAAGGGCCAGTGTCGAGTAGATTAAAAAATGAAATGAATATCTCTAGATAGGTGATAATACACCCTAATGGAAGCAACCCACATAGCCATGCTGCCTGCCCGATTTTTGTCATTTCCCGGTTGTAAGGCTAGAGGCTACGCTTATCTCTGACAGATCACATGTTTATTCACTTGGAATGTCACATCATCATACACGCCAAATCACAAATTGATTTCCCTAAAAATACAACGGGTATACAGCTAAGAGAAACGGATTCCTCCGCCACCAAACATAAATACATTTGAAGAGATCAACTTACGCGATCTGTTAAATATACTATGTCAGACATTCTTCCATACAGGTCTTCCAGGGACTGGACAAACCGAAGTACTATTCTTTAAATCCATCTTAGGCAATTTCTACCTAGGCTCGCCAGAACATCCCTTGCATAACTCTGTATTCAATTATCTCCATCATATTTGATTCGCAACGCTAATGCCCATATAGAGTGGTTTTCAGATAATGAGTCAAATCCCGGTCTCTCCGTATTGACAACGGAAATGGTCAAAATCTTCGATAGTCGGTGATTTAACTCTCAAAGGAAAACACGTGTACAAACAACGGTCGTATTTCCAATTGGAAATCTTACCGAGCAAATCATCAATCAACACTGTTCCACTTTAAATTAATTTGTCATTCAATTATCCATTTCCCTATTCCTGTTTCCATATATTCAACATTCTTATTTTCTAAATTTAGAAAATATACATTATTAACAATGGAAAACATTTCCATTTCTTATTTTCTATATTAGAAAACATTTCTGATTCTTATTTGGAAAACATTTCCAAAACTCCTACATTTTGATTTAAACAGATGTTTAAATAAAACATCGCTATGCAAACTCAAAACCTTACACTCATTAACTAAATTCACTTAACCAATCTTCAATGTTGAACCTTAACCATTCCTTAGTTAAAAACGAAGTCAATCAAGTTGGGGTATAATTACCTCTCAGACCTTAACCGAACAACATTCCTAACTTCGAACAGACAAGGTCCACCTTTTAAACCTTTAACAAACTTCCTTACGTAACTCTCTTTTGAATAAATGCCTATTCGATAAATTTTTGCTTCGAATAAACTATATTCGATAATCTCTCTTCGAATAGCCATATTCGATTAACTCTATTCAATTAACACTATTCGATTAACTCTAATCGATTTACTCTTATCAGTTAGCTCTATTTGATTAACTCTATCTATTAACTCTATTTGATTAACTCTATTGGATTATCTCTATTTGATTAACTCTAATTGATTAATTCTATTGGATTAACTCTGATCAATTAACTCTTATCAATTAACTCCTTTAACTCTATTCGAATAAACTATATTCGATAAATCCTTTAACTCCATTCGAATAAACTATATTCGATAACTCTTTTCGAATAACAAATATTCGATAACTCCTTTCGAATAACTAATATTCGATAACTCCTTTCGAATAACTAATATTCGATAACTCCTTTCGAATAATTAATATTTGATAACTCCTTCTTCGAATAACTAATATTAGATAATCTATCTTCGAATAAGTAATATTCGATAGCCTCTTCTCGAATAAACAATATTCGAATTACTTTAATCCGACTAACTCTAATTCAATTAACTTTATTCGAATAACTAATATTCGACTAACTCTTGTTCGATTAACTCTATTCAATTTACTCTATTCGAATAACTAATATTCGACCAACTCTTGTTCGATTAACTATATTCAATTAACTCTATTCGATTAACTCTAATTGATTAATTCTAATTCGATCAACTCTAATAGATTAACTCTAACTCGATTAACTCCTATTTGATTAATTCTAATTCGATTAACTCTAATCGATTTGCTCTAATTCCTTTTATAATCCTACTTACTTTCCAAATATTTCCCTTTTTGATATCTTATTTATTTTCTAAATAAATATTCCTTTTATCTTTCTATTTATTTTCCCAAATAAGTATTCCTTTTATCTTCCTATTTGTTCAACAAATATTTCCTTTTCAATTCTATTTATCTAACAAATAAATATTTCCTTTTCAATTCTATTTATTTAACAAATAAATATTTTACTTTTATAATCTATTTATTTTCTAAATAAATATTTCCGTTTATAATCTATTTATAAATGTTTTACAATTATTCCCTTTTCAATTTGTTTTCACAAATATTTCCTTTTCTATTTGTTTTCACAAATATTTCCTTTTCTAAAATTCTTGGATTTTTAATTATTTTCTTTTATAAAAATCCTTTTCATTTTATATATAAAATCCATTGATTTTATATAAATAGTTTATTTTCGAAATACACTTTGAAAATCCCCTTCTCTACATCCCTGTATTTCTTATGGTATTTAAAATACCAAATAAAAATGATCGATATCATTCAAACACACATAATCAACAACAGATTATATATCACATAATATATCACCATATATGAAACAAAACAGTATTTTATATATTGAGGAACCCAGTTGGGTCTCTCCAACCTATTTTCCTGCATCTACAGATGTTAAACAATATAATTAACATCAACTTCGTTTCACTATGAAATATTCTGACAAACTGAATCGATATTTGATTAACGATTTATATATATATCGTTATTTATAATTTCAACCAACACATAAGCAATTCAACCAAATAGTTAACACACATCAATCAATCATCATTTAGCAGTTCTGAAAATACATTATAAAAATATAACTATTCAGGGTTGTTGAGTTTTACTCACATTGGACAGTTATCGTTAAATAACGATTAACTATCTTTGATTCAGATGGACAATTTATTTTGCTATAAATTGTAACGAGCTCTAATTCACTCCTAGTCAGTTCCATTGTGAAGCCACCATCCATACGATCCCAACGGATCTTGTTTCGCTGAAAATCGATATCGTATGATAAAGTTATAACATTTCGAATTTTGTATACATTTTAAATGAATAAATGTTTGGATTTAATATAAACGGGCTTTACCTATTTTCCAACCCGGCCCAAACCAAAGCCTGTCACTTTGAAAATTTGTTCTTACCCGATTAAAATGCATACATCCACCCCCCTTTCAAACTCCACTACCGTACTACAGGCGCCCTCATCCTCCTCCATACTCAATCGTTTAATCCAAAACCACTTCCAATCTCCACCTCACCCGAAACTCATTTCCCTTAACCTCCAAATGGTGAACTCGAGCTACACTTCCTCGACATCACGATCTCCCATTTTTTTGCTACAGGAAAAACTCGCGACATTGTTTTCCCACTGAATCCATAATTTGATTTCACCACCCTTTCCCATTTCGAACTCTCTTTCTACTCACACCCATAAGATACAACTCGCACTCCTTTCTTCACAGCGTCGACAACGGATACCCACTCCATAAACAGTGGCCATCGACCTTATTTGTCACCGGTATACCACCAAAAGAAGTACGCAAACTCAAATCAATCTCCTCATTCCAATAGTAGACTCGAATTCATGAACTAATACTTCAAGAATACTTAGCTCTAGCTGCTGTGTACGTCTCCAACATCCGAAAAGCAGCGTTGCGCCATGCTATACTCAAGGTGAAATAAGTAAAAGCTTTAAGGAATACATAGAACTCGATTTTAGATTTTAGAGATTTTTCCTTGATTTTATTTTTAATTTTGGAGTATCTTTTTGTTTTCCCATTTTCGTTTCAGTGAGTTGCGGCTCACTGTTTGACCAACGAAGAAATGGAAATTAGGTTAAGGGATGTAGGGTACTTATAGGATGGTTATATTATTTTTATATTCAATTATTAAATTCATTTTAACTCCTACACTGTCTCTATTTGTCCTTAAAAATTCCTGTGATCACATATGATATCCAAAAATCATGAACATGGACATGCAGCTACAGTTCGACATTACGGACCCAACGGAACTGGTTTCGTCTAATTCCGACTTCATTTGCTCACACAATGTATTTTTAACCGTCAAAATATTGAATATTTTTCACATTAAAAATCCGTACGGCCACACACTTACTCCAAAAATCACGAAACTTGGAAGCTAACAATAATTTAATATTACGAATCCAACAAAATTAGTTTCATCGAAAACGGAGGTCGTTTGCAAAACTGGCTATTTTTAAAGCTCTAAGTAACCTATTTAAGTATATAAATATATTTTAAAATAATTAAATTTAATATAAATAAATTTATGTTATCGTGTATATTCATAATAGAATATCATACAGCTCCAATTGGATTTATAACTTGATATTCGAATCCCGGTTGAATCGACATTCAATTTATATTGAAAAATCCATTTAAAATATAAATAAATCGCTATAAATTATAAAAGAAATTCCATAGCGACTATTTTAAATTTTGATTTGGATATAAATCAAAATCTACACAATGAAATCCCAATTTTTCTCTTCTGCTAGCGAAATATACTTCACCAGCTCCGAACGTTTCTTGTTTCACAGAATTCCGATTTAAAACGGATTCTATATATTCATTTAAAGTTCGAATCGCCAAATAGCGAACTGCCGCGTCATTTCAAGCTCGATTATAATTATAATATAAATAATACGTTCAGCCATCATTATTTAAATATATTTTTTAAAACAAATTCAGTTTCGGACTGAATATATATATTTGAATTGTCCATTCACACAATATTGCCAACTCAGCAAATTCTGATTTTTTTTAGAATTTAATATATTATTTAACTATTATATTAATTAAACATTCAATAGTTATTTTAATTTAAACCATTTAAATTACCAAACCATATTTTAAATAATTAAATTAATTAATTATTCGACCGTAAAAATACGGGTCGCTACATTCTTCCCCCCTTAAAATAATTTCTTCCTCGTAATTGCTAAGTTAGAAACAAACCCTATGGACTGGGTTAAAATTATTTCTTTACTCCTTAAATTTTAGTTTTAACTGAACCAATTTAATTTCAACTAAATATTACTTTATTTCAATTGGAAATTTTGAAAAATTTTGAAAATTTTCTAACACCGTAATTTTTCGAAAAATTTCGCAAGCACCTCCTTTGCACTGGTCAATAGTTCAAACTCCAGCTTGCCTCTCTAGGCCTTCTTTAACCCAAAAGAAAATCAAACAGCCAAACTTCTTGCCAAATCATCTCATAAGTCACCAAACCCGTATAAAAATAAACTTGTACCTTTTTGTCGGGCATATCATTATATCCTTTCCATCCGCTGTTAATTTAGCATATACCAATGTCATCCCAATCAACTCCAGTCAGTTTTTATCCTCATATCCAACCTCTATCTTATAACTAAACCAATATTCATTCTGAAATCAAATTCCACTATCTATTCCAAATTCTTACGACATCAATCCAACTTACTAGACATCATTATAATCTAATTCAATTCAATTTTTACACAATTGACTTCAATTAAATTTCAATTTGCCTTTCAAAATTTCAATTCAATTTGGTTTTAATTTAAACAATCATACCCTGGGAAATTTAAACTGCTTAGTTTTTTCAAAAATCAAATATCTCTTTTAGAATCAAAACAACTTGCTTTCCACAAAACATTTCCAAAATAAAATCCTTGGTAGCAATCTGTCACTTAGAAACTCGAAAATGAACACCGATGATGCAGCTGTCATCATCAGAATTTAATTTCCAGCGATCGAAGTGAGTTCAATACTATATCACTTTTAAAACCATTTCTAAACACTTGTATTTTGAAATACCTTTCAAAATACCATTCACAGTGCTCGTAAAACAATATAAAATCTCCCAGGATTTTAAAATTCTCATATATTCAATTCAAATCCATTTACAAATACTTATTCTGATTTCCAGAGTTTAAATTCCAATTCTGATTTTAACTCATATTTAATCCATCTGATTTCATATATTTCACCTATGCGAATTCTGATCGGTTATTTATAACGATTTAACCTTTTATAATCTTATTCGATTATAATAACAACCAACACATCCTATATATGATAATAATTTCAATATATATACTTCTTTATATCAAAATATATTCTGGGCAAAATTATTTCATTTACCTTTTTCAAAACATACTGTGTCGGTTCATCATATTCAAGTGTTTATAAACCCTTACCGATACAGTGGATCAAACTGATCGACCAAAACTCATAAACAACTTAACCAATAAATCTCCACAATATAAAAAACAAATATGCGCTCATATATATATATATATACACACACTCAAACTCAATCTAGGGTATTGCTAACCCCATCTCTACCGAGTCACGCCACAGATCCATTGTAATTACTTAACCTTAAGATCTGATACGAACTGTAGTGTCCCGAAATTCTGGTACCATTTGAGCTGACCAAATAACACAAGTCCAACCCAAATTGCACTGGAAACCAGAAAACTAATAGAAAGAAAATAGAGGTTGAGAATAAATAAGATAGAAACTTAGAATAGAAGAAGAACATACAACATCAGAGTAACACGAATCTCACAGCAGAACGAAAAACATATAATAGATAACATATCTTTGAAATAAAATCAGTATATGTATACAGTAACATTATCAGAGTACAACACTTACAACACAATAGAATAAACAATAGCTGTATAATCCAGAAGCCTCCTATTCTAAGCTCTCCAAGTATATCTGTAAAATCCTGACTACTTGACTGCCCGTACAAAATTGGGCACCCAAGAGTTTAGGGAAAACAAAACAAAATAAACTCTGGGTCAGTCATGGGACTGGTGTGAGTAAAACAATTTAAAATAGTTTAAGCAGTAAAATGATATCTCATTAGACCACGCCATATAACGGAATGGGGTTTTCCCTTATGAGAATCAAAATAATCTTTATATCAAAATTCTTTTGATTTTATAATAATGCCTATCAACCACAATATAATAATCATCTAGCAGAAACGCTTTCATCTCATGTTCTACATATATAGTATACAATCAAAACCGCGAGCACTTATTGGGTAACGAATTTCCAACTGTGATAAAGTATGGAACCACCTTCTGATAGTGTACCTCTAGATAGGAATACACCGAGTTCAACAAGAACATCTTGCAACCTGGCCACACATGACCGACCACTCATTTCGCTTAAGTGTATCCAGTGTATATCACCAACGGTTGGGATCAGCAACCGTTTCCCGTAAGGGACAGCATCGAATAGATTAAAGAATAAAATGAATATCTCTAGATAGGTGATAATACACCCGAATGGAAGCAACCCACATAGCCATGCTGCCTGCCCGATTTTTTTTATTTCTCGGTTGTGAAGCTAGAGGCCACGCTTATCTCTGACAGATCACATGTTTATTCACATGGAATGTCACATCGTCATACCCGCCAAATCACAAATTGATTTCCCCAAAAATACAACTGGTATACAGCTAAGAGAAACAAATTTCTCTGCCACCAAACGTAAATACGTTTGAAGAGATCAACTTATGCGATATGTTAAATATACTCTGTCAGACATTCTTCCGTACAGGTCGTCCTGGGACTGGACAAACCGAAGTACTATTCTTTAAATCCATCTTAGGCAATTTGTACCTAGGATCGCCAGAACAGCCCTTGCATAACTCCGTCTTCAATTATCTCCATCATATTTGATTCGCAACTCTAATGCTCATATAGAATGGTTTTCAGATAAAGAATCTGATCCTGGTCTCTCTGTATTGACAACGGAAATGGTCAAAATCTTCGATAGTCGGTGATTTAACTATCAAAGGAAAACATGTGTACAAACAACGGTCGTATTTCCAAATGGAAATCTTACCGAGCTAATCATCAATCAACACTGTTCCACTTTAATTTAATTTGTCATTCAATTATCCATTTCCCTATTCCTGTTTCCATATATTCAACATTTATTATTTTCTAAATTTAGAAAATATACGTTGTTAACAATAGAAAACATATCCATTTCTTATTTTCTATATTAGAAAACATTTCTGATTCTTATTTGGAAAACATTTCCAAAACTCCTACATTTGGATTTAAACAAATGTTTAAATAAAACATCGTTATGCCAACTCAAAACCTTACACTCATTAACTAAATTCACTTGACCAATTTTTATTGTCGAACCTTAACCATTCCTTAGTTAAAAACGAAGTCAATCAAGTTGGGGTATAATTACCTCTCAGACCTTAACTGAACAACATTCCTAACTTCGAAACAGACAAGGTTCACCTTTTAAACCATTAACTAACTTCCTTATGTAACTCTCTTTCGAATAAATCTCTATTCGATAACTCTTTCCTTCGAATAAACTATATTCGATAATCTCTCTTCGAATAGCCATATTCAATTAAATCTATTCAATTAACACTATTCGATTAACTCTAATCGATTTACTCTTATCAGTTAGCTCTATTTGATTAGCTCTATTCTATTAACTCTATTTGATTAACTCTATTGGATTAACTCTATTTGATTAACTCTAATCTATTAACTCTAATTGATTAATTCTATTGGATTAACTCTAATCAATTAACACTTATCAATTAACTCCTTTAACTCTATTCGAATAAACTATATTCGATAACTCCTTTCACTCTATTCGAATAAACTATATTCGATAACTCCTTTCAAATAACTAATATTCGATAACTCCTTTTGAATAACTAATATTCGATAACTTCTTTCGAATAACTAATATTCGATAACTCCTTTCGAATAACTAATATTCCATAACTCCTTCTTCAAATAACTAATATTCGATAATCTATCTTCGATTAACTAATATTCGATAACCTCTTCTCGAATAAACTACATTCGAATAACTTTAATCTGACTACCTCTAATTCAATTAACTTTACTCGAATAACTAATATTCGACTAACTCTTGTTCGACTAACTCTATTCAATTTACTCTATTCAAATAACTAAAATTCGACTAACTCTTGTTCGATTAACTCTATTCAATTAACTCTATTCGATTAACTCTAGTTGATTAATTCTAATTCAATTAACTCTAATCGATTAATTCTCACTCGATTAACTCCTATTTGATTAGTTCTACTTCGATTAACTCTAATTCCCTTTATAATCCTACTTACTTACCAAATGTATCCTTTTATGATATCTTATTTATTTTCTAAATAAATATTCCTTTTATCCTCCTATTTGTTCAACAAATATTTACTTTTCAATTCTATTTATTTAACAAATAAATATTTCTTTTTCAATTCTATTTATTTAACAAATAAATATTTTCCTTTTATAATCTATTTATTTTCTAAATAAATATTTCCATTTATAAACTATTTATAAATGTTTTACAATTATTCCCTTTTCAATTTGTTTTCACAAATATTTCCTTTTCTATTTTTTTTACAAATATTTCCTTTTCTATTAGTTTTCTCAAATATTTCCTTTCCTAAAATTCTTTGATTTTATAATTATTTTCTTTTATAAAAATCCTTTTCTTTATATATATAAAATCCATTGATTTTAGGTAAATAATTTATTTTCAAAATACATTTTGAAAATCCCCTTTTCTACATCCCAGTATTTCTTTCGGTATTTAAAATACCAAATAACAATGATCGATATCATTCAAACAAACATAATCAACAACAGATTATATATCACATAATATATCACCATATATGAAACAAAATAGTATTTTATATATTGAGGAACCCAGTTGGGTCCCTCCAACCTGTTTTCTTGCATCCATAGATGTTAAACAATATAATTAACATCAACTTCATTTCACTATGAAATATTCTGATAAATAGAATCGATATTTGATTAACGATTTATATATATATCGTTATTTATAATTTCAACCAATATATAAGCAATTCAACCAAATAGTCAACACACAGTAATCAATCATCATTTAGCAGTTCTAAAATACGTTATAAAAATATAACTGTTCAGGGTTGTTGAGTTTTACTCACATTGGACAGTTATAGTTAAATAACGATTAACTATCTTTGATTCAGACGGACAATTTATTTTTCTATAAATTGTAACGAGTTCCAATTCACTCTGAGTCAGTTCTAATGTGAAGCCACCGTCCATACAATCCCAATGGATCTTGTTTTGCTTAAAACCGATATTGTATGATAAAGTTATAACATTTCGAAGTTTGTATACATTTTAAATGAATAAATATTTGGATTTAATATAAACGGGCTTTACCCATTTTCCAACCCGGCCCAAACCAAAGCCCGTCACTTTGAAAAATTGTTCTTCCCCGATTAAAACTCATACATCCACCCCCCTTTCAAACTCCACTACCGTACTTCAGGCGCCCTCATCCTCCTCCATACTCAACCGTTTAATCCAATACCACTTCCAATCTCCACCTCACCCGAAACTCATTCCCCTTAACCCCCAAATGGTGAACTCGAGCTACCCTTCCTCGACATCGCGGTCTCCCATTTTTTTGCTACAGGAACAACTCGCGACATTGTTTTCCCACTGAATCCATAATTTGATTTCACCACCCTTTCCCATTTCAAACTCTCTTTCTACTCACACCCATAAGATACAACTCGCACTCCTTTCTTCACCGCGTCGACAGCAGATACCCACTCTATAAAAAGTGGCCATCGACCTTATTTGTCACCGTATACCACAAAAGGAAGTATGCAAACTCAAATCGATCTCCTCATTCCAACAGTAGACTCGAATTCATGAACTAATACTTCAAGAATACTTAGCACTAGCTGCTGTGTACATCTCCAGTATCCGAAAAGCAGCGTCGTACCATGCTATATTCAAGGTGAAAGAAGTAAAAGCTTTGAGGAACACATAGAACTCGATTTCAGATTTTAGAGATTTTCTTTGATTTTATTTTTAATTTTGGAGGATCTTTTTGTTTTCCCATTTTCTTTTCAGCTAGTGGCGGCTCACTGTTTGACCAATGAAGAAATGGAAATTAGGTTAATGGATGTAGGGTACTTATAGGATGGTTATATTATTTTTATATTCAGTTATTAATTTCATTTTTACTCCAATTCTGTCTCTATTTGTTCTTAAAAATTCATGTGATCACATATGATATCCAAAAATACGAACCTGGACATGCAGCTACAGTTCGACATTACGGACCCAACGAAACTGGTTTCATCGAATTCCGACTTCGTTTGCTCACACAACGTATTTTTAACCATCAAAATACTAACTGTTTTTCACATTAAAAATCTGTACGGCCATACACTGACTCCAAAAATCACGAAACTTGGAATCTAATAATTATCTAATATTACGGGTCTAACAAAATTAGTTTCAATGAAAACGGAGGTCGATTGCAAAACTGGCTATTTTTAAAACTCTAAATAACCTATTTAAATATATAAATATTTTTAAAAACAATTAAATTAGATATAAATAAATTTATATTATCGTTTATATTCACAATAGAATATCATACAGCTCCAATTGTATTTATAACTTGATATTCAAATCCCGGTTGAATCGATATTCAATTTATATTGAAAAACCCATTTAAAATATAAATAAATCACTATAAATTATAAAAGAAATTCCATAGCGACTATTTTAAAATTTGATTTGGATATAAATCAAAATCTGCACAATGAATCCTGATTTTTCTCTTCCACTAGAAAAATATACTTCACCAGCTCCGAACGTTTCTTGTTACACAGAAATCCGATTTAAAACGGATTCTATATATTCATTTAAAGTTCGAATCGCCAAATAGCGAACTACCGCACCATTTCAAGATCGATTATAATTATAATATAAATTATACATTCAACCATCGTTATTTAAATATATCCGTTTAAACAAATTCAATTTAAAACTGAATATATATATTTGAATTGTCCGATTCACACAATATTGCCAATTCAACAAATTCTGATTATTTCAAAATTTAATATATTATTTAATTATTATATTAATTAAATATTTAATAGTTATTTTAATTTAAACCATTTAAATTACCATACCATATTTTAAGTAATTAAATAAATTATTTATTCGACCGTAAAAATATGGGTCATTACAATCTTCCCCCTTAAAATAATTTCGACCTCGAAATTGACAAGGTAGAAACAAACCCTATGGACTAGGTTAAAATTATTTCTTTACTTCTTAAATTTCAGTTTTAACTGAACCAATTTAATTTCTACTAAATATTACTTTATTTTAACTAAAGAAAATTTGCAAAAAAAAAATGAAAATTTTCTAACACCTTAACTTTTCGAAAAATTTCGCCAGCACCTCCTTTGTACTAGTCAATAGTTCAAACTCCAACTCGCCTCTCTAGGCCTTCTTCAACCCAAAATAAAATCAAACAGCCAACCGGCTTGCCAAATCGGCTCATAAATCACCAAACCCATACAAAAATAAACTTGTACCTTTTTGTCGGGCATATCATTATATCCTTTCCATCCGCTGTTAATTCAGCATATACCAATGTCATCCCAATCAACTCCAGTCAGCTTTTATCCTCATATCCAACCTCTGTCTTATAACTAAACCAATTTCCATTCTGAAATCAAATTCCACTATCAATTCCAAATTCTTACGACATCAATCTAACTTATTCGACATCATTATAATCTAATTCAATTCAATTTTTACATAATTGACTTCAATTAAATTTCAATTTGCCTTTCCAAATTTCAATTCAATTTGTCTTTAATTCAAACAATCTTTCCCTAGGAAATTTAAACTGCTTAGTTTTTTTCAAAAATCAAATATCCCTTTTGGAATCAAAACAACTTGCTTTCCACAAAACAATTCCAAAATAAAATCCTTGGTAGTAATCCGTCACTTAGCAACTCGAAAATGAACACTGATGATGCAGTTGTCATCATCAGAATTTTTTTTCCAGCGATCGAAGTGAATTCAATACTGTATCTCTTTTAAAACCATTTCTAAACACTTCCATTTTGAAATACCTTTCAAAATACCATTCACAATGCTTGTAAAACAATATAAATTCTCCTAGGATTTTAAAATTCTCATATATTCAATTCAAATCCATTTAACAATACTTATTCCAATTTCCAGAGTTTAAATTCCAGTTCTGTTTTTAACTCATATTTAATCCATCTGATTTCATATATTTCCCTATGTGAATTCTGATTGGTTACTTATAACCACTTAACCTTTTATAATCTTATTCGATTATGATAACAACCAACACATCCTATATATGATACTAATTTCAATATATATGCTTCTTTATATCAAAATATATTCAGGGAAAAATTATTTCATTTACCCTTTTCAAAACATACTGTGTCGGTTCATCGTATTCAAGTGTTTATAAACCCTTACCGATACAGTGGATCAAACTGATCGACCAAAACTCATAAACAACTCAACCAATAAATATCCACAATGTAAAACAATTTTTGTATTAAATAACAAATACGCGCTCATATATATATATATATATATATATATATATATATATACTCTCAAACTCAATCTAGGGTATTGCTAACCCCATCTCTACTGAGTCACCCCACAGAGCCAAGGTAATTACTTAACCTTAAGCTCTGATACCAACTGTAGTTTCCCGAAATTCCGGTACCATTTGAGCTGACCAAATAACACAAGCCCAACCCAAATTGCACTGGAAACCAGAAAGCTAATAAAAAGAAAACAGAGGGTGAGAATAGATAAGATAGAAACTTAGAATAGAAGAAGAAGAAGAACATACAACATTAGAGTAACACGAATCTCACAGCGGAACGAACAACATATATTAGATAACATATCTTTGAAATAAAATCAGTATATGTATACAGTAACATTATCAGATACAACACTTACAACACAGCGGAATAAACAATAGCTATATAATCCTGAAGCCTCCTACTCCAAGCTCTCCAAGTATATCTGTAAAATTCTGACTACTTGACTACCCGTACAAAATTGGGTACCCAAGAGTTTAGGGAAAACAAAACAAAATAAACTCTGGGTCAGTCATGGGACTGGTGTGAGTAAAACAATTTAAAACAGTTTAAGCAATAAAACGATATCTCATAAGACCACGCCCTATAACGAAACGGGTTTTTCCCTTACGAGAATCCAAATAATCTTTATATAAAAATTCTTTGATTTTATAATAATGCCTATCAACCACAATATAATAATCATCTAGCAGAAACGCTTTCATCTCATGTTCTACATATATAGTATACAATCAAAACCACGAGCACTTATTAGGTAATGAATTTCCAACCGTGATAAGGTATGGAACCACCTTCTGATAGTGTACCTCTAGAGAGGAATACACAAGGTTCAACAAGAATATCTTGCAACCTGGCCACACATGACCGACCACTCATTTCGCTTAAGTGTATCCAATGTATATCACCAATGGTTGGGATTAGCAACCGTTTTTCCGTAAGGGACAGCATCGAATAGATTAAAGAATGAAATGAATATCTCTAGATAGGTGATAATACACCCGAATGGAAGCAACCCACATAGCCATGCTGCCTGCCCGATCTTTGTCATTTCCCGGTTGTGAGGCTAGAGGCCACGCTTATCTCTGAAAATCACATGTTTATTCACTTGGAATGTCACATCGTTATACCGGCCAAATCACAAATTGATTTCCCCAAAAATACAACGGGCATACTGCTAAGAGAAACAAATTCCTCCGCTACCAAATGTAAATACGTTTGAAGAGATCAACTTACGCAATCTGTTAAATATACTCTGTCAGACATTCTTCCATACAGATCGTCCTGGGACTGGACAAACCGAAGTACTATTCTTTAAATCCATCTTAGGCAATTTCTACCTAGGATCGCCGGAATAGCCCTTGCATAACTCTGTCTTCAATTTTCTCCATCATATTTGATTCGCAACGCTAATTCCTATACAGAGTGGTTTTCAGATAATGAATCTGATCCCGGTCTCTCCGTATTGACAACGGAAATAGTCAAAATCTTCGATAGTCAGTGATTTAACTATCAAAGGAAAACATGTGTACAAACAACGGTCGTATTTCCAAATGGAAACTTACCGAGCAAATCATCAATCAACACTGATCCACTTTAATTTAATTTGTCATTCAATTATCCATTTCCCTATTCATGTTTCCATATATTCAACATTTTTTATTTTCTAAATTTAGAAATATACGTTATTAACAATGGAAAATATTTCAATTTCTTATTTTCTATATTAGAAAACATTTCTAATTCTTATTTGGAAAACATTTCCAAAACTCCCACATTTGGATTTAAACAGATGTTTAACTAAAACATCGCTATGCCAACTCATAACCTTACACTCATTAACTAATTTCACTTAACCAATCTTCTTTGTCGAACCTTAACCATTCCTTAGTTAAAAACGAAGTCAATCAAGGTGGGGTATAATTAACTCTCAGACCTTAACTGAACAACATTCCTAACTTCGAAACAGACAAGGTTCACCTTTTAAACCTTTTACAAACTTTCTTACGAAACTCTCTTTTGAATAAATCTCTATTTGATAACTCTTTCCTTCGAATAAACTATATTCGATAATCTCTCTTCGAATAGCCATATTCGATTAACTCTATTCAATTAGCACTACTCGATTAACTCTAATCGATTTACTCTTATCAGTTATCTCTATTTGATTAACTCTATTCTATTAAATCTATTTGATTAACTCTATCGGGTTAACTCTATTTGATTAACTCTAATTGATTGACTCTATTTGATTAACGCTAATTGATTAATTCTATTGGATTAACTCTAGTCAATTAACTCTTAACAATTAACTCCTTTAACTCTATTCGAATAAGCTATATTCGATAACTCCTTTAACTCTATTCGAATAAACTATGTTCGATAACTCCTTTCGAATAACTAATATTCGATAATTCCTTTCGAATAACTAATATTCGATAATTCATTTCAAATAACTAATATTCGATAACTCCTTTTGGAATAACTAATATTCGATAACTCCTTTCGAATAACTAATATTCGATAACTCCTTCTTCGAATAGCTAATATTCGATAATCTATCTTCGAATAACTAATATTTGACAACCTCTTCTCGAACAAACTGTATTTGAATAACTCTAATCCGACTAACTCTAATTCAATTAACTCTATTCGAATAACTAATATTTGACTAACTCTTGTTCGATTAACTCTATTCAATTTACTCTATTCGAATTACTAATATTTGACTAACTCTTGTTCGATTAACTCTATTCAATTAACTCTATTCGATAAACTCTAATTGATTAATTCTAATTCGATTAACTCTAATTGATTAACGCTAACTCGATTAACTCCTATTTGATTAATTCTAATTCGATTAACTCTAATCGACAAACTTTAATTCCTTTTATAATCCTACTTACTTTCCAAATATTTCCTTTTATGATATCTTATTTATTTTCTAAATAAATATTCATTTTATCTTTCTATTTAATTTCCCAAATAAATATTCATTTTATCTTCAAATTTTTCAACAAATACTTCCTTTTCAATTCTATTTATTTAACAAATAAAAATTTCCTTTTCAATTGTATTTATTTAACAAATAAATATTTTCCTTTTATAATCTATTTATTTTCTAAATAAATATTTCCATTTATAATCTATTTATAAATCTTTTACAATTATTCCCTTTTCAGTTTGTTTTCACAAATATTTCCTTTTCTATTTTTTTTACAAATATTTCCTTTTCTATTTGTTTTCAAAAATATTTCCTTTTCTAAAATTATTTGATTTTATAATTGTTTTCTTTTATAAAAATCCTTTTCTTTTTATACATAAAATCCATTGATTTTATATAAATAATTTATTTTCAAAATACACTTTGAAAATCCCCTTTTCTACATCCTAGTATTTCTTACGTTATTTAAAATAACAAATAACAATGATCGATATCATTCAAACACACATAATCAACAACAGATTATATATCACATCATATATCACCATATATGAAACAAAACAATATTTTATATATTGAGGAACCCAGTTGGGTCCCTCCAACCTGTTTCCTTGCATCCACAGATGTTAAACAATATAATTAACATCAACTTCATTTCACTATGAAATATTCTGATAAACAAAATAAATATTTGATTAACGATTTATATATATATCGTTATTTATAATTTCAACCAATACATAAGCAATTAAACCAAATAGTCAACACACAGTAATCAATCATCATTTAGCAGTTCTAAAAATACATTATAAAAATATAACTGTTCAGGGTTGGTGAGTTTTATTCACATTGGACAGTTATCGTTAAATAACGATTAACTATCTTTGATTCAGACGGACAATTTTATTTTGCTATAAATTGTAACGAGCTCCAATTCACTCCCAGTCAGTTCCATTGTGAAGCCACCGACCATACGATCCCAACGGATCGTGTTTCGCTGAAAACCGATATCGTATGATAAAGTTATAACGTTTCGAAGTTTGTATACATTTTAAATGAATAAATATTTCGATTTAATATAAGCGGGCTTTACCCATTTTCCAACCCGGTCCAAACCAGAGCCCGTCACTCTGAAAATTGTTCTTCCCAGATTAAAACTCAAACATCCACCCCCCTTTTAAACTCCCCTACCGTACTTCAGGCACCCTCATCCTCCTCCATACTCAACCATTTAATCCAAAACCACTTCCAATCTCCACCTCACCCAAAACTCATTCTCCTTAACCCCCAAATGGTGAACTCGAGATACACTTCCTCGACATCGCGATCTCCCATTTTTTTGCTATAGGAAAAACTCGCGACATTGTTTTCCCACTGAATCCATAATCTGATTTCACCACCCTTTCCCATTTCGAACTCTCTTTCTACTCACACCCATCCGATACAACTCGCACTCCTTTCTTCACCGCATCGACAGCAGATACCCACTCCATGAACAGTGGCCTTCGACCTTATTTGTCACCGTATACCACAAAAAGAAGTATGCAAACTCAAATCGATCTCCTCATTCCAACAGTAGACTCGAATTCATGAACAAATACTTCAAGAATACTTAGCCCTAGATACTGTGTACATCTCCAGCATCCGAAAAGCAGCGTCGCACCATGCTATACTCAAGGTAAAAGAAGTAAAAGCATTAAGGAACACATAGAACTCGATTTCAGATTTTAGAGGATTTTCCTTGATTTTATTTTTAATTTTGGAGGATCTTTTTATTTTCCCATTTTCGTTTCAGCGAGTGGCGGCTCACTGTTTTACCAATGAAGAAATGGAAATTAGGTTAAGGGATGTAGGGTACTTATAGGATGGTTATATTATTTTTATATTCAATTATTAAATTCATTTTTACTCCTACGCTATCTCTATTTGTCCTTAAAAATTCCTGTGATCACATTTGATATCCAAAAATCACAAACATGGACATGCAGCTACAGTT
This sequence comes from Allium sativum, assembly GCA_030737875.1. Classification (NCBI taxonomy): domain Eukaryota; kingdom Viridiplantae; phylum Streptophyta; class Magnoliopsida; order Asparagales; family Amaryllidaceae; genus Allium; species Allium sativum. The sequence continues at coordinate 710,333,063 of CM060924.1, read as the reverse complement.
CGACATTACGGACCCAACGACACTGGTTTCGTCGAATTCTGACATCGTTTGCTCACGCAGCGTATTTTTAACTGTTAAAATACTGACTGTTTTTCACATTAAAAATCCGTACCACCACACACTGACTCCAAAAATCACGAAACTTGGAATCTAACAATAATTTAATATTACGGATCCAACAAAATTAGTTTCGTCGAAAACAGAGGTCGTTTGCAAAACTGGCTATTTTTAAAGCTCTAAATAACCCATTTAAATATATAAATATATATAAAAATAATTAAATTAAATATAAATAAATTTATATTTTCGTGTGTATTCACGTTAGAATATCATACAGCTCCAGTTGGATTTATAACTTGATATTCAAATCCCGGTTGAGTCGATATTCAATTTATATTGAAAAATCCATTTAAAATATAAATAAATCGCTGTAAATTATAAAAGAAATTCCATAGCGACTATTTTAAAATTTGATTTGGATATAAATCAAAATCTACACAATGAAATATCGATTTTTCTCTTCCACTAGCAAAATATACTTCACCAGCTCCGAACGTTTCTTGTTTCACAGAAATCCGATTTAAAAAGGATTTTGTATATTCATTTAAAGTTCGAATAGCCAAATAGCGAACTGCCACGCCATTTCGAGCTCGATTATAATTATAATATAAATTATACGTTCAACCATCGTTATTTAAATATATTCTTTAAAACAAATTCAATTTCATATTTGAATTGTCCGATTCACACAATATTGTCAATTCAGCAAATTCTGATTATTTCAGAATTTAATACATTATTTAATTATTATATTAATTAAATATTCAGTAGTTATTTTAATTTAAACCATTTAAATTACCAAACCATATTTTAAATAATTAAATAAATTAATTATTCTACCGTAAAAATATGGGTCGTTTTAGATAGCCAGGCGCCTCGGATATAGCGGTTACTACGGAGCCGATGGATATAGGTCCTACAACACTGGGAAACATGTGTTCAGGAATACTAATCCTCAAACGTAAGAGAGGACCGACCTTGGAGGATCTAAGGGTCTTCTACGGGAGATCTTGAGGCATTTGCTAGAGTGTCTCGAAGTCGGCTAGGAGCACATCCCTTGCCTCGACTCATGACGGAAATCCAATTTCCAATACGTGACATTCAGATTTATTTGTAGAGCCTACTATGGCAACATAGTAGTATGGGGTGTTATGCCGTCTATGATTGATACATTTATATTTGAAGTTGTTTTATACACTATACACTTATAATAGTATCAAAATGGTTTGTTTTAAATGTACCAAGCATGTTTGGCTATTATAAGGTAAAACCCTATCCTCCGGCTTGCGTTGCATTATGTGATGGGACCTGCTTATAATAGCTTCATTTTTCCAAAAAGCATTGCGCTGTTTATTCTATGCACTGGTATTCTTAGGAGGAAACCCGTTCCGTGGTATACGGCGTAGTCCCTTGATTTACCTTATTTCTAAAGTAAAGATTTAATAACTATTTTAGTTCTCACACCAGTCACATGACTGACCTAGAGTTTATTGTTTTAACCTAAACTCTGGGTGCCCCTATTTTCCACACGGGAAGCTAGTAGTTTTGGCTTTGCAGATTTATCTTTACAGGATCCTGGTTTACAGCTTGATCTGTATTCGGAAAGCTCTGTATCCAAATATTTCTTTCGGTTGTGTTATGTAAAAAAATTCTGCTGCTTTGTATTTTAATCTTTGATATTTTTCTGATGTATATTATTTATTCATACTCTGTTAAATTCTTGTAATCTGATGTAATTGTTGTAATAAGCAATGAAATGTTCTTTTGTTTATGTTCTAATTTGTCATGTTCTCAACTCAATCCGTTTTTTCTCTTCTCTTCGGAGGCCGGGGAAGTTCGGGTTGTTTTATAAAGATAATTAAATTCCTTAATTAACCTACATCTCCTTAATCCCCTTTCCTCTTCGTATCTTTTTTGGACCCTTTTGAACACAAACCTTCACAGCCAACTGCTACAAACGCACGTTGCCTGAACCACTCCGCCGCCACTCAACGACCACCACAATGTCAGCCATCACTTCCTCTTCCAACGCTGGCCATGGTGGCCAACTCGCACGCCCCATCTCCCTTGAAATCACAACTGAATGTTTGGCCATTGAGCTCGAAATCCATGCAACATACAACATGAAATATAATCATAACCGTACATAATTAAAGCCCTCGGGAATATCTATAATTTTTGTTTCGGAGGTAGGATGTAATTTGTGATGGATTAAGTGTGATTAACGAATGAATTTTGAATATTTTTAGCCATTGATAAGGAACCGGTAGCGGATGTTAAAGTGAAACTCGTGTTTGAGTGAGATAATGGTTGTTTATATATTATATTAATTAATATTTAATTCTTATTGTACTTCACAGTGAAATTTAACGTTCTGAACTCCAAAGAATCCCAATGACTAACGCCCCTAGCCAAATACCCCTGTTACGGACACAATGGAATATGTTTGCAAGCTTATTCGACCGTTTCAGTCAATTTTTCTTAAAGTTAAAATATAAATCAATATAGCGTTAAATATTGAATTTCAACGCGTGTTTTAATTTGCCACGACCACATATTGAATTCAAAAATTATGAAATTTGAAATCCTAATATATTTCACAATTACGGTTCTAACAAATCTGGTTTCGTCAAAGTTGGAGACTTTTTGAAAAGTGGCCTTATTTCTAGCTTAATTGAATTCCAACAATGCGTTTATATTTACTATCTTTCACACAAATTCCAATTGACTTGAAATTTTAAACCTGGCAATAATTTAATATTCTGGATCCAACCAAATTACTTTCGTTGAAAATGGAGGTTATTTGAAACTTAAACATTTTTAAGGCTTAAATAAAACAAATAAAATTTAAATAAATTCAAAAACAATTCCAATAAATAATAAATCAATATTATCATATATATCCAAATAAAATATCGTATAGCTCTAAAATAAACACACTGGTGTTTATAACTCATTGTTTCCAAAATTCAAGTTAAATTGATATTCAATTTCATAATAAAATCCTTTTATTTTATTTAATAAATTGTTATAATTTATAAAAGATTTATAGCGACTTTTTTAAATTTTGGTTTGGACATAACTTACAATTTATAACACGAAATCTCAATTTTCATTTTCACAGAAAATTACAATTCAATAGATCCTAACGTTTCTTGTTTTATTGAAATCCGACTTATATCAAATTCTATACATTCATTTAAAGTTCTAAACTAAATAATTCGAACTACCATGACGTTACGAGTTCGTTTTATAATTAATATAAACTTATATGTTCAAATTTCGTTTTAAACAAATTCTAAGTCATTAATTATCAAAATAAATTGTTATAAATATTTAAAATCAATCAAAATTCAATTTTCAAATTAACTAAAAATTTGGGTCAATACATGATCTACCCAAAGCCCGTTGATGTTATGGATTGGGTAGGGTTATCCACTAGAGTATGTTGATGTTTTGACCTAGTGATTAGTGTGGAAATTAGTTGGTAGAGTCAGTTGACCTACCCATGCTATTTAGCAGTGGTGGCCTAGGTGCCCGATCTCACGAACTCAAAGCACCGAGTGAGTGAACGTGAGGATGGATGTTATGAGTGGATGGCTGCCATCACTGTGACACGCTTGCTTCAATTTACACTCAATATTGTGGTTACCATAGAGTACAATACATGATTATCTGTGTTAACTCTTTGGATGTAGGACCAGGTCAGATATGATTCCTCATACCTATTGTATTACCCTATATAGTGACTGAGATTACTACCGCTCACACCAGACTTTGTCTGACTTGGAATTTTATGCATTGCTTCTTATTACTCTGGGTGCTCCTAAATGAGAAGACTAGAGATAGGTTGGTGTGTTGGAGTAGCTGAATGGAGACGAGCAGGAGGCTTCCACGTATTATATTTATATATTCTTATCCCTTATTATTTCCGTGTACCACTACTTCGGGCATAGTAGTGTTTTGCTTAGAGATAGTATTTTAAAGATGTGTCTATGTATGACTCATTAGATATTATGTTGTAATGTGAATCTACTACTCTGATGTTTATGATTCAATTTTCAGCTTACATATTGTTCCTCCTATACGTATATTATTAGTGTAAGGATGAGGTCGCACTGCACATGCACTGTTAGGTAAGATTCCTTGGAATGATGATTAATCAACTTCTTTACAGATTAAATGAATAGCCACCACATGAGGAACACTATTAGGAACTCCACTTTTGGGGTTGAGGAAGGAGCAGGCTTAGGTGCCAACAATGTTAATACCCCTGATATGAAGACAACGTTTACTGCTTTTATAGTAAAGATTCTTAGGAATGCCCAAGAAGCTTGTTCGAATGTTGCTGAAGGTGGTGGTGCACTTGTGGAAACTCTCATGGCCAACTTTGCTGAATTGAACAAGGATTTTACCAATCTAGGTTGCCAATTGTTCCAAGGAACGGAGTCGGCCTCGAAAGTCCGAGATTGGATTGATACCTATGAGTGTTGGAGAATGGAGTTTTGATTACAACAACCTTATTTAAATTATCATTGATTATAAAATAAATAGTAACATCTCTATCTAGAATATATATATATACATACATATGTAGGATTTGTATACAGGACTTAAGTATTGAAGACTGCATAGTTTTAGAGTTTCAGGAGATTCAGAATTCAAGATAGATTCAAGACTCATGAGTTATCAAGATTATCAAGAGTTCAAGAAAAATATAGTAATAGAGTCTAGTTTATATGTGAGACTCCGAATAACACTCAAGGTTCAAACTCTATTTTTCAAATTATCTCTTTTCAAAATTAATTTCAAAACTATTTTAAAATTGATTTCAAACTTCTCTCAAAATAATTTTTAATCTTCTAAGAAATTTAAACTTATGATTTCAAATATATTTCCTAATTTATAAGTATTCTTATTTTTATAATTTTATTAAATATATTTCACTAAGTTTATATTTGATTCTTATTTAAACTCTAAGTTTTCATATAAGCTTTTTTTGTTTACATATAGTTTATATACATCTCTTAATAAATTCCTATATATATGTTTATAATTAAATTAAATATAATTTTATATCACATATATATAAAGTTTTTAATCATATCTTTAAATAATATTTTCTTATGTTTTTATACCTGGAAAAATAATGTTTTAGCAACTAGTTTTGTTTCATGAATTTCTAGAATTTAAATAATGGTTTTAATACTTTGAAAATGGTTTAAAAATAATTAAAATGATGGATAAGTCGACATACATACATGGGTATGTCGACATACAACTGTCATAAATTTAAATTTGAAAGGAAGTGTCTTTTCACCATTTGTAACATTCCAGAAACATTGCAACCTTTCAAATCTTATAAATAGGGGCTGATTTCGAATTTTTCATCATTCTTCTTCTTCGTCTTTATCTCCTTCCATTACACCGTTAGTATATTTCTACACTTATACTCTGCCAATTTTAAGTCTAATTGCATAAAACTTCTGCTCTTCTCGCTCTCTACTCATTACTCTCTGAATCGAAGTGCTATTGAAGAGTTATATGGCTGTTGTAATCATTTGGGATAGTTTTGGAAACTTTGACGGCCCGCCCCGGACCAGCCGACATTTCTCCGAAATGCGTTGTGCCAATGCCCAACTAGCACGAGACGATCGTCAAAAGAAAAGGATTTGAAACTATTAATCATCAAAGAACCTGTAGTATATCTTACATCGCATGGGATAAAATATAATAATAACATAACTTTGACATAAAACAGGCGAGACAGTGCATAAGATAAAAACTAAATCGTCATAGCAGCAGAATCAAAAATACAGCTTATGATCCATTACCATCATTATTACAATTTTAAAATACTGTCTCTAAAGAAAAATAGAAAAGGCGCGCTATTAATGCCCAAAGTAGTGACCATCAACAACACATGGAGAATATATATATATATCATACATGGAAGCCTCCTGCTCGTCTCCGGTACAGCTACTCGTACATACCACGTAACCTGTCTCTAGTCTGCCTGCTTAAGAGCACCCAGAGTAATAAGAAGAGACATAAAACTCTGGGTCAAACAAAATAGCAGCAAAACAGAACAATAACATGTATAAATAAATCACACCTGAACTTGGACATGCAACCAAAGAGTTAGCACAACAAGATGTACAGTACTCTAAGGTAACACTAACATAAAGTGTAAAGGTAATATGGGAGTGTGTATGACATAGTGATAGCAAACATCAAAAATAGCAATAATCCTCATATCTCTCGCTCAGTGCGTAAAGCATATGATATCCACCACTTTGGTCACCCAATCCTTTGCTGCGATCATTTTGCCCATGGGCGCCACAATGACCCCATTGCACTGATCCACAGCCACCAATCCTTTGCTAAGTCCACTTTGCCCCATTGGAGTATGAAGACTCCATTACGTTGGCTCATAGCCATCTACGATCACTTTCCCTTGGAAGTCATAATGATCCCATTGTGTTGATCCATAGCCGCTAATTCGTCTCTTCGTGGTGAACCAAAGATATAGACATCGATAACCCCTTTGCACACGTCCCGCAACAAAGTCCGATCATGAAGTTAATTCGTTGGTTCCCATCTGGATCCTAAGTTCCAACTTCTCACCTGGACTACCTTTACATCTCGGGTTTTTGTCGAATTGGAATCGATCTTCAGAAGAACTCATGGTCATCATTACTCGTTCATACTCCATAGAGATCACTCACTCTTCCTTCCCTAGTTCGGTTGCTCATTCTTCCTTCTCTAGCTCGGTCGCTCGCTCCTTCTTCCATGGGCTCGCTTGCATTCACATGGATCCGATCTCATTATAGTCACTAGGAATCGCTCGCTTCCTCACAGTCGCACTCCGAGGAACCGCTCGCTCCCCACAGTCGCTCTCCTGGGAGTCGCTTGTTTCCTCACAGTCGCACTTCTAGGAAGCGCTCTCTCCCCACATTCGCTCTCCTCGGAATCGCTCGCTTCTCACAGTCGCACTCCGAGGAATCGCTTGCTTTCCCACGGTCGATATCCTAGGAATCGCTCGCTTCCTCACAGTTGCACTCCGAGGAATCGCTCGCTTCCAAACGGCCGATCTCCTACGAATCGCTCGATTCCCCATGGTCGCACTCCGAGGAACTGCTCCGTGTGTCCCAAAACCTGCACCATTTTCCAGCAACCAATTTTCGCCTCTCAATGGCGATTTCGACTATTCTAACTTTCCTTTGCAATTACAGAACATTTCAAACAGTAATAGCAACATGTATAGTCAACCATAAACACCAAAACAACAACTTGACATGATAATATGGATCAAATATACCCAAAACCCATGTTTTTCCCTTAATCTCCTTAATCATGATTTAGCCATATGATTAGCAAAACATGTCCAAATTAATCCAAATTTCTAACAGGGGCATAAAATAATATCAAAAAATTTCTATATATTTTTCCAGATTTTTATAATGCATAATTTCGTTAATTAACACTGATCACCCCTAATTAGTCGTAATTAGTAAAAAACAATGCAAATCACTCACCTCAGCCACAATTAAGTCTCAAATCTGAAACTCTAACTGATATGGGTTTAATCTCTACATGTTTCAGCAGCTTTACCCCGATCTCTATGTTATTCCGCTTTAATTTGATGTTGATTAGGCTAATATGTGATTAGAAAGTGATTAAGGATGAATATAGAAAGTGGAGGCCATTGCTTGGGTTGAAGAAGTGTAAGTGGCGTTGTAAAAATGACAAAGAAGGGTTTCTCTGACCCCTTCCGGCCCTTCTATAACCCTAATCCCGAAATCCCTTATGGGCCTAGCTGCTAATTACCCTATTAAGCCCGATTAAGCCGTGTTTCACCTTCCAAACCTTATTTCAGGCATATCTCCCAAACGGTAAGTCCGTTTGATTAATGTGACCACTCTACGGAAAGGTAAACCATTATCAAAATCCAACGAATGTGGTTTCAAGTCAAAACTCCTTACTAATCAAACGTTATACGCGAAAACAAGATTTACTAGGGGCAAAACGGTCATTTAAAAATCGAAAAAAATCGTGAACATGGGAAATGACCCCAATAGTCGTTTCCCAAAGTTACACGACGATACGACTTCATATGAAAAATTAATAAATATTCTACGATCCTCCAATGCGTAGAATGCGGGTCGTTACATTCTCTCCCCCCCCCCCCCCCCCTTCTCTTAAGAAATTTCACCCTCGAAATTCTTTAACCAAAACAAATAAAGGTATCCCGCATGCCTACCAACCATTTACAAATAATCAAACATACATAATAACTTAACAAGCCTATCCTAGCATGTTGTTTGCTAACAAAGGGATAACTGTTACTATATGTGATCTCAACCAGATGCAAATAGTCATCCTATGACCCTCCAAAATCGATATACAAGCTCAAAAAGATCCTATAATGCACAATTTAGCCAAATACCATCATAACCCTATCCAATCCTTGGTAAACCATCAATGAAATTCATTGAGATTTCTTTCCATTTCCATTCGGGAATCTCCAACGGTTGTAACAAACCACTTGGCTTCTTTGGCTCGGCTCTAACTAACTGGCAGTTCATGCACTTGGTTATAAATTTCCCAACGTCTCTCTTCATCACTCAATCCTTTTACATTGGGTACAAACAACCTCTCACTCTTTCAAAGCCATTCTTCTCGATCAAGTCCTTGCTTAATCATTCTCTCGCCGTAGATACCCATCTCTACCTTAGAGATGATTTCCAATAGGCTAGGATCGTCACTCTAACTGGAACCAATCCACTGAATCAAAATCAGTCTGATTGTCAAACTTGTTAACATCTCCGGATCTAATCCATACTTAGGTCTGAAATCACATCCCACGATATACTCTAGTTGCTTCCATCCCAGGAACATAGCGCCTAGACTGGCATGTCTCCTACTCAATGCACATGTTACCGCTCCTAATCTGGTGCTATAGGCACCCTTATATACCATCATCTCTTTGTTCCCCATCGCTCGAACCCTACAGGTGATAGTCTACTCAAGAGAAGAAAAATAGGAACAAGCATAGCAACCGTTGCATCCATCAAACAAGTCCTATCTATCACCTGCTAAAGCCATGAATACGTCGATACCCATATGACTGGTCCAACTAATCTCAAAGGCTAATAGAATCCCCGGCTCCAAACGGACTAACACACGTCCAACGTACGTTTATCCTCCAAGGATAACAAGATCACGTCCAACAGATCCAAGGTAAACGGGCATTCCCAAATACCCCTGCTTCAAGTCCGCCTAAAATACTCCAAACTATCGACGATTCCTTGGCCCTCCATCAGAAGAGCTATCCACAACTCCATCTTCAACTCGAGTCCAACCCAAGTCAATCCATTTTCTTGCAGACCTATCGAGTCCAACTCGAGTCAATCCATTACCTTGCCACCTTCTCGAGTCCAACTCGACTCATCCCATTACCTTGCAGCCTTCTCGAGTCCAACTCGAGTCATCTTGTAGCCCTATCGAGTCCAACTCGGGGCAGTCCACATCATCGAATAGTCTTATCATGTTCCGAGCCGCACCTTATTCCTCGAGTAAACCAAGACATCATCCAATGGAAATCACAACAACTACCTATATCTCATGCTAACCATCTTAGTCGAACTCGACATTCCCCAAGCACAAGACCCTAAGGTCTAAACCAATATCAAACAAGAACTCAAGGAACATCTCCTCTGAATTCAGACAATCTATGTGAGATGATATGAACAAAACAACCAAAAACTCGAGCACTCATAACTAACTCTGACTATCCTCGCCAATCCTGCTTCGAAACTATCGTTGATCCCATGCCAACCCATGCCATATGTCAAGCGTAAATGGCAACCCTAGTTCTAATCAGACTACTGCATGTCCAACGTACATTTGCCTCCCAGAGACAACTAGAACTTACAACAACGATATTCTCTCTATAATACTAGTCGGCATCGCCGGCGAATATCCCCAAACTCAGACTCAGTCTCAAGTATCCCTTAGTTCCAATTATTATTGCCAGTACTAGGTAGGTACCCAATACCACCCTATACCCTTGGAGCCAATCAACTCCCAAATAATGCTAAACCCAGTACAACTTAAAACAAAACAATCACAAGCGAACATGCATCTGTGACTCTATAAGACCAAATTACAACAAATTTCGAGTTCTAATTCCAACCTATCTACCAGGTCACCAGACACGAAGGAATGGGAAGCTCCGTTAAACAAAACTTGAATAGGAACATCATAAATAGAAAGCATACCTCGAATAACAACACCCTTTCCCTTTTCCGCCGCGGTTGGGACATTCAATGAAGAAGGAACAACGTTGATAGCATATGCTTTCACGATCTGCTTCTCCCTAGGAGGTTGCGGACATTTATCCTTATGATGTCCTGCTTGGCCGCAATTGAAGCACTTCCTTTCCCCAGGCCTTTCCTGACAAACTCTGGCATAGTATCTCTTCTTGCCACAGCTAAAGCACTCGCCATCTTTCTTATTCTTCTTATTCTGAACATCCTTGGTTTGGTTATGTTTCCTCTTATTCTGGGGATTATCCTTGCCTACACCTCTTGCTTATGGCTTTAGCACCTCTGTAGATGCAATAGCAACCTCGGTCTTTGACTTAGGGTAAAGACTCTCCGATATCAATGCCTTTCCCACAATAGATTCAAATGTCTCATTGATGTAGTTTATAAGCCTCCCCCCAAGTGCCCATCTAAGCCAGTTATGAACTTCTCGTTCTTCTTCTCGGCAGTGTCGATAAGCGATAATCCATACTTTGATTAAGTATCAAACTCAGCAATATATTCCGAGACTGTCCTATCATTCTGTTTAAGCTCTAAGAAGTTCCTAAACAACTCTGACTTCTGGGAAGATGGCACAAACTTATCACTAAATCGGGCCTTAAATTGATTTCAAGTAAATTGATCCTCAGGAGTAGCTACTTTAATAGCATTCCACCAATTCATCGCCTGTCCTTGAAGCCGACGCGATGTTAACTTTCTCTTCATCGCATCCTCGATACCCAAATACTCGAAGATACGCTCACAACTATCAAGCCAATCTTGAACCTCTGTTGCCAATTCTGTTCCGTGGAACGACTTCCCACGAAGACTAGTATAATCCTTACATAGCTTGGCGCAATCGGCTCTAGGCGCCTGCACTGTTGCACCACCACCATTAGCAGCATTAGGAACTGCCCTCTGAACATCTCTAAGCATCTCTCTCATGAAGCTAGAAAACATCGTCCTCATGTCAGGAGCTTTCCTGCTATTGGCCCTTGAACCTGTATTCCTCGTATATCGGCTCATTGTTCAATCTTTAAAGAGAAAACGATTAACCATCTCTTTAGTGGTGCCAGTGCAGTGCGACTTCATCCTTAGATATACTATTAGTATATATATAGCTTTTGAAAACCAAAATATAACAAATACGCACTCTCATATACGTATACTATCGCTCCCTACTGCCTTTCGCTAGGTTAACTACGCAACCTAGATCTCTAAAACCAAGTGTGACTGCCCGCCCCGGACCAGCCGACATTTCTCCAAAATGAGTTGTGTCAATGCCCGACTAGCACGGGACGGTCGTCAAAAGAAAAGGATTTGAAACTGTCAATCATCAAAGAACCTGTACTATATATCACAACGCATGGGATAAAATATAATAATAACATAACTTTGACATAAAACATGCGAGACAATGCATAAATTGGAAACTAAACCATCATAGTAGCGAAATCAAAAATGCAGCTTATGATCCATAACCATCATTATTACAATTTTAAAATGCTGTCTCTAAAGCAAAATAGATAAGGCGCACTACTAATGCCCAAAAAAGTGACCATCAACAACGCAGGGAGAATATATATATATATATATATATATATATATATATATATATATATATATATATATATCATATGTGGAAGCCTCCTGCTCGTCTCCAGTACAACTACTCGTACGTACCACCTAACCTGTCTCTAGTATGCCCGTTTAAGAGCAACCAGAGTGATAAGAAGAGACATAAAACTCTGGGTTAGACAAAATAGCAGCAAAACAGAACAATAACAGGTATAAATAAATCATACCTGAACCTGGACCTGCAACCAAAGAGTTAGCACAACAAGATGTGCAGTACTCTAAGGTAACACTAACATAAAGTGTAAAGGTAATATGGGAGTGTGCATGACATAGTGATAGCAAACATCAAACATAGCAATCATCCTCACATCTCTCGCTCAGTGCGTAAAGCATATGGTATCCACCATTTTGGTCACCCAATCCTTTGTTGCGATCACTGTGCCCTTGGGTGTCACAAAGACCCCATTGCACTGATCCATAGCCACCAATCCTTTGCTATGTCCATTTTTCCCCTTTGGAGTCATGACGACTCCACTGCGCTGGCTCATAACCATGCTACAATCACTTGCCCCTAGAAGTCATAATGATCCCATTGCGCTGATCCATAGCTGCTAATCCGTCTCTTCGTGGTGAACCAAAGCTATAGACATCGATAACCCCTTTGCACATGTTCCGCAGTAAAGTCCGATCATGAAGTTAACTCGTTGGTTCCCATCTGGATCCTGAGTTCTAACTTCTCATTTAGACTACCTTTACATCTTGGTTTTTTGTCGAATTGGAATCGATCTTCAGAACAACTCATAGTCATCATTGCTCGTTCATACTCCATAGAGACCACTCACTCTTCCTTCCCTAACTCAGTCACTCATTCTTCCTTCTCTAGCTCGATCGCTCGCTCATTCTTCCACGGGCTCACTTGCATTCACATGGATCAGATCTCATTATAGTCGCTCCCCTAGGAATCGCTCGCTTCCTCACAGTCACACTCCAAGGAATAGCTCGCTCCCCCCAGTCGCTCTCCAGGGAATTGCTCGTTTCCTAACAGTAGCACTCCGAGGAACCGCTAGCTCTCCATAGTCGCTCTCCTAGGAATCGCTCGCTTCCTCATAGTCGCACTCCAAGGAATCGATCGCTTCCCCATGGTCGATCTCCTAGGAACCGCTCGCTTCCTCAAAGCACTCCGAGGAATCGCTCGCTTCCCCACGGTCGATCTCCTAGAAATCGCTCGATTCCCCACGGTCCCACTCAAAGGAACCGCTCTGTGTGACCCAAAACCTGCACCAATTTCCAGCAACCAATTTTCGCCTCTCAACGACATTTTCGACCATTCTAACTTTCCTATGCAACCACAAAACATTCCAAACAGTAATAACAACATGTATAATCAACTATAAACACCAAAACAACAACTTAACATGATAATATGGATCAAACATACCAAAAACCCATGTTTTCCCCTTAATCATGATTTAGCCATACGATTAGCCAAACATGTCCAAATTAACCTAAATTTATAATAGAGGCATAAAATAATATTTAAGAATTTCTACATATTTTTCCTGATTTTTATAATGCATAGTTTCGTTAATTAACAGTAATCACCCCTAATTACCATAATTAGTGAAAAACAATGCAAATCACTCACCTTAGCCACAATTAATTCTCAGATCTGAAACTCTAACTGATATGGGTCTAATCTCTATGTCTTCCAACAGCTTTACCCTGATCTTTATGCTAATCCACTGTAATTTGATGTTGATTAGGCTCATATGTGATTAGAAAGTGATTAAGGACGAATTTAGAAGGTTGAGGTCATTGCTAGGGTTGAAGAAGTGTAAGTGGCAGTTGTAAAAATGACAAAGAATGGTTTCTCTAACCCCTTCCCGCCCTTGTATAACCCTAATCCCGAAATCCCTAATGTGCCTAGCTGCTAATTTCCCCATTAAGCCCGATTAAGTTGTTTTTCACCTTCCAAATCTTAATTCAGCCATAACTCCCAAACGGTAAGTCCGTTTAATTAATGTGACCACTCTACGGAAAGGTAAACCATTACTTGAATCTAATGGAAGTGGTTTTAGGTCAAAACCCCTTACCAATCAAAAGTTATAGGAGAAACGAGATTCGCTAGGGGCAAAACGGTCATTTAAAAATCGGCAAAAATCTTGAACATGGGAAATGACCCCAATAGTTGTTTCCCAAAGTTACACGACCATATGACTTCATATGAAAAAGAAATAAGTATTCTACGATCCTTCGATGCGTAGAATGCAAGTCGTTACAGAAACAGTGTGTTCCATATTGCCGTGAAATCAAGGAAGGAATCAGTGTCAACCTTGCAGCCTTGAAATCATAGGGAATATACTTGATCAAGGGTTTTTAGAATTGGTGGTAATCTTGTAGCCGTGAAATCAAGAGTTTTGAATCGGTGGTAACCTTGTGGCCGTGAAATCAAAGGTGTTATACTTGGATATTGATATAGTAATAAAACTCTGTGCAATTCAGCATTTTCTGAGAGTGGACGTAGGAGTAATCTAAACTAGTATAAAATTCGGTATGTTCTTTCCTTTTTTGGCATTATATTTCTGATTATTTTTGTGTTTTTGTTTGATTTTGTGTCTATGATCATCTCTGTGGTTTAATATTTATATAGTAGATCATATAAGTTTTAGATTTTCTTAAATCTCTAACATTATTCACCCCTTCTTTAGTGTTTGTTTTGCCTTAACGATCAATTCAACATTCCATAACAATTGGTATCAGAGCAAGGTTTTTCAGAAAGTTCATAATCTGATTTTTGAAAATATTAAGTGGCAAAATTTGAACACAAGTTTAAATTCATGTATTGCATCAGTATTAGATGAGTTTGCATCCAATTTTATTGGAAAAATCAAGTTACCAAGATATGATTTCTTGAAAAGTTCAAATAGATATATCACAGAATCATCATGATGTTATTATCTCAAATTACATTTAATTATTTTGAAAAGTTACTTGATTCTTTGAAAAGGTATGTTGTTTTGCAGGAAAAGAAGTTATCTTTGATGACTGTTGGCAAAAAGACACCAAGATAACCATTCATCAATCAAGAAAAGAAGAGTTTATGAAGGGATATGACTTTTGGGCTTATAATTGTTGAAGTGTCCATTCATTCAAAATTCAAATTCAAAAATGATTCATATTCATCATCAAGCGATGGAGAGTCAAAAATAAAAAATTCAAATATGTGTTTCATAGCAATTCAGAATTTGGACAATGTCGAAGAAATGGATCAAAAAACCAGGTATGCCTTAATTAATTTTTAAATTTTTGGTTGTATGGATGTTTTGTTTGCTTTGCTTTGAATTTACAAATTAAACTTTAATATTCAAACTTGAAATTTAAAATTAAAATTTGAACTTTGAAATTCAAAATAATAATAATTATTAATATAATAAAATAAAATTTTGATGTTTGTAAGGATAAATATCAATTCAGGAAATAATAAACCCTGAAATATATCTCGATAATATAATCAAAACACATGTCTTTTGAATTTCTGTCGACATGCATAGAAGGGCATGTCGACATATGTGCCAATAAATTCAAATTTTGAACTTTCTAACTTCCCTCCATCTTTTCAAAAAGAAAATGACAGTTCAAATTCTAGTTATTAACTTTGTCTGTCTACTTATTTTCTTATACCTTGTTTCTATATATATATATATATATAAATATATAAATTAATAATATTATATAGACATGATAATATGATATTCAAAATTAATTTTTTTTAATTTTGTTATAAAATATAAATTTATATAGTTTAAACATGCATAGTTTAACTTATATATTATTCATATGATTTCAAAGCAATTTTTGGTTACATTATCACAAATATTATTTGTAATTTAATACTTATTTTGATTTCTTATTAATATTTATAAAAGCTTAAATATTTAACCTAGTATTTTGGTATAAAAATAACACACACACACACACACACACATATATATATATATATATATATATATGATTTTATGTCTTATGTGTAGTTTAAATATAAGAAGTTATAATTTTATAGTTTAATTTATATCCAGATTTTATAATTTTATTGTGACTATAGAATTCTTTTAAAAGTTTTAACATATAAATGGTTCCTTAGAAAATTAATATATTTTGATTTCTAAAAGTTTAAATTTAAAATTTATTTGTATCAAAAGATTGATTTATATTACATAATAAATTAAATTTTAAGTCTTTTTTAAAATTAGTTTATATATATACACAATTATGAATATATGTTTATATAAAATAGTTTAGTTCCTATGATATAATTCTATATTCTCTTTAAAAAGATCTTCAAATTTTACTATATTAAAGAATCACCCTACTCAGATTATTTAACTTCACATTTCTCATAGAATTATTCTAAAAAAGTTATTATTTATTATGAATACCATAAAACTTTCATCTTTACTATCCTTTGAATCTCTTTTATAAGTATCATTAACCTAAGTCTAGATTACTATCATTACACATCTTATTTCATATCATACATCATTTCAAATTAAAATCATTCACATCATAAGTTGCATTCAATATATCACTTCATATAGTTTTGTATATGACATACTGCATTATAACCAATACACTGCATTACATGTTAACTTTAACTCCATACATAACAAGTATACAATATGAGAAGTTTTTATCTAATTAGAAATATAGGATTATTAATCAAATACATAACATATTTACTTTGCCTTGATTAACTTGACTTGTTTGGATTGGTTGAATTGATTGGATTGATTGACTTGTTTAGTTTGTTTTATTTGTTTTATTTGTTTGACTTAGTTAACATGGTTAAATTTCATTAGTGATTGATAGGTTTGTTAGAAAAATACTTATGCATTTGTAGTCAATAGGATCTTTATAGATTTTTAGTAAAAATAAAAGTTATAAAAAATGTTCGGGTTTATGTTTTGACGTTTTGTGACAACAAAACTTAAATTGGTTGATTGTTTGGATTAAATGACTTGAATATTGATGTACCATCACTTGACATGTATTACTTTAAGTTGTACCATAGTTTTAAGGATATCTTATCAGAGTTATTTCTTAGTCTAGATTAAAGTCTTATTATAGTTTTAAGGGAATTAGAGCTTAGGCTAGGTTTAGTCTTGTATTAGATTAAAAGGGAGCATTATAGTTTCTAGGATCAGTTTAAATTTCAAAACGTTTATAAAATGACATATATTATTACTTTGATTGATTTGATTCAAATTGTTTGGACTGATTGTTTGTTTGAATTACTTGTTTGGATTGACTTGCTTGTTTGAATTAATTATAAATATTGATTGGTTTGCTTAGTTTATTATCCTTCTATTTAGTTTATTAGAATAGCATAGTCAAAATTTTAGGGGGAGTTATATCATTTAGGATTAGAATCAAAATTAGAGATAGTTACATTTAATCATTAGGATCATTTATAACATGGATTTAGAGGGAGTATTTTATGCTAGGATATACAGACAGATTTAGGATTCAAGGGGAGTTATTCATATATCTTAGAAATCTAGTATCGATTTAATAATCAAATATGCTTATATAGTTGTAGAATTTATGGGGAGTATCTTTAGAATTTCTTTTTGATAATGCCAAAGGGGGAGAAATTATAAAACATAGACTTAGTTTAAGTAGAGTATATAGGATTCATATTGACAGGGGGAGTATTAGAAGGATCAACATCAACAGGTATGAATATTTTATGAACCAAGGTTGTCATCATAAAAAAAGGGGAGATTGTTGGAGAATGGAGTTTTGATGACAACAAGCTTATTTCAATTATCATTGATTATAAAATATATGCTAACATCTTTATCTAGAATATATAGACATATATATATAAATAAATATATATATATATGCAGAATTTGTATACAGGACTTAAGTACGGAAGTCTGTACAGTTTTAGAGTTTCAGGAGATTCAGAATTCAAGATAGATTCAGGACTCATATGTTATAGAGATTATGAAGAGTTCAAGAAAAATATAGTAATAGAGTCTAGTTTATATGTAAGACTCCGAATAGCACTCCAGGTTCATACTCTGTTTTTTAAATTATCTCTTTTCATCTCTTTACTTAGTAAAATTTCAATACATCACCCTTAAATTTCCATTTGCAATATCGTCAGTCCTGTCGTTTAGTACAATGCATGCAAGGATAAGCTTAAAATTGTTTTATTATCATGTTTCCTTTGTGTGTTTGATTGCTTTTGGATGACCACTTGTGGATGATTGATAGGCATGCAGGACAATTTTATTTGTTGTTTAAGGAATTTTGAAGGCGAAATTTCTTAAGGGAGGAAAATGGTAACTACCCGTATTCTATGTATCAAAGGATCGTAGAATATTTTTATTATTTACACATGAGATCGTATGATTGTATAAATTTGGGGGATGGCTAATTAGGTCATTTCCTACCTTCGCTGTTTTTTTCGAATTTTATTGTGACCATTTTATCCTTGGTGAATCTTGTTTTTCTCATAACTTTCGATTGTAAAGAATTTTGATTTGAAACAATTTACACTGGATTTGGATGACGATATCTCATTCCATGGAGCGGACACATTAAGCAAACAAACTTCCCGTTTGGGAGTTATGACTGAAATACGATTGAGAGGCTTAAATGGTTGTTTGGGTCACTAGCAGGTGGGGCCCACAATACATTTCGGGTTTGATGACTTGTGGAGGCTGAAGGGATAAGCGAATAATCTCCTATTCACTTTCCTAACTACAAAAGTAGATCTAAACGCTATTAATGGCTTCCACAGCTCAAATCAACCATTAGTCCCGTCCTTTATTAGCCAAACAATCAAATTAAGAGCATATCAACTCAAATTCAATAGCAAAACAAGATAAGAGCTATTGAAACACATTGGCATCCAAACCAAATACTTCATATTTTCGAATCTAGCATATTTGGGGTAATTAAGGTGAGTAATAGTGTTCTTACTCACTAATTAAGGCATATTAACATGCGGACCTCGTAGAAAAATATGGACAAATGCTTATAATTCGTTATTAATCCTATGATGACACGTATCTATGTTTGGATTGATTTGGACATGATTGGTGAATCATGAAATTTAAGGGATTATGAAAATACATGCTTCTTTTTGTGTTTAATCTTGCTTGATTGATCAAAATGTTGTTTGAGTGTGTTTGGTATGTTAAGACATTGCCAAGGAATGCTAGGATGGGTGAAATGCCGACGAACGGTGAGATAGGATGATAGAATTATTTTATACGCATTGCAGTTTCTGTCTCGACCATGTTGAGCTAGGCCAAATGCATCTAATCGATATGAAATTTTATAGGGACGACAAGGAAGGTCCGAAGAGGACCTAGTTCAAGTTTCAAGTCGACTGGAGTTTCAAAGATCAATTTATGGAACCTACACATTCGGGTCAGCTAAGGGAAGTAGATTCGATTCAGTTGGGAGTAAAGTGGAAGCGAGAAAATGGAGCAAAGGAGAGGGCTTCTAGCTCTATGATCAAGCCGGGCTTCGACTCGAACAATTGTTTAAGCTCTGGATCAAAATAGTCGGTCTGGATTTGGATCGAACAAGTCCAGCTTGGTGGACCATTGGTTGAGCTCTAGATCAACATAGTCGATCCAAATTCAAAATGAATAAGTCCAAATCAGCATTATCAACCTAGATATGGCAATCCAAACTAGGATCGACATTGCCGATCCGGAGTTGGAGACTCAGTTCCGGTCCGACAAAGTCAAACCATAGTCGAGCCGATCCAAAAAGGGAGCATGAAGGCTTCCTGAATGGAGGAGCATGCGTAGTAATTTTTCATGATGATGATCGAGCTCCTTTGAAGATAAGCTCCAATACGACTAGCACAAACCCGAGATGCGAGGAAATCCTCTAAGGAGAGTTACCACAAAAGCTCCAGATGGGAACCATAGGGGTGACTTCCAAATTGGACTTTGTTGCAAGCATGTGTGCAAAGGGGTTAACAATGTTAAGAACTTTGGTATGCCCTTGGAAAAGTAGCACGAGGAAGAGACTAGTGTCAATTGACGATTTAGACCTGATCTCCTCAGACCTCAGAGTTTATGATGTTGTGAAATGGGCAAGGCTATCCACCGGAGTCTGTTGACATTTTGACCTAGTGATTGATGTGGAAATTAGTTGGTAGAGTCAGTTGATGTTCAAACCTACCAGTGCTATTTAGTAGGGGTGGCCTAAGTGCCCGATGTCGTGAACTCAATACACCGAATGAGTGAACATGAGGATGGATGTTATGCCTGGGGGTTGTTATCACTGTGATACACACACAAACTTCCATTTACACTCAATATTATGGTTACCATAGACGCAAATACATGACTATATGTTTTAACTCTTTGGATGTAGGACCGGGTTAGGTATGATTCCTCATACCTCTTGCATTACCTTATATAGTGACTGAGATTACTATCGCTCACACCAGACTTTGTCTGACTTGGAGTTTTATGCATTGCTTTTTATTACTTTGGGTGCTCTTAAATGAGCTTCCTAGAGACGGGTGGGTGTGCTCGAGCAGCTGACCGGAGATGAGCAGGAGGCTTCCCTGTATTATGTTTATATACTCATATCTCTATTTATTTCCGTGTACCACTACTTTGGGTATAGTAGTGTTGTGCTTAAAGAGAGTATTTTTCAGATGATGTGTATGAATCTACTACTCTAATGTTTATGATTCAGTTTTCAGCTTACATACTGTCTCATCAGTTTTATATCATGTCTTACATTTTTATTATGCTTAGATCCATACGTTGTGAGATATACAATAGTTATATGGGCTTTCTTATTTCAATCTTGATGATCGCCGTGTATTAGTCGATCACCATCACAATGTAACTCATTAGGTGTCGGCTGGTACAGGGCGGTCTTCACACAAATCTTTCTAGTCAGCTATTGTCAGGGAAACAACAATCGCTTGGTTTCGACTCAAAACATCGATTACACAATTTCCTATACCAGGGGTATACTGGATATCAAAGTCATATGAAAAGAGGAACTAGAGCAACCACTATTGCCTTATATTAAGCTCCTTTTGAATGAATAGATACTACAAGGATTGTGATCAGTATATAGTGTAAAGTGCTCTCCCAAAAGACAATGATGTCGTATCTTCAAATCGAAGACAATGACCGCAAGCTCTAAGTCGTGAGTAGTGTAAAGAACCTCGTTTGGACGTTGTTGCCTTAAATCATAGGCAACTATTCGATCATTCTGCATTAAAACAACACTAAGGCCAGTACGATAGCATCAGTATAAATGATAAGATCCTATTTCTCTTCCGGAACCACAAGAATGAGAGCATGTGTGAGAAGCTCCTTCAATATCTGAAAGTGTTTGCGAACAAATTATGCAATTGTAAACAACTGTAAAATTCGTTCGGCTTTCCTAAACAACAAGGATTGTTGTAGAGGGTGTCGAACTCTGGGACCAAAAATATTTTAATTAATAAATCCAATCAAGTTATCCCTAACTTTTGATTGGTGGAAAACAAAGAAAATCGCAGGAATTAAATAAAAGAGAGTTTTAACACTAAGTGAAAGCAATTAGGGGATAATGACATAGATCAGATTCATAATCATCAATAGCCAAAAAATTAACCAGATCTAATACATGTTTCTGTCACAAACATGAATCAACGATAATAGGTTTTTAGAAACAAATATGTAAATAACGACAAGCATAGCCTATGCAGGAGCTCAGCTCTACAACCATAGACTATCAGGACAGATTCACTAATTAATTTCTAAAACCCTAAAATTAGATCTAGATCTGATATTTGTTAGACCGAACAAGAATATACCCTGTGAAGGAGCATAGCTCTTAAACGACACAGGATATTAAGGTTCAGATATAACCCTAGGTTCAGATCTAGATCTATATACATGAATTCCTCATCCTTTGGCTATGTGATTCATATTGAATCATACTATCAGCGTCATCACCCCCTAATCAAAGGGGATTAGCTAGACATAGCTAAAGAAGAAGAAAAACAGAAATTAAATAATAAGAACATAAATAAAACTAAAACTAAATAGAAAAGAGGAAGAAGAATGATTTTATTCCAAGAAGAGAATTACAGAATAAAACCCAATGTGTTTTTTACAAGACTAAGATACAATGTATTTATAGCTGATATGACAAAGGCTAGCTAGCTGATTACATAATGTGGGACTAAAGAAATACCCCAAATAACACATAAGCCAGTGTGAACGCAGCTTTAGAGTGAGTGGTCTAGCAAATAGGCTAGTGTGAACGCAACATGAGTAAGAGGCCTTCCAAATGAGCTAATGTGAATGCAGTTTGAGTCTTTATTGAGCCAAATCTTCTTAACTGAAATATAATTGCAACAGTTCTTCAAGCTTTAGACTCTTCAAGCTTTAGCAATTTTAAACTTCACTCTTTTTAAGCAAATTCTTCATGCTTTATCCACCAAATGCTCTAAATCATGCTTCTTGTCAACAATCTGAAAACACAGCTATAAATACACAATATCAATTATTTAAAAGATAAAATAAGATAAATATGCGGATAAAATATACACATTTACGTGTATATCAAATACCTCCACACTTATCTTTTTATTCGTCCTCGAATAAACTAAACTAAGATATGTCACACTTTCGTAGGAAACACGATTGCATTTAGCGTATGCAACAAGCCGTTAAACCTCTGGGTGTCCCCAGTAGGACGAGTGTTGTCTCGTGAGGGTTTTCAGCGGATAATACCCACAAAATCCAAAGCGTCTTGTGTACGCAGATTAATCAAACAATATATTTAAGGTCTTTCACATTCCAAGGATTTCACCTAACTTCAATAATAACGGTTTAGCCCCAAATTGTCTATCACATAATTAGTGCAAAAACGAACAAACTTTTTCAAGCTGAATCGTAATTCCTTGATAACACTGTAATTGTCTTGAAGGTTAAGAGCGTGGTGTCAACCAAAGTTCTACACATCGACAATGTGCACCCAATCATTTCTTTATTCCTTTTTTTTTTCTTTGGAATGATTCCGCACCAATGTAACTGTAATGTATTGGATATGAGTTATGCATAGATAAAGGAAAATTTTGTAAGTTCTAAAAATATTCTAGATCAGAGGGCAAGTGTATTAGTTGAATTTCAGGCTACAAAAGATAAAGTAATACTAAGGCACATATGGACATTTTGTTTCCTTCCATCTCCTCAACTACAATCCTTGCTTCTAAGTACGGTATGTTGGATGTGGATGGAATGGAAATGGATGCTTCATAGTCAAGAATGATGAAGACTATTTTATTCAGAGAGACTCTCTCTTTATTTCTTTTTTCTTTTTTTCCTTTTTTTTCTATTCTTTTTTTTCTTTTTTCTTTTTCTTTTTTTTCTTTTGCATGATGAATGATGAATGGAGATGGAATGATGACGTACATGATTTCATTTGATTCCTCCTCTACTACCAACACTTCATGAAAGGAAAGTTTTGTGCCCTAGTTACTCTACTTCTATAACCTTAATTCAACACACAAGTCTGGATTGATGTTATACAAAAAACTGAAAGGAATGATAAGCAAAGTTTCGTAAGATAGATAACCCATATAAAATAAGATGTGGTATATGGTTATCCTACCTTAAAACAAGTACGGAGTGGGTGGTGTAATATTTGTATAAAAAGTGACGTTTTTGACCTTTAAACAAAGGTTCTTGAGTATACCAATATAAGATAAACTTGTCGAAACATGGATGTAATACGACTAAATCTTGGGTTTGAATAATGTGGGGTATCGAAGAAGAACGCTACAATGAGTCATTTCTCCTTAATTGGGCCAAGTGGATTTTAGAACTTACGGTTTTGAAAATTTGAGTGGAAAAGAAAATATTATGCATGAAAACGAACTCAAAAAATCCAACAAATGTAGGTGCAAAATCCTTTTATTTCATGATTTTTTTTTTTTGATTATTTTTACTTGCACATTCTAACATGTATAACAAAGGTTGACACGCTTACTCCAGAACACGACTAACGTCTGCACAGTCTCAAGCTAGCATCTTAAAAAGACACATTACGATTCAATGAATAAATAATGTTCATTCCTATCACCCAACAATTCAACTTATCAAACAAGAACCAAGGTGTTATTTATGAATTTAAGTTAATCCTTGTTCAATGAATGACCTACTTCATAAAATTTGATTGCTGATGTAATGTAAATTCCCCCCACACTTGAGTGTGACTGTGTCCTCACAGTCTTAATCAGACATATCTTAGTGAAAGGGAAAAAACAAATAAGAGAATATTTACATATGTACTAAAGAGGGTTAGTGCGTCTTACCGAATGTAATGTGGCTCATGGAGGGCCATGAGCTCTTCCTCTTGGTTGGGTATTGGTTCCAAGTAAGGTTTAAGGCGTTGACCATTGACCTTAAAGGATGATCCATCAGTTGGATTTTCAATTTCTACCGCACCATACGGAAAAACAGTCCGTACAGTGTAAGGTCCTGTCCATCTAGATTTTAACTTACCCGGAAATAGATGTAGTTTTGAGTCATACAACAGAACTTTTTGACCTGGCATGAAAGTTTTACGTAAAATTGATTTATCATGAAAAACTTTTGTTCTGTCCTTGTAAATTCGTTCATTTTCATAGGCATCATTTCGAATTTCATCAAGTTCATTAAGCTAAAGCTTCCTATGTTCTCCTGCTTGCTCTAAATCAAGATTCAAAGTTTTTATTGCCCATAACGCCCTATGTTCTAGTTCAACTGGCAAGTGACATGGCTTACCGAAAATCAACCGATAAGGGGACATACCCAAGTTGGTTTTGAAAGCGGTGCGGTAAGCCCAAAGAGCGTCTGTTAACTTTTGGGACCAATCTTTACGATTTCGATTCACAGTTTTCTCAAGAATTTGTTTAATCTGCCTATTCGATACTTCAACCTGCCCACAAGTTTGAGGATGGTAAGGAGTGGATAACTTATGGGTTATCGAATACTTTCTCATGAGGGCTTCAAAAGAACGATTACAGAAATGTGTCCCGTTGTCGCTGATTATTGTGCGAGGTGTGCCAAACCTAGAAAAGATGTTTTCTTTTAAGAAGCGCACAACAACCTTATTGTCGTTCGTTTTGCATGGAACAGCTTCGACCCATTTAGAAACATAGTCAACAGCCAAGAGAATGTAAATGTTCCCAAAAGAATTAGGGAAGGGTCCCATGAAGTCTATACCCCACACATCAAAAATTTCGACCTCTAGAATGGGGTTTAGGGGCATCATATTCCGTTTAGAAATTTTCCCTAAGAGTTGACATCGATCACAAGTTTTGCAATATTCGTACGCGTCTTTGAAAAGGTTGGGCCAGTAGAAACCCGATTGGAGAACCTTTTCGGCTGTCTTTTTGGGACCGAAGTGACCACCACAGGCTTGGTCATGACAGAAAGAGAGGACACTGTTAGTTTCAGTGTCGGGAACACACCTTCGAATGATTTGATCGGGACAATACTTGAAAAGATAGGGGTCGTCCCAATAAAAATGTTTCACTTGGGAAAAGAATTTGTGTTTATCCTGCTTAGACCAAAAAGAAGGGATCTGCTTGGTGACTAAGTAGTTAACAATGTCAGCAAACCAAGGATCAGTGGAGAGAGAAAACAGCTGTTCATCGGGGAAATTCTCGTTGATCGGAAGAGAAGAAGACGGGGCATTTGGAAGACGAGACAGGTGGTCCGCAATAACGTTGTCAGATCCTTTTTTATCCTTAATGGTAAGGTCAAATTCTTGAAGTAGAAGGATCCAACGAATGAGACGAGCCTTAGCATCCTTTTTAGAGAATAGATACCTAAGTGCGGAATGATCGGTATAAACCGTGATGTGTGAGCCAACTAGATAAGGCCTGAATTTTTCTAGAGCAAAAACAACTGCCAAAAGTTCTTTTTCAGTGGTCGTATAATTGATTTGGGCATCGTTCAAAGTCTTACTCGCATAGTAAATGACGTGAAGAATCTTATCGATACGTTGTCCTAGGACAGCGCCAACAGCGAAATTTGAGGCATCACACATGATTTCAAAAGGCAGCTTCCAATTAGGAGAGCAGATGATCGGAGCAGAGACAAGTTCATTTTTAAGATGCTCGAAATATGAAATGCAATCAGAATTGAAGTCGAAAGGAACATCCTTACCAAGAAGATTGGTCAACGGTCGAGTGATTTTGCTAAAATCTTTTATAAAGCGACGGTAAAAACCAGCATGACCTAAAAAGGATCGGATGTCCTTAACTGATTTGGGAATGGGAAGATTTGAAATAACTTCAATTTTGGCTTTGTCTACTTCAATTCCTTTGTTAGAGATGACATGTCCCAAAACAATGCCATGTTTAACCATGAAGTGACACTTTTCCCAATTAAGCGTTAAGTGTTTCTCTTTACAGCGATTAAGAACAAGATCGAGATGATGTAAACACTCAGTGTAGGAATCCCCAAATATGGAAAAATCATCCATGAACACTTCCAAAAATCGCTCGATCATATCAGAAAAAATGCTAATCATGCACCTCTGAAAGGTTGCAGGTGCATTACAGAGACCAAAGGGCATACGTCGGTACGCAAATGTACCAAACGGACAAGTGAAAGTGGTTTTCTCTTGGTCCTCAGGAGCGATAGGGATTTGATTATAGCCCGAGTACCCATCAAGGAAATAGTAGTACTCATGACCAGCTAGTCGTTCTAACATTTGATCGATAAATGGCAGAGGGAAATGATCCTTTCGTGTTGCAGCGTTAAGTTTCCTATAGTCAATGCAAACACGCCAACCGGTCTGGGTGCGGGTTGGAATAAGCTCGTTAGCTTCATTTTGGATCACGGTAATCCCTGATTTCTTAGGTACGACATGAATCGGACTAACCCATTGACTGTCAGAAATCGGGTAGATTATTCCATTGTCAAGGCATTTAAGGATTTCAGCACGAACTGCTTCTTTCATGATAGGGTTTAGTCGACGCTGGGGATCCCGAGTGGGTTTGGCATCATCTATAAGGTGGATTCGATGTTGGACTATCGAGGGACTAATCCCCTTAATATCAGCCATGGACCAACCAATTGCCTCTTTATTTTTCTTAAGAATGGGAAGGAGCAATTGTTCCTGCTCTAATGTAAGGTCA
This sequence comes from Allium sativum, assembly GCA_030737875.1. Classification (NCBI taxonomy): domain Eukaryota; kingdom Viridiplantae; phylum Streptophyta; class Magnoliopsida; order Asparagales; family Amaryllidaceae; genus Allium; species Allium sativum. The sequence continues at coordinate 710,305,934 of CM060924.1, read as the reverse complement.
GAAGCGATGATGACAGGAAAAGTTTCATTGTCTCCTAAGTAAGCGTACTTAAGATGACTGGGCAACACTTTGAGTTCAGATTTTGGGGGCGACTCAACCGAAGAAATTGGTTGAGGGATAGACTCATTTGTGAGAGGCTCGACATGAATCGAATCAGAGACATTTTCGGGAGTATCTTGAAACAAAGTTTCGTAATCTGATTCAATTTCGTTATTCAGATGGTCGAGCTCAGATTCATTATCGTGGACAGCATGGATTTCAGAAAACTGGTCCACATAAGAGTTAGGAGAGTTTTCAGTTCTGAAGATGTTTAGCTCGACAGTCATGTTACCAAAAGAAAGTTGCATAGACCCATTTCTACAGTTGATGAGAGCATTAAAGGTTGCTAAGAAGGGTTGTCCTAGAATCAAAGGGATTTGGTTTGCAGGATTGCTAACCTGTTGAGTTTCTAAGACAATAAAATCAACTGGAAAGATGAATTCGCCAATTTTGATCAACACATCCTCGATTTCGCCCACAGGTTTCTTAATTGAACGGTCAGCAAGCTGAAGGGTAACCTTGGTGGGTTTCAATTCTCCTAGCCCTAATTGGCGATAGACGGAATATGGAAGCAAGTTAACACTAGCACCTAAGTCTAGCAGACATTTATCGATTTTCTTGTCCCCAATAGTACATGATATTGTGGGGCAGCCAGGATCTTTGTATTTCACTGGCATTGATTGGGACAAGACTTCGCTTAGAGTTGCCGCTAGAAACACTTTCTTAGGTACATGTGTATGACGTATTTGAGTGCACATATCTTTTAGAAATTTTGCGTATTGTGGAACTTGTTGTATAATATCTAAAAGAGGAATGTTCACTTTAACTTGCTTAAATATTTCAAGGATTTTTTCTAGTTGATCCGTCTTTTTCCTAGGTCGGAGTCTATGAGGGAATGGAGCAGACAACTCAGTAGGTTGGGCTACTTGAGTTTGAGGATGGTCCTTGTCAGAAATTGGCTCAATGTTTTGATCTGAGTTGGTTGAATTTTCGATAGGGTTTGGAAGATCGTCCGGTAAAGCATTTGGGTTGACCACATGGTTGTCAATCTTTTTGCCGGATCTAAGAGTCGTGACCGCATTCAAGTGACTCACGTTTGAATCTTGAATGATGTGAATTTGGTTGGAGTTAGGATTTTGACGGTTGGGGTTTGGAATGGGTTGACTCGGGAAAGTGCCTCTTTCCCGTTCGCTTACGGAAGTGGCTAACTGACTCATTTGCATTTCAAGTTTAGCAATCGATTGACTCGTGTTTTGCATGTGCGAAGTCAATAAATTTTGAAGATTGGTATTTGATTGGAGATTTTGAGTCGTCGCTTTAGTTAATTCTTCGAGAGTTTTCTCCAGTGATGTCAATCGTTTATCATCTTGGGGAACAAAAGATTGTTGTGCTTGGTTTTGAAAAGGTGACGCAGGATGTTGGAATTGAGTTTGTTGAAAGGGAGGTTTCGAAGGATTATTCGAAAATGACTGAAAAGGTGGTCGAACTGCATTCGAATTTGCATTGTTTTGGGTCCAAGAGAAGTTAGGATGGTTTTTCCAACCTGGATTGTATGTTGGGGAGAATGCGTCATTCCTAGCTTTGTTAAATGCGTTGAGTTGTTCCAATGAATGTGGGCATTGATCAGCTATGTGGTTAGGATCGTTACATTTGTAACATGAGGTCTGAGACGCTTGAGCTTTATTTATTTGAGTTGATGAAAGGACATTATCGAATTTGGATATCATCGCGTCTATTTTTTCTTCTAAGGCTACTGATGATCCTACCGAATGAGCGTTAGATCGGGAATAAATCGATTTCTCGTTAGAGCTTTCCCATTGAGCTGATTTTTCGGCCAAATTTTCGAGAAATTGCCAAGCGGCATTGTGATCTTGGGCTAGAAAATTTCCTTGGCACATTGATTCGAGCATGGTTCGAGAGTTATTTTCAAGTCCATCGTATAAAATTTGACAAAGAGTCCATTTTTCGAAATTATGATGTGGACATTTGACTAGAAGCTCTTTAAATCTTTCAAAATATTTTGCAAAGGAATCACCCCCAAATTGACGAAAATTGATGATTTCATTTCGAATTTTAGATGTTTTTTCCAGAGGGTAAAATTTCTTTAGAAAAATGTTTACAAATTCACCCCAAGTTCCAATCGTATTTGAAGGCAAGCTATACAACCATTTCGCAGCATAATCGGTAAGTGCAAATGGAATTAACCTAAGTTTGATTCCATCGTCACTTAATTGTTGAAATTTCATGGTTGCACAAACTTGTTCAAATTTGGTCAGGAAAATATAAGGATCATCACATTCTAAATTACCGAACTTTGGAAGAGTATTTATGTGATTCGAATGAATTTCAAAGTGGTTACCCGTTGGGGCGAGCAGTATGATGCAAGAAGGAATAGAAACCCGATCGGGGAAGTATCTATCCATAAGAGATCGAGGGGGATTTTCTTCGGCCATGGTTAAAGAACTGTTTGTTCGAACTAGACGATTATCTGAAGGATCACGAGTCCAATGACGCATGCACTAGCGAGAAGAATAAAGGAAGACGAGAAAAAACAAATTTGAGACGCGATTTTTTTTTTTTTTACAAAACGAGAATTATTTTGAATTTTTTTTTTTTTTAAAGAAAATGAATTAGACACAAAAGTTTTTTTTTAAAATGAACCTAATGCGATTTACAATTTCTAGAATTATATAATGACGGTTTGATTTATTTCAACAAAAGACTTCTCAGCCAGTTAACGGACAGGAGTTATCGGTGCACCAGGAATCACCCTAGCAATGCAGCCGAAGGTTTAAGTACCTTCAGAGGAACAACCGATATAATATTTACGAATCACCATAATATTTATAAACAGTTATTACTATGCCGTAGTCTAGACACCGAGAAATAATCCGTTTGAACTAAACCAAATTGTCAAAATATAATGAAGTCCTTAGAAAGTAAAAACAAAACTACGATGAATGCGGATTTTTTTTTTTATCAGTCATAGAATGAACAGTCTCAGAACAGTCACAGAACAGTCAATTGCAGAGATAAAAGAAAACAATTTTTTTTTTCTTTACAAGCAAGTCGATGCCCTGCAGAAGAGTTTTACAAGCAATGTCTCTAATTTTTTTTATTTGCAGCAGCGGTCCCTGTAGAGTTAGAAAATACTCACCTTGATCGGCAGTCCGTCCAGTGCAGTTGAGTCGCGCTAGCGCGTTCACACCCCACTTGGTGTGCAACCGCTTGAACCTTGAATAGTTCGTTGCTTTCTGTTGATGTCGCCTCCTATTAATCGCTTGACTGCGCTGCGGCACGGGTTCGGGGTAGGAGCCCGATTTTTTTTTTAAGGCCTTTTTCTAGTATCCACTGTACCTGTTTTTTTTTCTAAAAAAAATAAAAAAAATTCTCAAACTTTTTTTTCTTGAAAAGCAAATGAAAAAAAAACTAAACTAAATTAAATACAAAAAAAAAAAACTAAACTAAGTTCAAAAAGGAAACGTAAAAAAAAAATGCAAACAACAGAAAACTAAGAAAGTCGAATTTTTTTTTTTTTATATGTGTTCACTCAATATGGCAACATAGGGATCAGAACAATCCAATGGACAACACAAGGACCATACAAAACCAGGGTAAAACAAAACCAAGGCAAACAAAATGCTTGAAAAAAAAAACTAATCCACCTTAAACGCCTCAACACAATATAATAAATACCCCAAAAAACCTAAATACCACACGCTCAATATAAGGACAGAGAATTTAAGTCAAACCCCAAAAATCGCCCCAAACCAAATACCAACGCAAGGAGCTCGCACGATATAACACAAATCTGAATCGCCCCCCTCAAAGCAAAAGCAAAAATCGGCGGCCCTTTTTTTTTCGTAATCGATTCAGGGTTTCTAATTGGGTGAACGAATTGGGGTTCGAATTGGCTAGGGATTCGATTGGGGATTTCCAGAAAGGCGATGTTTGAGTTGCGATTTTTGAGGGTAATTAAAGTGAGGTGGTTTTCTAGTGGAGGGTTTCGTTATTATAAACTGACGTGAAGTAGTGAAAGATGAGGGGGTTGGTCGAGGTCGGTGGTCAATGGGATGAGGACGTTGGGGATTTGCAAATTCGAGAAAGGTTTCTTTTTTTTTGGTTTCGAATTTCTGCTAAGTATTTAATGATAGTCGAATTTGTTGTAGTTTGAATTGTGGTTGAACTTTTGATTGTGAAGGTATTTCAATTTAGGTTGAGGGGGATTTAGGAAGGTGGATCGAATTGAGCGCAGGAGGGGAAGTTTTATTTGCCATTGGAGTTCGGGCAACGTTTTTGAGAGCTATGGTAGCGTTTGAACTTGAGGTGAAGGCTGGTGATAACAGGTCTAGGTTTGAATGGTGGTATTGGGTGAACTGATGATGGAGGAATTGGATGGTGTTGAAAAACTTGAAGGTGGTGAAATCAAAAGGGATCTGTGAACGCTTTCAGTCGAGGGTGAGAGGAAGAAGCAAGGTGGTGTGCGGCTTGACAGTAGGGAGGAGTGTTGGAATTTGCGTGGAGGAGAGGAGTCGAGCTGACTGTAGGAGGTTAGATGTTGAAGTTTGTTGAAGGTTGTGGTACAAGGTGGACTGTTTTTATGCGAGATGAGAGTATCATGCAGGATTGAGGAGATTCTGTTCTAGCTGTTCTATGGTGTATCTGAGGGCTTTTGGCAGTAGCAACGTGGATGGCTGCGGATTTTGTTGATTCGTTGTGGACTGTATGGGGTTTTTGGAAGGCAGAGAGGAACTTTTGGGAACAAATGTAGAGAGCACAGTTTTTTTTTATGTATATATTTGTAGAAGGAAAGAAATGTAAAATGAAAGAAATAAAAATTGTAAAGGCGAAAGAAAAAGGAAAGAAACTAAAACAAAAAGCGGTAAGATTTTTTTTTTTTTTGATTTACAGATTATAGTATCAACGATGTTAATACCAAATCAGCTGCTCAAGATTTTTTTCTATCTATGCTAGAAAACAAAAGGGAACAAAATAAAATACAATTTTTTTTGTATGAAAAATAAAAATAAAAATATAAAATGAGAAAATTATAACTCGAAGGATTTAAAAATAAAAATTATTTTGGTCCCCGGCAACGGCGCCAAAATTTGTTTGCGAACAAATTATGCAATTGTAAACAACTGTAAAATTCGTTCGGATTTCCTAAACAACAAGGATTGTTGTAGAGGGTGTCGAACTCTGGGACCAAAAATATTTTAATTAATAAATCCAATCAAGTTATCCCTAACTTTTGATTGGTGGAAAACAAAGAAAATCGCAGGAATTAAATAAAAGAGAGTTTTAACACTAAGTGAAAGCAATTAGGGGATAATGACATAGATCAGATTCATAATCATCAATAGCCAAAAGATTAACCAGATCTAATACATGTTTCTGTCACAAACATGAATCAACGATAATAGGTTTTTAGAAACAAATATGTAAATAACGACAAGCATAGCCTATGCAGGAGCTCAGCTCTACAACCATAGACTATCAGGACAGATTCACTAATTAATTTCTAAACCCCTAAAATTAGATCTAGATCTGATAATTGTTAGACCGAACACGAATATACCCTGTGAAGGAGCATAGCTCTTAAACGACATAGGATATTAAGGTTCAGATCTAACCCTAGGTTCAGATCTAGATCTATATACATGAATTCCTCATCCTTTGGCTATGTGATTCATATTGAATCATACTATCAGCGTCATCACCCCCTAATCAAAAGGGATTAGCTAGACATAGCTAAAGAAGAAGAAAAACAGAAATTAAATAACAAGAACATAAATAAAACTAAAACTAAATAGAAAAGAGGAAGAAGAACGATTTTATTCCAAGAAGAGAATTGCAGAATAAAACCCAATGTGTTTTTTACAAGACTAAGATACAATGTATTTATAGCTGATATGACAAAGGCTAGCTAGCTGATTACATAATGTGGGACTAAAGAAATACCCCAAATAACACATAAGCCAGTGTGAACGCAGCTTTAGAGTGAGGGGTCTAGCAAATAGGCTAGTGCGAACGCAACATGAGTAAGAGGCCTTCCAAATGAGCTAATGTGAATGCAGTTTGAGTCTTTATTGAGCCAAATCTTCTTAACTGAAATATAATTGCAACAGTTCTTCAAGCTTTAGACTCTTCAAGCTTTAGCAATTTTAAACTTCACTCTTTTTAAGCAAATTCTTCATACTTTATCCATCAAATGCTCTAAATCATGCTTCTTGTCAACAATCTGAAAACACAGCTATAAATACACAATATCAATTATTTAAAAGATAAAATAAGATAAATATGCGGATAAAATATACACATTTACGTGTATATCAGAAAATAAGCCTCACATTTATCGGACTAGACGAAGTGAATGCCATTCTTACTAAGGCTGGTCAAAGGAAGCACAACGCGGAAAAAGTCTTTGATGAAGCGGAAGTAATAACCCACCAAACCTAGAAAACTACAAATCTCATGAACACTGTCAAGCCTCTTCCAATTTTAGATAGCTTCGATCGTAGAAGTATCTACTAAAATGGCCTTAGAAGAAGTGATATGGCCTAAGAACTTAACTTTCCTAATCCAGGAATTGAACTTAGAAATTTTAGTTTTGAGTTAAAGCTGAGAAGGGTACCTAAAATGATTCTTAAATAGCTAGCATGTGGCCTTAGACTTTGAATATAATCAATGAATACAAGAAGTTTTTTATCAAGGCAATCCCGAAATACTCGATTCATAAGATTAACGAAATACGGGGTAACATTCGTCAAACCGAATGGCATAACGAGCCACTCATAAGAACCATATCGAGTGCGGATTGGGGTGAGAGGAATGTTGTCCCCGCGACTTGAAGCTAATGAAATACTATGGCCAGATCAAGTTGGGAAAATATTTTTTGCTTCGCTCGATTTGATCAAACATATTGTTGATCCTAGGCAATGGATAACGATTCTTGATGGTAACTCGTTAAGCTTGTGATAATCGACTCATCGCTTAAGAGTCCCATCGGACTTCCTCACGAATGCCACGACGACACTTCATGGTGATGATATAGATCCAATAAAATTCTTAGCTTCATGTTCAAGAAGTTGCAACTGAAGCTCCTCATTCTCTTTAGTTGACATCATAGTCGGAGGCCGACTCACTAGCTGGGCACTAAGAACTAAATAGGTGCGAAACTCAATAACCCATTTGGATCGAAAACCCAAAACTGGTTCAAACAAATCAGCGAAGTCACACACTGTAAGAATACAAGACACATCATTCTCATCATCCTGGTTTCGTGACTCAATAGAAAATAAGGATGCCTCTAAATCTAAATTGACATATTGAAGAAAGAGATAATAAGTCGGGGAAGTCAGGATGTCTAAGATAGAAAATCCGATCAACAATAAGAACCATGGTCTTGTATCAGACGATCCAGTCCATACCAAGAATCATATCAAACCCAAAGAATAAATTACATGCAAATTCGCATAGAAGGAAAAGCTACACAAAAATAACTTGACATCTTCACACACAAAATTAAGTGTCTCAGATCCCCCAGTACAATTCGCAATCCGAAGAGAAGTCAACATGCATACAACATCCAAAGATAAGATATCAAAAAGTTCTTTCGATATGAATGAATGTGATGCGCTTTGTATCGAATAAAACTCGAATAGAACGATCTCTAAATAATAATGAGCCCTCGAGAATAGAAGGCGTGCCTCTAGCCTGAGAAGAACAACTAGATGCACTTGCCACATTAAGGAAACCAGGATTAGTCCTTTTGGCCTCTTAGGACAAAAATAGACCTCAAGACCCTCTCTCTTACAATGACCACACACATGGGGCTTTGAACATGCTCTTGCAAAATGGTCGGGTGATCCATAATTGTAACAAGTATTGACAGAAGAAGGTCCTTCATGAGACTGAGAACTTGAGCCAATTGGTTTCTTCTTCATACTTTGGTGGAAAGACATGGGTTTGGAAAAAATAAATGCTTCTTGTTCCGATTTCCCCAAACAACATCCTCATCATCAATATCTTTCTCCATCTCGACTTCCTCGAGATAAAGAGCTGCATCTACTAATTCTTCAAAGGTCAACTTAAGCTGCAACATAAGGAGCTTTTTGAGATATTTCTTAAGTCCACCCACAAACGTAAAATTTTACTTATAAGAGATAGAAATGTGCTCTATGCCATACTTAGACAAGGCCTCAAAAAGTGTGGCATACTCACAAACAATCAACTTCCTTTGCTTAAGGGTCAAGGAAGCGACGGTCAGGAATCTCCTTCTTGGACTCTGGAACAAACTTAAGTTCAAATCTCTCCTTAACCTGTTTCCACTCTAAGGTGGACTCATCAATTTCGACCATAAGAAACTCGTAACAATTAAGGGAACGATCTTGTATCATGTTCAATGCTACAAGAACGTAGTTATGCACATAAATCTCCGTTCGTGTGAAAATATGCTCACACATGCAAAGCCAAGACTGAATCTAAAGAATGTCTCAATTCCTTTCAATAGAATCCCACCAAGATGTGTGAAATCGCTATACATTCGCGCAAATGCAGATTTACGCTGAGGAGAAGATCAGGGAGGTGCAGGAGGTTGAGTACTCGTGATAAGCTCAAGTATCTGATCTGTAGACATATTTACCCCTTTGGGGCAATAATCACTAGAAGGTATGGCACTCTCATTGGGGTGTGGGCTATTGGACTACCTAGCTAACCCTTTGGGGAATGAGCCACTAGATGGCCTAGCTCCCGAAATACGTTCTCTACCACGACCAGACATAAGCAGAAAATTTGAAATAAGTTAACATTATTCACTTGAAGAAGATATCATCTACGAAATTAAACATAAAGGGAATACTATTGAATTTCAACTTCACATTCCTAGACGTATTCCACTTAAACAATTCAACTAGATATAAGGAAGGCTAAGGACGTGAAATGATCACTTTGGTCAGGTAATGATGCTTGTATTTTATTATACATCATTGTATCGTAATCTGAAAATTATCCTGTATTTGTATCTCATTTTGTTCTGAACACGACTCTGATACCAAGCCATGGTGCCCCATCCCGAGGCCAATATTAACAAAGAGTATTAACTAGTGATATTGTCTGTTAATATGGAGAATAGGGCTTGTTAGGAGCAACCATCCATAATATTGTATCAAATAAGTATTGGATATGTCGATATATTTATTTCCTTTTTATCTTGCTAAGTATTGACATACTTAATCTTTATCTAATACACTACTATGGTGGCTGTACGATCTATTCAGAACATAATACAATATAATGATATATGCAAAATTACAGAACAACAGAACATATATACATACATGCAGATACATCATATACAATACATCATACATCACATATGGTCTAATAAGTCACTACACAAATATATATATACACACACACATTATTACCCCCACAAAAGAATATACATAATCATATTTGATAAGGGCTATACTAGAGTACAACAAAAACTATGTGATCCAAAAAGGGAAGGCCATGGTATCCACAGATGAACTGATAAGCATGAGCCAAAAGATCCTAACCTACGACTCTGTCTGACCTGAGGTATAAAAAGACGAGTCATTCTAACTTGAATCGGATAATTATCATAAGATATGGTAAAATAACTCATTAATGGTAAATTTCTTTTAGGACATAAAGGAAAAAACTAATAAACTTCTATATACATTCACATGGATAGAATCGAAATTCAAGTTAAAGAGATAAACATAGGAAAATAATTATGTTTGGTTCATGGATTCATTACCACCGGATTCATTCAAGGGAGAACATGTGAGATCATGAGAAAGTTACACCAAATCCAAATCATCGAAAACGGAAATCACAAGTATAACTTATATAAAGGAATCACCACGCATACACTAGAGTCTCCAGATAATTTGGAGCAATATATGTATAATGATCATATTAAAATGGAAAAAACACAATAAACACGAGAAACCTCAAAAATCACCAAATGTTGGATCCAACCACCAGAGTGGCAAACTGATGTGCACGTAAGAATGCACATTTATATTCATATATTTATCCTTGTTTAGTTTAAATAAATGTCATTTGTGGGTATTTTATCACGTTTAAACCATGATTTAATTGATTTCAAAATATCATGCATTCATCATCATACAAAGGAAAAATGGTCACTTTTGTGCTTACGTTATTTTGAGAATTTTTACTTAGACATTTGTCATTATTTTTGTAGAAATTTGGTGCATATGGAAGAAGGCTTCATAGAGATTTATATGTATACAAAGGAAAAAAGAGGAAATCAATGCCTTTCCAAGAAAGAGGAAATCAATGCCTTACCAAAAAAAGAGGAATCAAAAAAAGTCTTCATGAATCATTATTGCTAAAGACAAAAGGAAGCTTGATGAAGGACATTCTTAGTAGCATGCTAAAAGTTGAATTAGGGTTTTAAACATTTATAGATAACCCATGTATGTTGATGTAAAAAGGATCTTGGATTTTATTTAATTTAGAGCGGAGGCTGAAATCAAAACCTATATTTTTCTTCCATGGCTTCTTAGCCATTTCTCTTATGTAATCCCAGTTTAATGCAATTTTATTTCTTGTTCATTTAATTTTTGTTATTTACTTTATGTATTAGTGTAGTTTAGTTTTATGCAAGTAGATTAAATCTATTATGTTGTTGCTTAGTCCTTCTTTTGTTTTATTCATATTTATGTTGAAACTTACGTGTGTTGATTCAGTAACACATATGAGTAACTAATCCCTTTGATTTGGGGGTAATAAAGCTCTCTAACTTTATGTAAATTCAACATTTGTATGATTCGTGATCTCCAATTTGTTCTTCATGTTAGTGGATGTTGATGTAAGTTTATACAAGTGATTTTGATAGTCTATGTTTGTTGACAACAAAATAGGCTATGCTTAGTCAATGTAAACACAAATTACATCAATATTTGCTAAGTGGTCATTGATTTTGAAATGAAAGCAAGAATAAAATTTCATGGTTTATAGTTCAATTAATTGTTCATAAGCCATACTTAATTTTTTTTTCTTAGTTCCATTTTCATGAAAATCATAAGTGGTTTAAATGTTGCTTTATGTCACTTAATGTAGATCATAGATCGTACGTTTGTTAATTTGCATAAATATGAGAGGGGATTTACCTCTAAATTGCTTTCATTTCATATCTAGCTTCCAACTTAGTTCTAGCGTTAATTAGTTTTTGTTAGTTAAATCAATCTGAATTTGGGTTTAATTTGATTGAATAAGACTGAAATTACTTCTTTCTCGGCGGATCGACTCATAATCGCCATGTACTAACAATTGTACGTCATGCGCTTGCGGTTTTATTAAAATATTTTGTTGACGGTTTTCTAATTCGATTGAAAATCCATTTGCAAACAAGTTTTTGGCGCCGTTGCGGGGGAAAGAATTTAATTTTATTTTATTCTTCATATTAATTTTGTTGTTCTTCTAAACAAAAATTGTGTGTGTTTATTTTCTTTTCTTGTGTTTGTGTGTATATTTAATTGTGCATTGTTTGTTTTTGGTATGTGTATTTGTGTTTTCCTTCTTTAAAAATAAAAAAAAATAAAATACATGCCTTTTGTTATCACTTTCTTTCCTGTTTTCAATACAATTTTCTCCTTTTCTTTCATTTATTTCTTTCCAAATTTTCTCCAAATATCTTCCCTTTTTTCTTACAAATAATTTTAAAAAAATCATTGCTTTCCTTTTTCTCCCTCTATAATTTTCTTTCCCTCCTTTGCCTTACATTCCCTGACTCCCTTCCTTCTTTTCTTTCCAGTAATTAATTAAAATTATTTCTTTCTAGTTCTTCTTTTCTTTACACTCTAGTAATACTTCTGCTTTAAGTTATCTGCCAATTCACAATCTTCTATTTCATCACCAGTATATAACTATCCACCCAAGCCCTTCTGAATTCCATTCTTCTACCTTCTCCATATAATTCCTACAAAATACCCATCAACCTACTAATCAACTTCACAAGCTCCTCCATCACGCAAAACACATCTGTTCATTGCTGACAAAAAAACCAGATTCACCTCCCTCTCTTCTTGGCTGCCATTCACCCTCAAATTCCCAAATCACTGACTTCACCACAAAAAATAGCCGCACACTTTCCTCCAACTTGCCAACATAAGCAGCCTGAACCACCATTTCATCTACCCGACATAATTGCTCATCCCCTCCTGATCATCTCCTCAAACCACTTCTTTCTCCATAACTCACACCTATAACTGCAGTTACCACACAAACAACCACTGTTAATCAAAGCCCCAGTACAATTTTCCTTCCATCGACAAAGCACCACCAACCCCTGATCACCCTCAAATAGTGAACCACAATTCACATCCTCAAACCTCCTGTAAAATCCACTTGCTTGCATTACCCTTTCAACCTCCACAAATTCTGAGTCATCCTGCATACCATCCTGTATTATCTCCTCTACTACAATCAAATCATGACGCCTTCTCACCTCCCCTTGCATACCATCTCCATCCTTTTTCTACAGTCAACATTTCCTTCAACTCCACCCTGGAACATTCATCACCACAACAACAACCCCTCTCTAGCACAAACTCCAGTGCAAATACCAAACTTTAGACATCTTCTTCCAACTACTTCATCGCAAATTTGCAACTTAAAAACACCCAGTCTGATACCAGACAATTCCCCCCCCCCCCCCAAAACCTCAAAACCTCACTAGAAATCAACCTCAAACTCGCTGCAACCTTCCCTCGATTTATCATTCATACCAGCATAGAACAAGTTTGAAAAGCCATTAACCAATGAAACTCTTCCAAAACCCTCAATTCTTTTTCGCATCAACCATCGGCCTTCATCTTCCTCCATAACTCCTCCACGCAACCGAACCCCTCTTCATTTTAGCCCCTTCAAATACCATATTCAAATACACATCGTTATGCCGAAGTCACAAATTCAAAGTTGCCTCCGTTCATCCTAAATCACTTCTAAAGTCAAAAGTCAATTTTCTTTTGCGGGATTTGCTTGTTTCATATCAACTTCTATTTCGGTTTCATAATTCAGGAGAGATTTTTCTGGAAGCTACGATTGAATTTTATTTCATTTGGGAATATAATGAGTGTGATGAAGAATTTTAGAATGGCATGGGCATAAATGGTCGGCCCTTCTGGTGTTTAATTGGGCCGTAGTTTGACATTTTTAGAAAGGTGTTCTTTTTAGTTAATTTGAGAACAGTCATTGAAGTTAAGAAATAAAAGGAATACTTGGCTTTCATAGTTTTAGTTGAGCTCACTGTTTCTGATTTTCTTTCATTTGACTTTGTTTTCTTTAGGCCATTTTATTATTATTTCCACGCAAAAAAAAATCACTTGCCTTTCACTTGTATATATATCATTTTCACTTTTCAGGGGATAAAATTAGCGGACATGAATTGCTTGCTTTGCTCAAAAATCATTGACGCTTGCTTGCTTGCTTTTAAAAAAATGCCATTAAGAATAAATTGCTAGTAAACTTCTATGTCCTCAGGTATCGTGCTCTAATCTTGGTTTTTATTTTCCTTGCATTGTTGATTGCTTGCATTTGCATAAAAAAATACAAAAACAAAATAAAATTTCATTCGTAGTTCCATTGCTGTTCACGTTTAATTTCTGTTTTGCATTCATCTCATTTTATTTTTATTTTCTAAGGACATTGTTATAATTTGACAAACTAGTTTCTTTCTAACGAATTATTTCTCAGCCTCTAGACTACGGTAGAGTAGTAACCGTTTATAAATATTATGGTGATTCGTAAATATTACATCGTTTGTTCCTCTGAAGGTACTTCAACCTTCGGCTACATTGCTAGGGTGATTCCTGGTGCATCGATAATTACCATCCATTAACTGGCTGAGAAATCTTTTGTTGAAGTTAATGTAAACATCATTATATAATTTTAGAAAATTTGCAAATAAGTAATTTGCATTCATATAGTTGCATTAGGTTCATGCATATAAAAAAAAGAAAAAAAAATGCAAAAATCCAAAATCTAAAAAAAAACAATTTTCTTTTGTGAATATTTCTTTTTCTCATACTAAATATAAAATTAAAAAAGAAGCCTTCTTGAAAATGTCCCAATTTCCTTATCCTCATGAATTTTATGATAGTTGTAAAAATCAATATAATCCATATAATTTTACACCAAATTCATGTGGATGTTTTAATAACAACCATTATACAAACAATTTGGATTTTACACCACCAACTTTTCAAAATTTTAAAGATAATCCCAATTTTGCACCACAAAATTTTCAAAATTACGACCAACCCTCAGATCTTGAAACAAATATTGAATCTTTACTTGAAATGAGCACACAACAAAATCAAAGAATAAATGAATGGTGTAATTCAGATTTGTGCGACAATTCAAGTTAGAGTTTTCAAAATAATCAGAATTCAAATTCAACTTCAAATTCAAATGATTTTGATTATATATAACCCTTGTCAATCCAATTTTGAACTCCAAAATGAATTGCAAATTCAAAATGAAACGTGAATAACTCTTTAAATGGTTTTGGCAATGAGAATAATTTCAATGGTGGTGCAACCGAAAATTTTTGTTCTCAGCAATTTCAAATTGAAAATTCTCATGTAAATAATTATAAATTTGATTTTGTTGAGCAAAAGAACGAATTTCCCGATAATCTCATGAATTTATTGTTTCAAGACTACTTGAATTTTCGTGAAAAACAAAATAATCAAAACTGAATGTGTGAAGATTCGAATGATAATCCATCTTTTACCACAATCGATGATTTTCAAATAACAACTTTTGAAATTGATGATCGTCTTAATGAAATTGTTGAAAGCCCTACGATTGATTTGAATTTAAGTTCTCTTGAAAATGAAGACGTCAATCTTCAATTTTTTCCTCCTCTCTCGGATTCTAAATTTTTAAAAAATTTAGCGACTTTAGATTGTCAACCTGACAAAAATTATGAAGTTGTTAACAATTTTTTAAGCAAGGACGAGTTTGATGAGCGAAAATTTCTTAAACTGGTTGACGATAATATTGTTGGGTCTGAAAATGAAAATGAAACATTTGAAAACTTTGAAATTCTTGAGGTTGAAAACAACGAAACTACTGAATGTGATCTTAAACACAATGACAATTTTTCTAAAACTGTTGAAACTCCATGTGACTTGATCGTTTGAACTGAACCTCACTGTGATCACTTGTTTTTCAATGATAAATTTCTGCAATACATGAACTCTTTTTGGAATAACACAGTTTTTGAGAAAGCACAATTTCAAAATTTGTTGAAAATTCATTTGTTTGGTTTTAACTTTAGGTTTATGATTGAACCTTTAGTCAACAAAATTTCAAATATCAAAGCAAAACTGAACATTATTTCTCAAAACAAGTGTGGGGGTGAGCACAGTGCACACATCTCTCAACTTATACATCATCTGAACAAATCAAACGTTGTTTTTGAAACTTTTACTGAACCCCGACTCATTGACCTCTCTATAGTTGCTACAGAAATTCAGTTCGATTTTAGGATCAACTGTAAGCTCAACTTTTTAAAATTGGCTACTCAAACTTTTGAAAAAACAAATTTGTTTTTCCAAATCTGAAACATAATATAAAATCCCTTATGATTTGGTTTTCTGTGCTCAAGTTGTTTCTCATAATCTTAGTGAGGTTGATCCATTGGCCCACTGAGGACCGATTCATTTATTCACAGACAGTGTATTTTCTGCACGTGTATTCGGTAAGACACACTAACCCTCTTTTGTATATATGTAAATATTCTCTTGTTAAATAATTTCCTTTCACTAAGATATGTTTGATTGACGACTGTGGGGACACAGTCTATTTTTAAGTGGGGGGGGGGAGAGGGGAGGTGTCTCATTTTCATTCTGTTTTGCATAGTTCAAGTTCGCATTTTTCTCTCTTTTTTTTAAAAAAAAAAAGAGTTTCGCACCTCTATTTACTTCTAAATAAGGCATGATGGAGTTAGAATATAATTTTGGTCGTTCGAATAAAATGTTTGAAAATTTACTTCTCTTAGCCAATAACCAAAGGAAAGTTTGAATTATGAGAAAATTTGATGTAATTGGTATATAGGGAGATTCGTAGGTGATGAGTATGAAATGTTTTCTGAATTGTAATCCGATTAAATGAATGGTTAATTTAGACTACTTGTGATAAGATTTTAAATCTTTTAAGTGAAGTTGTGCTAGGATATCCTCGCTTAGATCTCTCTCTTATAAAAAAATATTAAAAAAAAGAAGAAAAAAAGGAAAAAAAAGAAGTGTATATATATAATAATCCAAGGGTATCCAATATTGCTAGTACATCTAGCGTTGGTGTGCAAACCCGCCAAGCTCTTTCCAACATCTTGTTGACAAAGTCAGCGTCGGTATACCTTGGTCTCATTTTATGAGTTGGACACCTTAGGATTACCGACCCTCACGTAAGTCGTAATGCAATGTAGGGGTGGTATACCAAGGTATTTGTAAATATTAATAATGTGAATATTTTGTAATAAAGAGAGAGTTGGCACTTAAAATCCAAGCACACTCTTCACTTATTCGACCTAACTTGTTAACAAAAAGGAAGTTGAGATGTCGTTTTACGACTATTGATATCAATTATAGAATTCATTACATATTTGCAGTATGTTTCTACTGAAACAACAGGCTAAGCTGGAGGAGTTTGTGATGCTAACATGGCTTTTGTTTGAAGTTTTGATTAGTAACGGACTCAAATTTCATAGTGACGACCCAAATTTGTGTTAACTCATTCATGTAAAATTTAAAAGTAAATTATCCATTTGTAAATATTCCTTTAAGAACTTGCATTCATATTGTAAATATTTTCGAATTTTGCATTTTGTACATACTTGTTGCTTTTGGATTTTGTGGGTAGTATCCGTTGAAAACCCTCACGAGACAACACTCTTCCTACTGGGGACAGCCAGGGGTTTAATGGTTTGTTGCATACGTTCAGTGCAATCGTGCTCCCTACCAAAACGAATTTAGCTTAGTTTTTTAGTTTATTCAAGGACAAATAAAAAGATAAGTGTGGGGGTATTTGATGTGCAAATAAAAAAGCAGATCTATATTCATCTATCTATCCTTGTTTAGTTTTAAAAAAGGTCATATGTGGGTATTTTATCATGTTTAAACCATAATTCAATTGATTTCAAAATATCATACTGTCATCATCGTACAAAGGAAAAATGGTCATTTTTTGTGCTTATGTTACTTTAAAAAATTTTACTTGGATATTTTTCATTATTTTTGTAGAAATTTGGTGCATAAGGAAGAGGGCTTCATAAAGATTTATATGCACACAAAGGAAAAAAACGGAAATCAATGCCTTGCAAAAAAAAGAGAAGATCAATGCCTTGCCCAAAAAAAAGAGGAATCAATTCAAGTAGAAGATTGGTGGAGGACCCCACCCACTCTCCCTCCTTCTTTAGTGAAGACAAAAAAAGGCTCCATGAATCATTATTGCTAAAGACAAAAGGAAGCTTAATGAAGGGCATTCTTGGCAGCACGTTAATAGTTGAATAAGGGTTTACTCATTTATAATGTTTTTTGATGTGAAAAGGATCTTAGATTTTATTTAGTTTAGAGTGGAGGCTGAAATCAAAACCTCTATTTTTCTTCCATGGCTTCTTAACCTTTTCTCTTATGTAATCTAAGTTTAATGCAATTTTATTTCTTGTTCATTTAATTTTTGTTATTTACTTTATGTATTAGTGTAGTTTAGTTTTATGCAAGTAGTTTAGATCTATTTTGTTGTTGTTAATTAGTCCTTTCTTTTGTTTTATCCATATTTATGTTGAAACTTACATGTGTTGATTCGATAACACATATGAGTAGCTAACCCTTTGATTTGGGGGTAATGAAGCTCTCTAACTTTATGTAAGTTCAACATTTGTATGATTTGTAATCTCTAATTTGTGCTTCATGTTAGTGGATGTTGATGTAAGTTTATACAAGTGATTTTGATAGTCTATGTTTGTTGACAATAAAATAGGCTATGCTTAGTCAATGTAAACACAAATTACATCAATATTTGCTAAGTGGTTGATTTTGAAATGAAAGTAAAAATAAAATTTAATGGTTTATAGTTCTATTAATTGTTCATAAGCCATACTTAAAATATTTTTTTGCTTTAGTTTCATTTCAAGAGAATCATAAGTGGTTTGAACGTTGCATTTATGTCACTTAATGGAGATCATAGATCATACGTTTGTTAATTTGCATAAATATGAGAGGGGATTTACCTCTAGATTGCTTTCATTTCATACTTAGCTCTCAACTTAGTTCTAGCGTTAATTAGTTATTTTTTAGTTAAATCAATCCGAAGTTTGGTTTAATTTGATCGAATAAGATTGAAATTACTTCTTTCCCTGTGGATCGACTCGTATTCGCCATGTACTAACAATTGTACGCCGTGCGCTTGCGGTTTTGTATAAATATTTTGTTGACGATTTTCTAATTCGATTGAAAATCCGTTCGCAAACACAAACCGAAGCTATGCCTGCATGTGCTAACACACCAGAATGGATCAAGGCCATGCTAGTATGAATAATATATGAAAGGTAGCTTATAAAATGACCAAGTAAGTCATTATACACCGGATATCTGCATAACCATTGAATTGACCGAAGGTGCACCGAATTGACCCGAAGGTCTAGTACTGGTACTAACACCATAATGCGTCAATGGTTCATGGATAATAACCCGAATAGTGATAACTGTGCTTCACATACCACATGTTCTCACTATACTTTAATAATCGCTCATCAATTCCACATAGAAAATACTAGAACACCGCAAAACACAGAAACACGGAAAAACACCAAAAAGTGGGAGAACACCGAATATAATTGCTTCGTTAGCCGGATATGGAAGTAACTGATTTCATATACATTCATGTACCATACCACAAGGTTTATGAAATCGTTTAACTTCCATTGTGCCTTCTTGAAGGGTGCCAAAGTGTGTGATTTTTATATTAAAAATATACATTAGAAAAAGGGTTGGAAAAATGCTTTTCGGAAACTATTTGAAAATGGCTAATCCTATAAAAAGGTTGTATAAATATAATTATTTATAAAATCGTATTTAAAAATAATTCTTTTCAAAACCATATTTCTTTACTCAAAACGATTTCTAATACGTGTACGTATATTTGGAAACATACGAGATAATATCACCAGAAAAGCGCACTGAATATGTCAATCAATCTTCTTGGAATTCAAGATATTCAATGCTGCTCTATAGTTGAAGCAAACCAAAATATTGTCACAAGAACATATGGAAATAACACTTAATTACTAATGTATGAAATAACACTCGAACGGTAACCAAACGGGTTCAAAGTTGCAAACGAATAAGGTATTATGCACTGGAGCTTCATTGGATAACAGAAGAAACAACCTTGAAATTTTTCCCGGGTTGGGTCGACCCTACAAGGGCATGGGTCAATCCAGGGAATAAAATGTATGGGTCTGAATTACAATGAAACTACAACTTTTAGGCCACCAAAACAACCCAGGTTTCGATGGAATTTTAAAGACATAAACTATAACTATATAAAAACATATAGAAATAGGAATTGCATCATTTCACTGAGAAATGAAGAAACTATCTAGTCTCAAATAGGGACCTTTGTCCTATTTTACTGTCTTAGAAATTTACAGTAAAACCATGAACGAAAACTTACTAAAATAAATTTGAAAGTGTCAGGGGAACATCACCTCGATTTGTTGCAAATATAGTTTGAAATAAGTTTAAATTGATCAAGAAGTGGACTTTGGAGCTCCTTCTTGAGCTTCAACATATGTGGAAATGGCTGTAGAGACATGCAGCAAGACACAGTGGACATTTTCTCAAATCAAACTAAAATGAGATGAAATGATGATCCATTAATGGATTACCCATTGAGATTCAAGCTTAGAGTTGTTATTTCTTCTTATTTTTAACTTGTATGGCTTAAGAACTAAAATTTGAAATGAGAGGTCGTGCTTTTCTTTGTTTTTAGTAAAAAGGGAATTAAACTTCTGCCTGAAGAAGAAAGGAGCGTAGTCTCCAAACTTTTCTCCTCTTAGGCTTGGATTAGCGACCTATTAGGCTTTAACAAGATAATTAGCCTATGGTTTGGGATTGATAATTGAGTTAATGGCCTTAAGGACATATTTACACTAATTTTAAGTGTTTTCCTTCACTATTTACATAAGTATAAATCCAAACCATACAAAATTTGTGCTTGGCTATTACTAGATATGTCTTATCATATTTTTAACCACTTTTATTAACATTTCACTCAATTTTTCATAAATTTACATTGTTTACCAAAAATGAACATTTTACGTCAGTTTAGATAATAATGAACATTTTGAAACTTTTAGTCATTTAAACATACTATTTTAACCAAGAAAATATTCAAGCACAAAATATTCTCATAACAAATAAATAAATGTCTTACAATAAATATTATACGCTTTTCTCATTTATTTAAGTACATGGTTTCACACAAAAATTCTCTTTTATTGATTTATTGCAAACTTTATGCAGCTATCCTCAAGGAATTACATAAATTTCTGCTTACTTTTTTTACATTTTTAATGCTTTAAAAACTTTATCAAACCAAAATTTTATTTTCTTAACCTCAAAATACATAATATTTGATATTTAATCCCAACTCATTAAAAATAATCGATTTTGACACACAACACACACGTACGTCTAAACAACATAAAACACAATATTAAGCTTATTTTTCATAAGATAAACTTCGCTCAACAAATTTCCACAAAATTAGTTTTACACATATTTATATGATTAATATTCATTTTATTAAATCGTAACCTGATTAAAAACTAATACTTGACTTATAAATTTTTAATCTCATTATTATAGTTAAATAGGTAATCACACAAGATTGGGTTTTTACAGAAGCATTACTAATAAGATAGTCGTTGTGTTCGTGGATGATATTCTCATATTTTCCAAGGACTATGAAGAGCATGAGAATCATCTAAGGGATGTCCTAGGAATTTTGACAAAGAATCGACTTAAGGCTAAGTTTTTCAAGTGCCACTTTTATAGAGAGGAAGTCAGGTTTCTTGAGCATGTAGTTTTGAAGAAAGGTTTGGTTATAGACCCCACAAAAGTGGAAGTTGTTCAAGGATGGAAGATTCCTCGTAATGCTTTAGAGTCTAGGAGTTTTTTAGAGTTGGTGGGCTATTATAGGGAATTTATTAAAGATTTTTCAAGGATAGCAGCCACTTTGACATGTTGACTGAGAAGAATCTTGAATTTGCTTGGAGCGATAAGTGTGGTAATGCATCTGAGAAGTTGAAGGAGTTTCTTACTAGTGCACCTGTCCTTATCATCTTTGATGGTACTAAGATGTTTACGATTTTCACTGAAGCTTGTAGGACAGGATTAGGAGTAGTGCTTATGCAAGAGGGTAAGTTAATCACCTACGCAAGTAGACAATTGAAGAATCAAAAGAACAGATATCATATGCATGAATTAGAGATTGCAATTATGGTGTTTTCCATTGAAACGTAGAGGCATTATCTCTTATGGAAAAATTTGAGCTTTTTATGGATGATAAATCCCTTAAGTATTTATTTTCTCAACGAGACTTGAACATAGGCTGTAGAGGTGGATGAAGTATATAGCTTCATTTGATTTTGATATCCAGTGTACCCCTAGGAAAGGTAACGTTGTCACAGATGCTTTGAATGGAAGATTTGCTACCCTTAGTGCTATTGTTAAGTGGAGATAGTTGGAGTTTCTTTCTAGTTTTAACCTTCAACCACCGTTTGAGTCATCTCAAGGATTTCTTACAGTTTTGGAAGTGAGACTAGCTTTGATGGACAAGATTAAGCATGAGCAAGGTCATGATGAGGAGTTGAGGGTATTAAGGGAAAAGATTGCTAGAAGAGAGCACTTTCCTTATTCAGACCGATATTCAATTAACAATAATGGAAGTTTGAGAAGGGACGACCGATTTTATATCCCTAGGATTGGTAGTTTGAGAGAATAGGTCCTCAATGAGTGCCGTCGTTCGAGAATGTCCATATGTCTTGGAGGAGATAAGATGTTTAACAATATGAGGAGGACTTTCTTTTAGGAAGGCATGAAGAAGGATGTTGCTGAGTTCATTGCAAGGTGTTTGACTTGTCATAAAGTCAAAATAGAGCAAGGTAAGTTAGAGATTTATTGTTACATTTGGAGGTTCCTACCTGGAAATGAGAATATATCTCAATTGATTTCTTGGATTGGCTACCGGGGAGTCAAATAAGGAAGGAATCTGTTTGGGCTACAGTAGATAAACCAATGAAGAGTGCCCACTACATCCTATGAAGAAGGGTAGGAATATAAATCCATTGGCCTTGCTTTATATCAAGTATATAGTGTAACTACATAGGATTTTGATGAGTATAGTAAGTGAAAACCCTCTAGTCACACGCGAGTTTTGGAGAAGACTCCAGAGAGATTTGGGAATGATGCTTAATTTGAGCACTGCATATCACCCACAGAACGATGGACAAATTGAGAGTCAATCGAATTATTGAAGATATACTTAGATCCAACATCATCAATTTTGGAGGAGCATGGTAGCAACATTCAGCATATGTGGAGTTCTTGAATAATAATAGTTTTCAAGTGATGATTGGTATGGGTTATAGCGAGGCATTATACGAGTGGCCATGCAAATTGCCAACTTATTGGAGGAAAACTACTGATAAAGTTTTACTCGGACCTGACCTTATCCATGATTTCATGAAGAAGATTCTTTTGATATGGCAGAGAATGGAGGTAGCCCAAGACCGATAGAAATCTTACGTTGATAAGTGGAGAAAGGAACTTGAGTTTAATATTGGCTCTTTGATCTTCGTAAAATTTTCTCCTCTCAGAAAAACCATCAGGGTTGGAAAGACTAGGAAGTTAGCTCCCAGGTTTATTTGGCTATTTAAGTTCCTTGATAGAATTGGGAAGTTGGCTTATCATGTGGAACATCTTGAGAAATTATCGGTAGGCCACAACGTTTCCTACATTTCTCACCTTGGGAGGTGCCTTCACGACTCTACCGTTAGAATCGAGCTTGATCAAATTGAGAACTTAGGAGCTTTAAGTTGGAACCTAAGGTTCCCAGTGCCCTCGCAAGGATAGTGGAGCAGGAAATCAAAGGCATCGCAATAAATCCATCAATCTCGTCTGAGTACCATAGGGAGATAAACCCGTGGAAAGCACATGGGAAATGGAAGAGAAAATGAGATAAACTCATCCAATGCTTTTAATGGGCAATTATTTCCTCTAAATTTCCTTATGGTTACGTTATAGTTACTAGATTGGATGTTAGGAATTGTTTACAACAATAATGCATCAAGAATTCATATAGAAATTATATGCATATTAAGGTGTTTTGCATACATACAACATAACATACTACACTTTCACGCTAGGATTAAGCTCACTTTAACAAGTTTTCAGTACATAACCGCTAGTGTATAGTTGTTTTATGGATGTATAATAAACAACTTAGGCTAATAACATGTTTGTTAGAACGAGTTGTGTTCTTTTCCCCTTCGAAAATAATTCACGGCGAATCTCTTTTAAGTGGGGGAAGAATGTAACACCGCATAAAATATACCCTAAATTGACATAGATAAACAAATTAAGAATAAGAAATAATAATTAATAAAATATTAATTGGGATGAAAATATGAGTATTGAATAATTAAGAATTAGGCCACGAAAACACTACTAGTTTATTTGTGGAGAGATTCTAGTCCGTTTTCATATTTTATTTATCGAAAATGGAGTTTCTATGAAAAAGTTAAGAATAAAACAAGTTGTGTGAAAATAATATACGTATAGCATTACAAATTCAAACTGTAAATATAAAATCTGGAATATAAATAAATACCAATGGCACAATGGAACATTCCTTTTGGAATTTAAACTTGTGTGTTTATATAAATAGTGTGGTGCTGAGGGCACCCCAATATCCTCTTCTTAATGCCGTAACTAAAAAATACTACAAAAAATTATATTCCCCTCTTCCTAATACCAAATAATAAAAATAAGGGCTACCACCGTATTTCTCCTATTTCTCCATCTCGCTGCCATTGCGTTCGAACAACCTAAATTAAATTCGATCAGCAAAAAAACTTTCGTCTCTGACTAACTTTGACTCCGATGATAACGAGAATAGGCAAGCAAACTGTGTCTCAATCGAGCAGGAAGAAGAAACCAGAAGAAAAGTGAGAGAATAGGGCTTCAAACAGTAAGAATTTGAATTTTTCCGTCGGAAAGACGAAGTAGAAAGCGATTAATCTTGTCTAGGGTTTTCAGATTAGGGCTGAAAACGTGCTTAATTCAGCAAATAATGGTTGAATGAGAGATTAGAATGAAGAGGTAACGTGGTATTAGGAAGCATACAAAATTTAATGAGTTTTATTTTTTTAATTCCGGTATTAGGAAAAGGATATTGGGGTGCCATTCACTATAAATATATAAGAGGGGATAAGAATAAAAAGAAAGTGGAAATAATCAATCAAATCAATTACATATTAATTAAAATAGGAAATGACCTGGAAAAATAATATCCCCACGCTCATCCCTAAAAAGGGGTCGACCGCTCCCCTCGAAGTGGTCTACCGAGGGGCGATTACCCTCCTAGAGAGGGCATCGACTACCCTTAAGGGAGAATGGTGGAGAGGAGGTCTATTTTGAAGGGGTTTTTATATATTTTGTTGGAACGGACAATTGAGATTTTATAAGATGAATCTGATGGTCCACACACGCTCTAGCTAGTATAAAAAGACCCCAGCCTCTCTTCATAAACCTTACATTGTCTTCTCAACTCCACCTTCATTCCGCTTCTCCATTTTTTTTGTACTCCAAAACTTAGGCCAGGTTAGATTTATTCTTCTTTTAAACCTATTTTCTATCTTCTCTTATCCAATTTCTTATTAGAATATGAAATTAGAATTATATGTACATAAGATTCTAACATTAGATACACACACACACACACATATTTATAGGAGGAATATTTGGAGTAGAAATTTCAAGAACTCATTCCAGATTTTGGTTCTACACAACCTTATTTTCTTCTCCTAGTAATTTTTTGTGTGAGGATTATATTAAGTTCATCATTTTCTATAAATATTAGTGTAGAATTTGGATCGTTATACCTAAAAGAGATTTGGGATTCTTATGAAAACAAAAGACATATAAATCCCCTAAATCTCTTAATTAATTTGGAAATGGTCAATCATGTGATAATATTGACTTTTGAATTATGAATATATGAAAAAGTTGGATTTTTGGGTCTTATATAAATTATATTTGATCTAACTTACTTTGTCTTCATTTTTATTGCAAATATTGATTTATGCAAAAATACAAAAATGGCGGTGATTCCTTTCTCCAAGGTGACTAGGTATTTCTTTCCCTTTCTTATCTGCCCTCCATCTTCTTCAATTCTATCCAATCCACTACCTTCCTCCTTCTCCCCTAACCTTAATCCCTAGCTGTCTCCTTCATGGTTTTTGGCTTCTTCCTTACAAGATCTCGATCTACCCATCATTTGGTTTTAGTCAGATCTAGATCATAGTCTTTGCTTCACTGTCAGCTTTCCTTTGCTAATTCTTATGTCACCCTCTCTCTCTTTCCCATTTTCTCTTTCTAACAACACAACGAACCTCACCTTTCTTTCTTCCTTAAACCTAAATCTGAATCCTTGGTTCCTTTCTTCCTTACCAGCTCATATCCCTAACTTTCTGAAAACCGATAGCTACCTTGTTGGCTTCGCTAGCTATATTTGATGCTAGAGTTTTATATATGCTAAATGTGATTTCTAGTCTACCAACGATTGCCTCCCTCATCCCCTCTGTCCATTTCCGATGCTTATGTTTAGAATGATAGTAGCTTGTTATGTTTTTGGTTAGTTCATGGGTCTGCTTGTAGGTATTTGTTGAGTATATGAGCCCATTGGATTTAGATTTTTGGTTCTCTGTCAGTATTAGCAATTTTTCATGTGTGTCATATTAGTGAAAACCTGGGTTTATATTGAGTGATTTCGTTAGGAATAAGCGAGTTTGGTTGGTTGATTATTTGTGGCTATTTATGAATCTGAATTTGTATTAAGGGCAGAAATGGAGTTGATATCTATTCTTTTTTTGCTGTTTTCTGAGGTTTTATTTCTTTGAATTCTACTTCCACTCATTGCATTTAGATTCTCTTTCAATCTTCTACATTACTCTTCAATACTCCGCCATATTCCTAGTGCTCAGCAGTTTTTGCAGATTTCTTAGTTGAGGATTTTCTGAACTTTTGCCATAATTCAACTTCTGCATCTTGATGCTTAACTTCCCGCTCCTAGGACTTCTTCATCTGCATATACTTCAGTTCTCTGGTTAATCCTGGTGCTTGCTGTATTTGTGTCTGTGCCCTGGCTTGGTTTTAGATTTTCTCATATATAGCTAAATTATTCTACTTTAGCTACTGGTTTGATGATAAAATTAAGCAATTATTGGTAACTGGTGCCAGTAGCTATATGGTTAATGGTAATAGCCAAGTGAATAGAAGTTTCAAGATACAGTTGTGGCATACTGGAATGCTTGCAGCCATTAAATTAAGTATTCCCTATGTGGATCGTATGGTCGATGTGCACCAACTGTGATTGTAACATAACATTATTCTTCTTGTAACGATTATAATTGATCACACCCTGTATGGTGTTAGATTAAGGTTTTATTATAGCTAGTGTCAGAATGTCTGTAGCAGATAGGTGGTTTGCCTATCTCCTGTTATATTTTGTAGTCATTATTTGCTATAATGAAAAAGTGGAACGACACACTTTAAAAAACCGGCTAGCTTTGCCAAAAAAAATTTTACATATGTTTAAACATCTATTTTTTTATAAAAAAGATAATTTAAATGTATTAATGCACCTATTACCACAATCTAAGTTTTTGTATAAATCTTAGATAAAACGTAAAGCAGTACCGAAAAAATTATACATATTATTGTCATATTGCACCTTGCCTTTTATCATTGAAATAATCCTTAGAACCTAGGTCATAAGTTGTTTTGTTTACGTCTGTTATTTCCCTATTATTGATTTAAATGTGGAAAAATATTATATGCTATGTTGAGGAAGTTTAGAAAATAAACATGTAAACTTTAATTTTGGTAAGGATTGACATTTCTACGTTTCAGGACGTTTCTCAACGCATGCTTTGAATACGTTTTATTTGTTACTATTTATAGCATAATCAATGTACTATAAATGTGTATTAAATTCGTTTAATTAGGAATTAGAATTTAAAGTGTCTCCACAGGAAAATCTATATGCATGTGAGTATTATTAGATTTTATTAATATAAATGACACATAGATAGGAGGTTAATCACTAATTGTAGCAGAAACTTGACCAAAACCGACCGACGTATCTAGCATCTACAATAAGTCGGGTTAATGTAAGATATCTTGTGCCATAGGACATTATAATTAATATACAAAGACGCGAGATTAAGCCCACATGTAGTAGAAGTCTGCTTGGAACTACTCGGCAAATCCAGCATTTACAATTAGTCGGTTTAATGTTAGACGTCTAGTGTAATATATATTGTGTGAAGAAGGTCTGCCTCGAGAGAGTATTAAGTGGTTGACCTACCTTGTTTGGGTATTAAGTGGTTAGAATTAGCTATGTTCCTAAGGTTCACACTTTGGTTGTGGGCCAAAGTCATGGGACCCTCCCTTATTAGGTCTTAAGTGGTCATTGGGTTTTCCTTTCTCTTATAATCTTAAAAGGTATTAAATGGTCTTTAATAAAAAGATAAATGTATGAGTCAGATGGCTAGTTCCCCAGAAGTTCTCCGCTTCTTATTTAGGGGCTATGTGAAGGCATAACTAGGGATAGGCTAATAAGAGTTCCTAAAAGTGTGTGAAGGGACTACATGTCCAAGAGAAGTATTAACTGACTAGGAGTTCACCCGTATTGTCAATTAAATAATAATGTGTGGGTCCACCATAAGGGTAATAAACAACGATGAGTGTCTGCCTTTACTTGGTATTAAGTGATAGATTACTATTTCCAGCATTATAATTAAGAGAATATATGATGATGTTAGTTCAAGGTCTTATGTAACTAGGGCCCGCCATAAGGTATAAAGTGATAGGGAGAATCCACCCTTAAGGTATTAAGTAATCGTAGGAATCAACCTATAAATAAATAAACAAGTAATGACCTTAAGTGACTAAATGGTAGCCCATCTCATTGGGTATTACGTGGCCGTAGGAATCTTCCTTCACATATACATGTTGGCCTTAAGTGACCATAGGATAGTTCGCCTAATTAGTACATGTGTATGTTATAATTGATTGTGTGATAAAATCCGCTTAGACATAATTTGATAAATTTATACTGCCAAGTATAGGAAATAGGTCTCCTTTAAACTTATGTAATTTTCATTCATCAGAACTTTTTTCTGACCCCCGTCCTTTTAACAACACAGGTTAATAGGTGGGAATGCTTGATTGATCATGCGATGAAGATTTGAGCTCGGCATTGGAGATTTTATCTTATTTAATTTTTGTGTCTAGCATTTATCTATATTTATGAGGTATTATTAATGTACCTTGTTATGACATTTGGAAATTCTGATGTAATCGACATTATTATGGTTTTTATGAAAGGGTACATTCGTTTTGGTTATCATATCTTGTCCCATCCGCTGTGAGATCCTGATTTTTTTTAAGTTTGGCTTAGTTATTTATTTCGTATAAAAACCAATGACTTGCTTATATTGGCTCTAAGTTCCGATGTGCCTTTCTTTAGGTCGGGATTTACGTCACTCCGAGCGAGTTGTTACACCTTAGAACCATCTTCATTATTGTGCAATAAAGCTTGGTTGGTTTACTCCAGTTGCTAAAATTGCTAAATGGCACAAGTTCAAGTGGCAAGACCCCGAATCATATTTTTGAAGGTTCAATCACTCTGACCACCAAAATGAGTTCTTTGGTGAAATTAAAACTACCTTTGTTAAATAAAAAAAAGTAGTTGATATCGATTAAATATCCCTTACAAATCAATATGCAATATTTGGAAAGATATGAATGAATTCCGCATAATAGTGAAGAAAATGCCAGTCTATCTTTTGCAAATTAGACTCGCAATAGTAATAATATAAAAATGTGAACATTTTTCTTTTTATTTATTTTACATAATTATTAGATTTTTCGGTAATATTTTCTATATAAAGAATACATATATAAAATAACATAGGCTAGTTCTATTCATGAACCAAAAATCACTTAACATACGCCATTATTTTCTATAAAAATCTATTACTACATTACCCTCTTCTCATAGTTTCCCTTTCAAAACTTTTGCATGTAATCGATCAAATTTACTTTAAAGTACAAAAATTGATGTAAACTAGATATGCTAATGAAAATTTTATTGAATTATTTGATCATGAAATCTAAAATTTCAGTTAACAAAACATTTTGAAATAATGCTCTAATTTAGAAATATTAAGTCTTTTTTATCTAAATCTATAGTAATTTTGTTATACTCGAGAAATTTTTGAAAAGTTTATAAAAACAACAATACTACTGCACGAACTAAAGTTCGTTCTATTAGTTTTGTTCTCAAATTAATTCCTTTGGTTTTCGGTCAAATTTTTGTTAATGGATACAAGGCCCTCCTCCTTTCTCTTTCCTTTTTCTTCATTTTCTCCTACGCTTGCAATTTCTCTCCCCTTCCACTCTTATCGATTCATCAGATCTCCATTCCTTCTCCCTATTCGCCTTGTTTTTGCCTGTGTGGTCTTTTTCACCGAACCCTTAATCTCAAATCTAATTTTTAGATGCGATATTCCATCACTCCAAACCCCTTTTTTCAACGTCCCTACATCCCTGCATCTCTCCTATTTTTCATTCCAACTACATCCCTTCGCTGCCTGGTGTGGAGTCCCTACTAGTTTTCTTCAAACTCCAAGGCTTTGCCTGCGAGTTTAGATTTTGAGACTTCCCTTCCGGTCGCTTTCCTATAATTTGCTATGCTAGGTAGCCAGGCGATTCTGGCCTCATTCGTTGTATGTTGAACTTATGTCCAGTCTGATCGTCATCTAGTGGAAAGGGTCGACTTGGTGTTTGTTGATTCTATCACGTGCGAGTTTCATCTTTAGAGTTTTCTGCATTCTCTGCCTAGGGTTCGTCTTGCTGTTCAGTGAAGTTTCATCCCCTTCACGGAGTTTCCCTGGATATTTGTTTGGCCATGCTCTGCGAGTTGTTTCGCGTCTCCCCCTTTCTCCAACTTTGGTAAGCCATGCTTCTTATCTCTTCAATTAACCAAGTTTGCTAAGGGGACAAGATCATGACCTCTAGCTTGGTGAGCCAACTTAGAGTTAGGATGGTTTTTCTGGTTTTGTTATTTTGATTTGTGATGGTCAATTTTGTGGATTTTAACTGGCAATGGTCTAAGGCTGTCGTCTTGAAGGATTTGAGTTGGTGTAGTTTGGTTCTAAGGAGTAGGAAGCAGTTTGTGTGAGTTTGTGTGCATTTGGGGTTTGGAGTATGTGATGTACTTCTAATTGGGTGGTGGTTCAAATGGAGTATGCATGTTGTTGGTCTTCTTGGATGTCAGAGAATGGTGTTGTATTGGTTAGCTTCATGTTGGTCTCTGCCAATGTATTGCTTCCCTTGATTTATGTCAAATACAATATGTAATGCATAATGTAATTTGTAACTTTGGTTTGTCTTTGATAATCATTGTTGTATCCTTCTCCCTGCGTGGAGATTGTGTTATATTTGTAGTCTAGTCCCTTAAACCAGCTCTAGTACGTTATGTCTTTTTAGGTGCAGTGGACGAGCCACTATAAACTACGTATATGGTGGGCGGTCCACCTTAAAAACCGATAATAGTTAGATAATCTGTCTAACTCTTGTAATCTTGTATTTACTATTTGTTAAAGTGTTACAGATCACTATAAAAATCGATCGGTCTTGTCAAAAAAAATAAAGTTTGTTCTATTAAATTTTGCTCAATTTGTATAAGGATTTTTTTATTTTGGATAAATATGTTTTAATTTCGAAAGAGGGAAGAAAAAGATAATGAAAATAAGGGTGATTTGTGGATGTAAAGCAATACATGATGTATAATATTTTTTTATAATTTTTTATG
Source organism: Allium sativum (assembly GCA_030737875.1). Classification (NCBI taxonomy): domain Eukaryota; kingdom Viridiplantae; phylum Streptophyta; class Magnoliopsida; order Asparagales; family Amaryllidaceae; genus Allium; species Allium sativum. The sequence goes on along the minus strand of CM060924.1, from coordinate 710,274,662 downwards.
GCGTTTAGCCATTTTTGGTGTACAATTAGAATTAGCATTTAACAAATTTATGTACCTTTAATATTACATGATGATATTTGACTGCTTTCTCACATATTTGCATCAAAACACTGATCTAAAATCATCAACATACAGGTTAATATTACTGATGTACATTGGTAATATCGCTAAACTATATTTTAATTAATAATTGAGAACGATATAATTGCTTGAAGATTGATACATGCAATATATCGAGTCATCGACTATATTATCTGACTGTTGACTAAATAACCAGCCAGTAAATAACATCACCACAAGAATTATCTCATGCATAACAAAGCAACATCTCAGACAAGAACTAGAGGCTCCACGAGGAAACTCAAGAAGAAACGCAATATGATACGAGTGACAGTAGTATTTTGTTCATAGTGTGAACAAAAACCACCATCTTATTGGTGGAAATTAGTGGATCGCATACGAGACCCTCTGATTTTCACCAATCAAATCCATGATTAAAAATAGTGTGAACAAACTCGGACTCTTCAATGTTGTAAAATTTTCAAATTAGTTTTGGGGTATGGGGTTTGTTTTTTGAAGAGGGAAGAGAGAAAGGAAGAAAGAGTGAGGGGATTTGTCCCACATCATGGATTATGCATAGATATGCCACTACTTAATGGGCTATCTCACAAGTACATTAGGGCCTTGGGGAACCCAAATGTTTACTTTGTTGTGAGGAGGGAAACCGTCCATAACTCTACCACACATGCACACGTCGCCACCGCCGTCCGTTCGACCGAACTGAACCAGGCCAGGTACGGGTTTGGGTCAAATAAAAATTACTTTTGACTAAAATTTTAAACAGCAAACGGACCAGGCCCGTTAAGGACCCGAAATACAAATTTGAATTAAGGCGGGGTGACGCTACTAGAGCGTTGGGAATTAAAGCGCGCGCATTTGAATTTGAAACGCTTTCAAGCGTTGCATATCTAAAGGGGCGCATTTGTCTGAACTCTAACAGAAATGACCGTTGTAAATAACAGTCGCGACGTTTCATGAATGGACACATCCCTCCTTTTCCTATAAATACAAATGCCAGAAAAACGTTTTAGTTCACTTCGAATTCTTCTTCATCCTCTCCATTTTGCAGCGCCATTACCAACGCTACAGACCGTTGTGAATTCTCAAATGTGCAACACTTTTAAGGCGTTGCAAAATCTGATTCTTTCTCCTCTTCTTTCACTTTGATTCTTGCATCATCAGATTATATTTTTCAGAGTGTTCTTGATCAAATCAAAGTCGTACAAACTTTGAATCCGATTTCGATATTCTAAGGCTTTATTGAAACTTGAAAGTCGATGGTTCGATAACCCGTTTGTACCTGGTGGGTTGAACTATTGTCTGAAAGAATCTATTCTATAGATCCTTAAAGTCTGAAGTAGGATATTCATCGTCATCCAATAGTCTCAAACCGAAAAATCCCTACAAATTTTCAGACAATATCTTCAACTTTGGATGGTTTGAGAGTATTACAAGTTATGAATCGGCATTTGACGAAATTGGAGCGATTTGGTTGCGAAAATTTCACTCATTGGAAAGAGTCAATGAAATTCTTTCTAATCCCGTCAAATTGTTCTACATCTTGGAAGACAGATTTGAAGTAATACCAGAGGAAACTGATAAGGATACCGCCGCTCTAGAGGAGAAACGAGCAAAGCACAAAGATGATGATTTTCAGTGCAGAGAAGGCATATTCTGAATGCACTGTCTACTCCAGTCTACAATGCTCACAAGACCTTGGAAACTGCAAAGAACCACTGGACTGCATTGGAGAGCAAGTATCGTATATCCGAGGCAAGTAATAAAAAAATTCTTATTTTTAATTTTATGGATTTCAAAATGGTCGCCAATAAGTCCATAATTAGACAAGTGTAACACTCCTCTCGAAAAGCTAACACTAAGATCTTTGAACATAGTGGTTAGTGCGTGGTGTTGATTTATGGGAGGTCGGGGATCCGATACCCGCGTTTGTCACATTTGGTATCAGAGACCATACCCAGCCAGAATTGTATGTGTAATGTTGCGGATGTCAGTCGGTGTGGTACTGATGCGGGTTACATGCACAACGCCTGGGTGATAAGTGATATGAGCCAACGAGGACGTTAGGCTCTTTAAGGAGGATAGTCTGTAACACTCCTCTGGAAAAGCTAACACAAAGATCTTTTAGCACAGTGGTTAGTGCGTGGTGTTGCTTTACGGGAGGTCGGGGGTTCGATACCCGCATTTGTCACAACAAGTAAGTGAAATACTATTGTTGGTGAATCAACTTAAAGATGTCGGTATTGATCTCCCTGAACCTTTTGTTGTTGGAGTTGTTATTTCAAGACTCCCAAATTCTTGGAATGATTATAAGAAAAAAATTGAAACATGCAGAAATGGATTATAATTTAGACGGTTTACAGTGCCATATTCATATTGAAGAGGATTCCCGTAAACGCGAACTAGATAATAATCCGCAAACTGAGTCTCAATCTAAGGCAAATAATTTTGAAATTACTGATAAGTTGAAGCCTAAAAATGAGACACAGTTTAAGAAGAATAACAATTCCAAGAAAAAAAGAAGGGTGCCTGTTACTATTGTAATAAACCCGACCACTATGCCCGAGACTGTCATTTTCTAAAGAAACAACAAAAAGTGAATGTGGTCGAAGAAAAACTTGTGGTTGTTGTACAAGAGGCGAACTCTGTTAATGGCATTGATAATGATTGGTGGCTTGATACTGGAGCATCCATTCATATTTGCAAAGACTGTAATCTGTCCAAGACTTATGAAGAAAATAATGGAGAATCTAGCGAATTTACTGGCGCAAACAAAGTTGCAAGCGAAGTTTTGGGAAAAAGCACAATTGAACTTACATTCACCTCCGGGAAAGTTCTTACATTAGTCATTGTATTTTATGTACCCGATATGTGTAAGAATTTTGTTTCTGGATACCTTCTTAACAAAGAAGGATTCAAGATGGTGTATGAGTTTGATAAGTTAGTGTTGTCCAAGAACAACAAATTCATTTGACAGGGATATTCTTGTAGCGATATGATTAAGTTGAATCTAGTAAAAAAATCTTCTACTTATATTATTGATTTTGTCAATTTATGGCATGGTAGATTAGGACATGTTAATTAAAAATCTCTTAGAAATATGCATAAATTAGGATTAATTTCTAATTTTGATTTCGTTTCCATCTCTAAATGTGAAATATGTGTTCAAGAAAAAATACACCGGAAATCCTTTAAATCTGTAGAAAGGAAAACTGGTTTGCTTGATTTGATATATAGTGATGTGGATGACTTAAAAAGGCATATCACCTATGGTGGTAACCAATACTATATAACATTTATTGATGATTATATTAGATATGCATATGTATATCTAATGAAATCTAAGGATGAGGCTTTTGATAAATTCCAATTTTACAAAGCAGAAGTCGAAATTAGAAGTTAAAATTAAAGTGTTATGTTCAAATCGTGGTGGTGAATATTTTTCAAATGAATTTATTTTTTTGCAAACAAAATGGTATAGTTCACTAATGTACCGCCCCGTATACACCACAACAAAATAGTGATGCTCAGAGGAAAAATAGAACTTTAGTAGAAATGGTTAACACCATGCTCTTAAGTTCTAATTTGCCTTATAACCTATGGGGTGATACTATGTTATTTGCATGTTGCATGTTAAATAGAGTACCACTTAAAAAGAATAATATTTCCCCTTATGAATTATGGTTTAATAGAAAACCAAACCTTACTAGACTTAAAGTTTGGGGTTGCTTAGCATATGTTATAAAACCTGACCCTAAACGACCAAAGTTAGGAAATAAGGCATTTAAGTGTGTTTTCATACGATATTCTCTTAGTAGTATAACTTATAGATTCCTTATTCTTGACACCTTAGAAGTTATAGAATCTGTAGATGTAAAATACTTTGAAAACCAAACCATTGAGACCATCTAGTCTAGAACCAACTGTGACTAATGATTTCAATGACGATGACTATGCTCTTGCTCAAAATAGCAAGGAAGTGCCGGTACCAGATAATAGTACTGAACACAGGAGAAGTAAAAGAGCAAGAATGGAGAAGGACTACGGTCCTGACTTCATAACATATCTCGTAGAAGGCAATAAGGATGAAGTCCTTAATGTGACAAGATATGTAGCGAACGTCGATGATGATCCCGAAACTTATTCCGAGGCTATGAGTTTTAGAGATTCTACTTTCTGGAAAGAAGCTATCAATGATGAAATGAATTCCATAATGTTAAACCAAACTTGGATTTTATCCGATTTACCTCCTTGTGCTAAACCTACAGGATGTAAATGGATATTCAAGAAAAAGTTGAATACAAATGGGTCCACTGATAAGTTTAAAGTCAGATTAGTTGCTAAGAGACATAAGCAAAGACAAGGAATAGATTTTCAATGCTCCAGTTGCTCACATATCTTTAATACGTTGTTTAATAGCATTTGCATCAATTCATAACTTAGTCATACATCAAATGGATGTAAAGACAACCTTTCTAAATGGAGATTTATAAGAAGAGATATATATGGAACAACTTGAAGGTTTTCTAACCCCAGGCCAAGAAAAGAAAGTTTATAAATTAGTCAAATCTCTTTATGGCTTGAAGCAAGCTCCTTTGCAATGACATGAGAAGTTTGAAGTTTGATAAAGTTACACTGTCATTTGAATTCATTGTTAATGATGCAGATAAATGTATTTATAGCACATCGGGTAACAACGGTTATGTTATAATATGTTTATACGTTGATGACATGATAATATTTGGTTCTAATATATCATGTGTGAATGAAACTAAGAAGTTTCTATTTTCTAAATTTGATATGAAAGGTCTAGGAGAGGCCGATGTAATTTTAGGAATTAAAATAATTAGGAAAGCGGGGGAGTTATTACTAACCCAATCTCATTACATTCAGAAGTTCCTAAAGAAGTATGGTCATTATGATGACAAACCAGCACCAACTCCTTTAGATCTAAGTATTAAGTTAGAAAAGAACACTGGACGTACCATTTCTCAACTGGACTATTCTAGTGTTATTGGAAGCCTTATGTATGCTATGCAATGCACAAGACCCGACATCGCACATGTTATAAGTGTATTGTGTCAATTTTCGAGTAACCCAGGTTTTGAACACTATAAAGCCATTTCCAGAGTTTTAGCTTATTTGAAAGGAACCATTAACTATAGTTTATCTTATAAAGGATATCTTGCTGTAAAAGAAGGATATAGTGATACAACCTGGAACAATGTAGAGTCCAAATCCAAGTCTACGACTGTATGGATATTTACATTAGGAGGCACTGCTGTGTCTTGAGCTTCCAAGAAGCAGACCTGTATATCTGATTCAACTACATTGTCAGAATTGATTGCATTAACAGATGCATGTAAGGAAGCGGAATGGCTTAGGAATTTGTTAATGGAAATCCCATTATGGAAGAAAACATCTCTAGTAGTCTTGATTAATTGTGATAATCAGGCAACGATATATAATGTCTCTAATAAGACATATAATGGGAAGTATAGACATGTGAGTCTAAGACATCAGACGGTAAGACAGTTACTCAAAAGTGGAGTTACAATTTTTTACTACATACAAAGAAAAACTTGGATGACTCATTTACAAAGGTCTTCCAAAGGCAATGGTTCTATAAAGTCAAAAGAAATGGGACTAAGGTCTGTAAATGAAGATTGATCATCCTTAACAGAAACCCAACTTGTGTCATGAAAAGGATAGACAAAGTTCAATGGGTACCAACAAGTTAAGAGTATGATTATGGAACACTAAATCAATAATCCAGTAATATTTAGTGTTAGATTCTACAAGAACAAATGATGGATAAACGTCCTTAATAAGTTTAGAAACATTAAAAGTTGTATCGCAGAAACACCTTAAGAGACTTACCTATATGAGTATGGAAATCAACATGTTTCCTAGGAAAGTAAGACCGTTTTCTAAAGTAGACTAATGAACCAGGACTAAAGCACATGGTCATTAACGTGCTGAGCAATACAGAACACTCTAAGGAATACAATATGTGTGATTGTTCCGGTTTAATCATTAAGGGATACTTGGTTCAAGATTCGTTCACCATAGAATCTCGATAGAACTTTGAATGATTTACACTAAGCGAACGTTCAAATCCAAAAGATACCTTTTATTTATGAGTTATTTCCACGATGATGCAAAACTTGATCTTAGAACACATTGGCTTGATCCCACTTGGGTATGTAGGAAGTCACACTAGTGATTCAGTCGTCCACTTTATTTATTTTCTTTATTTTGAAAATTAGGAGATATTGTTGTAAAATTTTCAAATTAGTTTGGGGTATGGGGTTGGTTTTTGAAGAGGGAAGAGAGAAAGGAAGAAGAGAGTGAGGGGATTTGACCCACATCATGGATTATGCATAGGTATGCCACTACTTAATAGGCTTTCTCACAAGTGTGTTGGGGCATTGGGGCACCCAAATGTTTACTTTGTTGTGAGGAGAGAGAACACGCATAACTCTACCATACACATGCGCCGTCGCTGCTGTTCGTCCGACCGAATCGGTTTGGGTATGGGTACGGGTTCGAGTTTGGGTCAAATAAGAAATATTTTTGATCGAAAATTTAAACAGTAAACAGGCCAGGCCTGTTAAGGACCTGGAATACAAGTTTGACTTAAAGCGGGCTGACTTTACCACAGCTTTGGGAATCAAGGCACGCACATTTGAATTCGAAATTGCGGGTCAAATAAGAAATATTTTTGACCGAAATTTTAAACAGTAAACAGGCCATGCCTGTTAAGGACCCGGAATACAAGTTTGAATTAAAGCGGGTTGACTTTACCACAGCTTTGGGAATCAAGGCACGCACATTTGAATTCGAAATTGCGTATTTGAATTCGAAATGCTTTGAAGCGTAGCAAATCTGAAGGGGCACATCCGCTTGAATTCAAACGGAAATGACTGTTGCAAATAACAGTCGCGGCGTTTCATGAATGGACACATCCCTCCTTTGCCTATAAATACAAACGCTAGAAAAACGTTTCAGTTCACTTCGAATTCTTTTGCTTCCTCTCTGTCTTGCAGCGCCATTACCAACACCACAGACTGTTGCGAATTCTCGAATTTGCAACACTTTTAAGGCGTTGTAAAATCTGATTTTTTTTCTCCCTCTTCTTTCTCTTTGATTCTTGCATCATCAAATTATATTTTTCAGAGTGTTCTTGATCGGATCAAAATAGTACAATGTTTGAATTCGATTTCGCTGTTCCAAGACTTTATTGAATCCTGAAAGTCGATGGTTCGATAACTCGTTTGTACCTGGTGGGTTGAACTATTATCTTAAAGAATCTATTCTATATATCCTTAAAATCAGAAGTACGACATTCATCATCATCTAAAAGTCTCAAACCGCAAAATCTCCAACATTCAATTGATAAATCATTTTAAAACCCAAATTGCAGTCAACATCAAACAAGAAGAAAAGGATTCGTTCAGCAATCCATAGTTAAATAGATCCATTAAAGACAAAACAAACAAAATCCGTCTGACCCATTTAACAAAGGGTTGACCCGGCTAGGCCCATTCGGTAGAAGGGTTAATCCAGGATGACCGACCCATTTACAAAAAAAACTACTGCATAAGCAGTAAAAACTGCACCATTACAGACAGATGAAATGAAAAACTGCATATTATCAAAATATGCTACATAGTAAAACAAAAACTGCATCAAAAAAAATGAAAAACTACACCATATAATGGTTAATTCTACTTAAAAGAATAAAAACCTACATCAGAAAATAAAACTGAACTAGGTATTATTGCAAAAACTTGGAGATATTTGAAGGTCCTGCATAGAACAACTGCAAAATACAACACCAAAAACAAAAAGATTCAGCATGATACTCATATATGTGAGAAACTTCATGGTTGAATACAAAAAGCGCATAAAAATAACTGAAATAAATTGAACTAAATACTACAAAAACAACAATGACATAAGTAACAGAACTATAAAGTACTTGAAAGTTCTACAATATTTAGGCATAGTCTTTTGATCGTGAAGCCCGTAAATACTGCATAGTAAACCTAAAATGACACAAACTATTTAGCTGTAAATGCTTCATTAAGTGGTTAGGCAATTCATTGTGTTGAACTTCTCATTTTGCTGTCACCAGGATTTGCAGCAATAATGATATTACAAACATAAAACATTGTATCGTAAAACTAACAGCAAAACTAAAATTACATAATACCAACAGTAAAATCATGCTGCATGATGGTACTTAATGCGATGAATACAAAATACCAGCTGAGCTTGGCAATCAGAGCAAACTTTCCAGACAATTCAATAATTAAGATCCCCAAAATGTAATTCGAACTTTGTAGTTGAGTCCTTACTTTTAGAGGTCATATGGATTTAATTTCGAAGCCTTAGAAAGCCTCCTAATAATTTCTTTTACTTAGGATGTAGTATATTGTGTTATAACAAATATTGACATATTTGATACACTTAATATGTGAGAAACTTCATGGTTGAATACAAGAAGCCCATCAAAACAACAATGAAATATACTGAACTAAATACTACAAAAACAATAATGACACAAATTATTTAGCTGTAAATGCTTCGTTAAGCGGTTAGGCAATTCACTGTGTTGAACTTCTTAATTTGCAGCAAAAATGATAGTACAAACAGAAAACACTGTGTCAATAAACTAACACAAAACTAATATTACATAATACCAACAGTAAAATCTTGCTATACGATGGCAGTTACTGTGATGAATACAAAATACCAGCTGAGCTTGGCAATCAAATCAAACTTTCCAGAGAATTCAATAATCAAAATGCACAAAATGTAATTGGAGTATTATAGCTGAGTCCTTATTCCTTAGTTTTAGGGGTCATTTGGATTCAATTTCGAAGCCATAGAAAGCCTCCTAATAATTTCTTTTACTTAGGATGTCGTATACTGAGTTATAAGTTATAACAAATATTGACATCTATGTATTACATAGAATATTTAGGTCTGGTTCTAATTTCTCACCGATTTTACTTCAATTTTTTCATTACCAAGTGTCCCATTATATATGTATTTTTTTTTGTAAAATCATTGGTCTATTTACACAGTTTCATTACTACAAAGATTTTCAACTGCTTTTTTTTGACTAATTGGGATGGTAAGTAAAAAAGAGCGATTTTGTAGGAGTTGCTCAATAAAACACGTATCAACGTGTGTGTAGAGGATAAAAAGACACATGTTACCAAATTTAGTGCCGAAATTCAGAAGGTCAGCTTCTATTCTCTCCTCTAGGATCATCCTTCCTTGCACAGCAACATAGAAATGCAGATAAGATAGATCAATGAGGCAGTGTGAAAATCATCCAAACAAAACAACATACATATAGGTTAGCTTATCCAGTAAAACTGTAATATATCTAGCTATATTTTGCGCTGATTAAAGTTAAAAAATACAACACGCCCGCTAAAATTGAACTAACACTACAATGTTCAGTGTATGATCTATGGTGTCCCTCTAAGTCACAAGAAGTTGACACACAAGCTAATGAATGCAGTTTTAAACAAGGTTTGAAATTCCGGTTTCTGGTTCCGTTCCGATCACATAGAAAAAGTAAAGTTCCGGTTCCGTTCCGGTAATTCCGGATATTCCGGTTTGATAATTACGGTATGTTTTTTTTTTTATAAATATGCAAATGGACAAAGTATGTCATAAAATGACCATTGTCCTGGGATTCAACTAATTTTTAGAACATGCTCAAATAGACTAAAGCCTTTTCTGTACACATCAAATAAAGAAAACGAAGCCCAAAGAACAGGCATGATCCAAATATCCTTACACGTGTTTCTTTTCCAACCAAACCCTAGTCAATTGCGCTGCCGCTTCTTTCTTCTTCAATTGCGACTGCCGCTTCTTTTTTCCATCTCGTCTTTGGGTGCCGCTCTATTTTTCAGTCCAATGATCTAGTCTTCCGCCATGCTATATCTTCTTCTTCCCTCTCAAGATATGGCTTTATTTATTTATTATTATTTTTTTACTTTTTTTGGGCTTTGCCACCGAAACGGTTTTTGTTCTGAATTCCGGCCCGGCCATCCCCGAAACCGGACCGAAATGGCCGAAAATCTGGCGTGCTGGGCGGAACTTCGAACCATGGTTTTAAACTAGTTGATCAAATAACAAGAAGTTTATTCACAAACTCTATGATAATGAACAATAAGAGATGATTATCCAGGATATATAGTCTCAAAATCAAGTTGAATAAAAGCTATCTAAGCATCGAAACTTGAAGAACTAAAAGCTCTATGATAATGAACAATAAACCAAGGCATTTATTTCCAGCAGCTATGCTAACTCTTTTGTTTATTTCCAGCGATGCTTACTCTTTTGTTTATTTTTTATGTACAATTATAATCGTGAACTGTCACAACCAAATAGGCCTGTGTGTCATAAACGGATAGAGTAAAATTTAACCTGGTCCATTCAAGACATAAACAAACTAAACCCGTTCTACCTATTTAATAAACAAAGTCGACTGGGCTAGGCCCATTCAATAAAAGGGTTAACCCAAAATAACTAACCCATTTAAAAAGAGACTGCATAAGCAGTAACTAGCGCACCATTACTGAAATATGAAATGAAAAACAGCATATTACCAAAATTTGCTGCATAATAAAACAAAAACTGCATCAAAATTTTGAAAAACTGCACATATAATGGTCAATTTTACATAAAAGAACAAAAATCTGCATCAAAAAATAAATCTGAACTAGATATTGCAAAAACTTGAAGATATTTGAAGGTCCTGCACAGAACAATTACAAACTACAACATCAAAAGCTAAAAGATTCAGCATGATACACTTAATACGTGAGAAACTTCATGGTTGAATACAAATAGTGCATCAAAATAACTGAAACATATTGAACTAAATACTACAAAAACAACAATGACACAAATTATTTAGCTGTAAATGCTTCATTAAGCGGTTAGGCAATTCACTGTGTTGAATTTCTCATTTTGCTGTAAGCCTGTAACAAGGATTTGTAGCAATAATGATATTACAAACAGAAAACACTGTATCATAAAACTAACAGCAAAACTAAGATCACATAACACCAACAATAAAATCATGCTACATTGTGGTACTTACTGTGATGAATACAAAATACCAGCTAAGCTTGGCAATCGAATTAAACTTTCCAGAGAATTCAATAGTCAAGCTCTACAAAATGTAATTGGAGCATTGTAGTTAAGTCCTAACTTTTAGGGGTCATACAGATTTAATTTCAAAGCCTTAGAAAGCCTTCTAATTATTTCTTTTGCTTAGGATACAGTAAACTGGGTAATAACTTATAACCAATATTGACAATTATTGACATACAGGTCTAGTTTTAATTTATCACTGATGGTACTTCACTATTTTCATTACCAGCGGTTCCTTGTACATTTTTCACAAAATCATTAGTCTATATATACAATCTACTACAAAGATTTTGCGACCATTTTTTTCCAACTAGTTGGGATGGCAACTAAAAAAGAGTAATTTTGTAGAAGTTGCTCAATAAAACATGTTGGGATGTGTGTGTAGTATAAAAAGAAATACATATTACCAAATTTAGCTAGTGCCCAAATTCAGAAGTCAGCTTGTATTCTCCCATCTAGGATCAGCCTTCCTTGCACAGCAGCACTAAGATGCAGATATGGTAAATTAATGTAAAAATAATTTTAGTGTGTAAACCATCCAAACAAAACATCCAATAACTGTAATATATCTACCTGTTTATTGTGCTGATTGAGGTTCAAAAATACAACACATCCAATAAAAATGAACTAGCACATACATGATACAACGTTCAGTGTACGATCTATGGTGTTCCTCCAAGTCACAAGAAGTTCACTCTCAAACTAATAAATGCAGTTTTAAACCAGTTGATCAAATAACAAGAAGTATATTAGTATAAGCTTTGTGATAATGAACAATCAACGTAGGCATTTATTTCCAGCAGCTATGCTTACTCTTTTGTTCCTCAGCCTAAACATTTAAGAATGATAACAGGCTTGCTAAGAAATTGGATTAACTGATGGAAACGACCATCTGATGGGACTGTTTATAACGGGTTGTAAAAGCTAAAATGGTATGTTTTCGACTAACCATCTCCTTCTCCACTGCACAATCTCTCTCTGTGGATTCATATTCTTCAAGAACAAAACTCATACTCCTTAATTAACTATTTAAACCATATACATTCTATCGCTATTGATGAGGTTAAGACCATGGATATCTACTGTGTGCATGCTGAGTTTATGCATGTAATCAATTGTCATCGTAAATAGGATGGAGGATGAGCAGAAAAACCTACTTCATTTAATTACTGATGTGAGCCGAGATCATCCGATCATTTGCTCTAAACTAAATATTCACAATATAAGATTAAGCAGAAAATAATACCTGCATTATTCATTTTCAAAAAGCAACTCGATGTCATTTATTTGCAATAATGATTCCATCCAACTTATGTAGAGCGTTAGTCCAGCACGAGTAAATTAAATAACAATGGCTGAAATGATACAATTTTATCACTGAAAAATTCAAACACCTTATATAGCAAATAGACCCTAATTAAAGGGGGAAAAAATGAGAAATTTGCACAAAACACAACACAGCAGTCATGGAATAAGAATGGGAACTGATTTTAGGATAATGTAGCATGATTTATTGAATGAAATACACGGGACGTGAGAAGTAAGATGCTTATTCCTTTACGTTACCATTCTCATTGGAATTTAATCTTACCACTGACCACTGTTGTGGTCTGATTAGCTTAACGAACTCCAATATCACCTTCTATGTGAAGCATGAAATCCACGTTAATTTCAAAAGAGAAATGAAATTCGATTAAATTTGTTGCTGCATGCTGCATGGTTGAAGATGGTATTAGAAATAAATTATTTAATATTGAAAATGAAACAACATCGATGAATTGTGGAATATCACTAATTTAACTAAGAATTCCAATTACATAAGGATGGTTTAATCAACCGGAATGTCCCACATGTACTAAGTATTCAAATTGATCACAATGATTTAATGGAGTACCTCTACCTAATTAAATTATAAATGTGCATCCAGATCATAAACTTAAACCGTGGGCACATTCAAAGTATCCAAGGGCTTGCCTGTTATAGATTATATATGCATATCTCACAGTTCAATGGATGCAACCAATAAAGATATACCAATGCTAACCCAAATTAACGTGCAGACACAGTAACTTGAACCATCAGTGTTCATCAAAAAATATATACAGTTCCCCCACATTCTTAAGTATGTTCAAAACCTACATTACATCAGACTGCCATATGCATCAACAAAGAGAAAATAATTTCAAAAGATCGTGTACTTCAATAACTCAATGCACCTTAAGTTCGCTGCACAAATGATCATCGAGAACAAACAAAATGCATGGCCCATTTTATCTATGAAAGCAAGCAAGAATCAATCAGGAATGTCTGGATCCAAATTTAATTTGGTTTGAAGGGAGTTCTTTCCGTGGTAGAAGATGTAGAAGTTGAGCACTGACCAACCCTTCGAAAAATTAAATTTCCATCTTTAAAATCAATCTTGTTAAACTGCAAGAATAAAAAGCCATTTCAGATTCGCAACACCAGTGTAAGAAGTTAATTTTTTTAGTAATAGTCACTATGGTTAGCATGCAATAATTATATTTCACAAACAAAGAATCTTTTTTGGCTTATCAATAGTGAAGAACAAGCTTTTATTTTGACACTGGGGATCATCTCAAAACTTTATATCCACATTTTAAAAAACCCAAAAAAATCATTTTTTCATGTATTCAACAAAATAAACAGAAACCAATTAATTATAATGAAACTAGTCACATAATATATAGTGATAGAAGAAAAATAATACCTTTGGTCGAGCGGGATGCAAATCAGCGTTACTTTGATCAGTTTTGGCAGATGAATTCCCATTTGCATTAGAATCCCCTCTTTTTCGCTTATTCTTTGCGCCATTTTTAGGAGGAGCAGACGATCGAGATGTTTTGCCACAACCCTTTTCTTCTTCTTTAGCGTCACTTTGATCAGTTTTGGCAGATGAATTCCCATTCGCATTAGAATCCCCTCTTTTTCGCTTATTCTTTGCGCCATTTTTGGGAGAAGCAGACGATTGAGATGTTTTGCCACAACCCTTTTCTTCTTCTTTTGCTTTGGATTCTCGAATGCCCCGAGAGAAATCCATCAAAGCATCAAAGATTTCGTTGAAAATCTCCTTATCAAAAGGACGAAAGCGGGTTTCATCAGCCATTTTTTTCCGGTGGTGATCAAAGAGCGAGTGCTGAAACGAGGATCAGTGAGCAAGTGATATGGCTTGAGCAAGTTAATAATTATGAAAATCTTTGAATAAAACAGGCCGCCTAAATCAGTGGTTGGATTGTAAATTCTTGCGTTTCTGTCTAAATTTTCGGATTACGAAGCGGCTTGCTTTATTGTTGACTTAGTTCCTAATATTTTTCTGATTTTACTTATTCAAAATGATGTATTTTACTATTTCATATACAGTGGCTTATCTAACCTATATACTTAGGTAGGGCCAAAATGAAATAGTTTATCCCACATCATCAGATTGATTTCAAAGCACCTGTATATATATATAAAAGTATCACAACATCATGAAGTATAGTATGATATTGTACTAAATTCTTTGGGTCTTATGTATGGCCAAATAATGAATTCACCCTTTTTCATATATGAACTAATTTCTCATAGATTACTTTGAAGCATCGAAAGAAAACTTTCCACCTTTTCTTTAGAGTATTTTGAAACCAAGCATTTTATGATACTTCATGTGTGAGTCTATTGCGTTGTATTCCAATAGTGGACCAGTGTCGGCCTTCAGATTGCGGTGGCCTTAGGCCAAAAATGGAGAAATGGGGAAAAAAGTTGCCCTGCGCCTGTATGTAGCATCGAACAAGAGACCACGCTGATGGGAGTTGTGTGACCTACCAACCTCACTAAATGTACTTACATTAAAAGACTGCTAACATTGTATATGTATCCATGTAAATAGAAATTGAGGCCCCCAAAGCAAACTAAGGCCCTGTGCAATGGCCACCGGAGATCGGAGGCTCTAGGCTGTCGCCTGGTCCGCCTATGCCCAGGGTCGAGCCTGTTGTGGACGTATGTTAAAAATGAAGGGATATTTAAACGTACCGATAAGTTGATGAAATATACAGTTTACACATAGTAACAAGTTGTCAAGTTCTATGCTGAATGTTTACGTTGTAATCGAAGAAGGAACAGTTCTTGAAGACATTTGATCAAATAGTATAATGAATTATTGAGTTATACATACTGATATAAACTGGATTATATATATATAAACTGGATTATATATATATATATATATATATATATATATATATATATATATATATATATATATATATATATATATGAGATAGGATCAATGGCACCCCAAATAGTGCAGCACCCCTTTAGCCCCTTGATTTCCACCACACATTTCCATTTCTTTCTCCTCCCACTAACTCTCTCCCCCTACTAACCTTTTTTTAATATAAATGTATGGCTATAAATGGGGTGCTCCAAAATAGGGGTGCCATGGAACCCTCCCCCCCCCCTCTCTCTCTCTGTATATATATATATATATATATATATATATATATATATATATATATATATATATATATATATATATGCAAGCGTTCGGTTGCACCCTAAATGCCCCTTGATTCACCAAGTTTTTAAAGTAAATTAAGTGAGTGAGAGATGAGAGAATGAGTGGAAGGAGAGAGGGAAGAAATAAGTGGTAGAAAATAGGGAGGCCAAAGGGGTGCTACACTATTTGGGGTGTCATTGAACCTGCCTCATACATATACACACACACACACACACACACACACACACACACACACACACATACATATATATATATATATATATATATATATATATATATATATATATATATCAGTAGCCCAGCGGCTAAGGACTTTGCTCCGTGGTAAAAACGGTGTGGGTTCAAAACCCGGAATAGCATGTTAAGAGCTTACCATGTGCACACGCTAAGATCAGCCACTTATATGGTGCTCGCGAACCGGGCTAGGTGCACTAGGGAGGGTTTTACGACTCCGATCGGATTCACTCATGAACAAATTCATATATATATATATATATATATATATATATATATAAAGTAACCAATTTTCAATATGTATACACACACACACACACACACATATATATATATATATATACATATATATATATATATATATTGTGGTGCTAAGGGTACATCGTTTTCCTCTTCCTAATACCAAGAATAAAAATAATAACCACAATACATTTTATATGCTTTCTAATACCACACGCAATTCACATGGCAATCAACCATCGTGCAAAACCATTTTGCATGGCAAAAAACTGCTGATCAACACCGTTTTACACGGTCATCAATCGAGGAACTACTGTTGATCGGTGGTTGATCACCGTAGAAAACAGTGTTGATCGGTGGTTGTTCACCATTTAAAAACAAATAAAAATAATGTAATTAGTAGTCCTTTAAAAAGTTTGGCATTAGGAAAAGTACAAATAAAATTCTATGGTATCTTTTAGTAACGGTATTAGTAAGAAGAAAATGGGGTTCCCTTAGGAGCGCGCGCGCACGCACACACACACACACTACATATATATATATATATATATATATATATATATATATATATATATATATGGTGAGCGTTCAATGGCACCCCTTATTCTGCACCCCCTAAATGCACCCGAATTGTGACCAATCATTTATATTAAAGAAAGTGAGTGGGAGGGGAGAGAATTAGTGGAAGGAGTGAGAGAATGAGTGGAAGGATTGTTTAGTATAAATGAGTGGTTCTGGTTGAGGGGCATTTGGGGTGCTCACTATTTGGGGTGCCATTGAACGCTCCTCTCTCTCTCTCTCTCTATATATATATATATATATATATATATATATATATATATATATATATATATATATATATATATATAAAATCAAGAGCATCCCAAATAGTGCAACACCCATTTTCCCCCTCTTAATTTCCACCATACAGTCCCCTTTCTCTCCCCTCCCACTAACTCTCTCCCCTCACTAACGGAATTCTCATTTTTCA
This sequence comes from Allium sativum, assembly GCA_030737875.1. Lineage (NCBI taxonomy): Eukaryota > Viridiplantae > Streptophyta > Magnoliopsida > Asparagales > Amaryllidaceae > Allium > Allium sativum. Next base: position 710,257,416 of record CM060924.1, on the reverse strand, counting down.
AATATCAGTAAAAAAATGTTGGAGTTGATGATACACCATAGAGAAACATAACAGGAGTATCATATATTATTCAATTACACATTGATGTAGAATGGAAATAATATGAAGTTAAAGAAAGTGGCCATGTATGAAATCCTCGTTGTTCAGATATCGTAAGGAAAGGTTGTAGTTGATGATACAGTATAAAGCAACATAAAGGTTCTTTTACTAACTCAGATTTCGAAATACAAAATGCTTACGCATGACATCACAGGTTAATGATGTTAGAGTTATGCCTAAGAGGCAATACATTTGATGTGATTAACAACATTGATGACGTTATTATTTTATTTGGAATAATAATAATAATATTCTGTTATGTTATATTTACTGCGTAATATAAATATTAACATACCAGAAGTCCTTAGAATAATAATACGGGATTGTATAGTTCGAGTAAGACTTGAACTTGAGATTATATAATATATTATAATTCTTAAATGTCCCTAGTCAAGTATTATTGTTTATATAGGACAACAATAAAACATTGAGACTACTATGTTGACTGACTGATGATCACATCTCATTGATCATTAATATACATGATATGTATGTCAAAACATAAATACGTATTGGAGAATAGCATATTGGGCTGACCCACCTTGAGATAACTACATGGAATATAATTAATGTATCATAAGTTGTTCTCATAGTGACAGTGATGTAATAGTCCTCACACCTGAAATCATTATAATTTTATTCGAGGATATTTATGTTTTGATATCATCTAAAGTTACTTGTAACAGAGTAGACGATAACGGTGATTATTACATATATCTCGAATCGAATGAAAATTATGAATGATCTAGATGGAATTTAACCCTACGATATATTTGTAGTGATATCCATGGGCCTCTTGATTGAGTGAGATTATGAAATGATGGTCGTGCTCAAATGTTGATTTGTTTTAAATAGTCTACTCATCGAATAGGAAAAATGGATTAAATTTTAAAGAGAATGATACATTCCATGTCTCGAGTTTAATCCTGGATATATTGGTTAAAAAGATTATACTACGTTGATACATTGGTCACGAAAAGGTTGTATCGAATCGTTGATCTTATTATAACTTGGGTAGCAGCGACGTATTGCTAGTTGTCAATCACTGTTTATGATTTTAAATACGATTTAAAATCATTGCCAATGTTGTAATAGCCTATAGGGTTACACGCTTAGAACATTGTAAGGGGAAGGCTGTTTTGATTTTGGATAAAATAAAATATCAACCATTGATATTTGCGATTGAAAGGGTATAAGGAAGTGTTCCTTGTTTGATGTACATGTGTATTTATTAAAAAAGGGGTTTACTTCTTTTATTTAAAACACGCGTATTAATTTTTATTTTGACCGAACTTTTAGAAATAAAAAAGCCTAGATCAAAATAGGAATGGCGGCTAGCACAGCTGGCCTCCCCTCTTCTTCGATCTGTATGACGATCGAAGATGGTGTTCACGTGGTTACTTATGGAGGCGAGAAGATTTGTTATGCTCATGGTTCGATACGACTCAAATTGATCATCAATTTGAAAGCGAGAAAAACCCAAGGTATGTTTTGTATCTTGATTTATTAATTTCGCAATAGATCTAGTTATGGTTTATTTCTTCTACTGCTAATTTGTTATGAAAACCCTAATTGTAGCCAACAATGGTATTGGAGCCTAAATTTACGAAATTAAATAGATTAAGTTTTGTCTGGAATTTTGTGTGAATCACTTGATTATTAGATCTTGGTTGGTGATTAAGGACTTTTGATTAAAACCAAAACCCAAGCATTGATTGCAGATTTATTTTAAGATTTTGTGCATATACATTGGACTTTTGATTTTGGATTTAAGCTTTAGTGATTGCCTTTAATTCCTCATCTTAAATTGTTATGGTAATGACCATAATATCAAAATTTCAATGTTTTGTTTATTAATGTGTTAGACACACTTATATGATTTTAATAAAAGATATAAAACATAGTTTTGTTCTGACATGAAATTTATCTTCCAGAATGTTAACCTATGAAATATGGCTCATGAACACATAATAGGGTTAGGTCGTATTCATTGCGTAGCTTTAGGTCGTTAGTCATTAAGTCAGGGAAAAAAATCTGCTTAAAACATACTGTAGATCGTTAAAGGCATTAGTCAATTGGGCTACTTAGGTAGTCCGCCTTCAATGGTTCGTTAGACCCCTTAGCCCATTCAGCATTTGTGGGTCATCCAGATTTCTTTGAGTTTCTCAGCTTATTAGATCTGCAAAGTACTCTTGGGACGCCAAGCATGCAAGCCCGTGGAAATCTACGATGCACCCTGCATCTAAGGTCGCCTAATCTTTAGACCGCGCCGCCTTGTTCACAAGAGTTTTGGATCGCACTAACTTGTTTTAACACATTCTATGAAAGCTCGGGTTGCTCCGTTTTGTATTGGCTCGCTCCACTCTTCTTTAGCTCGCGTCGCCATAACACTTGAGGGTTTTAAGCCGCTTCATGAGATTCAGGTCGTCCTGCCTTACTTTGGTCCGCTCCGTACTAGTTTAGCATGATTTGAAGCATTTAGGTCGTTCCAAAGAGCTCCGCTCTTGCAATTGGGTCGTTGCGATTACGGGTTGGATGTCTAATTGTCTAGGCGGTTGACCCACCGAGCCGAGATCACTAACTAATACTAAATATAATAGAAAAGAACTATCTTTTCTGTATACTTTCCCCGATTTCGTTGCTATCGCGGGCCTTACGCAATCGATGGGATCATATAGATATCCCTTCAACACAACATAGGTCATCGGTTGGTTAATTCGATCAGTTCATCGCTGGTCAGCAAGTATGATGCTTCTAATGATGATTCTGCCGATCTAAAAAGGATACGAGATAATTACAACTTTGCCACCTAGTTTGAATCTCACCTATAAATACCCCCCTCATTCCTTCATTGAGGGGGACCGAATTTCAAGACTCCGAAGGGCTTCCCAATCGTTTTCTAAGCATTCTTAAGTGACTTTCTCCTATCCTAACATCATCTATGGAAGATCAAGCATAAAGGTCATCATGGAATCCATGGGAATTTCTTCATTTCTCGAAAGCTTATAGATCTATCATTGAATCTCTTCTCCTCAAAAGCTATTTCTTATTTTCGTCTATTAATCCATAGAACAAGAGGAAAGGTCATGAGAATGAATGTAATTGAAATGATTGTATGCATTGTAACCCTTATGAAAGTAATGAGAATGGATCGTAAAGTGGATGTAGATCACATTTGATCGAACCACTATAAAATTTGGTGTTCTTTGCTAGCTTTTGTATTACTTTGTGGCTCCACTTGTTTCTACTTAACATTTTGAGAAGTACATTTTAGTACCCGTGGTGTTGGGATCTAATTTGCATTTCAACACTGAATAAGATTTGTGTTTGGTTTAAATTCGAAAACTATTTAAGATTGATATTGGATATCAGTACCAACTCAAATGTCTATTCTGTTAATCTTTTCAAATTGAATTAATTATATTCATAAAACTGGAATTGTGGGTTTAATTTTGAACTGAACCTCTTATAGTTGAATAGAGTTATATAATCATCTATATTTTTGATTGATTTTTGAAATCAATAAAATTACTTATTCAGTCAAACACATGTCGAAATAAAATATATCTATGGATATTTAGAATGTGTTTGAATCTAGAATTATAAGCAATGTCACAATATGATTCAATTTATTTTATTGCTGATTAGGAGAGTGGTTTAAAACCATTTAGATTATATAAAATGTTTCATTCAAATTAGAATTAAAATTTGATCTTCATTCTATTTGAACTGTACTATTTTCTTATGCTGAATACACTGATTTGTCTAATATAGTGTACTGGTCTGTTTATACGTACTAGAATCACAATCAAAGTGTTTGATTAATAGGTTTATATGTCCAGATTTTATTATATATTTTCTTCTCTCGATTAAATTGATTTCACTGATAAATGAATCGGTAAGAAAGACTTTTGATTAATGTGGATTTAATGAAATCATCCATATAGAAATTTGTTAAGACAAATTTTAGATTTGATCTTTAAACCAGGAAATAAATCAAAATCTGTTTGGTTTATGAACATTATGACCCTAATTCTGTTGTATATATATGTATGTATGTATTGATCTTAAAAGATAATTGATTGATAATAGATTGATTGAATAAAAGATTCATAGTCAGATATTTTGATTTTGCATTTTTCATGATAACGATCATGGATACTTGATGTACCACTGTGATAAAATTTTATATATATAATGATATATATGTTTTAGTCCTTAGTTTAATCAATATATGGAAATCAAAACCAGAAATGATTAAAAGATTTAGTAAATATGATTTGCTATTTTGCATATGTGAATGACATATCCTCCTGAACACACATTTGTTAATATTATATGTTTTAAAGCATATATGACTTACATTTTTAATTTTTTCTATTGTCATATATGTTCATACTGTACATGTTTGAATGTTTATGTGTATATATGTATATATGAACAAGGTTGGCACATAGTTGCTTAAATATGTGTATACTATATACGTATAGATTCTATTATTGTTTTAAATGGATCCAGTTGTTTAAAATTGTTTTAAACTGTAACGTCCCGTATTTTTTTCACGATGTAATAATTAATTTATTTAATTATTTAAATGATGGTTTGGGAATTTAATTGACTTAAATTAAATATTGTGAATGTTTAAATTAATATAAGTATTTTGAATATGTTTTAAACCATCCGTGTTTATGTATGGATCGGTCTTGCGATTTTCTTTTCTTTTGAAAAGTTAAACCAAGATGATTAGAGTTTACTCAAACCAGTCACATGACTGACACAGAGTTTATTTTGTTTTATTTTCCCTAAACTCTTGGGTGCCCAAATTTGTACGGGCAGTCAAGTAGTCGGGATTTTACAGATACCATTGAAGGAGCTTGGAGCAGGACACTTCATTATTGGATATATATTGAGAGAGAGAGAGAGAATTATTTCCGTTGTGATATTTATATGATGTGCTGAGGATGAATGTAAGTACAAATACAGTTTTGTATTTCAAAGTATTGTTATAATATATTTTATTTGTTCTGCTGTGAGATTCGTGTTTATTCTGTTGTGATCTTCTTCTTCTATTCTAAATTTATTTCTTTATATTTCTCACCTCTAACTTCTTTCTATTAATGATCGGGTATTTACGATGCTTGGATAGTCAACCTGTGTTTTTGTGTTGATTTCCAAGGTCGAAAATCCACGTTCGTTACAGTGGTATAGGAGCTGAAGGTTAATTGATTACCTTAGCTCTGTGGCGTAACTCGATAGAGATGGGATTAGTAATACCTAGATTTAGGTTGAGTGTATATATATGAGAGAGTGTATTTGTAGATTATATAAAAATGATTTTTATTGTGGAGACTTATTGGTTGAGTGGCTTATGAATTCTGGTCGATGGTGGGTCACCGCGAAATCGATAGGGGTTTCTAAATGCTCGAATAAGATGAACCTACACAGTATGTTTGTCTGAAAGAAGGGTAAATGAAATAATTTTACCCAAAATATATTTTGAAATAAAAGAATGATTGATATTGGAATTATTATAGTACATTGGAAGTGTTGGTTATGATTATAATCGAATCAGATTATAATTAAGATGGTAACAAATAACCAATTGGAATTCGTATAAGAGTGATATATAAATTCAAATAAAATAAATCTAGATTTAAACCGGAATTGAGATTTAAAACACTAGAAAGTTGAAAAGGTGTTTGTAAATGGATTTGGATTAAGTATATGGAATTTTAAAATCCTGGGAGATTTTAAATTATTTTATAAGCATTGTAAAGTATATTTTGAAATAATTTCAAAAACGAAATGTTTGAGAATGAGTTTTGAAAATGATATAGTGTTGAACTCACTTCGATCGCTGGGAAATAACCCTGATGATGCTGGCCACATCATCAGTGTTCATTTTCGAGTTCTAAGTGACGAATTACTACCAAGGATTTTGTTTTGAATTGTTTTGAGGAAACACGTGTTTAAAAATTCAAATGTTTTGAATTGGTATTGTTATATATTGATATATATGATTTCAAAATGATTTGAAACCCAGGAATTTGAATTCTGGAATTTAAATTTAAATTATGAAGTCAAATTAATTGAAATAGTAAAAGTGAATAAATAGATTAGAATTTAACTTGAAATAAGTTAAATATAAATGGATCAAATTAGTGATAACCTTGAATGGAATTGGATTGATGATCTAAGAGTTTTGTAATTGAAATTGGAACTAGAATTGAAATGACATTTCGCTTGGATATAAACGAAAGACTGGATTTGAGTATGAATTGACTTGAGATTGATTGGAATGACATTGGTTTATGCTGTATTGACAGCAGACAGAAGAGATAGGGTTGAATGCCCGATAAATAGGTATGAGTTTATATTATATTCGAATATGAGATTTATGATCCTATTTGGCAAGCTGATTGGCTGATTGATTTTCTTTTGGATTGGAGAAGGCCTAGAGAGGCGAATTGTAGTTGTACCGATCGAGCTGTGCAAAGGAGACGCTGGCAAAAAATTTCTAGAATTTAAGGTGTTAGAAAAATTTCAGAATTTTTAAAAATTTTCGTTAATAAGAATAAATTAATACTTTAATCGAAGTTAATTGATTCAGTTGAAACTGAAGTTAAGAAGTCAAATGATTGAGGGAATTGACGTAGTTAATAGGGTTTGTAGTATTTTTCGGCTTAGTAATTTCGGAGACGAAATTCTTTAAGGAGGAAGGAATATAACGTCCTGTCTTTTTTTCACGATTTGATAATTGATTTATTTAATTATTTAAATGATGGTTTGGGAATTTATTTGACTTAAATTAAATATTTTGAATATTTAAATTAATATAAATACTGGAATGATAAAATTTGTATTTTCGAAATGGTCAGAAATAGTTGAATTGGCAACAGTGCGTGTATTGGTTAATATATGAATTTAATTCAGTTTAGGATTGAATCAGAGTAACAAATATATTATTTAAATGATAGTTGATTTTATATTGTATAAATTATAATCGAGCTCGTAATGTCGCGGCAGTTCGTAATTTAACGTTTTGAACTTCAACTGAGTGTACAGGATCCGGTATAAGTCGGATTTCTTTGAAACAAGAAACGTCTGAATCTAATTGTAACGGCCCGAATTTCCGTCCCCTTTGAGTTGATTAATAACACCACACGTCCAACAAAAATGACACAGAAATACAAATCATTAGTAGAAAGAAGTTAGAGGATGAGGAATAGAAAGAAAGAAAAGTTAGAATAGAAGAAAAACGAAGAACACAAATCTCACAGCGGAACGAGTAAAATATATTAAATAACATAACTTTTGAAATACAAGTTAGTAACTATATATACATACCATTATCAGAGCACAACAGTTATTCCTGGAACAGTTATAAACACCTGTTTCCAGATACAACACAGTACACAGCGGAAATATGATAGTCTATAGCTAACTGGTGAAGCCTCCTGCTTCCAGCTCTTCCAAGTGAATCTGAAAAAAATCCCGACTACTTAACTGCCCGTATAAATTTGGGCACCCAAGAGTTTAGGGAAAACAAAAACAAAATAAACTCTGGGTCAGTCATGTGACTGGTGTGAGTAAACTCCAATCATTTGTTTAACTTTAAAAAATCCTTTCGAAAGAAATGGTAATCGTAAGACCGATCCACACATAGACACAGATGGTTTTTACCTTAAAATAACCAAAAATATTTTTGATATCAAATCCAGTGATATTATAATAATATCTACATCAAATAAATAGAATCTAGCTGAACGCTTGCATCTCACGCTCCATATATAATATAAAACAAAAAACCGCAGGGCGCTTATTGGAGATTTGATTTCCAACATGACAAGGTATGGTACCACCTTCCGATAGTGTATCTCTAGAGGGGAATACACTGGGTTCAACAAGAACATCTTGCAACACGGCCCACACATGACCGACCACTCACTTCGCTTGAGTGTATCGAATGTATATTACCAACGGTTGGGATCAGCAACCGTTTCCCGAAAAGGAACAACATCAATAGATTAAAGAAGTAAAAGGAATTTCTCTAGATAGGTGATTATACACCCTAATGGGAGCGACCGACATAGCCATGCTGCTTGCCCGATTTTTTTTCATTTCCCGGTTGTTGAGGCCTGAGGCTACGATTTCTTATCATTCATTGATAGCACAATCACTTTGAAAGCCACATTGTCAGAACCATTAATCATTAATTGATTTGCACAAATATATTCTGGATATTATGCTAAGAGAGTAAATTATCCGCCACCATATATATCTATACAGACCAACATATGCGATCATTGGAAATACTCTGTCAGACACTCGTCCATATACGTTTGTTCTGGGACTGAACGAAACTGAAGGCACAATTTCTATTAATAGAAAAAGTCCTTGCACTCTACTTCGTCTTCGATTATCTTTATATAATCTGATTCGCAACGCTACTGCCAATACGGAGTGGTTCTCGGATAATAATCCATATTGACAATGATATTGGCAAATACTTCGATAGTCGGTTATTTAACTATCGAAGAAAAATAAACAAAACATTCCAACCATCAAACAAATCACTAGGCCTCTTAATTAATATTTCATTAATTAAATCACTTCTTCATTTCCTTACCAATATTTGTTAACCAAATATTTTCAGTAATCATCTTGGTCTCTTAGGCTGTTTGGAAAACGTTTCCATATTTTGCCATCTTTTATTTTCTATACTTAGAAAATATCTTTTATTAATAATTGGAAAATATTCCAATTACTTCTCCGTTTCACGTCAATTCATTTCTATACTTAGGAAATATTTATTTTTATATTTCCAAAATTCCACTTACTTGGGTTAAAACGAATGCTATGTAAAACACCGCTACAACAACCCAAAATACTGTATTCGACTAAATTTCTTTAAACGTTTCTCTTCGAGACTGAATCTTACTATTTATCAACTAATAATGAAATCAATCGAGTTGGGGTATAATTACCTCTCAGACCTTGACTGAAAATATTATTAACTTCAAAACAGACAAGATCGCTTATCTCAAATTATCAACACCATAAAAACCACTTATTCATTTTTTAAAACGTATATATATTTCTATTTCTATTACCAGGCTTTCGATTTCCTTTTTGTTTATAATATTCTATTTTTAAGTTCGTTTCCTTACCGGATTTTATATATATTAATATATAGATTTCCAATTATCAAATTATCATAAAAATATTCTAACTCCTTAAATTTCTGGAAAAATTCGCCATAACCTCCTCTTTACCGGTCGATAGTTCAAACCTCAACTCGCCTCTCTAGGCCCTTTCCATTCAAAATGAAAATCAAAAAGCTAAGTGGCTTGCCGATTCGGCGCATAAAATCTCATATGGAATTTAAACGTGTACCTTTTTGTTGAGCGCACAAATTATAATCTTCATATACTTCATTCCATACCTATCTAACCATATACGTCCATTTACATTTTATTCCAACTCAATCTGGCCATTTTAATTCAATTCACAAATTAATTCTCTAATTAGATCTTTTGCCTATTCCACTTTTTGTTTGAACATATCAGTTCAAATACAAATATTTACTTGCTTATAAACCCATTTGAATTCCATTTTCAATTCAATTTCCATATTCGATTTCAAATATGAGTTACAAACCCCATTCACTTATCCATTTCCCAATTCAACCCAAAGGTTCATTAACTAATTTTTCTTCTAATTAGTTAATTCTATTCAATAATTTGAAATCTGATTTTTGTTTCAAAAATCATTTTATTTATACAACTTGAGTTCGTATTTATTTTACAACTCAAATCCTGATTTTTCTAATGGGAATTCAGATTTTATTTACTTAAAATCCTTATTTTTATTTATATAAATTATTATGGTTTTTAAACGATTTTGGCGCTGCTTTTCTGAAAATTTGATTTTGACATAACTCAAAATCTATCAGACGAAATCCAGATTTTTCTCTTCCATTAGAAAACTATTATTCAACCGGTGCCGATGATTCTTGTTTCAAAGAATTCTGACTTAAATTGAGTTCTATGTACTCAATTGAAGTTCGAAATGCCAATTTATGAACTATCGCGCTGCAGCGAGTTCATTTTAATTATATTTAATATGTAAACATTTTAAACTTCGTTTATATATAAATTCCAACTTCATTCTAATATATTTTAATATGTATTCAGCCTATTTACCAAACCTAACTTAATATTATCGATTATCCCTATCTGTCGATTACTTTATAACTCAGTTATAAATTTATTTATAACTTAAATGTAACGTCCCGCCTTTTTGACCACTTCAAATTGGTATTTAAACCAACTTAAAACGTTCAAACTGACGGATCGTTATTTAGCTTACAGAGTTTAAAAATAAAATCACAACAGAATAAATAAATAACATAACCTTGAACAGCAAAACACACTTTATTATGTAACTAGAATCTTTGATACAATATTTTCCATACGGCGGTTATAAACAAAAATTTGAATACAAAAAAAAATATTACTGTTTTAAAACATCAGAGTGCGCCGTCTTCTGGAATCCCCGGCTTCATCAGTCTTCGAATCCTAAGATGTAATCTTTAAAATCTGTACTGCTCGGGTCTGACTCGAGCATTCCATGCAAAAACATAAAAACACTCGAGTCAGGATTAATCATTTGTTCAGGTAAATTAATTTCAATAGAGACTGAAAAATAATAGTTTAACCTATCAAATTTATCAACTTCAATTATAAGACCCGGGAACGAAATAAGTCAGGACGGTATATATATTTATATATATACGCATGCCGTTGACATATACATACACATACAGTGGTATATATATATATATACACATATGTGCATCGACCACCACATATACATATATTCAGGCTTCGAACCAACGAGTGCATAAGGGGGTACAGGATGGTTTCGGATACCAACTATAGTTGTTCACAGTTTACTGCAGTCTAAGAAAAACATGTGGCATATTGGCGTAATCAAGACACCAATAGTCCAAAAAATCTTCGAATAAAATGAATAGAAGTTACAGAAAACCAAAACAATGGTTGACCAAACACAGGGTGACATTACAGGCTACCAAAATCTTGGTTGATATGTGGAATGTCATATGTCTGTGGTCATTACAAATATGTTCATGTTCAGGTATTCACGGAAAGAAACAACAATATAAACATGTACCCCAAATACTGGTGTATAGAAAACAAAGGGTGACTATACAACAAATAATTTTTTTTTTAATGGCGTATGGGTTTTTCTACAGCAAATAGAATCAAGGAATTTGTACATCACTTTGGTTTGTTTTAAGGGTATGACAGTAAGGTATAAGGCAACTAACAATGTATAGTATGAATTCAAGTCAACTGGCGCCAAGCAATAAATAATGCATGCTGCAAATTACATATGTATATATATAAGTCCATTCGAAATAGCATAGGACATCAAAGTTCAGACTTACAACATTAATGCAAAGGCATGTTCATTCCAGTCAAGGCCAAGTACCCCATACTTATCTAAAATATATTTTAACTATTAAAAGATCTGTTATTGATTGCCACTGTTCTGGTTGCTCTCATTTCTTATTTCAATAACTGAATGGGTTTTAATATCAACTTGAAGACCATAGGTCTCTAAATTTTAAATACGAATTTTTCTAGATAATGATAAGAATATATAAATGTACATATAATCAATACCATATGTACAATCTGCAGGGATACACAATAGTTATAAATCAAGATTATACGTTCACAGGAATAAAATAAACCATATTCTAACTTATTCGAATATTTGTGCAAGTATGAGTTCAAGTAAAAATTCATATATTAGATGAAACATGGCTAACATATAACATGACAGCAAGGAGAGCAGATGCAATGGAGTCAAGTGAACATGGTCAGTCATTAATGCAAGCATTATCACATATATGCAGGTGGTATACAATATTTCATGGATATAGTTCAGTTCACACAACTAGAAATGCTAAACAAACCTCTGACCTTGATATTCATATTTGAAATGCACGGATACAGATATATCTATATATGTATAATTTAAAACACTCAGACCATAAGTTTAACGGCAAACCATCTATACATTTTATCCAGTTTCCTAGTCCCATAAAGCATATTTTTGAAAGGGCAGAACATGAATATATATATCAGTATTTTAAAACAAGGAGGTAACATCTCAAGGTTCATGACATGTATGAATGTATACCATACTTTCACCAATATAAGGCACTCGTGGGCGCATAGATATATTAACTACCAGTGGACAAAGTGATACATATGGTCAGTTGTATCAGACCTTTCTCTACATATTATTTAAGCTATTTTTCCTAAATTTAGGTTGCCTACTAGAATCTTGGTCATTCGTAATTTTCTCAAAAGGCTACAGGTAACACTATAACGAAATTACACTGTACAAGTGGGATAACATGGCCAGGCGCATGCAAAGTTTAAGAATAACATTTTCTTTCCTTCTTTCAGAACTCACATGCCGCATCAAAAATCAGTGCAGGGTAAACACACATGGTAAAACAGCAGGTATGTAGGTAAAGCAAGTCAACGCTATATGTGGCTCAAATCACTATTCTAAACGCAGAAGCATACACGTATGCACATAAATATATACTCATACATTTGAATTATACAAGTAAAATGCAATTTCAGATTTAAAAAAAAATGGAGCGACTGGTTTCCGCATAGATCAATATTCACGTTCTCAGTGTCAAAATTTCATATAGGTGCAGGCAAAGGTAACATGTTAGATTGGGTTTATTTATTTATTTATTTACTCATAATACAGTGAAGGATTAGAAGTGTTTTTATTCTGAAATGATGACAAAAATTAAAGGTTACCGCATTAGCAAATGCAGGATTTTTGTTTTTATATTCAAGTAGTAGATACAATAGACTTGGGCGGATCTACTAATCAAATATTGATATACAGGAGGTCGGTTCTCAACTTTACGTATGCATACAGTTTTATCATCCAATATGAGCTTTGTTTCCCATGAGAACATTATAGTTTTACTTTTACCAATCTCATTTTCACCAGCTTATATCCACATGATTAACAATAGTAACATAGACAAGCATCATAGAATTTTCATTGTCTCTAGTTGGATTTGGCTTGCAGTATTGTTTTGAATATTCAATTTCAGATTGAGATTTCTTTATTTGAAATCCACAGATCACATAAAATTATTCGCATTTTCTTGGGTTTCCATACAAACTCAATTTTAAGGCTGGGTAACATATATGTGATTATGACCCATAGCTACTCGTTCCAACATAACGCAGCGCGGACAGGCAAATTTAAACAAGCTTATATTTCGATTTTCATGATAAGGTGGCCAACTTATATATATATTTCCAGGTCCCCAATACTATGAGCAGCGAGGCATAAGGATGTAGGGTTAGTGGACACATGAATACCAGTAATTCAGGTCAAGGCAACCCAATTCAAGATACAAGCATATTCAAGTTCAAAAAGGGTTCAAACAGTGTATCAACACAGGTTTTTAAATAGTAAATAATAGCCAAATTAACCATTACATATATTTAGTTTAATCGAAATCAATTTACTTGAAGAAAAAGATTAATCGTGAGTGATTTCTCACCTACTGTCGCAGCAGTGGAGCGATTTCGATTGTAGCTTGGCTTCGAAAGAGCAATGGCGACAAAGCGGATTTCGAGTTAGTGAAGCTGCCTTGAAGGCTGACGTTGGTCTCGACCTTGACTTCGCGATTCGCGACGTGGTGGCGCTTTCGATGATTCGGAACAGCAGAGAGACTCGATGGCCAGTCAAATCTGAGGCACGGTGGTCATGAATGCGATATTTGGGTGAAAAGATTTGATTTTTACTTTTGATGGCCATTAAAGAGGGTTTGATTTTTGACTGAGGAAGAGGGAACGATGTGTTGCCATTAAAATAAATGGAGGGGCTTTGATTCGTGGTGGCCATTAAAATTGAATTAGGGAAAGCTTTGACTGTTATTGCCTGAAGGAAAGGGGAAAGGAACCATTCTTTTATACAGGCAAATACCGTGGTTACCACGTTTCCGTGGTGGCCAAGGGACTAATTTCGTGCGTAGAAAGGAACATATGCTTTATTTTATTTCATTTATAATTCACGGTTCCAATCGTGGAAACAATGGGTCGAAATGTTTTTGAGCTGCGGTGCCAAATGGTGAAGAAGATATATAACGCAGCTGGTCTGAGTCCTAAATTCGGGAATGGGCTGAACAAACATAGTGAAGCCCAAAAGAGAATTAAGAGAAAAAGTACATGATTTATACAATGGGAATGTGAAGAGTACCTTGAATTTAAAGCTGGGAGGAAAGCATTTGTCGGATAGGGTTGAAGTAGTATGGGACGGGCTTGAAATACGGGTAAGGCCAAATTTTAAAACAATATTTAGTTATATATATAATTTAAGTGTTAAATAATTTAATACGCATTAACTTGAAATCCTAATATCGGATGCACATCTTATCGGAATGACAGTAATTTGAATCCGTGGTGATCATGGAGTCACAGACTACATACTGAGACTGGTCTTGTCAGATTTGGGGATCGTTTCAATTTATGTCATAATTAAATGCCTAATTCGAATCAGTTGACCGTGAATCGTATTTTTATTAAATTTAACCATTTATATTTTCAATTAAATTTCCACTCCAATCCAATCAAATTCAATTCTAATATTCAACAGTTATATTTGATTTCAACCACCCATTCTGAATGAAATATTGAATCTTGTCCACACACAAACAACACATTTTGAATTCCAAGCCCCAGTATCAATATAAAATTGACTATTAACAATTAAATCTTTAATAATTTCCATATTACAGTTGTCGAAATTTCTGGGTCGTTACATTCCTCCCCCCTTTAAAACTTTTCGTCCTCGAAAAGGAAAGATCGATAGGGTTAATGGATACTTCAAATTCTCATATTTGTGTGAAATCCTTCCATACTATTTAAATATCGATGTTTAAGCCATCGATCTCGTTTAACTCGGGAAACCAAATTCCTTTACAAAATCAATCGCTTCTTAAATTCAAATTCTGCGAAAGTTGGATTTACGCATCTCGAATTAAAATTTTATAATCCCATTTGTCAATATTTAGTATTCCTTGTCTCCCTTACTCCTTACAACCTCCGTTCCAGCAATTCAGTTTACCCATCCAAACACTCATCGATGAGTGTAAATAACATCTCTTCCAGTTGACACTTTATAAATTGAAAGCTTGATAATTCCCACCATCTGAAATCCTTTATAACCTTTATACAGAAAATATCTGTAATCTTAATTAAATTAGATTCAAATCTCAAATTATTTATTTGAAAATATTTTATAACTCGAAGTTTAACAAGTATATTGTCGTTCTCACAGATGTTAGACATACGCTGGCCAGACGCAAGACTAAAATCTCCAAGAGCTAAATATCCTTGTTTCAACTTAGAGTGAAACATATTTCAAAAATTCCTAAAGAAAAACAGATACGGAAAGTACCAATGTGATAATATATTGATCGTTCATGAATCGCAGATACACAATGGTTCCGTCTGGGTCCCCCAGAAAACATCCGTATCCGTAGGAATTCACTTCCCTGCAAATTTCGTCATGGACAGATAAACAAAAGATATTTATTGATCAAGAGAAAAATCTGAGGTCATTGAGCATTGACTGCTCTCCCTCAGGATCACGAAAATAAATTATTGAATTCTGAAGATACTTCAAGTCACGAGGACAAAACAAGTCCCAAAGACAAATCAGGTCACAAAGACCAATCAAGTCACGAAGACTAACGGCTGCATCAAACAGGTGGCTCACTATCACTAAGATATCTCAGTGGACCGCAAGTACACAATGGTTACGCCTGGGTCCCCCAGGAAACATCCATACCCGTAAGCTTTCACAGCTCTGCGGATTACGCCCTTCCAATTCGACTGTAGATCGCAGCAGTCACAATGGTTACGCTTGGTTCCCCCAAGAAACATCCGTCCGCCATAGGCTATCTGCAGCCCTGCGAATTTCGCTACACGATCGAATTCCCATGACTCTAGATCGCAGCGATCACAATGGTTACGCCTGATTCCCTCAAGAAACATCCGACCGCCGTAGGCTATCTGCAGCCCTGCGAATTACGCTAGTAGTCGTGCTCAATGGCAACTCATGAGTTTTATGTCCGGACAACCTACCGCCACCAGCAACACTGCAGATTGCGCTATCTGCAGTCCTTTTACATAAGCTCGAAATTCAAAGAAGAAGGATGGTACTTCCCTTATCTTGACTTGAAAACATATAATACTATATACATATAGTATCTAATTCTCATACTTTTCATAATTCATACTTTACATAAGATTCTCTTTCCAATTCAAACATCTCATTCTTATATAAATTCTGTTATATAAGACTTTATTTCAAACTGATTATATCACATTTTTCTCCATATAAGTTTCGAAACTTCTATGCTAAATATCTAAACTCGAACATCCCTCAATTTCCATTCTAATCTTAAAATTTTAGCTTTAAACTCTTAATCAATTCAAATGATTGATTGATATCACTTCAAACTCGGCTTTCTGAATCCACTGGCTATAAACCAAATTTTTCTTTCAATTTCTAATTATAAGATTCATCACTTCATCAACATCTTTATTTGCTCAAAACTCCGGATTTTTTTCTTCTTATCACAAATTTTTCCTTCACGCATTATCACTTCTTCACATTCATACTTCGACCGTCAATTAGTAAGCGAACAACTTCCTAAGTATCAACCCCGAAGGCCGAAACCAACATCAGATCAACACTCAGAAAGTCATCCAACTTGACTAATCTCTAGCCAGTTCTTAATTTCTTATCAAATCATTGTTTATGCAAATTCTCGAATTCAGTTTACGAACATACATCTTTTATGTTCTGTCATCATTCGTTCTCGACGTGCGGCATTCTTTCCAAAATTCGCTCACCTCCCATGATCTTTTGAAAACATTTCCAATTTTCATATTTTATTTCTATAATTCTACAAAATCACTTTATTCTCAGGGGAAATATTTCTAAATTCGTTATTTGCATTAAACAGTTATTAAATAAAACACTGATATTTTCACTTAACTGCTAGCACTCATTTACTTACTTCACTTAACCATTCTTGCTATCGAATCTTATCCATTTCTTAGTCAATGATGAGGTCAATCAAGTTGGGGTATATTTACCTCTCAGACCTTAACTGAACAATATTATTAACTTTGAAACAGATAAGTTCGCAACTTCGAAACTTTCATTCTCATAACTTTCAAATTCAAATTAAAATTTTACTTTTTTAACGAAAATCGTTGATTGTAACAATCGTTCATGCCTCGAAATATTTAACTTTAAAATATACTTTATCCATTGAATACATAATTAAATAATATTTTCCTGAAACCCGACATAATCGTCTCCCATAAATAACTTCTTTTCGAATAATCTATTATTCAATACCATATTCCGAACTTCGGAAAATATTCTGAACTTCAGAACAATCTCACCGTACTGGTTAACTTTATCACCTCCATCTCCAATTTCAATCGCAACATATTCGTTTTCGAATGTTATTTACTTCAAAAAAAAGTAAATATTTCTTTTATCAAAATCTAAACTCGTCACATCCAATTAGCTTTCATTTCACTTGAACCTTGATTCAAATCTTTATTCATATTTTGCTCCATTTACAACTCTCGTTCATACTTCGCTTCTTGATAATTAATTAACAAGTTTGTACCTCACTATTGAATCCATGTATTCGATTATACTAATTATAAATTATCTTGCCAATAAACTTCGACACAATTATAATTATACCCTTTTCAATTTTATTATTTTATATTCCGAATTCAAAATAAAACTCATCGTCTCATTTCCGAAACGATTTCCAATTTCCTCTCCTCAATCAAATTCTTATCTGAAATTTTATTCCAATAAATTTCAATTATTATTTTTATCGCCAAAAACACACAATTGATTCATCGATTCTATTATAATTATCTTCCTTAAATGTCGTTTGATGATAGGTTCGAGATTCAAATACAAAGGAATCTTATCGAAGAATAATTCTCGCAAACCTGGATTCGAAGACTTCCGAAGACTGGGGATTCCGAAAAAATTTAAATCTCAAAATAAAATTTTGTTTCCGCTGTATTATTTCCAAAATACTAAATTTCAAAATATATAATATTTCCAAAATATTTTTCCATTCAAAATTTATTTTAAAATTGTTTACACTTTTCAAAAATTATATTTTGAAATCTTTTTATTTTCAAAATCCGCTTTTCCAGTGTCGATTCTATTTCAAACTCGATAAGCTATGCTTTGAATAAACCAAAGCTCTGATACCACTGTAACGTCCCGCCTTTTTGACCACTTCAAATTGGTATTTAAACCAACTTAAAACGTTCAAACTGACGGATCGTTATTTAGCTTACAGAGTTTAAAAATAAAATCACAACAGAATAAATAAATAACATAACCTTGAACAGCAAAACACACTTTATTATGTAACTAGAATCTTTGATACAATATTTTCCATACGGCGGTTATAAACAAAAATTTGAATACAAAAAAAATATTACTGTTTTAAAACATCAGAGTGCGCCGTCTTCTGGAATCCCCAGCTTCATCAGTCTTCGAATCCTAAGATGTAATCTTTAAAATCTGTACTGCTCGGGTCTGACTCGAGCATTCCATGCAAAAACATAAAAACACTCGAGTCAGGATTAATCATTTGTTCAGGTAAATTAATTTCAATAGAGACTGAAAAATAATAGTTTAACCTATCAAATTTATCAACTTCGATTATAAGACCCGGGAACGAAATAAGTCAGGACGGTATATATATTTATATATATACGCATGCCGTTGACATATACATACACATACAGTGGTATATATATATACACATATGTGCATCGACCACCACATATACATATATTCAGGCTTCGAACCAACGAGTGCACAAGGGGGTACAGGATGGTTTCGGATACCAACTATAGTTGTTCACAGTTTACTGCAGTCTAAGAAAAACATGTGGCATATTGGCGTAATCAAGACACCAATAGTCCCAAAAATCTTCGAATAAAATGAATAGAAGTTACAGAAAACCAAAACAATGGTTGACCAAACACAGGGTGACATTACAGGCTACCAAAATCTTGGTTGATATGTGGAATGTCATATGTCTGTGGTCATTACAAATATGTTCATGTTCAGGTATTCACGGAAAGAAACAACAATATGAACATGTACCCCAAATACTGGTGTATAGAAAACAAAGGGTGACTATACAGCAAATAATTTTTTTTTAATGGCGTATGGGTTTTTCTACAGCAAATAGAATCAAGGAATTTGTACATCACTTTGGTTTGTTTTAAGGGTATGACAGTAAGGTATAAGGCAACTAACAATGTATAGTATGAATTCAAGTCAACTGGCGCCAAGCAATAAATAATGCATGCTGCAAATTACATATGTATATATATAAGTCCATTCGAAATAGCATAGGACATCAAAGTTCAGACTTACAACATTAACGCAAAGGCATGTTCATTCCAGTCAAGGCCAAGTACCCCATACTTATCTAAAATATATTTTAACTATTAAAAGATCTGTTATTGATTGCCACTGTTATGGTTGCTCTCATTTCTTATTTCAATAACTGAATGGGTTTTAATATCAACTTGAAGACCATAGGTCTCTAAATTTTAAATACGAATTTTTCTAGATAATGATAAGAATATATAAATGTACATATAATCAATACCATATGTACAATCTGCAGGGATACACAATAGTTATAAATCAAGATTATACGTTCACAGGAATAAAATAAACCATATTCTAACTTATTCGAATATTTGTTCAAGTATGAGTTCAAGTAAAAATTCATATATTAGATGAAACATGGCTAACATATAACATGACAGCAAGGAGAGCAGATGCAATGGAGTCAAGTGAACATGGTCAGTCATTAATGCAAGCATTATCACATATATGCAGGTGGTATACAATATTTCATGGATATAGTTCAGTTCACACAACTAGAAATGCTAAACAAACCTCTGACCTTGATATTCATATTTGAAATGCACGGATACAGATATATCTATATATGTATAATTTAAAACACTCAGACCATAAGTTTAACGGCAAACCATCTATACATTTTATCCAGTTTCCTAGTCCCATAAAGCATATTTTTGAAAGGGCAGAACATGAATATATATATCAGTATTTTAAAACAAGGAGGTAACATCTCAAGGTTCATGACATGTATGAATGTATACCATACTTTCACCAATATAAGGCACTCGTGGGCGCATAGATATATTAACTACCAGTGGACAAAGTGATACATATGGTCAGTTGTATTAGACCTTTCTCTACATATTATTTAAGCTATTTTTCCTAAATTTAGGTTGCCTACTAGAATCTTGGTCATTCGTAATTTTCTCAAAAGGCTACAGGTAACACTATAACGAAATTACACTGTACAAGTGGGATAACATGGCCAGGCGCATGCAAAGTTTAAGAATAACATTTTCTTTCCTTCTTTCAGAACTCACATGCCGCATCAAAAATCAGTGCAGGGTAAACACACATGGTAAAACAGCAGGTATGTAGGTAAAGCAAGTCAACGCTATATGTGGCTCAAATCACTATTCTAAACGCAGAAGCATACACGTATGCACATAAATATATACTCATACATTTGAATTATACAAGTAAAATGCAATTTCAGATTTAAAAAAAAATGGAGCGACTGGTTTCCGCATAGATCAATATTCACGTTCTCAGTGTCAAAATTTCATATAGGTGCAGGCAAAGGTAACATGTTAGATTGGGTTTATTTATTTATTTATTTACTCATAATACAGTGAAGGATTAGAAGTGTTTTTATTCTGAAATGATGACAAAAATTAAAGGTTACCGCATTAGCAAATGCAGGATTTTTGTTTTTATATTCAAGTAGTAGATACAATAGACTTGGGCGGATCTACTAATCAAATATTGATATACAGGAGGTCGGTTCTCAACTTTACGTATGCATACAGTTTTATCATCCAATATGAGCTTTGTTTCCCATGAGAACATTATAGTTTTACTTTTACCAATCTCATTTTCACCAGCTTATATCCACATGATTAGCATTAGTAACATAGACAAGCATCATAGAATTTTCATTGTCTCTAGTTGGATTTGGCTTGCAGTATTGTTTTGAATATTCAATTTCAGATTGAGATTTCTTTATTTGAAATCCACAGATCACATAAAATTATTCGCATTTTCTTGGGTTTCCATACAAACTCAATTTTAAGGCTGGGTAACATATATGTGATTATGACCCATAGCTACTCGTTCCAACATAACGCAGCGCGGACAGGCAAATTTAAACAAGCTTATATTTCGATTTTCATGATAAGGTGGCCAACTTATATATATATTTCCAGGTCCCCAATACTATGAGCAGCGAGGCATAAGGATGTAGGGTTAGTGGACACATGAATACCAGTAATTCAGGTCAAGGCAACCCAACTCAAGATACAAGCACATTCAGGTTCAAAAAGGGTTCAAACAGTGTATCAACACAGGTTTTTAAATAGTAAATAATAGCCAAATTAACCATTACATATATTTAGTTTAATCGAAATCAATTTACTTGAAGAAAAAGATTAATCGTGAGTGATTTCTCACCTACTGTCGCAGCAGTGGAGCGATTTTCGATTGTAGCTTGGCTTCGAAAGAGCAATGGCGACAAAGCGGATTTCGAGTTAGTGAAGCTGCCTTGAAGGCTGACGTTGGTCTCGACCTTGACTTCGCGATTCGCGACGTGGTGGCGCTTTCGATGATTCGGAACAGCAGAGAGACTCGATGGCCAGTCAAATCTGAGGCACGGTGGTCATGAATGCGATATTTGGGTGAAAAGATTTGATTTTTACTTTTGATGGCCATTAAAGAGGGTTTGATTTTTGATTGAGGAAGAGGGAACGATGTGTTGCCATTAAAATAAAAGGAGGGGCTTTGATTCGTGGTGGCCATTAAAATTGAATTAGGGAAAGCTTTGACTGTTATTGCCTGAAGGAAAGGGGAAAGGAACCATTCTTTTATACAGGCAAATACCGTGGTTACCACGTTTCCGTGGTGGCCAAGGGACTGATTTCGTGCGTAGAAAGGAACATATGCTTTATTTTATTTCATTTATAATTCACGGTTCCAATCGTGGAAACAATGGGTCGAAATGTTTTTGAGCTGCGGTGCCAAATGGTGAAGAAGATATATAACGCAGCTGGTCTGAGTCCTAAATTCGGGAATGGGCCGAACAAACATAGTGAAGCCCAAAAGAGAATTAAGAGAAAAAGTACATGATTTATACAATGGGAATGTGAAGAGTACCATGAATTTAAAGCTGGGAGGAAAGCATTTGTCGGATAGGGTTGAAGTAGTATGGGACGGGCTTGAAATACGGGTAAGGCCAAATTTTAAAACAATATTTAGTTATATATATATATATAATTTAAGTGTTAAATAATTTAATACGCATTAACTTGAAATCCTAATATCGGATGCACATCTTATCGGAATGACAGTAATTTGAATCCGTGGTGATCATGGAGTCACAGACTACATACTGAGACTGGTCTTGTCAGATTTGGGGATCGTTTCAATTTATGTCATAATTAAACGCCCAATTCGTATCAGTTGACCGTGAATCGTATTTTTATTAAATTTAACCATTTATATTTTCAATTAAATTTCCACTCCAATCCAATCAAATTCAATTCTAATATTCAACAGTTATATTTGATTTCAACCACCCATTCTGAATGAAATATTGAATCCTGTCCACACACAAACAACACATTTTGAATTCCAAGCCCCAGTATCAATATAAAATTGACTATTAACAATTAAATCTTTAATAATTTCCACATTACAGTTGTCGAAATTTCTGGGTCGTTACATTAAACTTCTATATCTAATTCTAATTTATTTAGAAATAAATTATTTTATGAAATTCGATATAATCGAATTTCAATTGTAAACTCATTGGTTTTTTCTCAATTTAATTTATATTCCGAGTTTTGAAATATAATCAATCGTTCTATTTCAAACACTTCCCAATTCACTTTTAAATTCATATTTGAATTTTAAGTATTTAAATTATCCAAGTGATAATTATCTCACTTAATTTATAAACGTCGTTTATAAATTTAACTTCCTTGTTTTATATATTTAAACAAGTTTCCATTTTGATTCCATTTCAAATTCATACTTGAATTTATATCCTCAAATTATCTAATGATAATTTATTTCACTAGATTTATAAATATTGTTTATAAATCCAACGTCCTTGTTTTATAAAATAAAACAAGTTTCATTTCATATTCTATTTGAAAACCCAAAATCTTATTTTGGAATAGATTATATTTACTAATATATATATATATATAACACAGAATTAATTTCCATATTTAAAAATTAAACTTCTATTAAATAAAATCCTAATATTTTCTTCTGAAAATATTTTATTTAAATAAATTTGATCTAATCGAATTTAAATCATAAATCCATACAGATTTATTTTAATTCACTTTACATTCTGAATATCAGAATAGATTTATCGTTTCCTTATGAAACTAATTTCAATTCCCTTTTTAAATTCACCTTTGAATTTAAAATTTCCAAATTATCCAAATGATACTTCATTTATAAACATCGTTTGTAAAGTACTTCAGTTTCCAGATTTTCCAATGAAGATCGTTCCATTTTATGTATAAACACCGTTTATAAATTTACTTCAATTCCTGATTTTTAATTTATAAACATCGTTTATAAATTTCAATACTTGTTTTATTTATTCAAAACAAGTTAATATTTTTAGTCCATTCGGATTTCAAATTCTATTTTTAGAAAAATTGAATTTTCCATTTAAATCTCAAATATCATTTTCATGATATTTTTATATATCAACATTTTAGCCCAGTGATATTTAAATAACCAAAAACACTCAAATACCAAATCATGGGTTTTATAACACATCATATATGATAATATATATGTGAAAACAAACAGTAATAAATTTTGAGGAATCCAGTTGGATTCCTCCAACCTGTTTTTCCTGCATCCACAGACGTTAGCCAACATAAATAATACCCATCCTGCTTCGAGGCAGGATATCACGGTATGAAGGTCATCTACTATAAATATTGTGGGATGCATAGGGAAATTATCCGCTAATGATACCGTAGGCATCCGTTAATGATACTGCGGGAAACCAACCACCCATATATATATATATATAATAGCCACAAACACTAATCCTAAATAACTAATATATATTTAATAATAGTAGTAATATTTTAATGCAACCAAACAACCATCAATTATTTTTAATGAATAAAAATAATTCTAAATAATAAATTGAGTGAGATTTACTCACCGTGATTTTATTTGTCGCAAAACCGGTTTGTTTCTGATTAAATTAAACAACTGTTAATTTAATCAAAATCCCCAATGGACTCCAATTCCTACATTCTAGTTCTATCGCGTAGCTATCATCAAAACGGTATCAACGGACTTTGTTTTTGTTTGAATCTGATTTCATATGATAGATATATAATTATGGCAAGTTTGTACACTATATAAATAATTAAACTTAATTAACTAAATTAATTGTTTAGGTATACCTTAATCCATGTTTTCATTCGAATTCTCCAATATGGTTGCACCATCTAAATCCATCAACCCTACAAACCGCCCAGCACTACCTTACATATCTCCACCATCACCAATTAAAGTATTTGAACCTGCTATCCACATTTTCACAGTCTCCTACTGGCTTTTACCACCCATACCACTGCTCGGATCCAATAACTCCAACATTCCTCTTCAAAAAGCACGCCATACTTTTAAGCTTGAATAACAAACCCTCATCACGACTTTTCTCCTAGGAAAATCACGACAGTCTTCCCAAACATGACTGCATTTTCTCCCTTCACCGTGACTTTCAGTTCACCCTTTACTGGAGGATATTGCGACTTCTTGACAGCATCCCAGTCCCTCCTTTTAACAGTATTGAAATCCCTAAATCGATCACCAGAAAACATCGTTTGCACCCATTCTTGGCTTCGCGCTCACCTTATTGATCACTCCGCCCAAATCCACATATCGCGACTTCACTTTACCACGTAATCCCCTTCAAACCCAACAGTAGTGGTTCAAAACTAGATTTCCCAAATCGCAAGCCCCATACAGACCCCATCGCATTAGCCTCATCTTCCTCAACTCGCAGTCCCCCTCTTGAATCATACTCCGCTGTTCCCCCTAAATCGAACACACTAAATTCCTAAATCGAGCTAATGAATATCGCTCGAACTAAAACTGGTTTTCGATTTTTATTTTGATTGAGGAATAAAAGAAGACAGGCCGATTTGGATTTAAAACGAGTTAAGCAGTTTTTGACTTTGATTTATACCGAGTAGAAGTTGCAGCCATTTAGTTTATTTGTAGCTTCTGGCTTTGATTTCATTTCAACATAAAACAATTAGAACGGGAAGAATAAAGTAAAGAGGGAAAAAGGCTATCACGGTTTATTTATAGATGAAGCAGACTTTGACGTTAACGAATGTATGGTACAATGGTAGGGTAGGTTAAGGTACATATAATTTAATTGATTTGAAATAAAGTGATTTTTATTCTTTTTAAATAAACACCGATTTGATTTTTGATTCGATTTCAATCTTATCCATTATAAATATCTTGGGGTTCACAATTAAAAATCGTGAACTGCTATTTTAGCGTACCGACCGTCGTTCCAATGTAATAACGTTATTCTGAATTGAACAGTATATATTCTGAAATTTAGTTTGAACGTATATACTATATTAAATTAATATAATATAATTAAAATTCAGAACTAACCACTTTCTCGATAATAAATTATTATTATTATTGATTATATTCACATAGAATTTATATTTATTAGCTGAATTGTTTTGACTCAGTTTAAATCTTAAATTGAATTATTTTTTGTATTACGATAATTTAATATATTCGATATTAAATCGAAATCGATTATTAAATCGATAACTCAATATAAAAATCCATTTGTATTATCAACTCAATATTTAAAACCATAATAAATATTTAAAATAAACTATTCAAAAATCCGGGTCCTTACACAAATTAACAGTAATTTTCTAATGCAAGTGAAAAACCGAGGTTTCGTCTTATAAATTATGAGTTATGTCCAAATCAAATTTTCAAATAGTCGTTGTGGAATCGTTTATAAGCTATGACAATTTATTTCATATAAATAAATATTGGTTTTGAATTTGGACAAGATATTTGAGACGTATACTTAGTTCAATTTATGGAATTTTTCAGTAATTTTTATTTTGAAAAATAAGCAACTTTTTATTTTAAATGTTCTGCACCCTAAATCAGCATTTTTCGAATTTCATAAAATCAGTTAACTTGTCTATTTTATTATAATTTTGGAATCATGGCACCTTGTTTGTCATGTTCATATTTTTATTTTTGTCCATAGCAGTCAATAATTATTATGGCTAAGGTTTTGGATTTGAGTTAACTTTATTCGGATGTAATTCTGATATTATATAACGATAGAATAAATTCTCCATTGAATAACATTTTCCTTTAATGTTTGTATTCAGTCCAGTTATTTTTGCTCAACGGAAATTGTGTCACAGTTCAAACTAATCAAAATGGATCTTCCGTATTGAAGATCAAGAGCATTCTAAAACGAAGAGGACTATGTAATACTATCACATGTATAGTTAAACCAAAAACGCTTGGTTAAGTATGCATTTTATTGCAAAATGGTTTTCATTTCTCAGTGTAACCATTGTATTGTGATGCCCTGCAGGACTTCGCTTGGCAAAGACTCATAAACAAATATCCAGTTCTCATGCTTAGTCACTAAGCACTCAACATCTCCATTTTTGTGGAGCAAATTGGCATATGTGTGAATTAACATAAATTTAAACTTCATGCATGTATTGCGAAACGTATCTACCCCAATAATGAACACATGCCAACCTATCATCTTCGAAGCATTCAAAATCAAAATACTTAATTGCTAAGCTAACTAATAATAAAATACACATATTTGATTTCCTTAGCAGTAAAGAAATGGGAACAGCGCCCAACGCGAAGCATGAATTGTCACACATCTCAAACAGTTGTATTCCTTAACGGCGAAGGCTATTTAAATCTATAAATACAGTACACCAATCTGTTCTTTTCTTCCTTTTGGAAAGTCATATCGAATAAGAAAAAAAAACAGAAGTCCTCGTAAATTTCTAAAACCCTATATTTGAAACCATACACTTATACTTCACTCTTTCAACTGGTCTTGAGTGCCTTGTTGACCTATTACGAGAAGCTAGAAAACACAAATTTATTGCTGCGTGAAAGTTGCTGTCGCGTTTCGAGATACGAGGTCTGGATCCTTGTGTTGGTGATGTGATGATGGGCTTGGGACGACGAGTGCATGGACGATCATGATCTCAGTTTTTGTGAGGAGAAGGAAATGGTGGAGTAAGGAGGAAGCTTCATTGTACGAGTTGATGGTTTCAGAAATAATGTCGGAGTGTAGTAGAGTTGGCTATTATGGTTATCGATGTTGGAGAGGTAGACTTCGGGTTTTACTGTAATGGCGGTCTTGGAGTTGTTAAAAACAGTGAAGGGCGAATGAGTTTGAAGGCTGCAAAGTTTGAGGGTTCTTGCAAGAAAATAAAGTATCTAGAGTGGAATGCATGGTAGAAGTGGGAATCTTGGATGTGATTAAGGAGGAGTACACGTTGGGTTCTTGTGCAAAAAGGGAGTTGGTGGGATGTTTAAGGAGGAGATGGATTGTTATGGTGCTGTCAGTTTGTAAATTAAAGCACTAGAAATTTTGCAAATCTAAATAATGCTGCTTTTAAAGAGTAAAATTTTGTAGCATCTGGACATGCATGCGTTGACATGGGTTAGCGTCAAGTTGAAGAACATGGTTTGGAGGGTCGATTCGGTGGCATCAGGTACACGTATGTTCATGTTTGTGTTACGGATGGAGCAATTAGTTTGGTGAGTCGGTGCATGGAAAGGGAGTTGTGGATGCTTAAAACTTTTGAAAATGATGAATTATGTTATACGAGAAGAAGACTATAGAGTGACGAGTTGGTCTGGAAGGACATGGGCCAAGAAAAATAAGGTAAAGGCCCAACCAAACCAAATAAAATAATAATAATTAGTTTAGCTTTTAATAATATATAAACTTGTGTACGTAATATCTCATTCATACAGCATCAGTTTTGCGAACCGTTGGATACGTTGGGACCGTATGAGCACACCCTAAACAACGGAACTAGTCTTGAAAGGTTTGGATATCATTTCAATTTACGGCAGAATTAAACGTCTGACTTGATTCAACCGACATTAATCGTTATTTAATGATTAACGACAAAGGTGAGTTTACTCACTAACTCTGTCTAGTTTTTTATAATATTGTAAACGTTACATATGAATATTGTGTGATGGTTGTTTGGATGAATTGGATGAAATAATACATATAGCTAGTTATATAGACAGTTCGTTGAATACTGATTCTATTTATTGTAATATTTCATATTGATATGAAATATATATTATTGATGTTGATTAACGTCCGTGGATGTAGGGAAACAGGTTGGAAGAAGCCAACTAGATTCCTCAACAATTTTATTGCTGATTTTCATATATTGCAGTATATGATGTGAAAATAATCTGTGATTGAATATTGTGTTTTGGGATGTTTGAATAACATTGACCTGAAATAATTGGTATTCAAACACCATAAAATATATTCGAATATATTGGAAAAGAAATTGAGATTTTAAAAGGGTTAATTGTTCGACGACGAATATTATGTGAATTAGTACGCCATCGTGAAGTGTAATAAACCGCAAGCGCACGGCATTCAATTGTTAGTACGCGGTAAATACGAGTCGATCCATAGGGAAAGAAGTAATTTCAATCTTATTCAATCAAATTAAACCAAAACTCTGATTGATTTAACTAACAAGAACAAATTAACACTAGAACTAAGTTGAGAGCTAAATATGAAATGAAAGTAATTTAGAGGTAAATCACCTCTCATATTTATGAAAATTAACAAATGTACGATCTATAATCTCCATTAAGTGACAGAAATGCAGCATTTAAACCACTTATGATTCTCATGAAAATGAAACTAAACAGAAAAACTATTTTAAGTATGGCTTATGAACAATTAATAGAACTATAAGCCATCAAATTTTATTCTTACTTTCATTTCAAAATCAATAACCACTTAGCAAATATTGATGCAATTTGTGTTTACATTGATTAAGCATAGCCTATTTTGTTGTCAACAAACATAGACTATCAAAATCACTTGTATAAATTTGTATATTTACGTACACATATGTGTTGAACTTACATAAAGTTAGAGAGCTTCATTACCCCCAAATAAAAGGGATTAGCTACTCATATGTGTTATCGAATCAACACACATAAGTTTCAACATAAATATGAACAAAACAAAAGGAAGAGCTTATTAACAACAACAAAATAGATCTGAACTAAGATTACATAAGAGAAATGGCTAAGAAGCCATGGAAGAAAAATAGAGGTTTTGATTTCAGCCTCCACTCTAAACTAAATAAAATCCAAGATGATTTTTACATCAACATACAAGGATTATTTATACATGTGAAAAACCCTAAGTCAACATTAGCGTGCTACTAAGAATGCCCTTTAGGAAATATGGCCACCAATTAATCATCACGCTTTAATTACTCCATCATCAAATTTGCCTGAAGCTTTATCATCCACTAATTTGTCTATTAGCTTTTAAGTGTAGTAAGTGGGGTCCTCCATGATTATGTATGAGAATTATTTCATCTTCATTCCTTTTATTTGCATATAAATCTTTATGAAGCTCTCTTCCAAACGCACCAATATTTCTACAAAAACAATGAAAAAATCCAAGTAAAAATTCTCAAAATAACTTAAGCACAAAAATGACCATTTTTCCTTTATATGATGATGAATGTATGATATTTTGAAATAAATTGAATTATGGTTTAATCGCGATAAAATACCCACATATGACATTTATTTAAACTAAAACAAGAATAAATGTGTGAATAAATATGCATATTTACGTACACATCAAATACCCCTACACTTATCTTTTTATTCGTCCTCGAATAAAGTAAAAAAAAAAGATAAATCTGTTTTTGTAGGGAGCACGATTGCATTGAGCGTATGCAACAAGCCTTTAAACCTCTGAGTGTCCCCAGGAGGACGAGTGTTGCCTCGTGAGGGTTTTCAGCGGATACTACCCATCCAAAAGTCGAATGCAAAAAATATTTATAAAATGCAAGATTAGAAAATATTTACAATATGAATGCAAGCTTTTAAAGGAATATTTACAAATGGATAATTTACTTTTAAATATTACACGAATGAGTTAACACAAATTTGGTCATTATTATGAAATTTGAGTCCATTACTAATGAAAACTTCAAACCAAAAGTCATGTTATCATCACAAACTCCTCCAGCTTGGCTTGTTGTTTTGGTAGAAACATAGTGCAAATATCAAATGAATTCTATAATCGATATCAACAATCATAAAAAGACATCTCCTTCCTTTTGGTTAACAAGTTAGGTTGAATAAGTGAAGAGTGTGCTTGGATTTTAAGTGCTAACTCTCTTGTTATTACATAATATTTACATTATTATTATTTACAAATACTTAGTTATACCACCCCTACACTGCATTACGACTTACGTGAGGGTCGGTAATCCTAAGGTGTCCAACTCATAAAACGAGACCAAGATATACCGACGTTGATTTTGTCAACTAGGTGTCAGAAAGAGCTTGGCGGGTTTGCACACCAACGCGAGATATACTAGCAATGTTGGATACCCTTGGATTATTATTATATATATATATATACATTCTTTTTTTCTTCTTTTTTTTTAAACATAAGAGAGAGAGAGAGAGTTAAGAGAGAATATCTTAGCACAACTTCACTTAAAAGATCTAAAATGTTATCGCAAGTAGTCTAAATTAACCATTCATTTAATCGGATTACAATTCAGAAAACATTTCATACTCATCACCTCTGAGTCTCCCTATATACCATTTACACCAAATTTTCTCATAATTCAAACTTTCTTTTCGTTATCCGCTAAGAGAAGTAAATTTCCAAACATTTAAATCGAACGACCAAAATTATATGCTAACTCCATCATGTCTTATTTAAAAGTAAATAGAAGTGCAAAACTTTTTTATTGAGAAAAAGAGAAAAAATGCAAAAAGAGAGAAAGGGGAAGAAAAAAACAAACAAACTTAAACTATGCAAAGCAAAATGAAAATAAGACTCCCCCACACTTGAATTGGACTGCGTCCCCACAGTCAACCCAAACGGAAAGACAATGAAAATTTTGAAAATATGATTTATAATTACAAGAGAAAAGATTTTTTTTACAGTATATCAGAAAATATATTGACAAGAAGTAAATGAAACAGTCTTCTAAAGACCGATTCATTTGTCTCTTCAAGTATGAGAGACACAGCTTAAGCTTGAAAAACCAAATCGTAAAAGATTTTGAATTTGAACGTGTATTTGGAAAAACAAATGTCATTTTATTAAAAATCGATTGAGTTGCTTTATTTTCGATGATTTTTGGGGTAGATTGAATAAACGGTTGAAATTCATGTTTAAATTCACCAATTTGAATTTCAAATTTATCGTTGAGAATTTGTTCAAAAATATTGATTTCAAAATCCGAATGGTGATTAAAATCCACCTCATTAAAATTCAACTCGTTTTCGGAAAGTCCAAAAAATTCGTGCTTATCAAATTCATCTTCCTTAGTTGAATTGTCAACAACTTCAATGCATGTATCATTTTTAAAACCCAAAGTTGTTTGTATGTCGTAATTTTCAGAAAAAGGAATATCGAATTTGAGATTTGGTTCCACCCTCTCAAAAGAATCGAAATCCAACTCAATTATCGCATTTTCAACAACTTCGTTAAGTTTGTTATTTTCAGTTTCAAAAGTTGTTATTTGAAAATCATCAATTTTGGTAAAAGATGGATTATCATTCGAATCGTCACACGTTCGGTTTTGATTATTTTGTTTTTCACGAAAATTCAGGTAATCTTGAAACAACAAATTCGTGTGATTATCGTGAATTTCATTTATTTGCTTAACGAAATCAAATTTCTAATTATTTACATGATAATTTTCAATTTGAAATTGCTGGGAATAAAAATTTTCAATTGCACCATAATTGAAATTATTCCCATTGCCAAAACCATTTGAAAAGTTATTCACACTTCCATTTGAATTTGCAATTCATTTTGGAGTTTGAAGTTGGATTAACAAGGGGTATAATCAGAATCATTTGAATTTTGATTATTTTGGAAATTTTGGCTTGAATTGTTGCACAAATATGAATTACACCATTCATTTATTCTCTGATTTTGTTGTGTACTCATTTCAAGTAAAGATTCAATTTTTGTTTCAAGAGTTGAGGGTTGATCGTTAGTTTGAAAATTTTGTGGTGCAAAATCAGGATAATTCTGAAAGTTTTGTAAAGTTGGTGGTGTAAAATACAAATTGTTCATATAATAGTTGTTATTAAAATATGAATTTAGTGTAAAATTATATGGATTATATTGATTTTCACAACTAACGTTGAATTCATGAGGATAAGGAAATTGAGACATTTTCAAGATTTTTTTTAATATATGCATGAACCTAATGCAACTATAGGAATGCAAACTAATTATTTACAAATTTTCTAAAATTATATAATGACGGTTAGATTAATTTCAGCGAAAAATTTCTCAGACACTTAACGGATAGGAGTTATCGATGCACCAGGAATCACCCTAGCAATGCAACCGAAGGTGTAAGCACCTTCAGTGGAACAACCGATATAATATTTACGAATCACCGTAATATTTATAAACGGTTTTTACTCTGCCGTAGTCTAGACACCGAGAAATAAATCGTTAGAAAGAAATCAAGTTGTCAAAATATAACAATGTCCTTAGAAAATAAAATAAAATGAGATGAATGCAAAACAGAAATTAAACGTGAACTGTAATGCAACTACAAATGAATTTTTTTATGTAAGTGCAACCAACCAACAATGCAAATAAAATAAAAAAACAAGGGAAGAAAACATATACCAATGCGTGTAGATTAGCAAAAAAAATATTAGTGGTAATTTTTTATTAAGCAAGCGAGCGTAGAGCCAAGCAAAGCAATCCCAAGCAAAGAAAGTAGAGCAGTCTTTGAGCAAGTAATTCTCCTTGAGATTTTCTGCCACCTAAAAATGAAGATGATATATATATATACAATTCACAAGTGAATTTTTTTGTGTGTTTTTTTTTGAAAGAAAAAGAAAAAGAAAAAAGAAAAAAAATAAGATAAAACTAAATCTGAAATCCTATCAAATTAAAATTCTCAAAAGTGACACAACCTACTCACAACTTACACAGTCTTTGAGGAGATGGTTACTGAGTGGTTGGGGTTGATTTGTATGATGTGGGTGGTAAAGCTGATTTTGTGAAGTAAAGGGGTTTTGTGGAGGGTTGAGTAGTGGTGAGGATGTGGTTTCAGTCAGAGGAGTTTGGTTTGCGGACAGGAGATGCGTGAGAAGTGTTGAGTGGTGATTTGTATAGTATGGTGGTGCTTTGTGGTTTATGGTACTGTAGTTGTGCTGCAGATGAATTCAAAGAGGTGGAAGGTGAAGTCGAAAAGTGGTTAAGGTGTGAAGTGTGGACGAGGTTGTTGAAGAGGCAGTGGGTGTTATGTTGTGAAGTCTACTTTGTGAGGAGTTGATGGTGGAGTATGGACGTGAATTGAATATATGGTGTTGATGAAATTGATTTGCAGTTAGATGTTGAAGACAGTCAAGAGAGGTTTGTATATAGAAGAAGGTTGAAGTGGTTTACTGTGATGAGGATTTGGGTCTGTGAAGTGGATTGCAGTTAAAAGATGAGAAATATGAAGAAGGATGCAAGAGATTAGGAAGGAAATTTATACATAGAAAAGAATCAAGGGAAATTTGTCTTTTTTTTTTGGAAATTTGCAAAAAGGAAAAGGAAAGTAATAAAAAGTAGCAAGGAGATTGAAGATGGAAAGAAATAAGATAAAAGACGACAATTTTTTTCTTTTGTCTTAGAGATAATAGGAGGGTACTGTGGTAAGAAGAGAAGATGGCAGTAAAACACAAAATAAGGAAAGACACAAAAAATGACAAAAATGCAAAGGATTTTTTTTGAAAATAATTTGTGAACAAAAGGAAAGATAGATTGTAGAAATAAATTGGAAAGGAAATTGAAAAAGGGAAATAAATTTGAGAAAAAAATGGCAAGAAATTGATGGGAAAAAAAGGGCAAGAATAATTATATTTTTTCTCTTGTTTTGAGATTGTAGTACCAATAAATAATACCAAATCACCTAAACAAGAATTTTCTTTCTATATATACAAAAAAATAGAAGGAAATAAATAAATAAAACAAACACTCTTTCTTTTTCTTTTTAAAAAAAAATAACAAAATTAATCCGAAGAATAAAATCAAAATTAATTAACTTTCCCCGGCAACGGCGCCAAAAACTTGTTCGACGATGAATATTCTATGAATTAGCACATCATCATGAAGTGTAATTGTTAGATCAAAATTTGGCTGTAACACCCAAATAGTTCAGATTTGCAGAGATTAATAACTAGAAATAGAAGAAATTGCAATGATCACACCAGATTTATAGTGGTTTGGCGTTAACGAGCCTACATCCACTTTATATGTCTTTGATTATACGTAGAATGCAAGTACAAACTATGATTACTCTCAATCTCATGATTATAATGATGATTCGCTCAGTAATTTTAATAACACTGATAAGAAATAATGGAGAACCAACAATAATGGTAACAACGCTCAGAATTTCCAAAAAGATCTTGAAAAATGCCAAGTATGGAGCTTTGTGTAAGTGATATTCGCAGGCGGTTCGTGAAGAGGCGTGGCACGGATCCTGAGGACCTCGGACTGGTTCGTAGCTTGATGAAGAAATGGTCAATATGGCAGTTATGGACAGGTGTCACAAGATCCTAATCTTTCGGATCGTGTAAGACTAGGTCATGACCTTTATTCTTTGGACTTGTGTTCGGGTCGTGGCAGGACATCACAAGTGGGTTCGTGCTGGGGCATCGCGAACCGAATATGAAGAGGGAACCACGAACGAGTTGAGATGGCTTCGCGAGTGAGGCTTCATATCAGACTTGTAAGTGAATCTTGGTGTCTTGGTCCAAAAAAGCTAGCCAACATATTGCCCCCTCGAAGTATGTTTTATCGGGGATGGAACATGCTTCGAAAATGTTAAATCATCCCTTCGTGCAACGATGCAAATCAATGGTCGTGTTCGCTTGGAATGTCGCGCTGCTTCAAAGAGTTGTGTTCTATGATGGGTACAAATGTCAGGCTGGACTTCCAATTATTTCTCTGTTCATTTATTAGATTTCACGCTTTGAATTCCAGAGTGTATCGCGATAAGCTTGCCAAGTAAGTTCTTTTCTCTCTCTTCCCCCCTTTTTTTAAGTTCGGGTCGTCGGAACACATTACTACTCGTGAATATGACATTGATCATGGACCAGAGGACGAACGGGCCGCCTTACCATTCCACGGTGGGCCTTCATGACCGCTCGTGGCCCACAGGTCATCACGGACCAAAATCGACAAAAATGGGAAGATCAAGAGCCAATCTAACGCTTATATAAGGTGGGCTCCCCCCCAACCCGCTCCTCTTCTTCTCCTTTTACACTACCGCTGCCCCTCTTCTTTTAAACCAAAACCCTAAATTGAGATTTCCAAAAATCAATCTCCTTCCATAATTTAAATTTGAAAGGTAAATACGCTAGAACTACTTTCATGTAATTTCATTCTTCCTTGCTCCGCTCGAGTTTTTACAGGTGTGAGTGGTAATGGTAGCGGAGTTTGCGGTGTTTGAGATCGGAGGGTGGCAATAGTGTAATGGGTTTGGTTAAGACAGGGAGTACGGATTTATGGATGGAAGAGAGAATTGATGAGGAAGAAGACAAGCTTTGGTAGGTCGGTTCGTAGATGGGGCGACGACTCGTCTTGTAGTTATAGCGAGATGGAGGGATTAGGGATGAAGGTGAAGTATTGGTGATGAAATTGGACAGCAGTTTGAGTCATGGGAGCATTGGTTCGTGGGAATAGAAAGTGGAGCGATTCGTCAGTATGGCGGATCGTAAGGGTCTTTCACGAGCCCTATGGATGAAGCGATATGGGTCACGAACTGAATTATCCCACGAGCCGAAGCCTTCCCACGAGCCGAGATCTGTCTCATGAGCTGAATCTTTTCCACGAGCCTGATTTGTTTCATGAGCCAACATTGTACCACGAGCCGAGCCCTGTCTTATGAGCCAATATTATATCGCCAGCCGTTACACATATTGACTAAAGAATGCAATGCAACTTTGATATACCAATGGACAGTTAGGTTAGAGCCTTCGCGATGAACTTTTTGGACTGAGCAACAGAGTAACTTAGCAGCATACAGTGGCCATTATTACGCTTGTCCAACTTACGTTGTGATTTTACTTTCCAGTATTATGCACACCTACGCATACCAACACTTACACTCATGGGGTGCGGGTAATTGTGTTCTAATCTTTTATATTTATTCGCTGACGCAGCCATGTCTGATAGACCCTCAACCAGAACACCAGAGAGGGATATAGATCCAGAGTCGTCAAATTATTATAATCCTGACATACTTCCGTCAGATCCAGACTGGGAGAATTCCAACCCCGACTATGAAACAGATTTCAAAACAGTCTCAACGTCTTCTGAAAGTACATCGCTTGAGGAGGAAGAGGACGATCGGGACCCCGATGAAATTCCAGGTGTTAAGTAGATAGAACAAGATAAACTGAGTGACTCCATAGCTTCCAAATTAGACAAGTTAAAGCTAGAGAAAATCTGTTTAAGGCACAGGATTCCTTGGAATGATGTGAAAGTTCCAGAGGAAGGAGATAGTCCCCACTATGCTTCGAAAGGGTACATGGCCATTAGTAGGCTCATGTGCTGGGCAGGTGCTATTCCTCTGTTTCCTCCGATTGTCGTTGATCTTCTAAGACAATTACGCATCGCTCCCATGCAACTCCATCCCAATGTCTATGCTGCTGTGTACACTTTGTATATTGCATAAGCGGAAATTCTAGGGACTGAGCTTACCTTCAAAGATTTAAACTTCTACTATTACTTCAAGCATCACTCCTTGGGGACTCCGAACTTTATTTTCTTTGAATCAATCCCCTATAAGAAGGTATTGTCGGATGGGCACAGTAATCTAGGAGATGCTAAGTCTGATTGGTTTTACATAAAACATTAAGTTGGGTGTGCGAGGAAGTGGTTACAATCAAGTAAGTTCTGAATCTTCATTGCACATTTCAACTATATAGTTAAAGTGCTAATGTATCCCTTTTTTCGTATAGCTCACAACTTTGTGAAAATGGAAGGCTCGGTGTATGAAGATCGATTATCCCATCTTTTAAAAAAATTGGACTTCTGTAGAATCAAGAGGTGTATAACTGGTGAGAGCCTCCACAAACACCACCTTCTGGATGTAAGATTCGGGCTCGGTGTGGGTGGCAAGCCTTACAAGTATGTGCCCCCAGCTGAGGGAGAAGGGACCTCGGTGGCGACAAAAACAATCGAATTTCGTAAGATTCCTTCGCCGATGATAAATCAAGATGACGAGGACTTGAATGTATATAAGGAGGATGAAACCCGAGTGATGAGCCAAAGAAGGCTCTAGTTTCCAAGGAACAATCTCCCCCGAGGACTCCACCACTGGTTGATCCAATTGCTCATGATGAATTAATAGAGGAGCAAATATTTAGAGAGTTAAGCAAGATTCCCCTACCAGATAGCATATACACATCCGAAGACATCGGAGGGGAATCATTTTTTCCTATCTCTAAGGAAGAAACCACTGCAGTTAAATAGAAAGATACCGCGCAGACGAGCCAATCTCTGGGCCCTGGTCTGTTAGGGGGGATGACACGAGATACACAAGTCACATGCACCACTTGTCACGACACTTATGCACTAACAGTATTCACGATCCTGACACCTGTTTTGTAATTTTCTACAAGAAAAAAGCCTCGCCGTTACTCTTACCGCGATCTTCGTGAGAACACGCCCCGGCTGTCTTCCGTATCTGAACATGATCACAGTGATAGTTGAGGAAGAGATATCCAATGATGTCATGATTCTCGTCCGCCTCATCCTACGTGTTCTCGCTCTCCCCCCAAACAGGATCCCGGGAAGTCTCACAACCGCCAAGTGTCACACACGGGGGGTAAAGAATTTCTTAAGGCTCCGACTCCTCCGAAAGGTCTACCTCCTCCTGGAAAATCCTCTAAGAAATTTCATGAACCTAAAGATAAACACAAGGAGTCAAGCAAAAATAAAGAGAAAGAAAAAACAGCTCTTTCTCCCTCCAGTCAGCATAATTCGGATACTCCTGGGATATAGGAGGGTACCGTCATTCCTGTTAATCAAGCGAAATTGGAGCGCTTACAAAAGGAATTTCCTGATATCTATTTCGAGAGGATGCATTTTGTTCTAAATCTCGAACTAGTTTTCGATGAATGGGATGTTGAAGTCGTAGGTCGGATCGGCCATGTGGCTAAACAATATAAGGCAATGAAGAAACAAGCCAAGAATTTATCATACATTATATGCTATCTAGGGGTAGATGCTTCTAGGGCCAGAGTGAAGGTCGATCACGATGCTAAGGCTAGAGGCAAGGCCGAAAAAGATCTTGGGGATGCGCAAGCCCAACTCACCTTTGCTCGATGGGATGCTCAAAACTACAAAACCAAATTGGATGATGCCAAGAAACGCTTCCACATCGAGCTTGATTCACATAGCCAAAAACGCATGGTTCTGAAGAAAGAGGTGGAGGATCTCAGAAAAGCTAATACTGAGCTAAAAGCGTCGGATGATCGCCTAGCGATTGAGAAAGCTACTTGGGAGAAGGGAAAAGCGAGCTTAAAAGATGATCTAGCTCGTATTAGAAAGGAAAATGCCGATTTGGACAACAAACTTGCTCATACTTAGGAACGGGCAGCGCTTGCCGAAAGTAACACCAATGCTGCTCATGAATCAGCCTCCACTGCTACCGCTAACCTTACCGCAGTCGAAAATGAAATAGAAAGGTTTGAGGAGTTTCTAATGGACTTCTTTGCTCAGGTCATTCGAACTCGAGACATCTCTTGGATTAAATACTATCACACCACCTTAGTCAATGTATGGGATATAATTGTCGAGGGAGAAAAGCAGCGGTTAAAGGTTGAGGAAATCGACGAGAACGAACTTATACAGACTTTCCTCAGGGATGGAGAGCCTGAGGCTTTAGCAGAGGGCATGCATCAGATTCAAGAGGCCATGGATAAGGAAAAACTTGAGCTCAAGGGTAAGAGCAAGATTGACGAAGGTTCCAGTTCAGCACCGGAGCCCAAGGCTTCTGAGGTTGAGGAGTATAGTCCAGATGACCCACTGATCCCTAGGGTTCCGGTTCTCTATGTTGCTAGGGTTTCTACCGCAGCTTCAGCCGCAGAGTCAGCAGAAGGTATCTCTATATTCTCTCCACAATTCGTCAAAAAGCTATTATAACTTATCGTCGTGTTGTGGAGCATTTAATCAAGGAAACCACATTTTCTCCCGAAATAATAATAGTTGCTTCTCACGATACAGGTGCCAAATCTACCTAGCAGGCTGCAGAAAAGCAGAATGAGGCCGATAAGGTTGACGTGCCCCCAATCACCGAGATCACCCCCGAAGTTTCAAGGCAAACTGTGCTTGAGGCAACCAAGGAGGCCATTAGGGTATCGAGCACGGACGTTCTAAAAAATGCTGAAATTATTGGGGCCTTGCAAGATACCAATGTCAGTCACGGGGATGAAGAAGAGGATGTAGAGATCATGGGGGAGACTAAGGACGACGACAGTGTGAATCTGGCGGACATAAAGGCGAAAAGAGACAAACAACTGACCTTAAAAGTAGAGGAGCAAGAACCTCTAAATGTAGCACCTATCTCTGCAGCTGCCCCTGGGTCTGGGTTAATCATAAAATTGTCCAGTAAATCGATAATGACCTAGCTTGCAGCCCAATCTACTAATCCTTCACGAGATCCTCCTTCCGATAAGAAGAAGAAGAGAAAACATGACAAATCCGACGCCGACAAGGAGGAGCCGGAGAAGAAGAAGAAAGAGAAGAAACAGAAGTCTTGTCATAAACCCAAGTAGTGTTTGCTTATTAGTCCATATTTCATTTTTAGACTTTCCATTGGCCTTATGATATAATCACAAGCATGGCCCTCGTATTCTATTTAGCATTATCTTGTAAATCTGCACTTAGTGAATGAAAATTTGTTTCTTTTGCTTTACTGTGGTGCACCTGCAAATTTATTATACTTAGCTACGAACGTAAATTGTCAAATAATAACTAGTTTGGAATCAAATCATGAATCATTCTAGCAACAAAGCTTAAAAACTTAAAAGTTTCTGCACCACACTTCTGTGTGTATACAAGTGTATAAGTATGCCCCTAGTCAATCATTAATGTGATGCCTGGTCAGGGCTTATTGAGGATTGATTAGAGTCATATTTGTGTTGCCCCCCATATCCGAAAATGAGGGGTTCAGCTTTCAATTTTGTTTCCAGTCGTGTAACGGGATAGGAGCCCTTTGGAGACATATAATCAACATGCCTTTATACTCTCCTGTCGCAAGCTCAGGATATAGTTCAAACTCAGCTTTCAGTCTGCTCCCTGATCCTTCAGCGGGGTAGGAGTTCTTTGGTGGCACTAAGTCTCTAGCGCCTTTATACTCTCCCGTCGTATGTCAAGGGTAGAGTGTTGTCGAGACGGTCTTTTAATCATGGTGCACCTTCACGTCTCGTGGACAATTCTTTTTCCTTCATACTCCTTCTCAGATCATGAGAATTGAAGCACTGATGGTAGTGTCATTTACT
The DNA here is from genome assembly GCA_030737875.1 of Allium sativum. NCBI lineage: Eukaryota > Viridiplantae > Streptophyta > Magnoliopsida > Asparagales > Amaryllidaceae > Allium > Allium sativum. The sequence goes on along the minus strand of CM060924.1, from coordinate 710,216,130 downwards.
TTACTGCATACTGGGGCTCCGCATCTTATTGACCTGTTGATCTGGTAGAGAACACTTTTGAATTACATGTTTCAAGATCGTCGTAGGATTCATAGTTTATTTCATAATGATGACAGCTTATACAGATAAAGTATGAGAAAATAAATAAGAAACAGTACGGTAAAAGTAAATGACACGCGATATTTTTATAGTGGTTCGGTCAAATCATGACCTACGTCCACTTTATAATCTCTTGTTTAAATAACCAGACCGTTCTAGGCGAGTCGTGCCTTTTTACATGATCCTAAAATCAAGAGAATGAATTGACAATTTTAAGTCAAATAATGCTGCAGATGCTGGGCATTCCACACTCTGGGGATTTCATCTCCATCCACGGTTGCTAACTTGAAGGTTCTATTATCAAGCTTCCATAGGATGGCGTATGGTACTTCCCACTTTGGGCCCAAATGCACTAGGGTTGGAAAGACAAATTTCAGAACCAAGTCTTCGAGTTCAAAGGTTCGGGCTCGAACCTTTTTATCGCAGTATCGGGCGACTTGCTGCTTGTGCCTCAAAGCACGCAAGTCGGCTTCGTCCCTCTTTTCTTCAACCATGTCTAGGGATTCAAGGAGCAGCTTGTTATTGGTCGTCGGTTCATAATAAGTGGTTATATAAGAGGGTACTTCTAATTCAACCAGGATGACTGCTTCTGCTTCGAAAGCGAGGGAGAAAGGTGTGTGGCCCGTCGCCGACTTGTAAGTTGTCCTGTAGGCCCATAGAGCCAAGGGTAGCTCACCTACCCACATGGCTTTGGCTTGCTTCAGTCTTTTCTTCAGAATGGATTTAATCACTTTGTTTGTCGCTTCGACCTGCCCGTTCGATTGCGGATGTGCCACAGAGGTGTACCTTTTCTCGATGTGGCACATCTGGCAAAAGTCTTTGAATTCAGTGCTATCGAATTGGGTTTCATTATCCATTATGATGATTTTCGGAATCCCGAATCAGCATATGATGTTTCTGACGACGAAGTTGATTACCCACTTGGTCGTGATCGTGGTCATTGGTTCTGCTTCGACCCACTTTGTGAAGTAATCCACGGCCACAAGGGCGAACATCGCTCCGCCCTTAGCTATGGGGAGGCTTCCAATAATATCAATTCCCCAAACAGTGAAGGGCCACGGGCTCGTCATCGTCTTCAACTGGCTAGGGGGTGCCCTAGGGATCTTGGAAAATCTTTGGCATGCATCACATCGCCGTGCATATTTAGTTGCGTCTTTGTTAATGGTAGGCCAGAAATAGCCATACCGCAATATCTTCTTTGCCAGCATTTATCCTCCAGTATGGTCATCGCATTCTCCTTCATGCACTTCTTTCAGTACACACTTAATGTCGTCATGAGCAATGCACCGAAGGAGAGGCATCGAAAATCCATGCCTATATAAGACTTCGCCTTGCATGATATACCTGGAGGCTTTTCGGATAACAGCACGCCTTTCTCTCTTCTTGGTCGGAAGCGTTCCATTCATTAGAAAGTTCTTCAAGGGTGTCATCCACGACTCTCTTTCTGGTTTAATTTCCAATATGGGATCAATTTCCATCTGATCAACACTTGGAGAGTGCAATACTTCAATTGGAACTAGTTCGGTGTCTTCGGGATTGTCAAAACTAGCCATCTTTGCCAATTTGTCTGCCTTTTTATTCTCCGCTCGAGGAATATGGGATATGCTATAGTAATCAAGGTTATCGAGCAACTTTCTTATTCTTTTAAGTATGATATCAGGCTCGAACCCTTGGCCTGAAATTCCTCATTTACCTGGTTCACAACTAACTTGGAGTCGCAAAATAAATCTAGCTTCGTTATTTCCAACTCCTTTGCGATTTTTAGTCCGGCAATCAGGGCTTCATATTCAGAGTCATTATTCGTAGCATGAAACTCCAATCTGAAGGTGTAGTATATTGATTGATCTTCGGGAGTTACAAGCACAACTCCGGCGCCAGATCGTCTATCATTCTTGGCGCCGTCAATATATAATTTCCAGGCATTGGGGTCAAGAAGTTGTTTCGGAGAATCTGCTTCTTGTCTCACTATGTCATCCTCTGGGATAGTGAATTCTGCTATAAAGTCTACCAGCACTTGCCCCCTTATTGATCGTCGGGGCTGGAAATTCAAATCAAACTGACTCAATTCAATGCATAGTCTTCCTGATACCTCCGGCCTCTACAGAACTTGTTTAAGCGGGTGGTCAGTGTACACGGTGATGGGATGAGCTTGAAAATAGTGGCAAAGCTTCCTGGAAGTAATCAGCAAATTGTACGCGAGCTTTTCTATTCTTGGGTAGTTTCGCTCTACTGCCGCCAACTTCTTACTCACATAGTACACAGGTCTCTGAATCTTATCTTCTTTTCTCACCAAGGATAAACTTATCGCATGGGACGACACTGCCAAGTACACAAACAAGTCCTCGTGATCGATCAGTTTGGACAGTATCGGGGGTCTCTCAAGATGATTCAGAAGGTTCTAGAATGCTTCTACACAATCAGGAGTCCATTCGAAATTGCGCTTTCATCGTTTTATCAACTGAAAGAACGGAATACACTTGTCCGTAGCTTTGGAGATGAATCTGCTCAACGCAGCTACTTTTCCAGCGAGGCTTTGCACATCTTTGATTTGTTTGGGTTTCTAAACGTTTCTAATTGCCGCGATTTGGTTTGGATTGATTTCAATTCCACGCGAACTGACGATGAATCCTAAGAACTTCCCAGAAGCGACCCCAAATGAACACTTCATAGGGTTGAGTTTCATTCTGTATCTTCGGAGGATATCAAACATATCTTCTAAGTCGGCAGTGTGGTTGGACGATTGTTGGGACTTTACTAACATGTCATCGACATACACTTCCATTGTCTTCCCAATTTGGTTGTAGAACATTCTTCACCAATCGTTGGTAGGTAGCACCGGCGTTCTTCAAACCGAATGGCATCACTACATAGCAATATAACCCTAAATTCGTGATGAAGCTGGTATGATCTTGGTCCGGTACGTGCATAGGGATTTGGTTATATCCCGAATAGGCATCCATGAAAGAAAGGAGTTCGTGACCTGCCATTGAATCCACCAACTGATCGATTCTTGGTAGCAGGAAACTCCGGGCAGGGTTTGTTCAGGTCCGAGAAACCAATACAAGTACGCCACTTTCCGTTAGCCTTCTTTAACAAAACCGGATTTGAAATCCACTCCGGGTAAGTTGAATCTCTAATAAATCCATTGCTTGTCAGTTTCTCCACTTCTTCCTTTAAGGCAGCTGACCTCTCTGGGCCAAGCATTCGCCTTTCCTATTTGACGGGTGGAGGGTTTGGATTGATGCTGAGTGAACGGCTCATGAACGAGGAAGATATCACAGATATCATACACATGTCAGCGTGAGTCCAGGGAAACACATCCAAGTTAGCTTTCAAGAAATTAGTCAATTCTCTTGCTCGAAGAGGATCTAACTGGGACGCAATCTTCAGGACTTTCGCAGGGTCTCTATCATCGATTGGCACATCCACAGTTGTTTCATTTGGAGTCGCCATTCTGCCCCCAGGCTCTTCGTCCTCTTTGGGATCTATGTCCTTGGGCATTTCTCTGGGCGGCTCCTTCGAGATAGTTTTCTTTAGTTGCTACGACGATTCCTCCCTTGGAGGAGAGGGAGCGCCTTTTGTTTCTAAATCTCTTCCTTTATGCAGCAGTTTTAATTTCGCTATGTAGCAGGCTCGTGCTACAACCTGATCTCCTCTGATTATTCCTACTCCTGCATCCATTGGGAGCTTCAACAAAAGACACCAAGGCGCGATGAAGGCCCTAAATTATGCCAGGGTAGGTCGGCCCAAAAAGGCATTATACGGAGATTCTATATCCAAGACCACAAAAGGGAGAATCCTCACTCTCCGGCGATCTCCTTCTCCCAAGGTCACTGACAACTCTACATATCCGATCGGGGCAGTTGAGGCTCCATTAAAGCCGCAGACCCATCCCTCGCAAGGCTTCAAGTCTTTTGCTTCCAACTTCATCTGATCAAATGTTTTCTTGAATAGAATGTTGACAGAGCTCCCATTATCCACTGGAACTTTACGGACTATGGCTGGACCAATAGTGACTGTGGTCACTAATGGGTCTTCAATTGGGGAATGGACTCCAATACTCTCTCTATCGCAAAATATAACATCATCGGGAAATGTCTTTTGTTGTTTGATTGGAGCATACTCGTCAGGGTTACTGCATTCTCCAATTTCAAGGTGTTGTTTGACCGCGTTGACATATTGATCCATTGCCCTGAAGTTGTATCATGCCAGATGAAGTCCCCCGATTATGGTGTTGATTACAATATTCTTCCCTTTCTGCTGAGGGGTAGGCCTAGCAACGAGTTGATTTTGTTCGGGGCCTGTCCAACTTGCCCTGTCTCTTGGAGCCACCTTATACTCATCTATTTTTCCCTCTCGGAGTAGCTTTTAGACCACATCTCTCAAATGACGACATTCGTGGGTGGAGTGACCATGAACCTGGTGGAGAAGGCAGAATTTTCCAGTTTCACATTCCTTCTCCATCGAATCTCTTGGGGGAGGCCTCTTGTATTGGAAGACATTATAAGTATCCATAAAGATGTTCTCTAACGTATCATTTAACGGTGTAAAGTTCTCAAATGGCCTGGACCAAGGCCTTCTCTGGGAATCATTCCCCCGGTTTTTCTTCCGACTGTTATTTCATGATTGGCGACCGTTTCCTAGATTCTTATTCCCGACGTTGATCTCTACTTTCCATGAGTTGTCTCCTATTTGCTTGATGACCACATTGCTCTGTATATCTCCTTTATCGGCAGCCTTCCTTTTCCAATTGGCATATATTTCTTCCTGACGTAGGAGACATTAGCTTTTTCATAGAATATCTCTCTAGTCAGCGGCGGCTTGCCAGCTAGGTACCTTCCAAGCTCAATATCTTTGTCCACTCCGTCAATTAAAGCCATCAAAACAGTCTGCTCGTGAGGGTCTCTAACTTCTGTGATAGTTAGGTTGAAACGATCCAGGTATGATCTAATAGTCTCATTAGGACGTTGCATGATGAGGGATAAATCAATGACATTTTTAGACCTCTGAGCGTTAAGCCGGAATTGGTTCACGAATATTTCACTCAGTTCCTTGAAACTGGATATCGATCTTGCTGGAAAGCGGGTGGACCATAGTAATGCCACATCTTCCAAGAATATCGGGAATGCTTTACACTTTACGGCGTCGGAGGCTGCAGCGGCAATCATAGACCATGAGTATCTCATCAAGTGTTGAACTGGGTCTGTCCTACCCGCATAGCGATTCATAGTTGACATGTTAAAGTGCCTCGGGAATGTAACCTCCAATATATTGTCAGTAAAGGGCATATGACTGCGCTCTTTGCCCCAATATTCGTTTCTTTGTCCTTGGCTATCCACCATGACCTACCTGATCATTGCTTCAACATCAGCATGAGTCACTGTAGATTCGAGATCAACACTCCTTGCCCTGCGGGGTCCTCCGTCGTTCCTTCGACGAGCCGCCACGAAGCCAGGAGCTTGTACAGAGCTTCCTTTCCCCCGGTTACCATGGTCAATCACGCGGAGAAGGGGTTGCGGTGGATGATTTTCAATAGGTTCATTAATAATTTTTGCTTTAGGAAGCGCTGCAGGATTATTCAGATTACGGTCGGTGGGTCCTAGGTTAAGTGCTGCCTCTTCTCGAGAAGGAAGCGATCCAAATTGAAGTTGTTCTATATTTTTAGGTCTTTCCAATGGTCACCGTGGAGGTCTTAGAGATTCCCCAAATGAAGACAAGTATTCTAGAGTCAAACGACGGGCTGGCGGAGGTATCCTCTGCCTTTGGAGATCATCAATACGCATGTCCAACGTAGTAAGGTTCTGTCGTAACAGGGAACTCTCTTGTCTTTGGGCTGCCAACTCGTCATTCGTCCTCCACAGCATATCAAGGATGCGAGAAAGGTCTCCCTCAGTGACTGGAGCGGAAGGGTTGAACTGATCGTCTACATTCTCTCTGATATGTTAAGAACTCGAGCCAAGTCGAGCATAAGTACCAGTACGAGTAGGACGAGCCATAATTTCCTTTCCAGGTCGAGTTATGGTCCTACGGTCAGTTGGGTTCATGGTATCTTCTGTATGGAGGCTTGTGGTGTCCCCATGGAGATGGTTCATGGCAGTAGTCCGGGGTCGGTTCGTGACTTGCAGCTGAGGGTCGTTCGTGGTGGCTTCATCAGGGTGGCTCGCGATAGCACCTTGTGACCGGGTCGTGACGCCTTCTGCAGGTCGGTTCACCCCCTCATTATCACGAACCAGAGACTCCATCTCGACCTGCTCGTGAATGCTTTCTTCAACGGCTTCGTTTGCAGCTTCATTTGCTTGTAAAGCTTGTGCATCTTTGGATTTCTTTCTAGCCATAGTGTCTTGACTTTGCAAAACCCTTCAAAAACTGAAACAGTGGAGATTCAGACTATTTTCTTCTTACTTGAATATCCAAATAGTAGGGAAATAATCCGATATGCTGAGAATTCAGTTCTCAGTGAAAGCACCAAAATGTTAGATCCAAATTTGGCTCTAACACCCAAATAGTTCAGATTTGCAGAGATAAATAACTAGAAATGGAAGAAATTGCAATGATCACACCAGATTTATAGTGGTTCGGCGTTAACGAGCCTACGTCCACTTTATATGTCTTTGATTATACGTAGAATGCAAGTACAATCAATGACTACTCTCAATCTCACGATTACAATGATGATTCGCTCAGTAATTTGTAATAACACTGATAAGAAATAATGGAGAAGCAACAATGGTGGTAACATCACTCAGAATTTCCAAAAAGATCTTGAAAAATGCCAAGTATGGAGCTATTTGTAGGTGATATTCGCAGGAGGTTCGTGAAGATGCGTGGCACGGATCCTGAGGACCTCGGACTAGTTCGTAGCTTGATGAAGAAAGGGTCAAAATGGCAGTTATGGACAGGTGTCACAAGATCCTAATCTTTCGGATCGTGGAAGACTAGGTCATGACCTTTATTCTTTGGACTTGGGTTCGTGTCATGGAGATGAACCGGGTTGTGGCAGGACATCACGAGCAGGGTCGTGCTGGGGCATCGCGAACCGAAGATGAAGAGGGAACCATAAACGAGTTGAGATGGCTTCGCGAGTGAGGCTTCATATCAGACTTGTAAGTGAATCTTGGTGGCTTGGTCCAAAAAAGCTAGCCAACAGTAATAAACCACAAGCGCACGACGTTCAATTGTTAGTACGTGGCGAATACGAGTCGATCCGCAGGGAAAGAAGTAATTTCAATCTTATTCAATTAAACTAAACCAAAATTCGAATTGATTTAGAACTAAGTTGAGAGCTAAATATGAAATGAAAGTAATTTAGAGGTAAATCCCCTCTCATATTTATGCAAATTAACAAACGTTCGATCTATGATCTCCATTAAGTGACAGAAATGCAACATTTAAACCACTTATGATTCTCATGAAAATGAAACTAAAGAGAAAAACTATTTTAAGTATGGCTTATGAACAATTAATAGAACTATAAACCATCAAATTTTATTCTTACTTTCATTTCAAAATCAATAATCACTTAGAAAAATTGATGTAATTTGTGTTTACATTGATTAAGCATAGCCTATTTTGTTGTCAACAAACATAGACTATCAAAATCACTTGTATAAACTTGCATCAACATCCACTAACATGAATCACAAATTAGAGATCACAAATCATGCAAATGTTGAACTTACATAAAGTTACCCCCAAATAAAAGGGATTAGATACTCATATGTGTTATCGAATCAACACATGTAAGTTTCAACAAAAATATGAACAAAACAAAAGGAAGAACTTGTTAACAACAAAAAACTAGATCTGAACTAAAATTACATAAGAGAAATGGCTAAGAATCCATGGAAGAAAAATAGAGGTTTTGATTTCAGCCTCCACTCTAAACTAAATAAAATCCAAGATGATTTCTACATCAACATATAGGGGTTATTTATACATGTGTAAAACCCTAATTAAACATTAGTGTGCAACCAAGAATGCCCTTTAGGAAATGTGGCCATCAATTAATCATCACGCTTTAATTACTCCATCATCAAATTTGCCTAAAGCTTTATCATCCACTAATTTGTCTATTAGCTTTTAAGTGTAGTAAGTGGGGTCCTTCATGATTATGTATGAGAATTATTTCATCTTCGTTCCTTTTGTATACATATAAATCTTTGTGAATCTCTCTTCCAAACGCACCAATATTTCTACAAAAACAATGAAAAATATCCAACTAAAAATTCTCAAAATAACTTAAGCACAAAAATGACCATTTTTCCATTGTAGATGATGAATGTATGATATTTTGAAATCAATTGAATTATGGTTTAATTATGGTAAAATACCCGCGTATGACATTTGTTTATACTAAAACAAGAATAAATGTGTGAATAAATATGCATATTTACGTACACATCAATAATCTATTTAAATTAGAAATGAAATTTTGATTGGGCTAGAATATAATAAGTTGTTTTAATTACATTAAAACAAGTGATTTATTAACGATGTTTATAAATGGGATGAAATAATGGTTATTAAATATATTTGAAATATAAATCTAAGAATAAACTAAAAGGGAATTGGGATTTGTTTTCAAAGGAAAGCGGTGGATGTATTTTGATGTTCGAAATCAAATAGGAATGAAATAAATTTATGAGGATCTATATTTATAATTCGACTTTGACAGATAATATAAAGATAATTTATTCTTATAAATTATATATGAAATAAAATTCAGGATTTGACGAGATAATTAATATTCGGATTTGTTATCAAATAGGAAATCGAGATTTTAATTTATTAATTAAAGTCAGTAGCCACCACCACCAACCGCCGTGTGCGAAGCACGGGTCTCATTCTAGTTATAATTTATAAAATGAGTTTATGAAATGAAGTATGGGTATAACTTATAAAATGAGTTTATGAAATGAAATATGAAGTATGGATTTATAAAATAGTAAGATAAGTGGGATTTTAAACTGTAATGATATTTGTTATTTAAATCAAGACTTGATTTAATAAATTGAGTCCAGATTTCTATAGAAAAAATATATTCACGTTTGAAGTGAATAATGATTTAAAAAAACGTTTTGCATATTTAAAAAGGAGTTAAGGAAATTAAAAACTAACTAGAGACTAGTTAAGTTGAACGGCTTTCTGGGTGTTGATCTGATGTTGGTTTCAGCCTTCGGGGTTAATACTTAGGGAGTTGTTCACTTACTGGTTTACGGTTAGGGACTGATGGACATTGACGGATAGTGATGCGTGAGTATAAGAAATGGAAATGTTTTCCAATGCTAGTAAAATATATTTTCTAAATATAGAAAATAGGAAATTGGGAATATATGGGAATTGTTTTCCGAGAATCGTGGGAAGTTAAAATAGGTTTTTAGAAATAAATGGGAAATTGGGAGATGAAATAATTTAATGATAAATTAATAAAAAGGGCTCAGTGTTGATTGATGATTAATCAGTAGAATTTCCATTTAGAAATACGACCGTTGTTTGTATATATGTTTTTCTTTGATAGTTAAATAACCGACTATCAAAGTATTTGACCAATTTTCTATTGTCAATACGGAGAGACCGAGATCGGATTTATTATCTGAAAACCACTCCGTATGGGCATTAGCGTTACGAATCAAATATGATGAACACAATTGAGGACGGAGTTACGCAAGGGCTATTCTGGAAATCCTAGGTAGAAATTACCTAAGATGGATTTATAGAATAGTGCCTTCGGTTTGTCCAGTCCTAGGACAATGTGTATGGACAAATGTCTGACAGAGTATATCTAATAGATCGCGTAAGTTAATTGTTTCAAACGTATTTACGTTGGTGGCAGAGGAATTCATTTCTCTTAGCTTTATACCCGTGTTATTTTTGGGGAAATCAATTTGTGATTTGGTGGGTATAACGATGTGTCATTCAAAGTAAATATAGATATGATCTGTAAAATAGTACGTCACGACCTCAAGCCTCATCAACCGGGAAATGACGAAAATCGGGCTGGCAGCATGGCTAAGTGGGTCACCCCCAGTTAGGGTATATTGTCACCATCTAGATAATATTCATATTTGTTACTTCTTTCGCTTATGTATCTCCCGTGAACGATTATGTTGGTATACCAACCGTAAGGTGATAATATATTTGGAACATTCAAGCGAAATGAATGGCTGGTCATGTATGGCCGAGTTACAAGATGTTCTTGTTGAACTCCAGTGTATCGCTTCTAGAGTACACTGATCGGAAGGTAGTTCCATACCTTTACATAGCTGGAAATCCATTATTAAAAAAGAGCCCGCGGTTTTTGATTGTACATTATATATTTATAGCGTAGGAGGAAAGCGTTCTACTAGATTGTTACTTACTTGATTTAGACATTATTATAATATCAGATAAGTATTGATTTTAAATGTTTTGGGCCATCGTAAGGTTAAAAAACCATCCTTGTTTATGTGTTGATCAATCTTGCGATTTTCTTTTCTTTTGAAAATGATTTTTGAAAAGCTAAACCAAAATGATTAGAGTTTACTCATACCAGTCACATGACTGACCCAGAGTTTATTTTGTTTTATTTTCCCTAAACTCTTGTGTAATGACCCGTATCCTACGTATCGGGGGATTGTAGAATATTTATTTATTTCCCGTATGAAGTCGTATGGTTATGTAACTTTGGGAAACATCCATTAGAGTCATTTCCCATGTTCATGATTTTTTTCGATTTTTAAATGACCATTTTGCCCCTAGTTGGTACTGTTTTGGCCATAACTTTTGATTAGAAATGAATTTTGACTTGAAACCACTTCTATTTAATTCGTTTGATGGTTTACCTTTCCGTAGAGTGGTCACATTAGCCAAACGGACTTACCGTTTGGGAGATATGGCTGAAACAAGGTTTGGAGGGTGAAAAACTGCTTAACCGGGCCAAATCGGGTGATTAGTGAGTAGGCCCATAACCCATTTCGGGATTAGGGTTATGGGAGGGCTGAAATGAGATGGAGAATCATTCCATTTCAGTTTTCTAGCCTCCACTTATCACCAAGGATCCCCAAAAATGGCCTCCAACCTCTAAATCACCTCCAAATCACCTTTAGGTTAAGGATTTGGCTTAGCAACCCCTAATCAAGGAAGATCTTCACCAAATCAACATAGAAGCTGCTGTTTGGCATTGAAATTCGCATCAAATTAGAGCATTATTTCAGATCTTAGTTTATTTGTGGCTAAGGTGAGTGATTTGCATAGTTTTACACTAATTATGGCTAATTAGGGGTGATTAGTGTTAATTAGCGAATTTAAGCATGATAAAATTCGGGAAAAATGTTCATAAATTCCTAAATGATGTTTTAGACCTCTGATATGAATTTGGGTTAATTTGGTTAAGATTTGCTAATCCTATCATTAGTTTCACCTAAACATGCTTAAGGGGAAATATGGGATTTTGGGTATGTTTGATCCATTTTTACCTATCATATTGATGTTTTGATGTTTGTGGTTGATTATGCATGTTGCTATGACTGTATGAAATGCTTTGTGACTGTTTAGAATAGTTGGAATGGTCGAAAACGCCGCCGAGGGGCGTAAACAGCTCGCTGGACAAGGTGCAGAGATTCGGATCGGATAGGGGATTGAGGGACGATCGGATTGCCCTATGGGACCGTGAACATCACCACGAGTCGAGTCATCTCCTCCGAACCGAACCACCTGCGCAAGGCCCACGAGACGAATCGATGCAGCGCCGTGCCCAAACTGAAGTACTCCGATCCGGATCGCGAATAAGCATTACGACCCGATCTGCCCCTATCTTCCACGATCCGTTCCAGCCTGGGTGTCACGATCCGCCTGAAGGAACACGTCACGATCTCAGCAAGGTGGCACGACCCGAACCAATGGGTATTCACGATCCGACCCGATCTGAAGAGCACGACCCGATCCAGTGGGAGGAGCACGAGTTGACACCATTAACGATCCGCGAGTCGCGATCCGACCCGAGCGGGGGTGATGATCACGGTCCGAACCGAGAAGTTGACGATGGTGACCTGAAGCAAAACGAAGAGGAGAAATGAAGGCCAACCCGATGCGATCCGATGGTGATGACCAATAACCCGAGATGCAAAGGTAGTTCAAATGGAAGTTAGAACTCAGGATCCCGGAACCAGTTGGGAACCAATGAGTTCACTTCATGGTTGGACTTTTTTGCGGGACGTGTGCTAAGGAGTTGTCGACGTTCATAACTTCGACTCACCACTAGAAATGGATGATGGCTACTTATCAGTGCAGTAGGGTCATTATGACCTGAGGGGCAAAGTGATGGTAGTAAGACTACGTTATCAGTGCAGTAGGGTCTTTATGACCCGAGGGGCAAGGTGATGCGTAGTAAGACTATGAGCTAGTGCAGTGGGGTTCTTGTGACTCCATGGGGCAGAGTGGACATAGTAAAGATTTGTAAGGCTATGAGCCAGTGCAGTGGGGTTCTTGTGACTCCATGGGGCAAAGTGGACATAGCGAAGCATTTGTGGCTACGTTATCAGTGCAGTGAAGCCATTTATGACTTCATGGGGGCAAAGTGATCGTAGCAAGGTATGTTGGGTGATCGAAGTGGTGAATATCGTATGCTTTACGCACTGAGTGAGAGATGTGAGGATGGATGCTATGCTTGATTGTTTGCCATCATTATGACATGCACACCTCCCCCACCTCCGTATCTTTACACTGTTTGATATGATACCTTAGAGTGTTGTACAGTATGTAGTGCTAACTCTTTGGTTGCAGGTCCAGATTCAGGTATGTTTTAGTCTACCTATTATTGTTCACTTTAGATGCTTATCGCTCATACCAGGCTTTATGTCTGACCCAGAGTTTTATGTCTCCTCTTATTACTCTGGGTGCTCACACGAGCAGACTAGAGACAGGTTAGCTGGTGATGCGCGAGTAGCTGATTCGGAGGCGGGCAGGAGGCTTCCACGTATTATATATATGCACATTCTCCCTGCGTCGTTGGTGGTCGCTACTTGGGCATTAGTAGTGTACCTCATTTATCTTACTTTTGCTTTGAGACAGTTTGAAAGTTGTAATAAGCTGTATTCTGAATTTCCGCTGCTATGATGTTTAGTTCTGATTTTCAGCTTATGCACTGTCTCTCCTGTTTTATGTCAAGTATGTTATTATTATACTTTATTCTATGCGCTGTGAGACATTCTACAGGTTCTTTGTATGTTCATTTCCTTCTTCCTTTTTCCCTTCTGACGACCCGTTCCGTGCTAACTGGACATGTGTACAGCGCACTTTTGGAGTAAATGTCGGTTGGTGCGGGGCGGGCCGTCACACTTGGTATCAGAGCTCTAGGTTGCGTAGTTAGCCTAGGGAAAGACACCAGGGAGAGATAGTACGTGTATGAGAGCGCGTATTTGTGATTACTTTGGTTTTCAAAAGCTATATATATACTATTAGTAGTATAAAGATGAAGTCGCACTGCACTAGCACCATTATGGGGTAGTTAATCGTTTCCCTTTTTCAGATTGACGATGAGCCGAGACACGAGAGGTGCTGGTAGAGGGACCAACCAAGGGATTGCCGCTGACATGAGGGCTATGTTTACTAACCTCATGAGAGACATGCTTAGAGAAGTGCAAGGGGCAATTCCCAATCCCGGAGTTGGTGTTGGCCCAGTAGTGCAGGCGCCTAGGGTCGATTTCGCCAAATTGTGCAAAGATTACACTAATCTTGGTGGGAAGCCGTTCCACGGAACGGAGTCGGCCACAGATGTTTAGGACTGGATGGATAGCTGTAACCGTATCTTCGATGACTTGGGTCTCGAGGATGCGATGAAGAGAAGGCTAGCGTCTCGTCAGCTGCAAGGGCGAGCGATGAATTGGTGGAATGCCATTAGAACAGCTATTCCAGAAGACCAGGTGACTTGGGATCAGTTTAAGGCTCGCTTTAGCGAGAAGTTTATCCCAGCTGCCCAGAAGTCAGTATTGTTTAAGAGGTTCTTGGAACTCAAGCAGAACAGAAGGGCAGTTTCTGATTATATTGCTGAGTTCGACACTTTGTCAAAGTATGGACTGTCTCTCATTGATACTCCTGAGAAGAAGAATGAGAAGTTCATTACCGGTTTGGATGGGTACTTGGGGGAAAGGCTTATCAATCACATCGATGAGACTTTTGAATCGATCGTGGGGAAAGCTTTAAGATCAGAGAGCCTTTACCCTAAGTCAAAGACTGAGGCTGCATCTGCGGAAGGGCCAAAGCCGCAAGCAGGCGGTGGAGGCAAGAGTAACTCTCAGAACAAGAGGAAGCAGGACCAATCAAAAGGTGGCCAGAAAAAGAGTAAGAAGGATGTTGAGTGCTTCAGCTGTGGAAAGAAGGGCCATTATGCTAAGGAATGTCGGGCCAAGCCAGCGGAAAGGAAGTGCTACAACTGTGGTCAAGTGGGACATCAAAAGGATAAGTGTCCGCAACCTCTTTAGGAGAAGCAGATTGTGAAAGCATATGCTATTGATGCTGTTCCTTCTTCGTCGAATGCCCCAACTGCGGCGGAGAAAGGAAAGAATGTTGTTATTCAAGGTATGCTTTCTATTTATGATATACCAGTTCGAGTTTTGTTTGATACTGGGGCTTCCCGTTCCTTCATATCTAGTGACCTAGTAGATAGGTTGGGACTGGAACCCGAGATAGTCGATAGACCGTTGATAGTGACGAACCCGATTGGTGGTTCGACTAGCCTTAGTATGATTTGCAGGAATTTGGTCTTATCGAGTCATGGATGTATGTTTGTATGTGATTGCTTTGTTTTGGGCTTTACTGGGTATGGCATTATATTGGGAGTCGATTGGCTCCAAAGATACGGGGTGGTGGTAGACTGTGAGGGCTTTTTGGTGACAGTGAGGGCGGATGATGGGCGGAGGGCAGTGTTTGGTAGTCTACCTAGTGATGGGGTTATGGCTAGTTTTATAAATTCCCTCAACATTCCGCAGGATGAGTTGTCAGATGTGCCCGTGGTTGGCCAGTATCCGGACGTCTTCGAGGAGGTGACCGGGCTTCCACCACACCAAGAGATTGAGTTCTGTATAGATTTAGTGAAAGATGCCAGACCTATAGTGATGCCACTTCGTCGTATGGCACCAAGGGAGCAGCGAGAGCTCGGGGTGCAAGTCAGCAATCTTTTGAAGAAGGGATTTATTAGAAGGAGTGTCTCTGAGTGGGGAGCACCAGTTGTGTTTGCCACTAAGGCAGATGGTTCCATTCGTTTGTGTGTGGACTATCGCGAGTTGAATAAGGTGACGAGGAAGAATAAGTATCCTCTACCGCGGATAGATGATTTGTTTGATCAACTGGAAGGAGCAAGAGTGTTCTCCCAGTTGGACCTCGCGACAGGATTTCATCAGCTTCGAGTAGCGGATGAGAGTGTTCCGAAAACGGCATTTAGGACGTCGTCTGGATTTTATGAGTGGTTGGTCATGCCGTTTGGGTTGACCAATGCACCAGCCTATTTTGTGGATCTTATGAATCGAGTATTCAGAGATCAGTTGAATAAGTTTGTTCTTGTGTTCGTGGATGATATCCTTGTTTACTCAAGGACAGAGGAGGAACAAAAGGGGCACTTGAGGATAGTGATGGAGGTGTTGAGGAAACACCAATTGAAAGCGAAATTCTCTAAGTGTCATTTTTGGAGAAGAGAAGTGAGATTCTTGGGTCATGTTGTTTCCGAGAATGGTATTGCCGTGGACCCTGCGAAGGTGGCTACGGTACAGGACTGGCCTACACCCAAGAATGCTACAGATGTAAGAAGTTTCTTGGGATTAGCTGGATATTATCGTAAGTTTATCCAGGACTTCTCCAAGATAGCAGCACCGTTGACTCAGTTGACTAAGAAGAATCAGTCCTTCGTCTGGGACGGAGTGTGTGAGGATGCCTTCAAGAGTCTAAAGGAGAGATTGACGCGTGCGCCAGTGTTAGTCATTCCTAAAGGGAATGAAGAGATGACGGTATACACAGATGCTCGTGGTACCGGACTGGGTGCAGTATTGATGCAAGGAGGTAGGGTTGTAGCTTATGCTAGTCGACAGCTAAAGCCGCATGAGAAGAAGTATCCTACCCATGATTTGGAATTAGCAGCGATTGTATTTGCGCTGAAGATGCGGAGAAATTATCTCTTGGGAGAAAGATTCGAGTTGTTTACCGATCATAAATCGTTAAATTATCTCTTCTCCCAGAAAGATCTGAATCTCCGTCAGCAAAGATGGTTAGAGTTCTTGGCTTCGTATGATTTTGATATCGCATATACACCTGGGAAGGGTAATGCGGTAGCCGATGCCTTGAGCAGGAGACATGCCAGTTTAGGGGCAATGTTTCTTGAATGGAAGCAACTGGAGTATATCGCGGGGTTTGATTTCAGAACAAAGTGCGAGTTGGATCCAGTTATTGTAACAACTCGTATTTCGATAACATGTTAAAACGAGAATCAAGGCAGAATTTAATTTTAAATTCTGAATCAAGTAAAACGGGCTATGCCATTGCGTTCGTCTCGGAAAAATACGCGAAATAGAGTCTGAAATTTTGTAAATCGGAGTCCGTATGACCCGGTTAAGGCCCAAAGAAGTTTTCGGGAAATTTGAATTTCGAAACATGCAGAGATGGGGCCAGGCGGGAAAATTCCCGCCCAGACAAGTCGACTTGGCTGTCGACAGGGCTGTCGACATGCAAGTCGACAGGCATGTCGACAGGCAAGTCGACAGGGCTGTCGACTTGCCCTGTCGGCTGATTCTGGCCTGGTGCACCTATTTTCTATCTTGGCTAGGTTTTTGGGCCTGGTTTGAAATCTGACGGTTCAGGTTGGTCCTAGGGTTAATCTAAGGGTCCTAACTAGCCTAATCTTCTATAAATAAGCCCCTAACCCCCCCTAAACCCTCATTATTCACTCATGTAACTAAACTATGGCCAAATTTCTACTCTCATGGCCTCCACTCAACTATCCTAGCCTCCACTTCATTTCTATGAGAGGTTTCATGATCATGAGAGTGTTAGAGAGTCCCTATGTTAGTATGAGAGCTTCTCAAGTTGATTTCAAGGCAAAAGCTTTGATCTTTGTTCATAAAGATGGTGTTTTGGTGGGTTTGGAGCATCCATCTTTGGATTTTTGGGTGATGGCATGCATAGGCTTCATCACAAGCTTTAGTTTAATCGATTTAGGCCTTCATAGCAATGTAAGCCCTTTCCCTACTCTTAGATATTAACTATGAAGTTAAATGTTCATGTTTGGGTTTGATCATTGAGAATGATATATGCTACTATGTCATGCAAGTTTAGGAAGTCATTATCTTGATCTTATGAGCTAAAAGCTACAACCTTTATGTTGAAATGTTGCATTATGCAACATGAGAACCTTCATAACATTTTATGTCAACTTGCATATGAAGTCATAACCCTTATATGATGGTACATGCGAGTTTCTAGTCATCATTCCATGTCTTTTGTCACCATGATTCGCTTATGTGCCAAGTTTGGGTTTATGCATGTTTTTGAGGCTTAAGAATGTAACATGCAAGCTAATGAACACATTTGTGCCTCATTTGCCACCATGATTAACTTGTGGCTTAATATCCATTTTTGTCATGCCTTTGCCAAGTCTCTTCTTTTAATCCATTACGTTGTTGCGAACGTATATGCGAGTTTAAAAAGCGTTGGGGTCACATTATGGGGAAACATAATGATATGAACATGATTTGGGTAAATGGGTATAAACATGACAACGTGTAACGTTAAATATGACATGTGTTTATACTTGAAAACATGACTTGAAATATAACATGGAAGTGACATGTAAGTATGCATAAAAACATAAGCTTGGGAATTTACCTATTAAGTTAGGCCTACCCATTGGGAATTTACCTATTAAGTTAGGTCTACCCAATTGCTTGAGAACTTGAATATGAACATGACACTAGACTAAACATGAAAGTGGCCAACTCGAGGTTGGGTTGAGTTTGCAACGTAAAGCTACCCGGAACCGACCGGCCTAACTAGTAGTTGCAAACAATAGGACCCAATGTGAGAAGTTGGTCATGTTGTGCTTGAACCCGAGGTTAGACCAAGTTGTGGTGTAAAGCTACCCGGAACCGACCGGCTTAACTAGTAACCACAATAAAGTCTAATGTGAGAGGTTGAAGTGCATTAATTAAATTAATGCCACATGATAAGGTTAAGTAAATTTGACTAATGACACTTAACCGATATGACACGAATGGGTAGGTTAAGTGGGACCGGGCTTGATTTCTTAATGACACTTAACCATGCAAGGTGATTGGGGGATGGGGTTAAGTAATTTACACTTAACTAATCCGACTTGGTAATTAGATGGGGTTAAGTAATTAAGGCTTAACTTATCTAAACACGGTAATTAGACGGGGTTAAGTAATTAAGACTTAACTAATCTAAACGTGGTAATTAGATGGGGTTAAGTAATTGATACTTAACTAATCCAACTACGGTAATTAGATGGGGTTAAGTAATCCACACTTAACTAATCTAAACACGGTAATTCGATGGGGTTAAGTTAAACACTTAACCAATTTAAACTTGGTAATTCAATGAGGTTAAGTGACCAATACTCAACCAACTTAACGTGATAATTTATTGGGGTTAAGCAACTTATACTAAACCAATTATACATGATGATTTGATGAGGTTAAGTAACCTACACTTAACCAATCTAATACGCGGACCTGATAAGGTTAAGTCACAAGACCTTTTTGGAATATACTTAACCATTGTAGTACGATTAGAGGATGGGGTTAAGCCAACCTATACTTAATCAATCCGACTCGATAATTTGATGGGATTAAGATAATCTATGCTTAATCAATCTAGCAAGATAATCCGATAGGATTAAAATAAACTGGTACTTGACCAATTTGACTCGATAGGGTTAAGTCATGAGCCTCTAGGTACACTTAACCAACTTGTAGGGCTAAGTATTGAACTTAAATACTTAGCCAATCTTGACGTGATTCGTGGGCGGGTTAAGTCATGGACTTGAATGATAACACTTAACACAATAAACAAACCCTAGTTAGAGGAACTAGGTAGAAAATCTTGGTTAATCAAGGATAACGGGAAAGGAAGCTAAGTGGTAAACCTTAGTTAAGGGTAACTAAGTAATAATTCTTAGCTAAGGACATAGGACTAATTCATAAAGCGATGAGTAACCTGATACGGTAGGTCATCGCTTAGTATACGAGGGGGAGCAAGTTATCTGACTTGGATAAAAGCTCCAGCGCACTGGGTGCCGAAGTGGAAGCTTCGGGGGATGTGAGGATATTCTTGGGATCCCTCTGTGGGCTGCCAGGTAGTTATACTAGGCCCATGAGAGGTTAAGGTCTGCGTTAGAAGGACCAAGAGTATGCCTTGGTTGCTATGCGAGCGACCTAAAGACTGGGATGGATTAGCGTGGAGTCGACGATTCTTGTTTTTGCCCTGGATAGCGCATCGCCGACTACCTACCATCTTTAGTCAATCGTGTACGTGCGGAAAGGCAGGGAACCCCCAACAGACCATGTGCTTGCTATCGAGTCATGGGTGAGGTTGGCCCGTAGGAAAGTGGGGCTATAGTGGGGCCGGAGAGTGGTTCTTATACATGATTTTTCTTAGATTGCCTTTCAGTAGTTGAGGGAGGGGTCACGTAGGACCATAGCCACGGGTACAAAAACAGACCTTGATATCTGCATCGGCAGACGATTTAAAGCTCCCGACCGAGTTCCGTATTTCTTGATTTGCCCTGGCACGGAACTCGGATGGCACATTGGGGAACATGTGCATCTAGACATGGAAAACGATTCACGATACATACGTGGGATCAAGGGCGCGGTTGACGGGTGGCGTAATCCCTAGTGGTCCTAGGTGGCCAAAACCCAAACCGAGACACGGAAACGTTCATTAGGTAGCATAATCCCTAGCGGCCCTAGGTGGCATAAATCCTAAGTGGACGCGCGATAGTTCATGGTAGGGAAACACAACTAGATCAAGGGTTGCAGTCCAAAACAACTTCAAGGATAAAACGTTTACATGAGAAAGTCCGTACGGCCTACGGCAAAGGACTGAACTTATTCATGGAAAGAAACATACGAGTTGGGGAAACCTACATATGCTATATATTAGGTTGACATGGACCATTACATGACGTTGGGCAAGGGACATTCATGGTTAACACATGACGCGGGTTGGGATACTAGTACGATAGGTGCAGAGCAGGCATACAGGATAGATACCATGGGACGTTATACGTGATAGATATTTTGGGGATATTATACTTGATAGAAACCTGACGATGTGATACCTTGCTTTATCTGGACATCGTAATTTATCATGACACCTTAGTTTACCTGAGTTCAGTAGTTCACCCTGTTATTTTGAGTCAGCTTATCTATCTTGTTATCATGAATATGCTCATCTCAGTTTCTCATGTCAGTTAACTTTACTAGTTTCTATACTAATAGTAGATAGGGCTTACTCAGTCTTTTTGACTGACCCGTTTTGTTTCGCCTCTTTTCTTCCGTTCCCCCCCCAGGTTACAGGGAGGAAACACTGCTGCTTAGTTCGGACTTCTTCTGCTTGAAGGTCATCATGGATGGCTTGGACTTTTCTTGGCTATGGCTACTTTACTGTTTTTACTTGGGGAATAATTTATGAAAAAGTCTTTATGCTTCTTTACTATTGCAAGACAGGTTTTGATGTACTCTGATGTAAAAGGCTTTAGACCTTATTTATTCATGTTATGAAAGTTTGATTTTACTTCCGCTATTTTATATGTTCTGTCTTGTGATATTTCTGTGCATGTTTACCAATAATGCCCCTCTAAAGCTAGTGCATTCCTTTGCGAGTGACCCTAGCGGAGGCGGGGTGTTACATTTGGTATCAAAGCAGAAGGTTACCAGACTGGGCAAAAGTTTTTAAAACCTTCTGAAAACTATTTGGAAAACCGTTTATAAAGAAGCATTTTTCAAGAAAAGTTTGTTTTAAAAAGGCTATTCCCCAAAAGCCATTAGCACCATTCTTTGATTCCTTGATTGAATCTCATTTCCTTTCTTTCCTCCATCCGTGGTCACAGTACTTCTCACTGTGACTAATCTTTGTCTAGCCACGTAGGTGTTTCCCGTACGATGGAGGTGGTTCTCGAGAGACCAGTGGCCGCGTTACAAGAAAGGATAGTGAGAAAGAGGATAAAGGATGCGAGTTTAAGGATGAACAACTTGTTGGTATGGCTCAACCCAGAATGAGAGAGAAAGATGAACAATGAAACCCATGACGAGAGAGTACCTTTGGCATGGTGGAACGGGACGGATAGTTAAGTATCATGGGACAAGGACAAGATCATCGGGAGGGCAGTAGTATGCTCTCATTTCTAGAGTACCTCGGAAGGAGGGTAACGATCTTGTTAAAGGTTTAGCTTTTCTTCTCTATCATCCCGTTAGGACTTTGTTTTGATCATCGTATCATTTAAGTCTGCTTAGATAGTTGAGTCTCTGCACCTTAAGTGCTAGCGAAATAGAGAATCCCATTTTGTCTCAAAGTCCTATTGGAGAATCAGTCCATTTATTCATGACTTGTTTTGGATTTGAGAATGACATGCCTCGGTTATGGATGGATTCTAGGGATGAAGTGGTTATCCAGTAAGGGGTGCCACTCTCGGTTTTGATAGGAGGGTAGTTAGACTCTTGACTAGCCTTGGTAATACCCTCGAAGTCTCGTGGAACCTTTTGGGTTCGGTCATGATTAGTTACCTAGAATCCCTTGATACCTTTATTGGAAATTTGAAGCCCGATCGAGTGGTGTTCGCCGATAAGACGGATGGTTTATTTCACTTATGCATGGGTTATGGAAATCACCCTAGTAAGTGCACTTGATAACCTGGTTGGCATCTGTTTACTTTCAAGAGAAAGTTCTACTACGTGGAATACCTTGTGGTACGAGGTCCGAGATTCACTAGTGAATTTTGGAAAGCTTGCATGAGATCATGAGTACGCAGTCATGTTTGTGTCAAGTATTCTAGAAAGAGGATAAGTGCGAGTGGAACGAGAGGCGACGAAGAAATGAGTTCCAGCTCATGTTATGGAAACAGGAAATAAGAAGCTACGAAATCGCGAAGTTAAAGGACGGTCAAGGCACAATGGAATTGAGCTCAAGGAAATACGACTTTGATGGTCAAAGACTAGATACGCGCATGATATCTCTTTTTGGGAGTATATCCTTGATCCCTGTTTTCTGTAGAGCTTACTTGTAGGCTATCTTTTGTGGACATCCTCTCGGTTCTATTCTCCGTTACAAACCCTGTAAGGAGTTTGTCCTGTTTATCTTCTCGACCCTGTTTCAGGGAATTCTAGGTAGAACCCTATGGATGTAAACATGTATTTGAAACATGTTATGATTGATATGGTTGCAAGTGGTTGCAAGTGGTTGCTCGTGGATGCGCGAATACACATTAGATACTAGCTCGACTCGGTCACATTTCATATTGCATATGCACGAGTATTTATACTTGTTTATATATGAAATCGAATGTATTATCATGCGGTTGTTGCATATGAATGAATGATTGTGCACGCATATAGTATCTATATGACTAGGACTATTTGCATACATGTTGGATTCATGGCACTATACATATTTTGCATTAGAAAGATTATTCAGGCCTGATCATTAGCATTAGCTAAGGAACATGTACACACACGTCTTGCATATATTCATACAGCATTAGAAATCATCTAAGGACAATGGTTGCTCGTGGATGATGTTTTGAGTAGATGGATGATGGATGGTAGGATATGTTCTTCCTAACTTGGAGATTTCGGGGACGAAATCCTAAAAGGTGGGGAGAATGTAACAACTCGTATTTCGATAACATGTTGAAGCGAGAATCAAGGCAGAATTTAATTTTAAATTCTGAATCAAGTAAAACGGGCTATGCCATTGCGTTCGTCTCGGAAAAATACGCGAAATAGAGTCCGAAATTTTGTAAATCGGAGTCCGTATGACCCGGTTAAGGCCTAAAGAAGTTTTCGGGAAATTTGAATTTCGAAACATGCAGAGATGGGGCCAGGCGGGAAAATTCCCGCCCAGACAAGTCGACTTGGCTGTCGATAGGGCTGTCGACATGCAAGTCGACAGGCATGTCGACAGGCAAGTCGACAGGGCTGTCGACTTGCCCTGTCGGTTGATTCTGGCCTGGTGCACCTATTTTCTATCTTGGCTAGGTTTTTGGGCCTGGTTTGAAATCTGACGGTTCAGGTTGGTCCTAGGGTTAATCTAAGGGTCCTAACTAGCCTAATCTTCTATAAATAAGCCCCTAACCCCCCTAAACCCTCATTATTCACTCATGTAACTAAACTATGGCCAAATTTCTACTCTCATGGCCTCCACTCAACTATCCTAGCCTCCACTTCATTTCTATGAGAGGTTTCATGATCATGCGAGTGTTAGAGAGTCCCTATGTTAGTATGAGAGCTTCTCAAGTTGATTTCAAGGCAAAAGCTTTGATCTTTGTTCATAAAGATGGTGTTTTGGTGGGTTTGGAGCATCCATCTTTGGATTTTTGGGTGATGGCATGCATAGGCTTCATCACAAGCTTTAGTTTAATCGATTTAGGCCTTCATAGCAATGTAAGCCCTTTCCCTACTCTTAGATATTAACTATGAAGTTAAATGTTCATGTTTGGGTTTGATCATTGAGAATGATATATGCTACTATGTCATGCAAGTTTAGGAAGTCATTATCTTGATCTTATGAGCTAAAAGCTACAACCTTTATGTTGAAATGTTGCATTATGCAACATGAGAACCTTCATAACCTTTTATGTCAACTTGCATATGAAGTCATAACCCTTATATGATGGTACATGCGAGTTTCTAGTCATCATTCCATGTCTTTTGTCACCATGATTCGCTTATGTGCCAAGTTTGGGTTTATGCATGTTTTTGAGGCTTAAGAATGTAACATGCAAGCTAATGAACACATTTGTGCCTCATTTGCCACCATGATTAACTTGTCGCTTAATATCCATTTTTGTCATGCCTTTGCCAAGTCTCTTCTTTTAATCCATTACGTTGTTGCGAACGTATATGCGAGTTTAAAAAGCGTTGGGGTCACATTATGGGAAAACATAATGATATGAACATGATTTGGGTAAATGGGTATAAACATGACAACGTGTAACGTTAAATATGACATGTGTTTATACTTGAAAACATGACTTGAAATATAACATGGAAGTGACATGTAAGTATGCATAAAAACATAAGCTTGGGAATTTACCTATTAAGTTAGGCCTACCCATTGGGAATTTACCTATTAAGTTAGGTCTACCCAATTGCTTGAAAACTTGAATATGAACATGACACTAGAATAAACATGAAAGTGGCCAACTCGAGGTTGGGTTGAGTTTGCAACGTAAAGCTACCCGGAACCGACCGGCCTAACTAGTAGTTGCAAACAATAGGACCCAATGTGAGAAGTTGGTCATGTTGTGCTTGAACCCGAGGTTAGACCAAGTTGTGGTGTAAAGCTACCCGGAACCGACCGGCTTAACTAGTAACCACAATAAAGTCTAATGTGAGAGGTTGAAGTGCATTAATTAAATTAATGCCACATGATAAGGTTAAGTAAATTTGACTAATGACACTTAACCGATATGACACGAATGGGTAGGTTAAGTGGGACCGGGCTTGATTTCTTAATGACACTTAACCATGCAAGGTGATTGGGGGATGGGGTTAAGTAATTTACACTTAACTAATCCGACTTGGTAATTAGATGGGGTTAAGTAATTAAGGCTTAACTAATCTAAACATGGTAATTAGACGGGGTTAAGTAATTAAGACTTAACTAATCTAAACATGGTAATTAGATGGGGTTAAGTAATTGATACTTAACTAATCCAACTACGGTAATTAGATGGGGTTAAGTAATCCACACTTAACTAATCTAAACACGGTAATTCGATGGGGTTAAGTTAAACACTTAACCAATTTAAACTTGGTAATTCAATGAGGTTAAGTGACCAATACTCAACCAACTTAACGTGATAATTTAATGGGGTTAAGCAACTTATACTAAACCAATTATACATGATGATTTGATGAGGTTAAGTAACCTACACTTAACCAATCTAATACGCGGACCTGATAAGGTTAAGTCACAAGACCTTTTTGGAATATACTTAACCATTGTAGTACGATTAGAGGATGGGGTTAAGCCAACCTATACTTAATCAATCCGACTCGATAATTTGATGGGATTAAGATAATCTATGCTTAATCAATCTAGCAAGATAATCCGATAGGATTAAAATAAACTGGTACTTGACCAATTTGACTCGATAGGGTTAAGTCATGAGCCTCTAGGTACACTTAACCAACTTGTAGGGCTAAGTCTTGAACTTAAATACTTAGCCAATCTTGACGTGATTCGTGGGCGGGTTAAGTCATGGACTTGAATGATAACACTTAACCCAATAGACAAACCCTAGTTAGAGGAACTAGGTAGAAAATGTTGGTTAATCAAGGATAACGGGAAAGGAAGCTAAGTGGTAAACCTTAGTTAAGGGTAACTAAGTAATAATTCTTAGCTAAGGACATAGGACTAATTCATAAAGCGATGAGTAACCTGATACGGTAGGTCATCGCTTAGTATACGAGGGGGAGCAAGTTATCTGACTTGGATAAAAGCTCCAGCGCACTGGGTGCCGAAGTGGAAGCTTCGGGGGACATGAGGATATTCTTGGGATCCCTCTGTGGGCTGCCAGGTAGTTATACTAGGCCCATGAGAGGTTAAGGTCTGCGTTAGAAGGACCAAGAGTATGCCTTGGTTGCTATGCGAGCGACCTAAAGACTGGGATGGATTAGCGTGGAGTCGACGATTCTTGTTTTTGCCCTGGATAGCGCATCGCCGACTACCTACCATCTTTAGTCAATCGTGTACGTGCGGAAAGGCAGGGAACCCCCAACAGACCATGTGCTTGCTATCGAGTCATGGGTGAGGTTGGCCCGTAGGAAAGTGGGGCTATAGTGGGGCCGGAGAGTGGTTCTTATACATGATTTTTCTTAGATTGCCTTTCAGTAGTTGAGGGAGGGGTCACGTGGGACCATAGCCACGGGTACAAAAACAGACCTTGATATCTGCATCGGCAGACGATTTAAAGCTCCCGACCGAGTTCCGTATTTCTTGATTTGCCCTGGCACGGAACTCGGATGGCACATTGGGGAACATGTGCATCTAGACATGGAAAACGATTCACGATACATACGTGGGATCAAGGGCGCGGTTGACGGGTGGCGTAATCCCTAGTGGTCCTAGGTGGCCAAAACCCAAACCGAGATACGGAAACGTTCATTAGGTAGCATAATCCCTAGCGGCCCTAGGTGGCTTAAATCCTAAGTGGACGCGCGATAGTTCATGGTAGGGAAACACAACTAGATCAAGGGTTGCAGTCCAAAACAACTTCAAGGATAAAACGTTTACATGAGAAAGTCCGTACGGCCTACGGCAAAGGACTGAACTTATTCATGGAAAGAAACATACGAGTTGGGGAAACCTACATATGCTATATATTAGGTTGACATGGACCATTACATGACGTTGGGCAAGGGACATTCATGGTTAACACATGACGCGGGTTGGGATACTAGTACGATAGGTGCAGAGCAGGCATACAGGATAGATACCATGGGACGTTATACGTGATAGATATTTTGGGGATATTATACTTGATAGAAACCTGACGATGTGATACCTTGCTTTATCTGGACATCGTAATTTATCATGACACCTTAGTTTACCTGAGTTCAGTAGTTCACCCTGTTATTTTGAGTCAGCTTATCTATCTTGTTATCATGCTTATGTTCATCTCAGTTTCTCATGTCAGTTAACTTTACTAGTTTCTATACTAATAGTAGATAGGGCTTACTCAGTCTTTTTGACTGACCCGTTCTGTTTTGCCTCTTTTCTTCCGTTTCCCCCCCCCCAGGTTACAGGGAGGAAATACTGCTGCTTAGTTCGGACTTCTTCTGCTTGAAGGTCATCATGGATGGCTTGGACTTTTCTTGGCTATGGCTACTTTACTGTTTTTACTTGGGGAATAATTTATGAAAAAGTCTTTATGCTTCTTTACTATTGCAAGACAGGTTTTGATGTACTCTGATGTGAAAGGCTTTAGACCTTATTTATTCATGTTATGAAAGTTTGATTTTACTTCCGCTATTTTATATGTTCTGTCTTGTGATATTTCTGTGCATGTTTACCAATAATGCCCCTCTGAAGCTAGTGATTCCTTTGCGAGTGACCCTAGCGGAGGCGGGGTGTTACAGTTATGCTAGCTAGTTTGACGATCAGACCCACTTTGATAGAGCGAATTGGTTCTAGTCAGAGGGACGATCCTAATCTATTAGAAATCATCTCCAAGTTAGAGATGGGTATCGATGAGGAGATGAATGTGTATGGGCTTGATCGAGATGGATGGCTTCGAAAGAATGGAAGACTAGTTGTGCCCAATGTGAATAGTTTGAGAAATGAAGTGCTTAGAGAATGTCATCACTCAAAACTAACTATACATCCCGGTGGTAATAAGATGTATCGAGACATGAGACAAACTTACTACTGGGAAGGGATGAAAAGAGACGTTGGGAAGTTTATATCCAAATGCATGAATTGCCAGCTAGTTAAAGCCGAGCAAAAGAAGCCTAGTGGTTTGTTGCAACCATTAGAAATTCCCGAATGGAAATGGGAGCAAGTCTCGATGGATTTCATCGATGGCCTACCAAGGACTAGATCGGGATATGATAGCATTTGGGTAATTGTGGATCGATTGACTAAGAGCACAAGATTTATACCAGTCAAATCGACCAGGACAGCAGCCAAGTTGGCAGAATTGTATATGAAGTGGGTAGTGAGATTTCATGGAGTACCCAAAAGCATCGTGAGTGACCGAGACCCGTTGTTCACTAGTGGGTTTTGGAAGAGCTTACAAGAGGCTCTAGGGTCAAGGCTACATCTCAGTACCGCATATCATCCTCAGACCGACGGTCAGACGGAGAGGGTGAATCACATATTGGAAGATCTCTTGAGAGCTTGTGTATTGGATTTTGGTGGATCATGGGATGACCATTTGCATCTAGTAGAGTTTGCATATAATAATAGCTACCAATCCAGTATCGGTATGGCTCCATATGAAGCTTTCTACGGAAGACCGTGCAACTCACCATCATGTTGGATAGAGACTGGCGAGAAGTCTGTGCTTGGACCAGATGTGGTGAGGGAAACTTCAGATAAGATTAAGGTCATTCAGCAACGAATGAAAGCTGCTCAAGATAGGCAGAAGAGTTATGCTGATAAGAGGAGAAGAGACTTGAAATTCTCCGTTGGTGACTTGGTGTTCGTCAAGATCTCTCCGTTAAAGAGCGTGATTCGATTTGGCAGGAGAGGCAAGTTGGCACCAAGATTCGTTGGCCCATTCCCTGTTCTTGAATTAGTCGGGAATTTGGCGTATAGGGTTGGCTTACCAAAGAAGATGGCGGGAGTTCACAATGTGTTTCATGTTTCCCAACTGAGGAAGTTCGTTCACGACTCAGATGTGACTATTTCACCTGATCAGTTAGAGGACTTCGAAGTAGAACTCGAGGCGGTTGGGAACCGCAAGCCGATTCGTATTGTGGGGCATGATACGAAGCAACTTCGAAGGAAGGCGGTGAATCTAGTCAAGGTTCAGTGGGGCGAGGATGAGAATGATTGTACTTGGGAAACATAGGAGAGCATTAGGGAGGCATATCCAGAACTCTTTGCCTGGTAAGATTTACTTTGCGATTTAGTTATTCCGCTTGCTAGGATAGACTTATTCTACTTGTTTTGCATGTTTGATTGTTGTTTTATGATTGATAGGCATGCGGGACCCTTGTGTGTGTTTGGATTAGGGAATTTCGGGGGCGAAATTTCTTAAGGGGGGAGAGTGTAATGACCCGTATCCTACGTATCGGGGGATCGTAGTTTATTTATTTCTTTCCCGTATGAAGTCGTATGGTCATGTAACTTTGGGAAACATCCATTAGAGTCATTTCCCATGTTCATGATTTTTGTCGATTTTTAAATGACCATTTTGCCCCTAGTTGGTACTGTTTTGGCCATAACTTTTGATTGGAAAGGAATTTTGACCTGAAACCACTTCCATTTAATGCGTTTGATGGTTTACCTTTCCGTAGAGTGGTCACATTAGCCAAACGGACTTACCGTTTGGGAGATATGGCTGAAACAAGGTTTGGAGGGTGAAAAACTGCTTAACCGGGCCAAATCGGGTGATTAGTGAGTAGGCCCATAACCCATTTCGGGATTAGGGTTATGGGAGGGCTGAAATGAGATGGAGAATCATTCCATTTTAGTTTTCTAGCCTCCACTTATCACCAAGGATCCCCAAAAATGGCCTCCAACCTCTAAATCACCTCCAAATCACCTTTAGGTTAAGGATTTGGCTTAGCAACCCCTAATCAAGGAAGATCTTCACCAAATCAACATAGGAGCTGCTGTTTGGCATTGAAATTTGCATCAAATCAGAGCATTATTTCATATCTTAGTTTATTTGTGGCTAAGGTGAGTGATTTGCATAGTTTTACACTAATTATGGCTAATTAGGGGTGATTAGTGTTAATTAGCTAATTTAAGCATGATAAAATTCGGTAAAAATGTTCATAAATTCCTAAATGATGTTTTAGACCTCTGATATGAATTTGGGTTAATTTGGTTAAGATTTGCTAATCCTATCATTAGTTTCACCTAAACATGCTTAAGGGGAAATATGGGATTTTGGGTATGTTTGATCCATTTTTACCTATCATATTGATGTTTTGATGTTTGTGGTTGATTATGCATGTTTCTATGACTGTATGAAATGCTTTATGACTGTTTAGAATAGTTGGAATGGTCGAAAACGCCGCCGAGGGGTGTAAACAGCTCGTTGGACAAGGTGCAGAGATTCGGATCGGATAGGGGATTGAGGGACGATCGGATCGCCCTATGGGACCATGGAACATCACCACGAGTCGAGTCATCTCCTCCGAACCGAACCACCTGCGCAAGGCCCACGAGACGAATCGATGCAGCGTCGTGCCCAAACTGAAGTACTCCGATCCGGATCGCGAATAAGCATTACGACCCGATCCGCCCCTATCTTCCACGATCCGTTCCAGCCTGGGTGTCACGATCCGCCTGAAGGAACACGTCACGATCTCAGCAAGGTGGCACGACCCGAACCAATGGGTATTCACGATCCGACCCGATCTGAAGAGCACGACCCGATCCAGTGGGAGGAGCACGAGTTGACACCATGAACGATCCGTGAGTCGCGATCTGACCCGAGCGGGGGTGATGATCACGATCCGAACCGAGAAGTTGACGATGGCGACCTGAAGCAAAACGAAGAGGAGAAATGAAGGCCAACCCGATGCGATCCGATGGTGATGACCAATAACCCGAGATGCAAAGGTAGTTCAAATGGAAGTTAGAACTCAGGATCCCGGAACCAGTTGGGAACCAATGAGTTCACTTCATGGTTTGACTTTGCTGCGGGACGTGTGCTAAGGAGTTATCGACGTTCATAACTTCGACTAACCACTAGAAATGGATGATGGCTACTTATCAGTGCAGTAGGGTCATTATGACCTGAGGGGCAAAGTGATGGTAGCAAGACTACGTTATCAGTGCAGTAGGGTCATTATGACCCGAGGGGCAAGGTGATGCGTAGTAAGACTATGAGCCAGTGCAGTGGGGTTCTTGTGACTCCATGGGGCAGAGTGGACATAGTAAAGATTTGTAAGGTTATGAGCCAATGCAGTGGGGTTCTTGTGACTCCATGGGGCAAAGTGGACATAGCGAAGGATTTTTGGCTACGTTATCAGTGCAGTGAAGCCATTTATGACTTCATGGGGGCAAAGCGATCGTAGCAAGGTATGTTGGGTGATCGAAGTGGTGAATATCGTATGCTTTACGCACTGAGTGAGAGATGTGAGGATGGATGCTATGCTTGATTGTTTGCCATCATTATGACATGCACACCTCCCCCACCTCCATATCTTTACACTGTTTGATATGATACCTTAGAGTGTTGTACAGTATGTAGTGCTAACTCTTTGGTTACAGGTCCAGATTCAGGTATGTTTTAGTCTACCTGTTATTGTTCACTTTAGATGCTTATCGCTCATACCAGGCTTTATGTCTGACCCAGAGTTTTATGTCTCCTCTTATTACTCTGGGTGCTCACACGAGCAGACTAGAGACAGGTTAGCCGGTGATGCGCGAGTAGCTGATTCGGAGGTGGGCAGGAGGCTTCCATGTATTATATATATACACATTCTCCCTGTGTCGTTGGTGGTCGCTACTTGGGCATTAGTAGTGTACCTCATTTATCTTACTTTTGCTTTGAGACAGTTTGAAAGTTGTAATAAGCTGTATTCTGAATTTCCGCTGCTATGATGTTTAGTTCTGATTTTCAGCTTATGCACTGTCTCTCCTGTTTTATGTCAAGTATGTTATTATTATACTTTATTCTATGCAATGTGAGACATTCTACACGTTCTTTGTATGTTCATTTCCTTCTTCCTTTTTCCCTTCTGACGACCCGTTCCGTGCTAACTGGACATGTGTACATCGCACTTTTGGAGTAAATGTCGGTTGGTGTGGGGCGAGCCGTCACATCTTGGGTGCCCAAATTTGTACGTTCTGTCAAGTAGTCGGGATTTTACAGATACCATTGAAGGATCTTGGAGAAGGGCAAACTCTAACATCAAAGCTTACATGTGCAAACTCCTGCTTTAAAACTATAGGTACCTTGTTGGTTGTCTCGAGAGTTTGGACTGGTCCCGTTGGCACGAGCGGGTTTCTTCTTTGACAGGCTAAGCGCTATAACGGTTGAAAGAAGCAAGATGCTATGTCAGCATTCAATCAATCGTTTCTCACTAATGCCGACCGTCTGATAGGGCCGAATCGGTGCCCCGACATTTCTCTACTGGCTTAACTACTTTCTGGAAGTCTGATAGCACTCTGAACTCCTAAATCAAGAGGCTAAACTCTCACATCTCAAATCATTCCCTATAGGCAATGCGGTTTGCTTCATTATTGAATATATGTATAGAGAGAGTTATTTTCACTGTGATATTTATATGATGTACTCTGATGATGATGATGAATGTAAGTACAAATACATTTTTGTATTTCAAAGTACTATTATAATATATTTTATTTGTTCTGCTGTGAGATTCGTGTTTATTCTATTGTGATCTTCTTCTTCTTCTATTCTAAATTTATTTTTTTTCTATTTCTCACCCTCTAACTTCTTTCTATTAATGATCGGGTATTTACGATGCTTGGATTGTCAACATGGGTTTTTGTGTTGATTTCCAGGGTCGAAAATTCGCATTTGTTACAACGGTATTGGAGCTGAAGGTTAAGTGATTACGTTGGCTCGGTGGCGTAACTCGATAGAGATGGGATTATTAATATCCTAGATTGAGTTTGAGTGTATATACGAGACAGCGTATTTGTAGATTGTATAAAAATGATTTTTATTGCAGAGACTTATTGGTTGAGTGGCTTATGAACTTTGGTCGATGGTGGGGCACCACGAAATCGATAGGGGTTTCTAAACGCTCGAATAAGATGAACCGACATAGTACTTTTTTTGAAAGAAGGGTAAATGAAATATTTTAACCTAAAATATATTTTGAAATAAAAGAATGATTGATATTGAAATTATTATAGTATATTGGAAGTATTGGTTGTGATTATAATCGAATCATATTATAATCAAAATGGTAACAAATAACCAATCAGAATTAATATAAGAGTGATATATTAATTCAGATAAATTAAATCTGGATTTAAACTGGAATTGAGAATTAAAACTCTGGAAAGTTGAAAAGGTGTTTGTAAATGGATTTGGATTAAGTATATGGAATTTTAAAATCATGGTAGATTTTAAATTATATTACAAGCATTGTAAAGGATATTATGAAATAATTTCAAAAAGGAAATGTTTAAGAATGAGTTTTATAGTGTTGAACTCACTTCGATCGCTGGGAAATAACCCTGATGATGATGGCCACATCATCCGTGTTCATTTTCGAGTTCTAAGCGATGAATTACTACCAAGGATTTTGTTTTGAATTGTTTTGAGGAAACAGGTGTTTAAAAATTCAAATGTTTTGAATTGCATTGTTATTTATTGATATATATGATTTCAAAATGGTTTGAAATAAAACCCAGAAATTTGAATTCTGGAATTTAAATTTAAATTATGAAGTTAAATTAATTGAAATAGTAAAAGTGAATAAATAGATTTGAATTTAACTTATAAGTTAAATATAAATGGATTGGATTAGAGATAATCTAGAATGGAATTGGATTGATGATCTAAGAGTTTTGTAATTGAAATTGGAACTGGAATTGAAATGACATTTGGCTTGGGTATAAACGAACGACTGGATTTGAGTATGAATTGACTTGATATTGATTGGAATGACATTGGTTTATGCCGTATTGGTAGCAGACGGAAGAGATAGGGTTGAATGCCCGGCAAACAGGTATGAGTTTATATTATATTCGAATATGAGATTTATGATCCTGTTTGGCAAGCCGATTGGCTGTTTTATTTTCTTTTGGATTGGAGAAGGCCTAGAGAGGCGAGTTGTAGTTGTACCGATCGAGCTGTGCAAAGGAGACGCTGGCGAAATTTTTCTGGAATTTAAGGTGTTAGAAAATTTTCAGAGTTTTTGAAAATTTTCGTTAGTAAGAATAAATTAATATTTAATTCGAAGTTAATTGATTCAATTGAAACTGAAGTTAAGAAGTAAAAAAGATAGAGGGAATTGACCTAGTTAATAGGTTTTGTAGTATTTTTCCGACGTTGTAATTTCGGGGATGAAATTCTTTAAGGGGGAAGGAATGTAACATCCTGCCTTTTTTCACGATTTAATAATTAATTAATTTAATTATTTAAATGATGGTTTGGGAATTTAATTGACTTAAATTAAATATTTTGAATATTTAAATTAATATAAATATTGGAATGATAAAATTTGTATTATCGAAATGGTCAGAAATAGTTGAATTGGAAATAGTGCGTATATTGGTTAATATATGAGATTAAATTCAATTTAGGATTGAATCAGAGTAATGAATATATTATTTAAACGATAGTTGAACGTATTTATATTTATATAAATTATAATCGAGCTCATAATGTCGCGGCAGTTCGTAATTTAACGTTTTGAACTTCAACTAAGTGTACATGATCCGGTATAAGTCGGATTTCTTTGAAACAAGAAACATTCGAATGTAATTAATAGTGTTTTTCTAATGGAAGTGAAAAATAGAGGTTTCGTCTTATAAATTGTGAGTTATGTCCAAATCAAATTTTCAAATAGTTGCTATGGAATCACTTATAAGCCATAACGATTTATTTAATATAAATAAATATTGGTTTTGAATTTAGACAGGATATTTGAGATGTATACTTAGTTCAATTTATAGAATTTTCCAGTAATTTTTATTTTGGAAAATAAGCAATTTTTTATTTGAAGTGTTTTGCACCCTAAATCGGCATTTTTGGAACTTCATAAAATCAATTAACTTGTCTATTTTATTATAATTTTGGGATCATGGCAACTTGTTTGTCATGATTTTATTTTTGTCCATAGTAGTCAATAATTACGATGGCTAAGATTTTGGATTTGAGTTAACTTTATTCAGAAGTAATTATGATATTATATAACGACAGATTGAATTCTCCTTTGAATAACATTTTTCCTTCAATGTTTGTATTCAATCCGATTATTTTTACTTGATGGATATTGTGTCACAGTTCAAACTAATCAAAATGGATCTTTCGTGTTGAAGATCAAGAGTATTCTAAAACAAAGAGGACTATGTAATAATGTCACATGTATAGTTAAACCAAAAACGCTTGGTTAAGTATGCATGTTATCGCAAAATGGTTTTCATTTCTCAGTGTAACCGATTGTATTGTGACGCCCTTCAGGACTTCGATAGGCAAAGACTCATAGACAAATATCCAATTCTCATGCTTAGTCACTAAGCACTCAACATCTCCATTTTTGTGGAAGAAATTGGCATAGGCATGAATTAACATAAAATTTTAACTTCATGCATGTATTGCGAAACATATCTACCCCAGAAATGAACACATGCCAACCTATCATCTTCGAAGCATTCAAAATCAAAATATTTACGTGCTAAGCTAACTAATAATAAAATACACATATTTGATTTCCTTAGCAGCAAAGAAATGAGAACAGGGCCCAACGCGAAGAATGAATTGTCACACATCTCGAATAGTTGTATTCCTTAGCAGCGAAGGCTATTTAAATCTATAAATACGGTACACCAATCTGTTCTTTTCTTCCCTTTGGAAAATCATATCGAATAAGTAAAAACAATAAGTCCTCGTAAATTTCTAAAACCCTGTATTCGAAACCATACCCTTATACTTCACCCTTTCAACTGCTATCGGTCTTGAGTGTCTTGTTGACCTATTACGAGAAGCTAGAAAACGCAAATTCATTACTGCATGAAAGTTGCTGTCGTGTTTCGAGTTACGGGGTCTGGATCCTTGTGTTGGTGACACGGGCTCGGGACGACGAGTGCAGGGATGATCATGATCTCTGTTTTCTAAGAAGAAGGAAATGGTTGAGTAAGGAGGAACCTTCAGTGGAGGGGTTGATGGTTTCAGAAATAATTCTAGCGTGTAGTAGAGTTGGCTATTGTAGTTGTCGATGTTGGAGAGGCAGACTTCGGGTTTTATTGTAATGGTAGTCCAGGAGTTGTTAAAAACATGAAGGGCGGATGAGGTTGAAGGCTGCAAAGTTTGAGGGTTCTTGCGTGAAAATAAAGTATCTGGAGCAAAATTCATGGTAGAAGTGGAAAGCTTGGACGTGATTAAGGTAGGGTAAGGGAGGAGTTCACGCTGGGTTCTTGCGCAAAAAGGGAGTCAGTGGGATGTTTAAGGAGGAGATGGATTGGTATGGTGTTGTCGGTTTGTATATTAGAGCACTGGAAATTTTGCAAAGCTAAATAATGCTGCTTTTAAAGAGTAAAATTTTGTAGCATCTGGACATGCATGCGTTGGCATGGGTTAGCGTCAAGTTGAAGAACAGGGTTTGGAGGGTCGATTCAGTGGCATCATGTACACGTATGTGCATGTTTTGGGTTACGGATGGAGCAATTAGTTTGGTGAGTCGGTGCATGGAAAGGGAGTTATGGATGCTTAAAACTTTTGAAAATGATGACGAATGTTATACGAGAAGAAGACTGTAGAGTGACGAGTTGGTCTGGAAGGACATGGGCTAAGAAAAATAAGGTAAAGGCCCAACCAAACCAAATAAAATAATAATAATTAGTTTAGCTTTTAATAATATATAAACTTGTGTACGTAATATCTCATTCATACAGCGTCAGTTTTGCGAACCGTTGGATACATTGGGATCGAGTGAGCGCACACTAAACAACGGAACTAGTCTGGAAAGGTTTGGAGATCATTTCAATTTATGGCAAAATTAAATGTCTGACTTGAATCAACCAACGTTAATCGTATATAATTAGTTTAGCTTTTAATAATATATAAACTTGTGTACGTAATATCTCATTCATACAGCGTCAGTTTTGCGAACCGTTGGATACATTGGGATCGAGTGAGCGCACACTAAACAACGGAACTAGTCTGGAAAGGTTTGGAGATCATTTCAATTTATGGCAAAATTAAATGTCTGACTTGAATCAACCAACGTTAATCGTTATTTAACGATTAACGATAAAGGTGAGTTTACTCACTAACTCTATCTTGTTTTTTTATAATATTATAAACATTATATAATATTAATAAATGATGATTGAATATTGTGTGATGGTTGTTTTGATGAATTGGTTGAAATAATACATATAGCTAGTTATATAAATCGTTCGTTGAATACTGATTCTATTTACTATAATATTTTGTATTGATACAAAATATATATTATTGATGTTGATTAACGTCTGTGGATGCCTGGTAACCAGTTGGAGGAAGCCAAATGGATTCCTCAACAATTTTATTGTTGATTTTCATATATTGCAGTATATGATGTGGAAACAATCTGTGATTGATTTTTGTGTGTTGAGATGTTTGAATAGCATTGACTTGAAATAATTGGTATTCATATACCATGAAATATATTCGAATACATTAGAAAAGAAATTGGGGTTTTAAAAAGGATAATCTATTTAAATTAGAAAAGAAATTCTGATTGGGCTAGAATATAATAAGTTGTTTTAATTATATTAAAACAAGTGATTTATTAATGATATTTACAAATGAGATGAAATAATGGTTATTAAATAAATTTGAAATATAAATCTAAGAATAAACTAAAAGGGATTTGGGATTTATTTTCAAAGGAAAGAGATGGAAGTATTTCGATGTTCGAAATGAAATAGGATTGAAATAAATCCGTAAGGGTCTATAATTATAATTCGACTATGTCAAACAATACAAAGATAATTTATTCTTATAAATTATATATGAAATAAAATTCCGAATTTGACGAGATAATTAATATTTGGATTTGTTATCAAATAGGAAATCGATATTTAAATTTATAACTTAAAGTTGGTATCCACCACCAACCGCCGTGTGCGAAGCACGGGTCTCATTCTAGTTATAACTTATAAAATGAGTTTATGAAATGAAATATGAAGTACAGGTTTATAAAATAACAAGATAAGTGGGATTTTAAACTGTAATGATATTGTTATTTAAATCAAGATTTGATTTAAAATGAGTCTAGATTCCTATAGAGGAATAATATTCACGTTTGTAGTGAATAATGATTTAAAGAAAACGTTTTGCATATTTTAAAAGGAGTTATGGAAATTAAAAACTGACTGGAGACTAGTTAAGTTGAACGACTTTCTAGGTGTTGATCTGATGTTGGTTTCGGCCTTCATGGTTAATACTTAGGGAGTTGTTCTCTTACTGGTTTACGGTTAGGGACTGATGGACGTTGACAGATAGTGATGCGTGAGTATAAGAAATGGAAATGTTTTCCAATTCTAGTAACATATATTTTCTAAATATAGAAAATAGGAAGTTGCGAATATATGGCAATTGTTTTCCGAAAATCGTGGGAAGTTAGAACAAGTTTTTAGAAATAAATGGGAAATTGGGAGATGAGATAATTTAATGATAAATTAAATAAAAAGGGCTCGGCGTTGATTTATGATTGATCGGTAGGATTTCCAATTGGAAATACGACCATTCTTTGTATGTATGTTTTTCTTTGATAGTTATTTAACCGACTATTAAATTGTTTGACCATTTTTCCGTTGTTAATACGGAGAGACCGAGATCAGATTTATTATCTGTGAACCACTCTGTATGGGCATTGGTGTTACGAATCAAATATGATGAACACAATTGAAGACGGAGTTATGCAAGGGCTATTTTGGAAATCCTAGGTAGAAACTGCCTAAGATGGATTTATGGAATTGTGCCTTTGGTTTGTCCAGTCCCAAGACAATGTGTATGGATGAATATGTGACAGAGTATATCTAATAGA
Organism: Allium sativum; assembly: GCA_030737875.1. Taxonomy (NCBI): domain Eukaryota; kingdom Viridiplantae; phylum Streptophyta; class Magnoliopsida; order Asparagales; family Amaryllidaceae; genus Allium; species Allium sativum. The sequence continues at coordinate 710,177,410 of CM060924.1, read as the reverse complement.
TCGCGTAAGTTAATTGTTTCAAACATATTTATGTTGGTGGTGGAGGAATTCGTTTCTCTTAGCCTTATACTCGTGGTATTTTTGGGGAAATCAATTTGTGATTTGGCGGGTATGACGAAGTGGCATTCAAAGTAAATATAGATATGATCTCTATAGTAGTATGTTACGACCTCAAGCCTCATTAACCGAGAAATGACGAAAGTCGAGCTGGCAGCATGGCTAAGTTGGTCGCACCCCAATTAGGGTATATTGTCAGCATCTAGAGAATATTCATATTTATTACTTCTTTTGCTTCTGTATCTCCCGGGAACGGTTATGTTGGTATACCAACCGTAAGGTGATAACATATTCGGAACATTGAAGCCAAATGAATGGTCGGTCATGTGTGGCCGAGTTACAAGATGTTCTTGTTGAACTTCAGTGTATCGCTTCTAGAGTACACTGATCGAAAGGTGGTTCCATACCATGTCATAGTTGGAAATCCATTACCCAATAAGAGCCCGCGGTTTTTGATTGTATATTATATATGTAGAGCGTGAGATGAAAGTGTTCTACTAGATTGTTATTTACTTGATTAGACATCATTATAATATCAGATAAGTATTGATTTTAAATGTTTTGGGCCATCCTAAGGTAAAAAACCATCCGTGTTTATGTGTGGATCGGTCTTGCGATTTTCTTTTCTTTTGAAAAGAATTTTTTAAAAGTTAAACCAAAGTGATTAGAGTTTACTCACACCAGTCGCATGACTGATCCAAAGTTTATTTTGTTTTAGTTTCCCTAAACTCTTGGTTATCTAAATTTCTACGGGCAGTCAAGTTGTCGGGATTTTACAGATACCATTGAAGGAGCTTGGAGCAAGATGCTTCATTGTCGGATATATATATATATATATATATATATATATATATAGAGAGAGAGAGAGAGAGAGAGAGAGAGGGAGAGTGAGAGAGAATTATTTCCACTGTGATATTTAAGGGTGCTACTATTCGCACCCCATTTTACTCTTCTGACCACCAAAACTAAAAGCACCCCGACATTTACAGTTTTCCTCTTCTGGCTACCATTTAATTTAATAACAAAAAAAACGAGGCCACCAGCACCTTCAACTAAACGCATGCAAATAATTCAAGGAAAAAAAATAACATAATACAATTTCATAACCACATTAGTAATTTTAATTTTTATAAATGAGTACTTACTTCATCGGTTGTGAAATGATTCGTAAATCAACATTTATATCTTTTTGGTCATTTGAATGAATATCTTGCATCATACCATCACAACTATCAGGTTTATCGTCCAATTTATCATCATTCAAATACTCCATCTATCAAACAACAAAAAATAAAATAAAATTAATGTAACAATTTGTAAAAGAAGATAGGTAAGTTATACGGATAAAAACACTACAAGTCAAAACTTACATTATCATTCTCTATTACAATGTCATCAAATTTAATGTCCTCAGAGCTTAAAATTTCCAATAGAGCAGAAGAAATATCCTGAAATTCAATGGAACCATTACAAAACCCTAAAAAGTGTTCGATATCAAAATAGAAAACAATAAAAATCATGCAATTTTAACCACTTTTTTGTCTTCATCTTCTAGCTCTAATAGGCACAGAAGAATATCTGTTTTTGTTGGGGTTTGAAATTGTAGAGAAGTACGTGTTTTTTAGGAGAAGTACAGTGGTAAATAACTGAGTGAAAGAATAAGATTTGGTGGGCAGAAGAATATAAAAAATATTCATTTGTATTAAATTTATAAAGGTGGCCGGAAGGGTAAACTAGGGTATGGATAGTAGCACCCTATTTATATGATGTACTCTGATGATGATGAATGTAAGTACAAATACAGTTTTGTATTTCAAAGTATTGTTATAATATATTTTATTTGTTCTGCTGTGAGATTCATGTTTATTATGTTGTGATCTTCTTCTTCTTCTATTCTAAATTTCTTTCTTTCTATTTCTCACCCTCTAACTTCTTTCTATTAATGATTGGGTATTTATGATGCTTGGATAGTCAACATGGGTTTTTGTGTTGATTTACAGGGTCGAAAATTCGCGTTCATTACAGAAAACGTACTCAATTGTTGAATGATATTACAATACACAGTTATAAGTTTGTATATAATTACATATACACCACTGATTTGTGTATTATATACTTATATAGGCTATAATGAACTAATTTTTTTATGAAATTACTGTTGCTAAAGTCTTTATTACAATATATAAATGTATAGTATTGGTTATAAATTGTATTACATCATAAGGACTTTAGCACCGAATGATTAACTGGGAATAAGCTGACTGTTCATCTGAAATCTTTTCCTTGTTAACCTGAAATTGTTTCATTGTTAATATATGAAAAATATTTCACTGTTATACAACAACTTGTATTTGATACATAATAAAAATTGTTTTATAATAAATAAATTTTATATATGTGGTATAAAATTATGTAATAAATTCAGATAAGAAATATTAATTTAGTTAATATTTCTATTTAATGAACCTAGGAACCGGTAGAATAATCAAAAATCCAATTTTGACTTATCAGGGAAACCAAATCCTTTTAGATCATATTTAATAAAACATTTAAATTTGTTAATTTGTATAATTACATTTTGAATGGATCTAATGTAATTTTATGTGAACTGACTAATTTGATTGAATCTTTGTAGTTGTTTGAATCTTGAAATTTGTACATGCATGCTTGTAACATCCTTTTGAATGTCAAACATGTTATAATTTTGCCAATTAAGTTAGGCATGTATTGTACATAAAGATGCACATGCAATTGAATATGTGACTGGATCTTAAACTGTTTTCGAAACAGGCTCAAAATAGATTACGTGAATTTATTATATGTTGATGTTGTATATATAAATTAAATGGTGATTGGATAATACAAACCTGTTTTGTAAATTCTTTTTCCACGTACACAGTATGACAATTATTGTATCCAAATCCTAGTTTTAAAACATATTCATATCTTAAGGATAGTGTTTATATACGAATATATGTTGAAATTGACTTGCCTGATCAATTTTAGAACCTCTGAAATATGATTTAAGATTCATTTCTGAAGCAATGTGTAGATCTAAAATATGGTTGTTCACAACTATGTAATGACTCTGTTTGAAATTTGAATAAGATCTAAAACCATATTTTAATAGTTAATTAAAATTTGATGATGAGCAAAATTAAAGTAGTTTATCTTACGTATTAATTGATATAAGGACATCGACTCCTGATTGAATACAAGTTGTACATATCCACCAACATTCAACATTTGTTTATATTGCTTGCTTATATATATATATATAATCTGATATATATAGTTGAATTTAAACATTGTTATATATATACATATTGATATATATATATATACACAGATATATAATGCATACTGGATGCAATGTTTATATTCAAATGGATAATAATCTGCAATTATCTATATGGATAAATATTTGCAATTGAACCTGTGGCAAGGATCAGTGAGACTGAACCAACATGCTAATATGAGTTAACATGATGATGAAGAACCTTGGCAATCACTAAAGCAAGTGGGGCTTTAAGATAGTGTAGTTCGACTGGCTATGCATTTTGTAATACAATGTTAACATATAATTGCTTTGTTTGATTAAATTGCATAAGTACCTACGTGTACTATTAAAAGAACAAAGATTGTATATTAAATAGCTAATTGTGTATATGTTGTTTACTTTATATGAATAAAACGTGACAAATCAAATTAGATTTGATTGATCATAATGTTTTCAATGTATGATTGATCAGCAGGCAATTCAAATCTTGAATGCAATATCTGTATAATTGCATATGTCTGAATAAACACAAATATGCTATTCACTTGTTTAACATCTGATATATGTTGTGTTTGATATATCTTCTGCCTGTTTTGATTATGACTTTTCAATAGTGGTAATATGATACACATGTTATATGTACTGTTTGGATAAACAAATTTCACAAGTTCTTTTATAATTGTCACTCAATGATTACTTTACAGCTATTTAAAATAAATTGCTATTTATGTTTTGAAATGTTCAAAAGTCGGTAAAATGTATTTTATTTCCTATAACACTAATTCTATTTAAATATCTTTACAATTGCGTTAGTGTGGAATTAAAATTACTAGTATGAAATACATATATGCCGATATATATAAATAACTCTAATATTGACTCCTACTATGAATTATAAATTCCCTTTAAAGCGAATTTTGTTACATTAAATCATGGTGAAGTCTTCCAATAATACACTCATCAATGCCAGTTTCACTGGATGTAACTAATGCAAAGCATTGTGCACCTTTTATTTTGGTTATATGCGGTAGGAGTAATTGTGGTGCCTCGACTGTATTATTGGGTCTGATTTAACTAATGTTGTATAATAGGATTATGACCTTAGAGACAATAGCATAAAATATTCTATATTTTGAGCAAATGAATAATACTAAACAAAATGTTCATCATGCGATCCAAGAATTATATACATGACATAATTGACATAAGATGTGTACCTAAAAGGTGTGTTTTGGGTTATTAGCCAAAGCTAGGTCAAGGAATGACTAGATATGGATCTTAGAACACCAATATATATAAAAATGTATATGTGTGTATGTGTGTGTGTGTATATATATAAACGACGGGATGTTAATTTGAGTAGGAGCGTACTTTAGTTTAAATTATACATTTATGTTATTATAAATTTTGATTGTCAAAAATTATAGTAAATAAATATTAAAGAATTAGTTATTAATTATTATCTATTGTAGATATCAAATAACAAATAACTCCGATAATTTAAATTAATCCTTAAGAAGAATAAATTGAATTAAATCGAATTTCTTCACTAACATTGAAATTTGATGATTGTCCCCAAACAAATTAAATGTAATAGTTTTAGAAATAAAGAAAAGATCCAAAAATGAGAATTGAAGTGTGACTTCAACCAAGTAAGATATAAATGTTATAATAATCTTCTTATATAACTCTAGTATTAGATACTAGATATGAATCATATATATGTATGTAAATTTACATGAATTGCAAAATAAGCAGAAATCTGATAAGAGGACAAGTGAACTTACGATTGGAAATGAAGCAAATGTTGTTGGATTATCCATAGGAAGTTATTCTTGTTACATATACTAGCTTAATTAAATAAATAAAATAATCGTTATTATGAAATTCCATTTAAAATAAATGTTATTATAAATCTTGTTCAGGCAAGTTTGAATTTCATTTGTAATAAAAGGAACAATTGTTATTCATTTTATTTAAATGAAATGACTTATGGAATTTCAAAAATAGTTAATGATCTTTATAAATCGTTAACTATAATGTTCTTGACCTAAATACTAAGTTGGTTAAATTTAGTGATTTAATCCAGTATACCTCTAGCATTGTCAGTTATCCCATATAAACAAGAAAAGCATTTCAAAACTCCATAATGATGTAATTTTGAGATCATTTGATTTTGAATCATATGAAGAGTGCAAATCTTGTTTATTAGGCAAAATAACTTAATCAACTTTCGCGCGACATAGTGAATGGATAATAAGTATTGGGTCCCATACATAATGATGCATATGGAGCAATGAATACATACATTAGAGGCAGGTTTTATGACTTCAATATATTTACTGATGATATCAGTAGATACATATATGATTATCTTATGAAACACATGTAAGAATCCTTCGAAAAAGTTTAAAAAATTCAAAGTGAAGTTAGAAACCAATTTTAATAGAAAATAAATACCTTTCGAACTGATCGAAAGAGAATATTTAATCCAACTATTTAATGACTATCTAGACGAGTTTGAAATTGTTTCACAACTCGCTCCATCTAGAACATCGTATTAGAATAGTGTGTCGAAAGGAGAAACCGAATCTTATAAGATATAGTACGATTAATGATAAGTTATATAGATCTTCTAATAAATTAAATTTAGAACAACTGCAATGATTCCCACTAAAATGATTCTAAAGACGCCTTATAAGATATGGACTAGGAAATGTCCTAGTATGTCTAATGCGAAGATTTGGGAAGTAAGGCGTTTATTAAATGTCCTTCCTCTGATAAGATCAGACCCAAATCAGATAACTATTTGTGGAATATCCACAAGAAACAAGTCGATATTATTTCTATAAATTCTCCGAGAATAAAATGTTTATTGCTCGAATTGGTATCCTTATAAAGGAGAGCCAGTCTCTAAGATACCGATTGAAGTGAAATATAATTTGAAATGTCTCGAAAACCACAAAATGTCATTGAATCTTGTATAGACAAGAAACTGAGTGGGAGTGACACAATAATTCTAATGTTATTTGATAGCACATTAATTATTGTAAATAATGTTAGATTTGAAACAAGAAATAAATACTGATTCTGAGAAAGAAAGTGTTTGGGTTAATTCATTGTTATCCATTGTACACATTATGATAACAATGTGGCTATTGCTCAAGCCTAAATTATTAAACTCATTATCGATCCAAATATATATTTAAAAATAAAATTCTTATGTGAAGTAGTTCACAGAGGAAATGAACATATCTGCAAAGTTACAAAAGTTGTAATGTTGCAAACCTAAATAATTAAACTCTGTCGCAACAGAAGTTTAATAATCACACTAGTTTCATGAGTATATGATACATGAATGATTAACTCTAGTGCAAGTGGGAGATTGTTAGAGTTTATGCCCTAGAGGCAATCCATTTGATATGATTAATAACATTGATGATGTTATTATTTTATTTGGAATAATAATATTCTGTTATGTTATATTTACTGCGGAATATAAATATTAACATAACAGAAGTCCTTAGAATAATAACGTTGTATTGTATAGTTCGAGTAAGACTTGAACTTGAGATAATATAAAATATTGAGTATTATAATCATTAAATGTCCCTAGTCAAGTTTTATTGTTTATATAGAACAACAACAAAATATTGAGATTAGTATGCTGATTGACTGATGATCACATCTCATTGATCATTAATATACGTGATGTTAATGTCAAAACATAAATGCGTATTGGAGAATAGCGCATTGGGCTGACCCACTTTGAGATAACTACATGGAATATAATTAACCGTATCATAAGTTATTCTCATAGTGACAGTGATGTAATGGTCCTCAGACATAAAATCATTACAATTTTATTTGAGTGTATTTGTGTTTTGATATCATCTAAAGTTACTTGTAATAGAGTAAACGATAACGGTGATTATTGGATACATCTCGAATCAAATGAAATTATGAATGATCTAGATGGAATTTAACCCTATGGTATATTTGTAGTGATATCCATGAGCCTCTTGATTGAGTGACATTGTGAAATGCATGACCATGCTTAAATATTGATTTGTTTTAAACAGTCTACTCGTCGATCAATAAAAATGGATTAAATTATAAAGAGAATGATACTTTCCTTGTCTCGACTTTGATCCTGGATATATTAGTTAAAAGGATTATATTATATCAATACACTGGCCACGAAAATATTGTATCGAATCATTGATCTTATTATAACTTGGGTAGCAGCGACGTATTGCTAGATGCCAATCACTGTTTATGATTTTAAATACGATTAAAAATCAATGCTAACATTGTAATAACCTATAGGGTCACACGCTTAGAACATTGTAAGGGGAAGGCTGTTTTGATTTTGGGTAAAATAAAATATAAACCGTTAATATTTGCGGTTGAAAGGGTATAAGGAATTGTTCCTTGTTTGATGTACACGTGTGTTTATTAAAAAAGTGGTTTATTTCTTTTATTTAAAACACGCGTATTCATTTTTATTTTGACCGACCTTTTACAAATAAAAAACCCTAGATCAAAACAGGAATGGCGACTAGCACCACTAGTCTCCCCTCTTCTTCGATATGTACGACGATTGAAGATGGTGTTCGCGTGGTTACTTATGGAGGCATGTAGATTTGTTATGCTCATGGTTCGATTCAACTCAAATTGATCATCAATTCGAAAGCGAAAAAAACCCTAGGTATGTTTTGTATCTTGATTTATTAATTTCGTAATAGATCCTAGTTAGGGTATATTTCTTCTGCTGATAATTTGTTTTGAATACCCTAATTGTAACAAACAAATTCTCCGCCAAAGCACTGGGATCCAAGTAGAACCCAAATTTAGACCCATCTAATATTCTATATCCTTCATAAGCTTGCTTGTAGTCACTAACCGATGATTAATGGTTTTTGGTGCTAACAACAAAAATATAGAGAAAACCACTGTAATACAAAGATATTACAACAGTTTTATATAGTCCGTTGAATATACGTCAGTATTCAAGCATAGTACAACATGTCAAGACAACCCACTGTAATAGAATCTTACTACAATGGTTTAGTTATGCATGTTGTAATAGGCGTCACTTTTCATCAACATAACACAATGGTCCAAAGTAGCCCATTGTACTAGAACACTACAAGAACAACATTAATTTCCAACAGTCAAGGGCCATTGAAAAAGGCATTGGTATATGCTTTAACGAATTTCAACGGCCTCCAACGCCACCAACGGCTAATTTCTAGTGACATCCAATGTTTTGTTTGGATACGTGGAAGGGATCATTCACTAGAGAGCATTGGAAACCATTAGAAGATGTAGGAATGTAGCCGTTGCAAACCATTGGTAGCCGATGAAATACATGAACCTATAAATCGTTGGATATCGTTGGAAGCCATTGGAAATATGAGTATTTTTTCCAGAGATTAGATTGTTTACTACCAGTCATCGCACAATCTCATATATATCAAAACAACTCAATTTCGAGTATATACATCACAACCACAGTCACATATATCCCCAAACATAATATTAAACCGAAATCATACACATAAAGTCCTAAACACACAGCATAATCCAATATTTACAAAAATCCAACACCATCATATCAACATAAACCATCATCCAACAAATCGTCTAAACCATTATCACCGCCACAACAACAACATATACAAACCATCATTATGTACCAAGAAAATTCATAACTCACTCAAAGCATATATGTACACACACACACACACACTAACACACACACACACACACACACACACATATATATATATATAACAAAAAAAACGAAACAAACTAACCTCAAGTCACTCTTCTCCCGACCATAAGATGATGAAGAAAACATACTATACATGGCTATGAACTCCATCAAACGCTGGTTAAGCTGCTCCATCTGTTCCTCACGACGGTGATCACGCTCAGTAAGCTCGATAATCTATGCTTATAGTTGTGAAAACTCCTCCTTGTCCTGAGCCCTCTAATACTATGTACTTCTGGGATGTCTTAACCTGTAAACAATTTTAGGTTTTCAGTGTTTTATAATTGCAATTTATACAAATTTCAGTAGAATAATTATTGTGAAATTAATTTAAAATTATCGCTTGATTCCTATATCCATAATGCTTATTGCGGGTTGCTAGATTCATGATAGCCTCAAAAATCATGTCCTCCTCATCAGTAGTTAAGTCGACCTGTCTAGTTTGCTCAAGCATTTGTTCCCCTTGTTGCCGAAACCATTCCTTTTATGCAAAAAAAAATTGAATTTAGATGACACAATTTTGATTAAATTATAACTTTAAGCTAACTGTTATGTTATACTTACATGTGTAGTACGTGCTTTGTCATCATGGTCCCAAAAATAGGAAATTGAGTCTGTATCGTCGGTTTAACTAACCACATGCGTATGGGTGAAAACATTCCAATATGACACAGAAGCACTCTCTGAAATATGCATATATATTTTCATATTATATTATATATTGTCTATCTTTTACACTACAAGAAAAACTGTATATCTCGATGCTTGTAAACGTCGGTATTTTATCGGGAAAAGCCACTCCCGATGGAATTACCGATGAAATGAAAGCATCATTATATTTAACATTGTTAAATTTCACAACGAAATTTCCTGATGTTTTATCCTTGACAACGTCATCACTTACTGACGATTTTGCGATGTTTTTTCTTCTCTCTTTTTATGGAAAACGAAAATTGTATAATGAATTTAACAACGTCACAAGAGAAAGCGATTAATGTACAGACGTCGGTATACTCATCGTAATGTATCGATGAATTAGAGACCAATTCAACGATTTTTTTTCCTATAAATTTAGTGATAAATTTCAATAAAACTTCCATGTAATGTGCATCAACATTTCCAGTTACCATTCTGTACTCGACAATATATCACACATTAAAACCTTTTTCCATTGGTTTCATTTCTCAACATTATATTATACATGAGCATATGTTATCATGTTAGCACTGTTCTGAGCAATATTCTATTAAAAAAACTCATTCTACAAAGCAATAAGATTTCTAAAACTAAACAACAATTCAGAACTTATAAAGAAAATAACCAAACATCAAGTATTAGACAACTATTAATCACCCAAATGTAGCCAAAACATGAATGAAATATATCATACACTTTGTTAGTTCAATCAACATTTACACTCAAGTTTGCTATATTTTGCATGTATTTAACTGTGACAACAACAAGTAAAGGCTAGAGAAAAAACAAAAGAAATCTCAAGTACAATTCTCACTTAAATGGGAACATAATGCTTACCAACAAAAGTAACTATCATACGAGACATCTCCGATTGCATTTTGGATTGGGAAAGAATTTGTGCTTGCATATGCTCATGCATTTCGTTCTCCATCATCCACTCCCTATGCAATTTATAATGACTCGGCTTTTAGATCGATTAATTTTAAATATTTAATATTGTTTTAAATATTGAGTTGATAATATAAATAATGTTTTATATTGAGTTATCGATTTAATAATCGAAATACGATTTATTTCAAATATATATAATTATCGTATTACTGAAAACAAATATATTTGAATTTCAGATAATCAATATAAATTCTAACTGAATAGAAATGATAATAATTATTTATTATCAAGAATTATTGGTTTTGAATTTAATTTATTTTATTTCGAATTAAATTGATATTTTCTCCATACGATCAAATTAGACTTTGGAGCTTGTTATAATGTGTTGAGAATAATGGTAAACCGTAAAAACGTTAGTTGTTGTGTTTCAATAGAGTTCAGAACCCTAAAATATATTATTATAAAATTTAAATGAATAAGTATGAAATCACCTCAAAAATCAAATCGCATTTAAAACCACGTACTCTGCCTACCCTAGCCTATCTCCTAAAATGGTACATTGCGCAGACTAAATTCCTTCATCTCGAAGTATTCTTCATTTATATAAATGGAATCCCTTCCCTTACTTCTCCTCTTTACTTCAATTTCCTCTCATCTTTTTTCTATTCAAAGAAATTGAAAGCATATTTAAAATGGCCGCAGACCATTACTTCGGCAAAACCAAAAAGATTCAAAGTTCCTTTATTTATTTATTTTCAAACTTCTCTTCAAATAAAAATAGCTGGCTCTGTTTATGAAAAAAAGGGTTTCGAAAGCTTCGATTTTTGATCCAATAGGAGAAGGGTGGTCGTGACGATAATTTGGGGTCACTCAATTTTATCACGGCAACGTTAGGGGTAATGATTTCGATCGAGATGAGGGGAGAGTCAGGTAGAAGTCAAGATGATGAAGAAAAGTCGCACGCAGGCGAGGAGTCCAGATTGAACAACAAAGGTCCATGGAAGGAGAATTGAGCGGTGGAAGAAGTGCGACATGGTGAATTCCACATTACTGTTTGCATTTCAGCAGTAGCTGAAAGAAGAGCAACTGTCAATGGAAGAAGAAGGAGCATGACAGGGTAACAGGGAGAAGAGAATGAGGAGCAGGCATTGCGATGTTGTTTGGGTTCGATCAACGTCCGTGAGTCATTTTTCAGTACAACGTCGAACTAGGGTTCAGTAAAGGTCAGTGACGGGTAAGCAAAATTGGATCACGTATTATGTAAAAAATTTATTTTGGGTTGTTCGAGAAAAAATAATTCTGGTAGGTTCAAGAGCAAATGTGAGCAACAATATAGGTAATGACATTTGTGATGGCAGGTTGGTGTATTTGTTGTATGGGTGGTCTGAATAATTCGGTGACATGCAGAGTTTAAGCAGGGTTGTGGAACAAGGAAGATGGAAGTTAATTAGATGATCGACGTATGAATTTATTTCAAGATAGGAAATCAACTAAAATATTTTTATTGGCATGAAATATTTTTAATTTAGTGGCAAGTAAATCAGTTTATATAACTAGTTTATACAAAGGAAAATTAGTTAGTATAGGAATATATATTGTAAACTAATCATCAAGTATGAAATTAAGGTTTAATTTGGAATTGGTTTACACATGGCTAATTTATTAAATTAGTATAATCTGATCACTGAGATTTATTAATATTGTTTTACATTGAAAAATAGACGTATGGAGGAATCACTGTGAAATCCCTATAATGAGCGTCATTGGATATTCAGCAAATAAAATCAGGTGAGTAAACTCACTCTCTGGATTATTTAATATAACGTTATATACTATTTGTTGGTTGTTTGGATGCATTTAAATATTTTTTTAGCTACTATAAATATATTAGTTATTTAAGCTTGATGGTTGTGGCTATTATATATGTATATTGGTGGTTGGATATTTTCCCGCAGTACCATTAGCGGATGCCCGCAGTATCATTAGCGGATGACCCTATGCGCCCCACAATATGATAGTGGATGACCTTCTATACCGCAATATCCTGCCATGAAGCAGGATGAGTATTATTTATGTTGGCTAACATCTGTGGATGCAGGAAAATAGGTTGGAGGGATCCAACTGGATTCCTCAAAAATTTATTTTTGTTTGTTTTCATATATATATATATGTATATGTATATGTATATGTATGTATAATCATATATGATGTGTTGGAAAATCTGTGATCGATAATTGGGTGTTTTGGATTTTTAAATATCACTGGGCCTAAATGTTGATTTATAAAAATATCATAAAAAGGGATTTTGAAATTTAAAAGCGAAATCTATTTTCTAAAAATAGAATTTGAATTTCGAATGGGCTAAGAAATATTACTTGTTTTGAATAATAAAAAGAAGTAGTGAATTTATAAATGATGTTTATAAATTAAATAATGCAGGAAATTAAAGTAAATTTATAAACGATGTTTATAAATTAAATAATGTAGGTAATTGAATTGAATTTATAAATGGTGTTTATATAGGAAATGGGAAAGATTATCATTTGGATAATTTGGGAAATTTAAATTCAAATGTGAATTTAAAAAGGGAATTGCAATTAGTTTCAAAAAAATACGATGAAATCTATTCTGATGTTCAGAATGTAAATTGAATTAAATAAATCCGTATTGATTTATGATTTGAATTCAATTCAATCGAATTTATTTAAATAAAATATTTTTAGAAAAGATGTTAGGATTTATTAAAGAGGTTTAAATTTTAAATGTGAAAACAGATTCGATATATATATATAAGATATAATCGATAAAATATTCCAAAATAGGAAATGGGTTTCAAGTAGATTTGAAATGGAACTTGTTTTAATGTATAAAACAAGGAAGTTGAATTATAAACGATGTTTTATAAATTTAGTGAGAAAATTATCATTAGATAAATTTAGAATTTTAAATTCAAGAATGAATTTAAAATGGGATTGTAAATCATTTCAGAAAGGGAGCAATAAAATTTTATTCTCGAAATTCGGAATTAAAATCGAAGCAAAATAATCAAAAGGATTTTCAATTAAAATTCGATTGTACCGAATTTTATAAAATAATTTATATAAAAGGGAATTGGAATTATATTATAAATAAATTTATAACTGAATTATGAAATAATTGGCGATTAAGGAAAATCAGAAATATTAAGTTGAATTGGGAATGTTAGTTTAATATATATTAGAATGGAGTTGATATTTATTTATAAACGAATTTTAAATGTTTATATTTAAATATAATTAAAACGAACTCGCCGCAGTGTGGTAGTTCGTAATTTGACGTTTCGAACTTCAGTTGAGTATACAGAACTCGATTTAAGTCGGAATTTTTTGAAATAAGAATCGTCAGGACCGATTGAATAATTTTTTTCTGATGGAAGAGAAAAATCAGGATTTTGTCTTATAGATTTTAAGTTATATCAAAATCAAATTCTCAGAAAAACAGCGCCATAATCATTAAAAACCATAACAGTTTATTTAAATTAATATAAGGATTCTAAGTAAATAAAATCCGAATTTATTATTATAAAAATCCAGACTTGAGTTATAAAATAAATATGAACTCAAGTGGAATAAATGGATTGATTTTTGAAAAAAAATAATCAGATTTTTAATTATTTAATAGAATTAACTAATTTGAAGTAAAATTAGTTAATGGAATTTTGAATCGAAATCGGGCTTTGGATAAGTGAATTGGACTCATGAATTCATGTTCGAAATCGAATATGAACTTGAATTGAAAATGGAATTCAATTAGTTTATAAGTAATTAAAAATATATTTGAACTTGATATGTTCAAATAATAAGTGAAATAGGCAAAAGAGCTAATTAAAGAATGAATTAGAGAATTGAGTTAAAAATGATTGGATTGAGTTTGAATAAATTGGGAATGGACGTATATATGTGGAATAGGTATGGAATGAAGAGAATGAAGATTATAATTTGAGTGTTTGACAAAAAGGTGCATGTTTAAATTCCATATCAATTTTTATGCGTCGAATTAGCAAGCCACTTGGCTTTATGATTTTCTTTTTGAATGGAAAGGGCCTAGTGAGGCGAGCTGAGGTTTGAGCTATTGACCAACACAAAGGAGGTGTTGGCAAAAACTTTCAGAAATTTAAGGAGTTAGAATATTTTTAAGAAAATTCGATGATTTGAAATCATTATATCGATATATATGGAATTCAATAAGGAAACAAACTTAATATAGACTATTTTAAACAAAAAGGAAAGATTAAATCAGGTAAAAATAAAAAGAGAAACGTATACACATTTTAAAAATGGATAATTGGTTTTTATGTTGTTGATTATTCGAAGTAAGTGGTCTTGTCTGTTTTGAAGTTAAGGGTGTTTTCAATCAAGGTCTGAGAGGTAATTATACCCCAACTTGATTGATTTCATTATTAACTGATAAATAGGAAGATATAGTCTTGAATATCAATGTTTAAAGAGATTTAATTGAATGCAATATTTTGGGTTGTTGTAACGATGTTTTATACAACATTCGTTTTAACCCAAATAAGTAGAATTTTGGAAATATAATAACGAATATTTCCTAAGTATAGAAATGAATGGTCGTGAAAGGGGAAAAGTAATTGGAATGTTATAAATAGAAGATATTTCTAAGTATAGAAAATAAAAGAAGGCGATATATAAATATGTTTTCCAAATAGTGTAAGAGGCCAAGATGATTGTTGAAATTTTTAGTTAACAAATACTGATAAAAAAATGAAGAAGTGATTTAATTAATGAGATATTAATTAAGGGGCCCAATGATTGTTTGATGCTTTGGATGGATGTTTGTTTTTCTCTGATAGTTAAATAACCTATTATCGAAATTTTTGACCATCGTTGTCAATATGGAGAGAGCAGTTGGATTATTGTTCGAGAACCAATTCGTATTGGTAGTAAAGTTGCGAATCAGATTATATAAAGAAAATCGAAGATGGAGTAAAGTGCAAGGGATTTTTCTGTTTATCCTAAGTAGAAATTTACTAAGATGTATTAATGGAAATTGTGCCTTCGGTTTCGTTTAGTCCCAGAATGAACGTGTATGGACGAATGTCTGACAGAGTATTTCCAATGATCACATACGTTTGTCTGTACAAATATACATCTAATGACGGAGAATTTATTCTCTTAGCATAATATCCAAAATATCTCTGCGCAAATCAATTGGTGATTAACGGATCTGACAATGTGACATTCAAAGTGATCGTTCTATAAATGAAAGGTAAGCAATCTTAGCCTCAAGCCTCACAACCAGGGAAATGGTATAAAATTGGGTAGGTCGCATGGCTAAGTGGGTCGCACCCAAGTAGAGTGTATTATCACCTGACCTAGAGTTCCATTTTCTTCTTTAATATTTCGATGTTGTCCCTTTTGGAAAATGGTTGTTGATCCCAACCGTTGAGGACAATACATTCGGTACTCTCAAGCGAAGTGAGAGGCCGGCCATGTTTAGCCTGGGTTACAAGATGTTCTTGTTGAACCCGATGTATTCCTCTCTAGAGATACACTGTCGGAAGGTAGTCCCGTACCTTACAAGTTGGAATTCATTCTCCAATAAGAGCCGCGGTTTTGATTATATACTATGTATGTAGAGCGTGAGATGCAAGCATTCTACTAGATTGTTATTTAGTTGTTTTAGACACTATAATCAGAAAAGTATTGATTTTAAAGAATGTTTTGGGTTATCGTAAGGAAAAACCATTCGTGTTTATGTGTGGTTCGGTCTTACGATTATCTTTTCTTTTATAAAGGATTTTTAAATGTGAAACCAAGTGGTTGAAGTTTACTCACACTAGTCCCCTGACTGACCCAGAGTTTATTTTGTTTTGTTTTACCCTAAACTCTTGGGTGCCCAAATTTGTACGGGCAGTCAAGTAGTTAAGGTATTTACAAATGCTTGGAGGAACTCAGAGCAGGAGGCTTCAACATTAGATATTTACCATTTATTTTCCGCTGTGTTGTATATGTGATGAATAAATATTGTACTCCGATAATGTTATGTATATACAGTCAAATTTGTATTTCAAATGCTGTTATATATTATATTTTATTTCCGCTGTGATGTGAGATTCTATGTTGTGTTTATGTTCTTCTGGCGTTTCTTCTTCTATTCTAATATTTTTTTCTTTCTATTTTTCACCCTCTAACTTCTTTCTGTTAATGATCCGGTAATTTCTGGTGTTTGGTTAGTCGATATAGTATTTGTATCGATAATCAAGATCGGGAAAATGTCGGTTCGTTACACAATTGCTCCTCAAATTCGGTTCGTTGTCGCTCATCTCTTTCTTCATGTTCATGTCTATGTCTTTTGATCGCCTCCTATCTAGATTTAAGTTGCTCAACTGCTTGAACCTGTTCACGTTTTATCTCTTCCCGTAGCTCTTTACAATTTTCTCATTTTTCTCTAATACTTTATTTATTTGAGTTGCTTTCTCATTCTCTACCATAATAGAAGATGAAGTTAAAAGTGCCTGAATAAATTTGCAAACAATATTATATTCTTTAACTAGATCAAAATAGTCTATGTAAAAAAATATAGTCCTATATCGTACATAATTAGTTTTTTAACACATGGACATGGACTTAAATAATGGTAAACATTGCGTAATGTCCTATTCTATCTTAGGAATTTTTATTGTTTGAAAGGAAGTGCACTTTGCCTATGATGAAGTTTCAAGAAGATTCTTTCATGGTTGATTCCTGAACAATTTCTTCTAAGCTTACCAGACAGCGACTCATTACATTATTTTTCTGAACCATTTTAGCATAGCTGCCATTTCAGATGCAAATTTTGCAAAGGGAAAGGTAAAAGCAAAGTTAAATACAACAAAGAAATGGAAGCAACAACAACGTAACTTTTTTAGAACTAAGTAATCGTGGAGCATTCGAAATTATGACTTCTTTAAAGTACACTAAATCAATGAGAGTGCGATATTTAATGTAACGATATGACATTTTACTCGTTCCAAATCGGTATTTAAACCAACTCGAAATGTCCAAAACGACAGATTGTTATTGGCTTACACGGTTTAAACAGAATTAATTCAGAACCACAGTGTACGATAATTACAGCGGAATAAAATTTCTCATAGATATCATAGTTTTACAAAATTTACAGTGGAACATAAATGATTTGTACATAAATTTTGGACGAGTAAAATTTTACACTTTGTTGTCGAACTTAGTGTACGCGAGCGTCTTCGCGTCTCGACGTCCTCTCCAGTTTGCGAGCTGATATCCTTAAACCTGGAACACTTGGAGCTGACCCGAGTGTCCCATGCAAAACCCAAAACACTCGAGTCAGGATTAAACTTATTTCAAGTAAGCACACTTCGTTAAACATGTAGTATAATTAGTTAATCCTGACAACTTATAATAAGTAATTCAAGCGTACCATTCATGCACTACCGAGGTAATCATCATGAAGCAAAGCGAAGAAGCATACCATGAAGTATATATATATATATATATCGAATATAGTAGTCACATGCCGAAATATATGTTAGCATTAACGATAGCATGGGATGCTCAACAAGTTGAAGGTTGGCATGGACTCTTTATTATGCTACAGTAACCCAAGTAAGGACTGGTGAGAAAGAAATGAGCAAGGGTATGGCATGCATGGCCATGAAGGGAGTTCTCAACAAAGGAACGAACGCAAGCAATCGTATTGGTGGAAAATTAATTATATACATAGTCGTGAAATGCTCTTCCTATGCAAAACAACAATAGCCAGACAACAACAGGTCCAAGTCTCATAACTAGGGCGCTGGTTAACAGAAGTTCAGGACACCGTAAAATCCTATAGACGAACCTTAATTCCGTACTACTAAAAGAAGGCAAGTGAGCGAAATGCATTTTTGTAGCTGAACCTAAATACAAAGTAAATGCATGCATTAAATATGCGAAGCAAGGAGGACTTTAGGCTTGAAATAAAAGTGTACATAACCAATTCTTAACTAAAGAAATCAGGTGTCCAACAAGGGAGGTTGGCATGTTAAGACATATTCAGAATTCTTCGTAGCTTACTACGCGGGTTCTTAAATGCATAAAAATGGTTCCATCATAATAGAAAGGCAGGGTAGCTTTAACTGTCATACACAAAATTTACTAACATATGTATGCAACCCTTATATATATAGACTCTACTTAACAAGGGTGAATTTTCTAAACACGGATGTATGCTATAATGCATGCGAAAAATAAACAAATATATGCAGACAACTGTAGTGCCAAGAAAATACAATGGTGGCAGCAAAAGTGGCTCGCGGCATACTGTGTACAACTATGTAATTTGGTGACAAAGCAGAAACTATAACACAGCAAGGCTTAAAAATGAATAGTTGGAACTAGAATATATTAAGCATTTCACGACGCCTAGTTACACTTCTATAATCTTTAATTTAGTTGTCAACTAGATGATAAAAGCCCATAGCCTTTAAACATGTATACCCTTCCAAATCACGCTAACTATGTGACATACGTACACAAAATGGTAAAAAGGCCTAGTTAGAAAATGCAGACGAAAGAACACATTACCCATTAGTATGACTAAATTGTAAGTTCAAAGCATGGCATAGGATTAACATGAAAAGTTGGTTTCCCCACAATCACAAGAAATGTGTTTAAGTGGTGACTAAGTTCACAAGTGCCAATTTTCAAGCACGGAAATAAGATTAGAAATGCAAATTAGTATGAAGACCCACATAAATTACATAACAGCAAAGAATGGGTGGACATGCAGAGTATTCACTACAAGAAAAACTGCATATAGCGACGACTAAATCCGCTTCTAATCCGTCGCTATTTTGGCCTTAGCGACAGATTTCCTACATAACAGGGTGGTCGGTAAAAACCATGACGGTAATTGTGTCAGATTTTTACGACGGAATATAGCATGAATTTTCCGTCATTTTACTATTTTCATAATAAAAATATAATTTTATTTATTAATTTATTTTTAATTTATTTACCGAGTATTTACCGACGGATAAGTAATTTATAATAATTTATTATTTATACCAAAACATCGGTAAAGCCTTGCTAATTAGCAAAGGATTAGCGACAAAATATTTTTTAGATCAAACGTTTTCTGTAGGTAATCCATCACAATTCCCTTTCTATTCTTCCAATAAATATTCTTTCATGTTTAGCTTTACCAAATACTATCGTTCAACTATCAATAATAAAATAAATAGCATAACCCAACAAAAACAATAAAGAATGCAGTTATGAATACAATACACAAATTTATTACAATTTAACACAAAATAGTACACTATAATACACGTCATTTACAATCAATGCAATATATTTACAAGTGTACTCTCAACCGTTAAAAAAAAATTATATATTCACATCATTTATAAAGTCTCTTGACAAATATAAAAATATGTGCCTCCAAGTACATCTCTTTCTCTCTCTCAACACGACCCATGACAAACAACATACCATAATCTTGAATATGCAGACATCTTTTCAAATTACCAAACATTATGCGCCCGTCTAATATATGATTAAACACCTTTTGGCACAAGTTTCCTTTGCTTTCCCTTGTCTCTACATTCCTTCGCGGACAGTATGAGCTCCTAAACCGTTGATGTATAAAGTTCTTCAAACTCAAGACTTGATAATAGTGTACCGGCTGTAGATGATGATTCATGTTCAACAAATATATTTTTCTTCAAAATGATACATTCATAAACCATATTGATTAACACACTTGCAAGTAATTTTACTCATCATAATTTCTAAACTTACCCTCAACAAGCATTCTGCTTCCACAAAATTCTTTGAGCGTGGATGTGAAGCTGCGAGATTTACAAGGTGCACAACTATACTAGGATGTCCAACGCCTTTCGTTTTTTCTATGATCAACAAGCATTCTTCTAACAGATGTCTACCTCCCTGCTCCCTTCCCGAAACATGAAGCAACTCTGCCAAATCGATTCTCATTTTCTCTAGAACTTCATCATCTAACACTGCATACTTAGAACCCTTTATTACTTGGAGACCTTTCTCATACATACATATAACTTCATCCATGCTACCTATAAATTTAAGTAAGATATCTTTCATAGTAGAGAACAATACATAATGAATTATATTTGGGAAGTTTCCAATATTTTACAAACTGCAAAACAATGCATCTGGAAGGAAAACAAATAAAAATTACCTTTTGCGCATAGAGCACGTGCCAGTGAACGCATTGCTATTCCAACCCTTCCATCACTGGCCCCATAGGCTTTTAACATGTATCCTTAAAATTCTAAAAATTAAAGGATCAATGTTAAAAATTATCAGATTTTAGTAGATCTAATCATGAAAGTGTATCATATACTATGAATGTTTTTAATTTCTGACCTTATAAAGCATGCCTCGGCGTCCATCGCCTTCCCTTCATTAATTAAAAGATTTCCCAAGTTAAACAGAGGTAGCACAAGTTCTTCACTTTATGTTTCTCTTTTCTTCTCTCAAATGGAGATTGTTTTGTGATAAATTTGAGTTGCTTTCGTTGCTCTTCCAAGTAATTTATATACTTTGGCCATTCCCATAAGTGGTGTGATGAGGAAAGGACTCTCATTTCCTACCCAAAATGGAAAAAAGAAAACAAATTCTTCCATATGCATATGTATTACAGAAAAGATAAATATTTCAAGATGACAGCAATTAACCAATAACTATGATATCAACCATCGCAATGGGTACTTAGCCATTCAGAGTGTAAATTCAAAATGGATTATTCGCAGGTAGAAACTGATATTATGCAAAAAGTTTTTTTAAAAAATAAATTAAGGTTGCCACCAAACTGAAAATAGAAGTTAAATCGAGACATTTATTTATTTAAATATGGAGAAATAATAAGATGATTCTAGATTACGTTTCCAATTTCGAATATGAAATAAGCAACTATCAACTCGTTTAATTTGAAGAAACAGTAGCATAAGGAACTTACCAAACAAGTTCTCTGAAATTTTGAGTCCACTTTCATATGTAAGAATAGCACCATCATGCTTCCCCAAATTTGTGAACGTACTACCCATATGCATTAGTATTGGATCAATAAGTGGCATACAGTCATCTAAAGCATCTATCATCTCTTTCATCAAAAAGAACCGTCAATCAACTCATCAAGTATGAACAAAAGAATGCTCATCTCTCTCAGATCTGATCGCTATCTTCACTGTAGACCACATCAAATTCGATAAAATTCACTGTAGAATCAAACCAAAAACATGGTGAGAAGAAGGCTTCGAAAAATAAGGGCACAACTCCCACCAGAACACAACAAACCACCGTAGCAAGCTATCACCTTTTTTGGCTGTTAAAAGAGGTAATGCCCCAACGGAAAGAGAACAACCACCACCTCCAAACAAACTCCAAAAGACCAAAAAAACACAAACCCAACAAAGCAAAAAGGCCAAAATAACCAAACACAGTGGAGATGCAAACCCAAAAAAAATGGACTCACAGCGATGTAGAACTAAAAGAACAAAAATAAGGGTTTTGTGAAGAGCAAGCTTCATAGCGGTTTGCGGCGATGGATGGGAGAGAGGTCGGCCATGGATGGGAGAGAGGATCTGCGGTTTCAGATCTGAAATTGAAATGAGGAGGAAAAGTTCTATTGTTTTGTTGAATTGTAAATGAAGAAGATTGAATTGGGGATCTGGTAAAAAGGGGAAAATGCCGTGTTTCGCAGGTATTTTGCAAATAGAAGGCGGACCATAGGAAAAAAATTGGTTTTGGAGCCAAAATTTTGGGATTCCAGCGATGAAATTTGAAGTTGGAGCCAATACGTAAAACCTGGAGTCTTGGAGCTAAGATTTTGCAGTACAAGTTTCTTTATTGGAAATTATAGGTTCAAAAGTAAATATGAAAGTAACAGAACATTAATTATTAAAAATTATTTATTAGTTGTTGACTATTTGACATTAGTTATTTGATAGAAAAAATTAATTGTTAATTATATTTATTTGTTATTACATGTTAAATGAATATTTACTGTAATATACCGAAAAGGAAGTAGAGAATGAATAAAAATATATAGACGATTGCTTGAATCGGGTTAAAACAAAAGGAGACGTTGATTGAAAAAACGGAGGCGGAAAGCGCCAAAATTTTAACTTTGGAGCCAAAAAATTCGTTGTGGAGCCAAACGAAATTTCTATATACGGGTTGGCCCCTTCTTCGTCTGTCGTTTGCATCCTGGTACCGTTAGAAAAAACCAACGTTTGCCATATTTAAATGAAAGGACCAAACAATGTTTTTAGCATCAGACTATCACAAAATCAAACGTTATATTGATGATCACACAATTTGTTGACTGTAGTCAAAAATATTTACTTGAATATAGTTATAAGATAATAGTAAAATGTTAATTATAATTATTTAATTTGGTTTATAATTGTTTGAAATAATCAATGGATTTATGATTATTTAATTTGGTTTATAATTGTTTAGAGTTTTAGAATAGAGTGCAGTATGCGGAAAATTGAATATTTAAATTAGCGGGCAGATATTTTTGGATATATATAGTGTCATATCTATATTAATTATCAAATGTTTTTAATTTTATTTCACAAAAATAAAAATAAAATATTAATTATAATTATTAATTGTCAAATACTGAATATACATTACTTTTAATTCATTAAATTCTATGTACCAATTAATTATCAGTTACTAAATATTAGTCTTGATTACTATGTATTAGTAGTAATTTATAATTATTAATTATTAAAGTATAGTTATTAAAAATTACTTTTTACTGAGCATTAGAACAATCTAAAGATGTGACAATAATTATATAACACTTTTACCTAATAATAATTTTCCTTAGCTCTAATTTTGCGTTAATGTTAATACTTAATGTTAATTGTAAATTATATAGTATTAATTGTTAAGTACTAATTGTATATGTTGACTATTAAACGTAAATAATTTGTGGAGTGCGATAAAGTAAAATGTTTTGAGGGGCGGAATAGTTTCGTAAGTTGGAGCCAAAATTTTAGCTGTTTGGAGCCAAAATTTTAGTTGTTTAAAATATAAGTTGAAGTTTAATAAAATACAAAGTAGATTAATAACTGCAAATTTAGGGAGCAATTTAAAGTACTATAAACCTAAACCAATTTTTTTAAATATTGTAAAAAGATTTATTCAAATTGAATAAGATGTATCAATTGTTCATTATTATTATTATTTAATTGCTATAATTATTAATTATTATTTGTTAATTATTCAATATTGACTATTACTTATAATTTTTATAATATTAATTATTGTTAAATATTAAATGTTAAATGCATATGAAAATATTTTTGTATCATAGGTAATGTTAGTTTATTAACTACTGCCCAAATTACAATTTTCAATTAACAACGCGTGCGTATAAAATGGTTGTACAATCACTTGTAATATCTGAACAATTAAGGTTATAAATTACTTTTTGCTAGTCATAATTAATTAGTTGTTATAAATTTTTATTACAACCAAGCGAAAAGAAACAATTGTTAAAAATATATTCATTGCACTAGCAAGTAAAACGCAGTTGTTAAAATCGGGCAAAATGATAATTTGGCAATGATAATTTGGGGAAGAGTTCGATCCGGGAAAGACAATAATTTGGCAATGATAATTTGGGGAAGAGTTTGACTCAGGAATGACGATAATTTGGAGAAGAGATAAATTATCAAAACTTCAGAAGTTTATATTTAAACTTTATGTTTATTTTAGAAAATAAAAAAGTTTTAATTTTTTGAATTAATACGTGTTAAACATAATTACCAATTATAACTATTAAATTTTAGATACTAGATGATAAATTTTACTTCTTAATTATTAAAAATTACTTATTAATCATTGACTATTAAAGAATGCATATTAATCTATATTATTAATTATTATTACCTCTTAATAATTTAGTAGTTATTAATTAACCAATACTAACTATTGAACTTTGTTTACTATTGCTAGTAATTATTTATTTTTGTTATTTTTAATATAAATTATTTAAAATTTATTTTACTTATCAATTATTTATTAAAATCATAAAAGTAAAACATTTAATGAAAAATAAGCATACCAGTCCCTTGCAAATCCCTTGAAAACCAGCTGCAAATTAGCTTCAAAAAATACATGACGGTAAACCATCTCAAATTGCGACGAAATTCAGCGACGAAAAAATGATGACGTTAAGTCGTCGCAATTTGCTACGGTTTAGCGACGGAAATCAGAACTCGACGGTAATAATTTAAAAGAAGTTGAAATAAAAAATCTTAGATAATATCCCTTACAGATTCCACGAAAATCCGTCGCTAATTTGCGACGGAATTTTCCGCTACTAAAAATCTGTCGCTAATTGCGGTTTTTCTTGTAGTGATTCTTTTCTCTTAATAATGCTGGAGTAGCATAAACCCTACATTCACATTAATACACGATGCATCTAGCATTTACAGTGCTCATGTGGGATTTAGTTTACTTCAAACTTATGCAACATGCACTAATCAATCCATTATGTGTCTATGTCAAAATGATCTAGTGTAGTGGATGAAACACACATGATGCATCAAGCATGAAACGGAAACTCAAAACAAAGAAACAACTGATCAAGACCTCAAGACTGACATGCGATGGTGATATCACACTTAAGCGACCGAGCTAAGACTGGGATGTGTGGAAATGGACACGTGTAGGTGTGTGCAGTGAATTAGAATAAGACAGTGGTGGCAGACATGTCGATCTCGAATTGGCATAACCAGGGAAGTCTAAACAGTAGGTGTACAAAGTGAAGGTGGGCTGAACATAAATAGAGCAGCGAACATATGTTGTTATACATATATACACATAGGGTGCGTTCTTAACCAACACGAGCGGGGCATTTGAGCGTGGTACTGTAGCGAACGAGGAATGTGTTTTTAGCAGTGAACGGGGTATTTGAGCATGGTATTTTTAAAATAAGAAATAAATAGATTTGATTAGACAAATACGACTACAAATACAGATACAATTTCTAATACAAATACAAGTACAAGTACAGTTACAGATACAAAGACAAATTAGCGCAGACCAGCAGAAACCAACCGATCTCTAATGTTATCTCGAACTAATGCCATTTCTTGGTTTCCAACTGGGTGTACACGTTCAGTGCCTCTATTCGTCGTATTTCTCATACTGTAATATTCCGCCATGTAGAGATCGGGGATTAGTTCAGGATTATCATCAAACGCCATAAAATCAGGGTCACCGCTATTATATTTGCGTATAAAATTGTGTAAGGCCATTGTAGATACGACAACTTTCACTTGAGTGTTGAACCGAAACGTAGGCATCTTGTTGAGAATGGTAAATTTCTTTTTCCAAATGCCAAATGTTCTTTCGACGGCCATACGTAGACTCGAATGGTAGTAATTAAACACTTCATTGGCTGACTTTGGTTGATTCGTGATATCACGGAAATGCGGAATATGGTACCGCAAATTTCGGTATGGCGGTAAATATCCAGTCTGAAGGGGATAGCCCGAATCAACCAAATAATACTATCCAGTTGGAGGGCTAGGAAAGTTAGAGCTTCTATCGTTTGTAACAGCATTAAAAATTCTACTATCATGTGCAGTCCCTTCCCAACCCGCCATAACGTACGTAAACTGTAAATCGAAATCACAAACCGCTAATATATTTTGAGTTGCAAAACCCTTTCGTTCGATATAAGGGATAATTTGATCAGCGGGTAAATGTGCAGATACGTGTGTACCATCTATAGCGCCAATATAGTTTCTGAAATACGGATAATACCGGGTTGAATTTCTGATGTGAGGTGGAACAGTAGTAAATTGTTGTTCTCCTGGCTTTATTACATCCGCAGCGAGTATTTGAAAAGCGTTTAGGACATCATGAAAACAAATGGAAATTGTGCTACCTGATCGTTGAAATTTTTCTTGAAGTTGTCTATTTGAAAGCCCAGTAGTCATTGTATAAATGAAAATTCCAACCATTTCGACGACACAAATTTCTGATCTGGAAGCGAGACCATGATGTTGCAGTTTTTCACATAATGCGTGAAAGCAAAGTCTTTTCATCCGGAAATTATTTTGACATCGGTTTTGATGACCATTCAAAATTTCATTGATCCAAGATAAGCCACTGAACTCCGAAGTATTAATCCGCGTCATATGATTTCTCGTTTCAGCCCGAATCAGATATACCCCGTAGAGATCAATCATATCGTCGTAATCAGAGGATGAATCAGAGTTAGACATTACTCGAAAAAGTAGAAAGAGTTGAAGAAGTTGTTGAAGGAGTATTGTGAAGGTGTTAGGGGTAGAGGAGGTGATTTATAAAGAGGAAGGGGAGTTGAAAATCAAGTCGTTGGCGTCCGACGCGTCGGACGCCAACGGCTTGATTTTCAACTTCCACTCAGCGTTCCATGTGGCAGTGGAAATTAGTGCTCGCGTCAGACGCGACAAAAATTTCCAGCGTGCCTCCAATTGACTGCGAACGCACCCATACAAAGGTACTGTATACACATATGTGAACAACAGCTGCGGTATAAAACTCATACCACAAAACGACAAAACTGGAGAAATCAAGAACATAGCAGTCACAGCTTTAACGAATTATACTCTGTGACGCGAGGTACACGAGCTTGGAAAAAATTCAGTCATAAGCAAAACTTACCTTGAATGGTGATAGCGGGAGCGACAAAGAACAGTGGACTGCGGTGAAGCTCCAACTTGTTTTGAACCCTGCTTGGACTGTTTTCACCCTGGAACAGAGGTAGGCTTCAGTCACGAAAATGTCCAGAGCTTGGAATGACGTCTGGCGTTTCCCGTAGCATAGTGAGGAAGTTTTGGTGTTCAACTGATGAAGGAGAGCGCGGGTTTCGTACTCAACGGAGAAGGGAAGTTGGAGCTTGTAGAACGAATGTTGGGAGGTGGAAGCTTCAAAGCTGGCGGCTTTTTGAGTGTGAGCCAACTTGCTTTCAGGTGAAGGCTGGGGGCGGATGGAGGCACGCTGGAAGAGGACGACTGTGCGTTGACAGAGTGACGGCGGCTCCGATGGTCGGCACCGGTTACGGGGACCACGACTGACGCGGTGGTGAAGGAAGAGATAAATTTTTGATTTTGGGGAATTTTCAATTTGGGTGAGGCATTGGAGCTGTTAAAATATCAAAGTAGAAAGGAGTGAATTGTTGTGAACGAGACAGGAAGGGTATGCTCCTTTTAAAATTGAACAAAAGGAACCATATAGAGAAATACAACAACGTGTAATTCATTTCAGACAGAAGTGGAGAGGTGGTAGAAGACTTCAGCATAAAATCTCTCAGTGCTGTAGCTAAATCTTGACCAAGATTTTAAATCAGATATGGTTTAGTTTTACATTCTAAAGTTTTGACCGGTGAAAAATGTGTCAAGTGCACCTAGTTTTAGAAACTTTAACACACACCAAAACAACCGTTAGCGTTGCTAATTAGGGTTTAAAATAGCCACCACTTTGATTTCAAAAAAATTTCCAAGTGTTTACACTAACGTTAAAATGCAATGTTAGGCAATAAACAATGTTGTCTACTTGTTTCAAACTTCAAAATTTACAGGTGACTAAATAACGGTATTTTCTCCTTTGCAAATCAATTCTTCATTCAAAATCAAATTATCCTTACTGTTTATATTTCAAAATCCTTTGAATCAAATTTCTTTCTAAATCAAATTGCGAGGTTCATCCTCCGAAATCAAATTTATTTCCAACTCAATTCCAAATACTCAAAAAAATTCATTTAACCAGTGACATTAAAATGCTTGTTCTCTATAGCGTTCATATTAAAATAATTTCGTGAAAAGAATTCAAAGCTAAATATACAAATCAGCTAATAACGTCAACATCATTTGTTTTTGACAAAGCATTTTTATAATATCTAATTTATGAAAAGAAATTATATCTAAAGATAACTCAAATTACGTTCAAAATCTATAAATTCAAAATTTACGTCCAAATTAAAATATATATAACATTTTCCTCAACACCAAATCTTAACTCAATGAAAATATTCTAATAAATTTAAATTATTTAACAAATGTTAATACGTTTCTTTTAACAAACATTCATATTAGAAATTAAATTTACAAAAAGGAGTTTTCCTTTAAAAGTTCAAAACAAAAATAAAATTCTGAATTCTAAGTTGAAAACCACATATAAATATTCGTTTTAAGCTGAAATCCTAATTAATTTATATTTTTAACCGTCAAATTTTGTGGTTCGTTACATTTAAATTCCAAAAATTATGAGAAAAATATGAAACCATTGTATAAGATGAGTCTTAATAACACAACAAGATCAAATTTTAAAGAGTATAAAAGCAAAATACTTGCTTGATCATTTTAATAAGATCCATGCAGTTGAATAAAAAAGGTAACATACACCATTTGCACTATAGGGACGGATTTTGGTTAGAACTTGTTTAAACTAATCAAAATACAAATAGAGATCAAGCATGCATTGAATAAAGAAAAAAGGCTTAACAATGCATAACATTTGAGTTCATCTTCGGTCAAATTTGAATAATCTTCCCTTTTTAGTTTCTCAATGTTTGTCCAAAGAGTGCTTAATTTTCGTTTTGGTTAAGCATGAAAATAACTCAAATATTTGTTAAACTAGTTCTTATCTCGTTTTAGTTAAGCAAAGGGTACCACAAGTGCAAACTTTCCACATACATTTTGTTGGAAGTTTTGAATATACCACTATCATGTAAATTATTTCTGTGACTGTCCGAGACAGTTAAGTAGGACTAATAATACATTGATTTTCCTGGTCTTGAGCATAGAAAAACACCATTATAAGCATTCATGGAGGAGAGATTTCAACAAGTCTAAACACCTGAAAAAGATAAAAATCATGACTATATGTTAGACTTAGTGATAAAATTAAGTAAATGTAATTCCTTGCATTTTGTATTTATATCATCCTTATAAATTTATCCAAAAATAGCTCCTGCAATTCACTTTAATTTTCCTGCATCACAAGCAAAGCTAAACTCAAGCCTAACCTACACAATACTACAAACAACCATTATCCCATTCTTTCCTCACCAGAAAAAAACAAGTAAACTAAATTAATATCCAATTCCCTTTCTTTTTCCAAATTCAAACAAAACTCTATCAACCAAATTTGCAGGCTCAAACAATCCAAGTCCTGTTGAAGAACATTAAACGTGCAGGCTTGTCTACAGTGTCAGCAGTTGTCTGCTACACACCATCAGTGCTTTCTCGAAATGGAGTATAGGAAGGTTAAAACCCTCTTGAATACACATTTCTTCTCTTCATCCTTCAAATCATTCTCATTGTCTTCATGACTCAAGCTATTTTTTTCTTAGTAAGGCCATTTTGCCAACCAAGGGTCATATCAGAAATTATAGTAAGTTCCATGTTTCATATCATATCATGCAATGACATAACGAGAGTTAACCTCCAACTAATAACAAATCTCTATAACAAGGTTGCATAATTTTAGGCTTAATCCGAACATTTTGCAAACACGATGTTCCTAGTTAAGAGCACATTAACACTAGAAATAATAGCAAACCTAGGCCTGTTGTACTTCCTATTCCTAGTAGGAGTCGAAATGGATGTCCAAGTCATAAGAAAAATGGGCCGAAAAGTGATAGTGATTGCTTTTGCAGGCATCATCGTTCCCTTCTGCATAGGAACCGCCACCTCATTTTTATTTCACCATAAAATATCAAGAAACATAAATTAAGGCCCTTTCCTCCTATTTCTAGGTGTAGCGCTCTCAGTGACTGCATTTCCAATACTTGCACGCTTTCTAGCTAAAATTAAGCAAATAAATACAGAACTAGGTAGAATATCAACGTCTTCTGCAATAATCAATGACATGTGCAAATGGATTCTACTTACACTATTGATAACAGTTGCTGACAAACATAACACTGCACTATCTTCACTGTGGGTTATATTATAGGGTGTTGTGTTTGTGCTAGTGTGCTTTTATGCAGTTAAACATTCACTGTGGATAATGATTGAAAGTATACCCAAAGGAAGTGGGATTATGGATATTCATGTGTGTATCTGCTTACGGGAGCTATGTTATCTGGATTTATAACGGATGTTATAGGAATACATGCTGTATTTAGAGGATTTGTCTATGAACTAGTGATTCCTAATGGCCCTTTCGGTGAAGCTCTGGTGGATAAATTGGAAGATTTTGTGTTTCAGTTGATGTTGCCTTTATATTTTGCCACTAATGGATTGAAATCAAATATAATGAAGATTAAGTATCCTTTTACTATAGCAATTCTTGTTCCCATGTTCGTACTTGCTAATGTGGGAAAGACCGTAGGGACCATTCTTGTGACTTTGTTCTATAGTATGACTTTTAAGGAGGTTTTATCCCTGGGTTTCTAATGAGTACTGGAGGTCTGATCGAGATGATCGTACTTAATATTGGAAGGAATAAACATGTAAGGTAATATATTTCTTTATTTTCCATCTTTTTTTTATGGATATATGGATGAATGTCTAGTGCTAGTGTTGGAAAAGATTCAAATATTATTAAGACGTGCTAAATTCATGTTGCAATAATAAAATCATAAAAATAAGCATTTTGATAAATTTACCAAATGATAGAAGAATAAATTTACCTCTTAATCACTGATGAATCTCTTTAATCAAATTATCTCAAGTATACAAAAAATGGCCTGGAATATATCAGAATCAAAAACAAATTTACATTGACGTCAACAATCTAATAAGGTAATGGTAATATTTATAGACTTGCAGAAGAAAGCACTTATACTTGGTCATAGGGGCCGCCTGACTTTTAGTTGGTATTTTTATAAGAGAAACATGTACACCCTACGATTGCTTAAGATGGTTTTAATTTTGAATATCAATGCGATAATCATATTTTACTAACACCGATATGTTAACGCTATCTACCATTAAGATGAATTTTTTGTGTTGGTACGATCCATTCTTGATTAGAGTCCAACTTATTACAGGTGCCGGATGATGAATCATTTGAATTATTTTCTTTTGTATTATGGATAGACTTTCAGAATTATCGGATTATTTCTGAAAATTAAAATCAACAATTTTCTCCCATAATAAAACCCTTAAGTACTATGTTTATGACAGTTCAAATGATGATAACTCAATTGCTAAAATACATGCTCCAAGGTTGTATATGTCCTGAAATTCAGAAGAGTCTAGTATATCGAAACAAGAAACAATAATGAGCATTTTCACTTAAAAGATGAAAATCACATATAGCAAAAGTTTCTGAAATTGGTAGAAACAAACATCATGTCCAGGACCATTTAAAAGTGATATATTATTCACATATAGGTATGTTTTCAACACCATGTCCATAGAGATGCTTTCTTATGTTTTGGCATTATGAAAATGCAGAAGATAAACATCTATAATTATAGGTGAAATCAAGTATAAAGAAATCCAAATAAAGCAATTAGACAAGAACAATAAAAGGTAACATACTTGAAGTCAATACAAAGAAATTTAATTCTATGATCTGAAATGAAAAAACGAAAAAAAATACCGAATCAAGCAACCAACAAAAAAGATAAAAATTAATTACATACCTCAAATTAAAGAGGTATTTTTCTAGATCTAAGACAAATAAATAAAAATCAGAAAACATATAAAGAAAAACAAGTCAATTAATTAATGACAATATAATAAGTACGTACCATGCCTGATACACACGCAAGGAAAAGTTCTTATGTGTGCTGCTAGTCGAACTTAGCATAGTGACTGGATAGCGAAAACCTTGGCTAGGGTTTTGGTAGCTCTAGAATGAGAAAGAATCGAATAAGATCAAAGAAGAAATTGAAACGAATAAGAAAGGGCATCGTCTATGAAAACTAAAATGCTTATTTGACCGACTCCAAAAGGCTACGGCCGAGTAAATCAAGTCCATTAAATGTTTTTAGCCTCTAAGATATAAACTGTTCGTATCTTGATCTCTACATATATGTTGTGTTGTAAAAATCATTCCAATTGTATGATCTATCCTAATTATGTAATTTTGATTTTGATAGGATACCGAAAAGGTAAATAGTAGCATATCACTAAATAGACTACACATAATTTTAGTTAATAACTTGAAATTCATTTATCGGTGGTAAATATTCGATATAATTTTGAATACAATTGTATTTAGATCACGAAAAAAATTACATTTCATTTTAACTACTTTCGAATAGCATCGGATATGACATTGCAAAATAAATTGTTTAATTTTCTAAAAAAATATATATACATTTAAGTAACAAATTTTGATTTACTCTACGATAGTTATTTCATCCAAATTACATCAAAATTATAAACTTGTATATTCCATTGAAAATATATTTAAAATATTGTAAAAACAGTCGGCATATACATTAGTTTGCATGTTCGATGAGATGATATTCTCAAGGACAAAATAGTTTATACTTTTGTTTACTATACTAATAATCAATCTAGAAAAATGTCATGATACCAACAGTTTTTGCAATGTTTTTTCTTCTAAATTTGTTGGATGATATTAGCCATCGCTACTGCGTTGGTGTGGCATTACGATTTTCGATGCTTTTTTTGTCGGCTTTTAGGATTCGCCATTGGCAATGTTTCTTGTAGTGTTAACGACTTAAAACTTAAAATTTAACTTGTTAATTAATAAACATATCAAGCCCTCATGATCATGCTGAAACGACTTGAAGCAAGCTCAAGCTTGTGCTTGCTGGGTGCACGCATCCCTTGCTTGCATGCAACAAGCACAAGTTGCTGAAGAAAGATTGATTTGCACTAGTAGAGTATTTTCCTTTTAACTGAGGCAATCGCAGTTAAAACTGAGGCAGCACCTCAGTCAAAATTGAGGCAGTTGGCTTATTTACAAGAATATCTTGTATTTTGTTGTTTTTGTTGATTTATTTTTTCTTTAGAATTTGTATATAGGAATTTGAAGGAGAATTACAGTTATAGAGGAAGAGAAGCACATGAAGACAACCATTGAAACATAGAAAAAGACAACTAACAAATTTTTTTTCTAACAATTTCAATTGCTAATTAATTAATATGATGTCCTATTTTAGAAGTTGAGTTTGCACATACTTAGTTTTTGAAACTATGTAAAAACTCAGTTGTCAAAACTGAGTTACAACTCAGTTTTGCAAACTGAGTTTGCACAAACAAATGTTTTATTAAGTTTGTACTTGTTGTAGTGTGTTGTGCTAATGGATAAATTTGAATTAAACTATTATTTTCCATATAAACTTTGAATAAATACAAAATAAATATTAGTATAATTAATCAAATAACAAGATGATACAGACTCCTCATTTCAATATGCCTTGTTCTCGAGCTCTGTAAACTAAAGCTCTGACACCAAATGAGACAACCCGAACTTCCCCGTGAAGGAAAGCCTAGATTGAGTTGAGGACAAGACGAATCAGAACACAAATAGAAGAATATTTCATTGCTTATTACAACAATTCCATCAGAATACAAGAATATAATAGGGTATGAGTAAATATCATACATCAGAAAAATATCAGAGATTTAAATTACATTTAAATACATAGCAGCGGAAAATAATACATAACACAACTGGAAGAGATAAACGGATACAGAGCTTTCTAAATATCATTCTAGCTGTAAACCAGGATCCTGTGAATATAAATCTATAAAACCAAAACTACTAGCTGCCTGTGTAGAAAATAGGGGCATCCAGAATTTAGGTTAAAACAATAAACTCCAGGTCAGTTATGTGACTGGTGTGAGAACTAAAATAGTTATTAAATCTTTACTTTAAAAATAAAGTAAAT
The DNA here is from genome assembly GCA_030737875.1 of Allium sativum. NCBI lineage: Eukaryota > Viridiplantae > Streptophyta > Magnoliopsida > Asparagales > Amaryllidaceae > Allium > Allium sativum. The sequence continues at coordinate 710,142,830 of CM060924.1, read as the reverse complement.
CAAGGGACCACGCCATCTAACACGGAACGGGTTTCCTCCCAAGAATACCAGTGCATAATACAAACAACGCAATGCTTTTTGGAAAAATGAAGCTATTATAAGACCCAAGTCCCATCACACAATGCAACGCAAGCCGGAGGATAAGGTTTTCCCTTATAATATCCAAACATGCTTGGTACATTTAAAACAAATCATTTGATACTATTATAAGTGCATAACTTCAAATATAAATGTATCAATCCTAGACGGCATGGGTACCATATATCATGTCGCCAAAACTAGGCTCTACAATCAAAATCAAAATGTCACGTGTTAAAAGTTGGATTTCCGTCTGTGAACCAAGGAAAGGGATCATCCTTACCGCTTCGAGACGCTCTAGCCCGTGTCTTAGGAACAGCCGCAACTGCACCTTGGATCATCAGGGATGGTCCACACGCTAGTGAATTAAAATGCCTAAACAATATGTTTCCCCGCCCTATGGGGCGTCAATCTGGTCTGTATAAAGATCATACCATCCATCGGCCCCGCAGTGCCGATATATCCGAGGTGCCTCGCTATCCATCATCCACATAAGTGAAACATCTGGGCGTGCAAAACCCAGACACCACTCCTAGCTAGAAGGAAACGCATGTCCTCCCTGAGGTCCTCTCCCATTTCTGGTTCACACCGGGGTGTCAGGCTCGCGAATTAACGCTATACACAAAGCTATGTTATATTAAAGTCGTGCTTTGATCATCAACCACAAGAATCTACTTTTCAACAGAAGCCTTGATCATTTGCATCTCAGCATGCCACATAGGCAATTCATGCTATGCAACCGATGTCTATCAATCACAAGAATGAAATGCGATGTCAGATACACATCCATATACAAGTTCGTTCTGGGTCTAAACGAAACCGGAGGCACCTTATTCCTCGTCCCATATGTCTAATACAGGTGAGAGGTCCCTGCATATCCAGTCGATCTCCAAGTACGTCTGGACGATCACCACTTATTACCTCGTCTTGGGTGTACAGCCCAATCAAGACATTAGTAATCATCCAAATGATGTGAAGACCTCCGGTCTTCAACCACCTTCGTCATCGTCGACTCATCGCCGATTCAGTTATTCAGAATGGCATAAACCCGGTCTTTCTAAATAACTCGCGTATATAATAAACATGTGCTATAAAAACACAAAATACGCCTCATTCCAATTCTGAATATTCTTTTATTTAAATATTCATATCTTTTGGGAAAGATTCCCATTAATTTTATCAAAAATAAATTCTTTAAATTTATTCTTTAATCTTCCTTCGGATATCAATTCAAACCAAATTATACTTTATCCAAACTAGTCGGGATTAACGAACCTTACCGAAGTAATCATTTGTTTAATTTCCCAATCCCAACCTATTCATCCCATGAAGCAAAACTGGTGATACTTCATATCTAACACCACGGTGTTATCGGTAAAGTTAATTACCATTTCACGTTCAAATCTAATTAAAGATTTAACTATCGCTTGGAGTAAAACTGGTGCTACTCCTATCTCGATCATTTCCCGAATTTGATAATTTAAATTATCACATCCTCTTTTTCAATATAATTAAAGATTCATTAAAACTCCAATTCAGTTTTAATCTCAAAAATCATTACCTAATGATTATTTAAAGTTAAGAAATTAATCTTATCTTTAACTGGATTAAAGAACTAATGTCATTTAAAACATAGTTCACGATAAATGCAAAATCCCACTCCATTAATTATGGAATCTTCACAGAATGCAGTTCAATATATAACCGATATGAACTTCCGTATCCGACTAATAATATAAATGGAACAACGACAAAGCCTATTAAATTCCATATATAGTAACAGTCTTCCTCAACAGAAGCTCACTTCGATTATTACCAAATCGAATTCCATTCCATTCCAATTTATTTTATTAAATTGGAAAATTTCCTTTAAATCTTAATTAAAGATCTATAAATTCCAAATCACATTTCACTGTAAATCGGGTTAAAGAACGAATGTCGTTAAAAGCACAGTTCATAATAAACCCAATTCACATTCCATTTCAAATCCAATTAAATGTTAATTAATTGGTAATTCCTCTTTATATCTTAATTAAAAGATTTATTCCTTTCGCACGGAGTTTAAGAACAGTGTTACTAAAGACCCCACCCCATCAGTCTCTAACCGCAAATTAGTAAGAGAAAAATTCCCTAAGTATTAATCCCGAAGGCCGAAACAAACATCAGATCAGTACCCAGAAAACCACTCACGACAAACCCAAAATCTCATTCCATTGTCAATCGAGCTAAAGAACAACTGTTATTTGAAACATTGTTCATGATAAACCCAAAATCAATTTTAATTCCATTCTAATTAAAGGTCAATTAATTGGTAAACTCCTTTAAATCTTATTTAAAAGATTTAATTTTTTTCTCATTTTGATTTAAGAATAGTGTTAATGAAGACACCGTTCATGACAAACCCAAATTCCAATTTTGATATTAAATGCAAGGCTCTGAATAGAAATTATATCGGCTTATATTCAATATCAAATTCTGAAACCAACAAATATCGTATTGGGAATAACGATATATACATATATCTTCAAATTCCTCCACAATGTCCGTATAATCACAGAATTCAATATCGAAATATTCCGAAGGTAATTTTGATTCAAATTCATTCCAATTCATATATTGGAAATTCTGGTTATTTTTAAAACCATTTCAAATCCAATATATTTGTTTAAAAATAATTGTATAATAATTCTAGTTAATAACTAGTTCATTTCAATGAAAATACATTTTTATCTTTTCAAATATGGAATTTTTCATCCTAATTCTTTCCAAATCATTTATTATAATTTTACCCAAATTATTGCTATTTTTGATAATTTTATCAAGGCATGTACGGTCGATTTCCATAAACGGCCATCGAACTGCACTTACAACGACCTTTTCCAAATTTGATTTGGACATAATTCCAAATCCAACCATTAGATTTCTAATTTATTGTCTTCGTTAGAAATCTCTTTTCGATACGAACCCAACGGTTCCGGTTTTAGGAGAAACCAACGGTCGAATCTCCCGTAATGTCCATTCAAAGTCGATGATCGAAATTCGCGAACTGTCGCGGCGTGTTGCGTACTATTCACGCCATTATATTATATATATAATATATATTTCATCGATTTCCATTTAAAACGTATTTTATAAATCGTTTTAAATTCATTTTCAAAACGATTTCAACTTCATATTCAATTTTAAATCAAAATTGAATATTCCATATCATTAATATATAAATGATAATATTTTCAAAACATTAGATTTTGAAATCATTTCCTTTCGGACATTCATTATAAAAAGGAATAAAATCGTTTTAGATATCGTTCACGTCAAAATGGCATTAATCTAATCAATACGGCTTTATATATTTAAATATATTCGTGTCCATCCCAAATCGGACATCAAAATCAGATTTTGATCTTTTACTGAATATTATTTTAAAATATTCATTATTTTAAAATATTTTTTATTTTAAAATATTCATTCTTTCTGAACTGGAATCAGGCACAGTCAATTACCATATAATGTTATTTATGTGGATTTCGTACTACACATGTGTAGAACAACAATGATAAACAATCAACCATCATCCGGAGTGCATTCTACACTGCATAAGCATTAAATATAAATATCTAACGCTTACCACAGCATGTCAACCAATCGATCGACATACAACTAAACAATTGGGATTAGTGTACGTCAAATATCATCCCAATACCCGTGTGGGGTTTCAATCAACAAACACTGAATATTATTTGTACAGTTGGGCGATGTGTAAAATTTATCGTCCCAATCAATATCAGTTAAATGAGTGTAACATAAACAAATCGTCTGATTTGTAACTGAATATTTATTATGTTCATTACATGTTAAAAATTATATTTTAACGATAAAATATTATATTTCCACACATGAATATTTTATACAGTCCATTTCACATCACAAACAATTTTCACAACACAATCAAACAAACAAGTCGTCCATGGTCTGTAGACGACGGGTGTCGGGTGCTGCTAAGCACCGTCTGCATCCTCGTATATATTTTAACTACAAAATAAAAGTAAAGTGAGAAATTCTCACCTTGGGTTTCCACTCCTCTAGTTTTATTTCTGAATCGTTTGGAATTGCCTGAAATTCCAACGCAATCCTTTCCACGCTGTTTATAGTAAAAAATACATTTTTACATCGCTATTATACAAATAAAAATCATATTTTTATTTCTACTTCATATATGTAAAAATCGAATTTTTAATATGCTACTCTATATATAAAAATCTCATTTTTATATCCTAATTATATAAATCAAAATCTCATTTTTATTTTATGTTATCTACATAAAAATCACTTCCTTTCTTCTAACTAAAATTCAAATCATTTTATACAATTAAGAATCAAATCATTTTAATGATAAAAATCAAATCTTTTTATCGACAAAAATCAAATCTTTTTACTAACAAAAATCGTATTTTTCTACTAACCAAAAATCATATTTTTCTACTAACCAAAATCATATTTTTCTACTAACCAAAATCATATTTTTATACTAATCAAAATCATATAAAAATCAGATTTTTCTACATGGTTATTCCATTTCAAAACTGAAAATAAAATAAATGTAAATGAAAAAAACTCACTGCATTTCAGATCTGGGGTTCGGAGGAGGGTATGGGCGCTCGCTTGTGGTCGACAGGCGGCATGGGAGGGTATGGGTGGCGGCGTGGGCATGCAGTGGTGGTTGGGGTGCGCTGATCGTGGTGGCGGTTTGGGTTTCAGGGGCTAGGTCTTGTATTGTTTCAAATCGAAGGAAGAGAGTGGGGCGGTAGGGCTAGGGTGAGGTCGGCGAGGCTGAGGCAGAGCTGGGGCGGGCGATGGTGGCGGGCGCGACGTGGAGGGGTGGGCGACTGAGCAGGATCGAGGGGGGCTGAGATAAATATGTGTTTATATTTTTTTTCTTCCTTTTCCTTTTTCAAAAAGGGTTGACTTTTCCCGAACTTCAAACAAGACCCAACGACTGTCGCCCCAAGCTAATTACCCCAATTCCGAACACAATGGCATATGTATCATAAGCTAGTTCGGTTGTTTGGATTAGTTTTCGTTAAATTTAAAATATAAATCAATATATTTTAAATTCAAACGCATATTTCAATTTACTGCGCCCCATACGGATTCTAAAAATTCTAGAAAAATAAATATGGCTATCTTTTAACGATACGGTCCTAACAAAACTAATTTCGTCGAATTTGGAGACCGTTTGAAAAACGGTCATTTTTCAGTCGATTAAATTCAAATTGAAATTACCAAACACGTTTTCTTTTGCCACGCTCACATATTGATTTCAAAAATTATGAAAATTGGAATCTAGCAATAACTTGACATTCTGGATCCAACAAAAGTGGTTTCATCGAAAACAAAGGTCGTTTGCAAAATCGCTATTTTTAAGGGCTATATTTCCATAGCGACTATTCTGAATTTTCAACTGGACATAACTTTTTATTCCCGCTATGAAATTTCAATTTTTCGGATTCGTTGAAAAGATATTTTTAAATAGATTCAAATATTTCTAGTTTCACTAAAATCCAGTTTATTTTGAATCATGCACATTCATTTGAAATTTGAAATCAAATTTTCAAACTACCACGCCATTTTCAATTCCTTTTATAATTAAAATAAATATTTATATTCTAACTTTGATTTAATAAACTTATACACACTAATTCTGTTCAAAATAAATTCCTAGTCATTATTATTTAAAATAATTCATTTTAAATATTCAAAATTCATTAAAATTGCCAAAATAAAAATTTTAAATTGAATCTGAATTTTCCGGGTTGTTACAATAATCCTTAAGTTGTTAAACCCTTTAGGTATCTATAAGCATGATAAATGCTGTTGACTTTATGGTCCATCTTCATTAGTGGTGCCACTTATAATATCTGCTATGCCCCTAACCATAATCATTATCTTTAATTGATTTATATGCGCTTGCAACAAATATTTCTAATACAATGATGAGAGATAAAGTCATCATGATTTGGGTTACAACCTTTAAATCAGTTTAATAGAAAAGATACTAGCTAGCAGTTAATATCGGGACAAAGTCATCATATTATAGACCGTTCTTTGTGTGTTTGCGACCCAGTTTTCAAAACTGAGTTGTGAATTCAGTTGAGAACTGAGTTACAAACCATGCAAACTCAGTTTGCAACTGAGTCTACAACTCAGTTTCGAAAACCGAGTTGCAACTCAGCAAAACTTTAAGCCTTATTGATAGTGGATTCCTACTCTTTAAATTTGCATTTGTAGATCGAATCGTGACATAAGCTATTAAGCGCGACTCAACGGTAGCTTGATTGTTATTTTAGGTAACTGCTGATGTTCAAACGAAATTACACAATTTTTTCAGGTAAACAGAAGAGTTTATAATGGTTATTTGGGATAGAAATAGATTATAGCACCATAAACAAGGTATGATTATTGATATAAAAATTACTTACTATTTAGACTATTACATGTTTTTTAATATTCTGTTAACTTTTATTTTCTGAAAATAATTGAATTTTGTAGGCATGTGTGTTAGCTACTGTGGTTTGAGAGTTCTAAATATTTGTTTTCTTTGACTTTGGGCAATGCAATCAAAGGCATTTTCACATGATTTTTCTTTACTGAGTGAAATGGAAATGTAAGGTGGATTCATTTCAGTTCTAATATAAGGTTTATCCTAACTTAAACTAGTCAATACAATCTCATAGAAACTATCTCAAATTTGAAATTACATTCGTTAATGAATATTATTTGAGACATACTATCTCGGTATGACAATACTTGTTGCATATACATTAACCCAGTTCATAATTTTTTGATCATAATATATTTAACATGGATACTTTATAAACTGTAGACACTGATTAAGAAAAATAACTACATTTCTAATTTTTCATCTAGACTTAGTTCAATCTGTAATACAACTCTGAATCTTAACTACATCTAATAGTTTTTATCTATGGAATGTGTGAACCATGTAAATACTTATATGTAATTTTGACAATGCGATTACATTTTTCAGACAATTAAAAAACGAGGTCATTGTCATTTAAATTCTTGTTAGTCACAGCACAAATGTTTGTTATTACATTATTTTGAGTCGAAAATTAGTCTTTTTTTTTCAAACACAAAAGGTTTTTAGTCTAATGTTTTCCAGTTTTTGTTGTTATGGTGGTATGTTAATTAAGTTTCTTGCACTCGAAGATATTTTGTATGGTTTCACTTATTTGTTTTGTTTACAACTTTAGCACTTACAAAGCATGACAATTACATTATAGTGTAACGTCCCTGATTTTTCAGCCATTTAATTTGAATATTTAAATATGTTTATTTATTATATTAGTAATATAATGGGTTTTTATATTGAATTTATTTAATAAAAGTGGAGTTCGAATGTATATACAAATATTTATTAAAACGAGCTCGGAAAGCCGTGGTAATTCGTAATTTTCGATTTGAACTATAATTGAATATGCATGATTCGATATAAGTTGGAATTTTTTGAAACAAGAATCGTTTAGGTCAATTTGATTATATTTTTCTAATGAAATAGAAAAATGGAAATTTCACATTATAGATTGCAAGTTATGTCAAATTTTCAAATAGTCCCTATGGAATTCGTTAATAAACGATAAAGTTTATTTAATAAATATATAAGGATTTTTATATACATTTTTGAATATCGATCTAACGATGAAGTAATATAATGTTGAGTTATAAACCTGAATGTGTTTATTTTGAAGTTATATGATGTTATATTTCGGTATATACGATAATATTGGTTTATTTGTATTTATCGAATTGTTTGGGAATTTTAATTATATTTTATCAATAATATATAGGCCTTAGAAATAGCTTTCTTTTCGATCACCATTCTCGACGAAACAAATTTTTTTGGAATGCGTATAGCTAGTTATTGCTATATTTCCAGTTTGGAGCTAAACGAAATTGTTTTGTTGGTAGAAGAAATTTAAAGGTGAGCCGATGGATAAATTGAGATTTGAATAGCGCCGTTTTTGTTCAACGAAACTAGTTTCATTAGGACCGTAACGTCAAATTATATCATGGCGTCCATTTTCGTTATTTTTGGAGATTGTGTTTATCGATGCAAATTTAACGGTCAGCGCTGGATTAGCGGTCACGTATATAATGATATATATATATATATAACTTCTTAACCCTTAAGCAATGTACTGACCTAATGCGAACTTGCAACGTCTACCCTAACATATCATTTTATCCTGAGGTGTCAATTTGAATGTCGCCTATGTTTAAAACATTTTCAATCCCTACTGTATGTTTACAACATTTCCAACCCTATGCTAAGTCTCATTATATTTAATACGCATCAGTGAAACGTTAAGTCTTTGAGAATTTGACAAGGAAAACTCGTGCACAGGCCAGTCTAAATATTTCAACTCCTATATCCTGGAAACCACCCTCTATGTGAAAGGAAATTTCATTGATGAAGCTGACCAAAACACATGCAAACCTATATATTAACACATCTTTCTGCTTGCCTTTTCTTTTCCATCTTTCAACTGATTAAAATAGGTGCATGCTCCCCCATCTCCTTCTGAATCCTCTCTACTTCTAGGCGATACAATGTGAGAGACGTTGTTCTTATCTCAAGCCAATCTCCATCTATAAACACAATGGTTCTTCATTCCTTCTTCTGCAACCCAGCTGCTTCATTTGTTTATTCGAACCATAAAATAAAAGATGAGATGTCTCGTTTCTTTCCAGTTGAAATCAAAAGCAAAAGCGAAGCCTCTTCGTGTGTGTGTGTGTGTATCCAGCTGTTCCGTTTCGTCTGAAAATCTTATAAACTCAAATACTCGATGAAAATTGGATCTATTTGATCTGTTGCCATCACAAACGTGAGGACTTCCTCTCAGATATATTCATGGTGGAGTTTGGCATCGGTTGTCGGGGAAGAGGTCGGAGCATGCGGTTGGGAGCAACGAGCCTCCAAACGAGAGGAGAACGTCGTAAGGTGCCAGATTGTTGAACGACGGTTCAGTGGAGGTCTGGTGTCGTGGCAGTGTTTCTCTAGCGGTGTCGGAGGGCAAGTAAGTGGGTATAGCAGGTTTGAACAAGAGCGGTTCTTCATGCATGGGACGCGGGTTGTTCAAAGAAGAAATGGGTTTGGTCTTCATTTTGACATAGGAGCTAAGGGGTACAGGTAGCGTTTGATTTATGAAATGGGTAGTTAATGTTCGCGTCTACGTCCGACGCATCCGACGCATCAATGGTGGGACCCACACTTTTGCCCCTTCAAGACGAACGGTTGAAAGGATGGCTTTCGCTCCGACGCGCCGGACGCCACGAAATTTCCAGAACAGCCGATTCCTTCCCCTCCATCTATATATTCGGCCATCTCATTCTCCCTTCCATCACCAAAAATAGTTATAACCAGAAAATTGCAGCTCCAATCACCTTCTACCCGCCGATCTATTCAGGTTTTTCTTTTATATTTGTAATTTTCAGCTTTTTTACATCTATATTTATTTTATTCATATTTTTTTGGGTTTTGTTTTCCAAAATGGCCGCAAGTCAGCCTTCGTCAACTCGTTCCATTGCTGAATGGAACAACGATACGACGAATGCTTTCATCGATGTGTGCATGCAACATCTCAGTTCCCGTGCACATAATGTTGGAGGATGGTACCAGGTGATTGCATAGGCGTTCAATGAGCGGATCGGATTGGACTACAATGTTGGTCAAATGAAGAACAAGTTTGACAAGATGAAAAGAGATTAGGCTCCATGGAACAGACTGCTACAGTTTGGTGGAGGGGGATGGGACAACAATTGGATACCGTCACAGGAACGGATGATTGGTGGGCGACGGTGCCAATACTGATGCGCAAGTTCAAGAGTGGGTCTCTGGCACGATTCAGGGAGTTGAACTCCATGTTTGCAGAATAATTGCGTACCGACAGATGTCAGTACGCAATTCCGGATGCTCCACCAGTTCATCTGCAAGAGGCTCAGCTCTTTGGCGATATCATTCATGGTGATTTTAATTTAATCAATGAATATTAGAAATATTCCACAAATAAGCCAATAGTCATCAAATCATCAACCATCAGCAAACATTGCACACAAAACAAAAACCTAACTTATATAAAATATAAACGGGATAAACTGAGTGAGTTGAACTCACCTTGATTCCATTCATAGTCAAAGCAGTTTGTTCCAGTTAAATTAAACTAGTGCTTAATTTAACTGAAAATCTCAGTTGCTTTCAAATTCGTCCAGTTCAGCTTCATATTGTTATGTCCGTCAATACATTCCCAACGCCCTTTGGCTTGTTCCATTCTGTTAATAAATTAATTGTCGTTAGGCATTTGTAAGCATTACTATGCACATTCGAAATCTTACCCTTACCACGTTTTATTTTTATTACTATTATTAAAATAACTTAAATCTTGACTTATGTTTTAAACCTGGGTTAGTTCACGCATATTTATATAATCCAACAATTAGGCATCTTCTAAATTGGACTAGGCATTTTTGCTTGCTATATATATTTGGATTAAGTATAAATGATTGGGCTTATATTAAATAATGGGATTAGGCACAATAAAACTGTTACTATTCATTTTCGTTTACCTTTCTTCAGTACTGTTTCCAGCGTGCGCCACTACTCAGCTCACCGACCCTCACTCTCCTTCCACCACAACAGTATCTCCGCATCCAAAACTTTATTTCCACCTTATACTCGTGCCCCTCTACCACCATGTACCACTGTCGAACCCATGGTAGCTCCCCGGCGTCGCTGCGTACATCCCATGCTGTGCACGAACCACCTGACAACTGCCTCCAGTCCACACTGTCCGGTACCCAACTTCCTCTCTCCTGCATCCTTTATACTCTATCTCTTCGGCCTTTCTATTTTATTCCTTTCCACGACTTCCCCAAATCATTTATAACCCCCCACCCCCCCCCCCCCCATACTTTTACCCCTTACCCTTGCGCATGCAAATGAAGACTTCCCCTGCTCCTTTTAAGTAATGTGGGTCCGTTTGATTTTGAACGGGAAGCGGCATTTGAAAGGGTTATTTGGAAGGGTCAGAGTTATTATTTTATTTTTTTGTATATATTATTTTTAACTGTTTGTGTGTGTTTATTGTTGAACAGAATAGTAGAACGCAGAATACAAATTGCAGAAATAAAAATTATAGAATTTAAATTGCAGAATACTAAAGTCAGTACAACGCATTACAATACCATTTAAAAAAAAACATCACTACAACACAAGCATAAAAGAAAACATCACAACACAATCACAAACCACAACTCAATCAGAAAATAAAACAACACAACTACAACACCCACATAAAAGAAAACATCACATCTGTCCAGCCCTCAGCTTCGTAACAAATTGAATAACACAACCCCTAAGCTATTCGGGCTTGTCAGGCAGAGAATAAAATGGGTTGTAGCTCAATCTGTCATGTGTAGACATAATAGCCGCCACCTCCCATTCCTATTAGTCATCATCTTCACGGCGTACAGACATGCATCAATCTATAAGCTCGTCTCAGTCCATGCGCGAAGGAGTTGAACGAGAAGGGTCAGCACTAGACCTGACCGGCCTACGAGTCGGATGACTCGAGATCTCCACATTATCCACTACACCATAATGGCCATTTGGTAACACATTTTTTTTTCAAATGCCAACACTTAATTGTGTTGTAGAGTAGTAACAATAATATGTGTTGCTATATTAAAAAAGTGTTACTAAAAATACATAATTGTAATTTTTTTATTGTCAACGCTTATTTGTGTTGTAAGGCTGGTTTCTAAGGGTAAAATGGTAAACTAAAGCCTGTAACCCTATTTTCCATTTCTCATTCCTTCTCTCAACGCTTTTACCAAAAACGGTCGCCTAAATCAGAAATCCAAACCCACGATGACAGAAGGAAAAAAGAATTAGGAACCCCGGAATGGTTAATATTAAAAGATTCAAATCAGTTCCTCTCTAATCGGATTTTGGGGTCGCTTCAGGGAACAACTCGCATTCAGTTTTAGGGATCTTTGTTCGATTTGTGCTCACATTCAATCACTTCAGGTATAATTTTTGTTCAAATTGTGCTTTGTCGATTTCAGGTTTGGAACTTGCTTTCAGATCATTTTCGTGCTAAAAGAGTTGTTCAAATGGAAACTCTTGGACTTACAAAGCCTTCTCAAACTGAGACTCCTCAGGTAATTGTCCGATGTTTAATACATCTTCCTTTTCCGATCGATTTAGAGATGGTCAAGTGATGTATTTTGTACTTTAATTTTAGACTATGTTTATTTTGGGAGACAATTTATGGTACTAGAATGTTTTTTACGGAACAATTATTTTGGATTATCTACTACATAGTTACTAGTCATGGCCGACTTGGACTATACGGATCTCTATTTTTCATGATTCACAAATAAAGACCGGCTATTTTTCCAAACAAAGGGTGCTTTTATTCCGTGAAGGTTGCGAAGTAATGTATTCTGATGGATAAATGCATTAGGAGAAATTCTATTTTGTAGATTAAAAGTTAATTAGCTTGAAAGGAATTAATTTTTGGTAGCTGCTTGTTTTGAGTACAGTTTGTTCAATATGGTGGTCAAATAACAATACTTGATGTTGTCATGAATTAGAAATGGCACCCTGTGAACCGCATATAGCATATTAGAAAAGGGAAATGCTACAGTACCTGAAAGAGTTAAGAAATGGAAATCATGGGGCCAATTGTATTTTAGCGGCTTAGACTAGTGCTACAGTACCTAAATTATTGATTAGAAAACTATTTAATAAAATGGTTTCTATTTACATAAAGCATTTAGTGAAAATTCAAACTTTTCTTGTTGAACCAAGTTTATGCTCTTAGATCTTACTCAGTTTTGGATTTAAGATGTCAGATAATTTGGATGGATTTCGGCTATGTGAGGCTGTGAACGAACAAGGATTAAAATTGTATGATGTCGCTATGTAATGCCTGATGGTTCTGTTTGCCTTACTAATTCATATAACTCAATATTTCAGTTTGTACGTTCAATTTAACCATGACTTGCATATTTTCATCCTAATCTAGATGATGTGTCCATGTCTTAGGTTCCTTATATTACACTAGTATGTAGACTTGTATCTAATTAGAGTGAATGAAAAAAGGATCGTGATGGCTATGTCCACATCAAGAAAAACATTTGTTCTACATTTCAACTAGTACCAGTATATGAGTATAATCTATGTTTATAAAAATTTGCCCATGTATTCTACTTTTAGTGCATATATTTACCGCTTCCTCATGCCTCGCATGACCATGTTGTTCTAAACCAATATTAAACCACCCTTTAAGTGTTTTTTTTAATTAAGGTTTATAATTTAACTTTATTTGTTTCACTATTCATATTTGAAAGCCGTTTAGCTTTTATGACGATGATGACTCTGTTATGGTAATAAAATCTTTATAACTGTAACATAAATCTATATAATTGTAACATAAAATCTATGATGATGGTGACTATATTATTTGTCTGATGTATAATCTGCCTTTATAAAGGGAGTGTAATAACTAATTGTAGAGTTTATTGAGTATGGATAGGGGATGTAATATTTTAGGGATTAACATATTTGGCAGCAGTGGAATAGTTAAGAAAATTAACATAGATGACAAAATTAGAGGGAAAACTAATGAAAGGGAATAATAGCTGAATTAGGTTAATTACAATAATCCTTTTGTTGGAATATAAAACAGTTTGAAAATAATACTTAAAAAGTAAAATAGTAAGTTGGCTTTTTTTCCAGGTGTTAGTGATATAGCATGAATTAATGCAACATGAGTTAATATAGCATTAGTTATAATAATATATAAATGTTTGTCAAGGAATGACGTTACAATGTGACTAAGGGATTTCGTACATAATTATGGTAGATTAAATTATTAATTTAGTCTGAGGAATTATAATAAAGGATACATTATGAAGAGTTAACAGATCAAAGTATATATATTCATTTCGTACAAAGTTATGGAAAGAAAATATATAAGCAGGGATGTGAGAATTACGTGAAAAACGTGAAATGTGATTTTGCATTTCTGCTGAGATAAGGGTTTAAGTAATATGCATATTATCTGTTTATAAAGAATGTAAATAACGAAACATGGTAGGTAGCAACCTTTTTTATAGCTGTACTAACTGTATATTAATATTAGAAAGGAAGAAAGTCTAACATAAAGGAAAACAAAATTATATGCACAAACGCAGCGGCGTACCCATTAGACAGCATTCAATAAATTAAATATTTATGTTGCATGATGCATGCTTGGTAGGTAAATTTATTTTTGTATAGGATTAAGCATGGCGGCCTAGTTTACTATTTTTTTCTCGCTTCTTCTCTGTTATTTTTATTTATTATTTTCCAATCCAGAATTTTCTACATATGTGCGTTGCATGAACTTGGGTGAGAATGTAATTTTTGTTAAGCTGCTTTCATGAACACTAAATATAAGATATGAATGGGCAATATGGATAGTAGTTATTTGTACCAGTAGATATTTGGGCCTCTTAATCAGGGGAAAGTTCAAAAGTTGACCAGTTTAAACATTTAACAGTGATATTTATAAACAGGCAGTACAAGGAAATAGGAAATTTATTTATGTTCAATAATCACTTCCCTTTTAATATTAAAATCAATAGTGTTGCGCTCACCAAAATTAATGAGAGAACAACAATGACTAACACAGACGTCCATTACATGTAAAAAATAATTAAACCTGATTTCCACTAACCGAAGTTTTGCAATGTTTTACTTTTTTCATATCAATGAACGTCTTTGAATGCATTTATCATTCATATGCATATGGGAAGAGCAATATTAGGTAACAAACTGATATCTCCCAAAAGTAACCAATTTGTTATTAAATATTATCAATATTATCAGTTTGTGAATGTTAGGTAACAAACTGATAATATTAGGTAACAAATTGATAATATTTAATTATATCCAGTTATGCAAGGATGGGAAGGCATGTATCTTTTGGCAGATATCTAATTCAACGCATGAATGGACAGAGCTTGCTCTTATTAGAAGAGTTAGACTGGGGGAAGTTGCACTTGCATCTAAGGCTGAAACAATGGTTAAGGAAACCTGGAGGGTAAGAAGAGTATAGATGATTACCTCGTATGACTTGTAAGTTCATGCTGAATGATCTTCACCTTTTTCTTAGTTATATTTAAGTAATTTAGCTCTGTTATATTTAAGTAATAAGAACCCTTGTTTCATACCTCCAACTTTATATAATTTTATAATTGATCTTCACCTTTTTCTTAGTTACAACTATCCCATTTAATTATACACTGTTATTTGTTGCTTGGTATGCTTTTGCTGTATTTCATCTTTGTGTCAAGCAAGCATTTAGGGGATATTTTTTAAATATCCATTTCTTTCTAGTTTCTTCAACTAAGTGAGAATTTTCATCAATAAATTGGTGTTTTGGGTCTTTGAGATTTGTTGGCTCATCTCAATTTGATTCAATATTTAGGAACAAAGCCGAGCTTTCTTCTTAGCCATTCCGCGCAATCATGTGCACTTATTTCATGGTATATGCAATTTAGATGAAGTTGTCCTTAAAACAGCACTTAATTTGCATATGGTAGTAGCTTGCTTGGTTATATGATTTTCTTTGAGCACCTACGTTCATTTATTTATTAAGTGGTGTTTTAGGAGAATGAATTACCATTTTTATGTTTATTTCAACCTGGATCAGAGGATGGAGTTCAAGGCGTGCAATGTTTTGTTCATTTACAAATTCAGCTAAATTTGGACTAATGAAACATATTTATGGTATATGCATTAGAGCAACCAATACAGAGTTTATACGTTGATAAAAAAATAAAGGTTATAGTACTTGAAAGGGAATTAAATAAGTGTTGATACTACCAGTTTTTAAGGAGCAGTTGGAGTAACAACTTGATTACTCAGTAAAGGATTGACAACATAAAATTCTTTCTGAATTAGCTTTAATTAAGTGTTCACGGGCACTCTTCAACGCACTGCTTTAAATAACATATACACTCGAATCATCTTCTAAGGACATTTGCAGTGAATTTGATATATTTAGTTTGTAATGTATATGATACATGAGAGATAATGCTAGCTTTTTTAATGCATTATTTTGCATGCAACGAATTTGTATGTTTTTATTTCTTCTCTAAAATATCTCCTCAGTGTGTAATTTCAATCATTTTCTTCGGTAGGGTGGAAAAGCTCCAATGACTTCTCTAAAATATCTCCCCAGTGTTGGCTTATGTTGTGGTTGTGTGTGGTCTGGGCTTGGAGTTTGGGTTGGATTGTTCCAATATGGAAACCAGAATTTGAGTGGTTGTTGATTGGTTCTTTCGAGATATTTTTGTATCTATTGGAAGCATTTGGCTATTACAGTTCTTGATGGTGCAAAAATAACATGAAGTATATTGGCGATTCATGAGATTTTGAATTGCCACTGAGTGCATACTGCACATATATTGTGATAATTGTGCCCGAACACCATTGTATGCCACGTGTGCTGTGTGCCTGCGGCTGCTTTGTTATGCACCATGTTAGCAAAATGTCAAGCTGTAAATAGGAGGAAAATTATGCGGCTCTAGCAAGGGACTTAAAGAAACAGGTGCTTGCCATGTTCAGCGTCTCGGAATCATTAGCACAACTCAAGCTCATTGATATAATTGACCACCTGGGACTTGCATACCATTTTGAAGAAGAAATAAACTTAATGTTACATGGTATAATCATAAGTGGTTATACTAACGTGTGCAAACAGATGGACTTCACGCAACATCTGTATTATTCAGGCTTCTCAGGAACCATGGCTTTATGATTTCAGAAGGTATGATTTTAATTTTTAATGTTAGTTATACTAACTCAAAAAAATTAGATTTTGTTACATAACGTTATAAATAGCTCTAAAGTCCAAGGTTTGAAATTTTGGTTTCCATTTCGATTATCTAAACATTCCTGAAAAGATTATTTGGCCATGAAAATTCCAGAACTTGAACTAGTCTCATTTTGTAATTTCTTTACATTTAAAATCGCTTTTTATAAGTAAAATTATATATAGATCTAACTAAATATATAGTGATGTATATCCATAGGTAAAAGTCTTGAATGATATTCTTTGCTAACTCTTACTTACTCTTATTGGCCAGAAGTTAAGATGGATTTGGTAAATGATTAGTGTAAGTTTGAAAAATTAGAGACTGGGCTTTACAGCAGCCATATTAGCATAGCTGCATTTGACAGGTACAAGTTTGTGTTTTTATATAAGTTTGAAATATATACAATCAAACTTAAGTTTTTTATTTTCATAAATGTATATACATACATTCAGGTATTGCATGGCACTTTTCACTAGGATAGCAGCGGAAGCCCTAATGTACGGAGAATTTGAATTATGCACAGGTACATATATAATCTACTCGACGAAATCAAGGACTTCAATATTATAAATTAGAGGGGACAAGGTTTAGTGGATTGATGTATGTTGAGCTGTCATATATTTTTGTAAACTTTAAAGCATGACCTGAACATTGGTTTAAAGATGTGTTAAGTTCCAAATGAAGACATATTAGCATATGTTTATTACTTTGTCATATATTATTACTTTTCACTAGCATATTAGCAAATGCTGAGCCCACGGCTCATCAAAGCTGACCCACAGGCTGAGCCGTGGCTCAGCATTTGCTGAGCTTTGGCTCAGCAACTGCTGAGCCTTGCCGCTCAGCTTTGCTGAGCCACAGGCTCAGCATTTGCTGAGTTTTGGCTCAGCAAACGCTGAGCCCACGGCCCAGCAACTGCTGAGCCTGAGGCTCAGCATTTGCTGAGTTTTGGCTCAGCAATTGCTGAGCCTTACCGCTCAGCATTTGCTAAGTTTTGGCTCAGCAAAGCTGAGTCATAAGGCTCAGCAAATGCTGAGCCCACGGCTCATCAAAGCTGACCCACAGGCTGAGCCATGGCTCAGCATTTGCTGAGCTTTGGCTCAGCAACTGCTGAGCCTTACCGCTCAGCTTTGCTGAGCCTGAGGCTCAGTATTTGCTGAGCCTGAGGCTCAGCATTTGCTGAGTTTTGGCTCAGCAACTGCTGAGCCTTACCGCTCAGCTTTGCTGAGCCACAGGCTCAGCATTTGCTGAATGCTGAGCCTGAGGCTCAGCAAATGCTGCTGAGCCATAGGCTCAGCAAATGCTGCTTAGCTGTGGCTCAGCAAAGCTGAGCGGTAAGGCTCAGCAGTTTGTCCGACATGAAGAAAAATTATTGTCGAGCAATTAGTTCTACTTCTTCTATAAAACAAGTAAAGGTGGCTCGAGCTGTAAAAGCCGTAGCTGATAAAAAACAAGCCGTGGATTTTTCCGTTTGGAAATTGGAGATAGAAAGGCAAGTAGTTACTCAAGTTAATAACGCCATCAATTCAATTACTTCAACTTTTATGAAATTTATACCTAATTTGCAAGAAAAACTTGTTGCAAGTCCTTCCACTCCTCGTACAGAAGGTGCTTCTAATTTAAGGGATTCTCCTATAAGTAATAATGTAACCGTTACTCCAAATGTGTCACTTAATGATCTTCATTCATCTACAATGGAAAAGAAATACGTAATGCTATTGTCAAATGATCTAGAGAAGGAGGTAGCAAAAGGTTATCTTGGAACACAAACAGTTTGTCATTTTAGGAAAGTGGTACCGAATATAGAGAAAGTAATTTGGGTTGTTGAAGTTCTTGAACCGGATGCACCAATTTATGATGGTCCTCAAAATGGAATGTACAAGTTATGTGAATTTTCAAATGGAGGCTTCGTTATATGGCCAGAGTTTCGTATTCATTATTTGTAGAATCTTATTTATGTATTGAATTTAGCAAACTAATTATGTATTATTGAATTTGACATCTTAATTATGTATTGTGTTTGTTTATTGTTAACTGATATTCTATGTCGTTATGTTATGAATGTTATCTATTAGTATGCATTGAGTTTAATATTAGTTTTTGATTCATATTAAATATCGTCTATATTATCATCATGTTGGTTATTAATTGAATATTAATGTTAGAATATGCGAGTTGTTAATACATATTTCTGTTATTATTAAAATTTATATTTGTTGTGAATTAAAATTTTGTAACATGTATAGGCGTTACAAACAAATGTATTGCAACATGTATAAGCGTTGCAAACAAAAATCTTACAACGATTATAAGCGTTGGTAAAGAAAATCTACCAACGCTTATAAGCGTTGCTAAAGAAAATCTACCAACGCTTATAAGCGTTGCGACTGAAAATATACCAACGCTTATAAGCGTTGGGACAAAAAATCTACCAACGCTTATAAGCGTTGGTACTAATTTGCCACCCCTCCATAGCAACACTAATAAGCGTTGCTGAAATTGTTTGCGACGGTTATACTCGTTGGGAATCACCTGTTTTGGTGTAGTGAAATGTTAGTTTAATCTAATCGAATTAAGTCATTATTTTAACGATTAGATTTCATATGAGGTAACATACCTTGTTGGTTACGTTTATAATCATGTAAACATATTAAATAAATAATTGGCTATTTGAATGGACGTTATAAATTGATTGTTGACTGTTACGTATTTCTGTTTATTGGGAAAAATATTTTCATATTGAATTTGACCCATTGTGATGCAGGGAAAGATAGGTTGGAGGGATCCAACTGGATTCCTCAAATATGTTGTTTTTATTTATATTTTGTTATATGACCAATTTAATCCATATGTTTGAATGATGAATTTACTGTGATTGTTGAATTAAAATTCAACATTTGTTTGCTATTAACCAATGGATGATATTGGTTGAGTAATTGACACGGTTGGCCTATAAATGAATCATTTTACGAGCGTTGATTTACAATCAGGTAAATCAATAAGGTTACAAGGATTTAATTTATAACCAAATTTGGATTTTAAAATCTATTTGGTATTGATTAGCTGAATAAAAGTTTATTAAGGGAAATAAATAAATATTTTTATCTAGTAACTATAAACCGAGTACAGAAAGCGAATTCTTTTGTTAATGAGTTTTATGAGCAAAGAGCGGATATTAATCAAATGTTTAAGGATTAAGTAATTGTTTCAAATAACAATTTATTAAGATTATTTAATTTAATTAGGTTAATTAAATTAAACGAAAATTATTTAAAGTGATTAAAAGAAAGGACTAATGAAATTGGTTAACAGATTAAACTTGTTTCGACTTGACTAAGTCAGTTGCTTTTAAACCAAGATATATTATTAAATAAATTATTGAATCATTAATTATTTTTTAGATCGATTATTATTTTAATTATCTGAAAGGGAGATTAACCATTAATGTTGAAGTAACAAATTGATTTCTAAAATGTTGGAATTTGATTAATTAAAATAATAAATCTTGAAATTTAGTTTCTTGAATGGAAGTGTATGAAGTTATAGAGCCTTGTGGGAAGTTAAGTGAAATGGTAAGTGAATTTATGTTTTGTATAAACTCCTCTCAAGAGTCCTATTGGTCAGATTTTTATAAAATCCAAATTGGGAAATTATAAAGGAAATTTACAAATTGATAAATGCTACAGATGATTTTAAGAGTCAAAAACCAGTTCAAAATAGGATTTGTAATCCAATGAAAGTTAAAAGGACTTAAATTTTAAAGACAAAATAGAGATGTTTCAAAGTGAAAGCGTGATTTTGATTGAAAGACTTTTTTTCAAAAGAAAAGGATGGAGTTAAAACCCATGTTTAAAAAAATCATACAGTAAATTGAAGTGCTGGGATTGTTATGGGAATGAGATTTCGTTGATAAACTTCTATCTATTCCGAAGATAAGAATGTTGTCGTCCCAAGGTCTGAGAGGAAAATTAAATACCCCAACTTGTAACGACTTCATAATTATCCAAGGGTGATATTAGTTTAGAAACGAGGATGGTTGAGGGAGTTAAGTTAATATGTAACGACCCGGAAAATCTGAACCAGTTTAAAAAATTTTAATTGGCTAAAATAGTGGATTTTAAATATTTAAAATAAATATTTTAAATAGTAAAGATGAAAAATGAGTTTGAATCGACAATTGAAAAGGAATATAATTAATTCTAATTATAAACAAGGCCTGAAACGGCGCGGTAGTTTCAAATTTTGAATTCAAACTTTGACTGACTGTACCGGGTGCAAAACAAAACGGATTTGAGTGAAACCAAAAATATTTAAATATGTTAGTGAATACCTTTCTAACGAATCTGAAAAATAAAAGTTTCATGGCGGAAAGCAAAAGTTATAGCCAAATGAATTTTCAGAAAGGTCGCTATGGAATTTATATAGCCCGTGAAATTGGCCATTTTGCAAACGACCTCGGAATTCGACGAAACCACTTTTGTTGGATCCGGGATGTGAAGTTATTGCTAAGTCTCAAATTTGATTATTTTTGAAGCTAGTATGTGAGCGTGGCAAAGGAAAACGTGTTTTGGTCAATTAAAGTTAAATTGGATCGGCCAGAAATGGGCCTTTTTGCAAACGGTCTCAGAATTCGACGAAACTAGTTTTGTTGGGACCGTATCGTCAAAACATAGCTAGCTTTATTTTTCGGGAATTTTTAGAATCAGTTTGTGGCTCTGGCAAATTGAAATGTACGTTCAAATTTAATATTGAATGTTTTATATTTTAATTTGAAGAAAAACTGATTGAAACATTCGAATGGGCCTTCGAAACATATCCCATTGTGTTCGAAATGGGTGTAAAACGCTAGGGACGATAGTCGTTGGGTTTAAAAAGGAGTTCAGTTGTGAAAACCCAATTTTTTTGAAATATATACACCGGCCAATCATATTTTTTATAAAAAAAGAAAAAACCTTTTTTCTCTCTCCCCACTATACAGCGATATACGGCGGAAGAGCTTCGATTCTTCTCCTCCGTTTATCTTCCGATCCACGCACCATTGTCGAACGCCCCAGTTAAACTTTTTGAAGATCCCAGCCTCCTCTTCAAATCCGTATAAGTGGCGCTCCTCCTCGTCAAGTCTATCTCGAGAATCACGCCCAGGAAGTGGCGACGTTCAAACCGTCGATCCTCCTCCACCGTAGATCCGAGTTGGCCGCGCTTCCAGGGGGTGGTGCGCCTCTCCTAGCCCGTCAACGTGACACAAGCCGATCGCGTTCAAGTGCTTCGGATTCAAAGAAAATTGAAAATCTAGTTTTGAAGAAATAAACGAGGTATACGGCTATATTAATTTTCAACAGTTTTAACACCTTTAAACCGTTGTAAACTTTGAAAAATCATATCTTTTTCGTTTCTTGACGAAATTCGATGAAACAGGAAACATCGTGACCGTGTGGACGTCTTCTTCATTCTAGAAGAGACCGCATATTTTTCCAAGCCATCTGCTATTTTTAGTGGAGTGGAACCCAATGTGAGATTTCTAATTTATAAACGATATGGAAAACGACGATGTATAAATTATATAGTCGATGTATGAGTTATATAAGCGTTGTACACCTCATGTATAAGCGTTGTATAAGTTGTATATGCGTTGTAAAAATTATGTATGTGTTGAAATAGAAGTGAAATGATATATATATATATATATATATATATATATATATATACGCCCCTCGTCCACAAACCATGGCCGATATTTATTGGTTGTGATTGGTGTGAAAATTGATTGATAGCGAATGATTGATTGGAATTGTTTGTGGTTGAAAAATACCCGTTTGTGGTTGAGAAATATTTGGTTGGAACCACATAGGATTAGTTTGTGGAAATGAAATAAATATATACATGCTGCCTGCGTGCGAACTAGATGCATGATTCCCCATTGTCAAAAACCGCGAGGTTTTAAGGTAGAGCGAGGAGCCATACTAGGGACGGTCCCGGTTTTAATTACCCTGCCGTTATGCTGCCGAAATTTTGAATAATATTCATGTGTTTGAATTATTTTCATTTGTTGAAACTACATTTATTCGTTGAATAGAAAACCTTCATGTGTTGAGTCGATATTCATTCGTTGGATAGAAATTCATGTGTTGAATGGTATTCGTGTTTTAAATATAAAAATCACATTTTTATCTATATATATAAACAATAGAAAGCCTTCATGTGTTGAGTCGATATTCATTCGTTGGATAGAAATTCATGTGTTGAATGGTATTCGTGTTTTAAATATAAAAATCACATTTTTATCTAATTATATAAACAATAGAAAACCTTCATGTGTTGAATCGATATTCATTCGTTGAATTGAAATTCATGTGTTGAATCGATATAGTTTTGAAATCGAAGAATCGATATATATATATATATACACATATATAGAATTGAAATATATCGAATAACGACGCTGCAGTTCGTATTTCGAAACCGTGATTTCAAACGATTAGTGCGGGAGATCCGACCATCGGATTTTCCCGAAATCGCAACCGTTGGGTTCGCTTTGGAAATATCTTTCCAACGGCACCAACTTTGTAAAAATCCAACGGTTGGATTGTCTGGAATGTTTAATTCAAATCTGAAGAAAAACAGCGGTAGAATCGATTATATTTATATATATATATATATATATATAAATATAATTATATTTAATCGAATAACGATGTTGTAGTTCGTATTTTGAAATCGAAACTTCAAACGATTATACCGGGAGATCCGACCGTCGGATTTTCCCGAAACTGAAACCGTTGGATTCGTTTTGAAAAGATCTTTCTAGTGATGTAAATTTTGTGAAGATCCAACGGTAAGATTTTTAGATATGTGTAAATCAAATCTGAAGAAAAACAGCGCCACGGCCGCGTTATGGCCCGAAGCGTCGTTTTGAATAAATTGGCTATTTTAAAATAAATTTAAATAGCGATAAATCATTATAAAATATTATAAACGATATGGATGTGAAATTTAGAAACTAACTGAAGGTTGGCTAAGTCGAATGGTTTCCTGGGTGTTGATCTGATGTTGGTTTCGGCCTTCGGGGTTAATATTTGGGAAATCGTTCTCTTACTGATTGACGGTTAGTGATTAATGAATTGAAATGATGCGTATGTATGTTAGTGTTGCACTTGTTTATTATATACGCGAGTTGCTCAGAAAGACCGGGTTTATCCCATTCTGAATAACTGAATCGACGATAAGAAATCGAAGATGAAGACGATGGTCGAAGACCGGAGATCTTCACCTCGTTTGGATGGTAACCGAGGTCCTGATTGGGAGGCATCCCGAAATATGGATAATGAGTGGTGATCGTCCAGACGTACGTGGTGGTCAATGGGTTTGCGAGGTATATAGTGCCTCCGGTTTCGTTCAGACCCAGAACGGACTTGTAAATGGACTGCGTGTCTGACATTGGATTTTATTCTGTGTTGATTGATCTCTATTAAATATACATCTGTTTGACGGCGGAGAATTTATTCTCTTGCTTAACGCCCTTCTCTGAAACGCACGAGCTCAGAGGTTGTATATCGATGGACATCAGTCGCATGGCATGAATTGCTAGTGTGGCATGCCTAAGTGGCAAATGATCAGGGCTTCTGTTGAAAAGCAAAGTCTTGTGGTGATGATCAAAGCACCGCCTGTGTGGCATAGCTTTGTGTATAACGTGAATTCGCGAGCCTCTCACACCCCGGTATGAACCAGAAACGGGAGAAGGACCTCAGGGAGGGCATGCGTTTCTTTCTAGCTAGGAGTTGTGTCGGTGTTTTTACACGGCCTGACATTTTACTTATGTGGATGATGGATAGCGAGGCGCCTCGGATATATCGGTCGATCCGGGACAGATGGAGTCATTCGTTGGCTCACTTACGCCCCATAGGGCGGGGAAACGTAGTGCTCAGGAATTTTAATCCACATCGGTGGACCGGCCCTGTCGCTCCAAGGGTCGATGCGTTCTGATCCTGAGGGGCGGGCTAGAGCATCTCAAATTCGGTAAGGACTATCTTTTGCCTTGGTTCATGACGGAAATCCAATTTCCAAATACGTGACTGTGCGGTTTTGATTGTATATATATATATATATATATATATATATATATATATATATATATATATGGCGACATGATATATGATACCCATGCCGCCTATGATTGATAGTTATGATTCAAATTGTTTTTGAAACATATAAACACTAGTAATAATATCAAATGCTTTTGTTTTAGTCGTATCAATCATATTTTGGCCATTATAAGGTAAAACTCTATCCTCCGGTTTGCGTTGCATTGTGTGATGGGAACTGAGTCTTATAATGGCTTCATTTTTATAAAAAGCATCGCGATGTTTAAAAGAATGATTTGTTTTTAAAGCACTGGCGATCCAATGGAGTAAACCCGTTCCACGAAAGTAGCGTGGTCCTGTGATTAGCCATATTTTAATTGTGTCGAGTAGATTTCTCATACCAGTCCCATGACTGACTCATAGTTTGTTTCACTTTCAAACTCGGGTGCCCCTTTTTCTACACGGGCAACCTCGTATTCAGGTTTAGCAGGCTTTATCCGGATAGCTGGAGCTGAAGATGGATTCTATTCTTTATCTCTTTTTATGTTGTTCAACTCCTATTGTACATATTATGTTTGTTTTCCGCTGTAGACCTTTATGTATAGCTGAACTGTATTTGTACTAAGTATGATCCTGTATACTATGTAACTCTGATGATTACGTTTATCCAGTATATTCTATTGTTCATTATCTGGTGTATTTATTTAATTCTGCTCTGCTGTTATCTGTTTATGTGTTATATTCCAAGGATTACCCTTGCCGCCGTCCGTACGGGGTTTGGGGTCGTCTCATAATATTTCCGTGAAGGATATTATTAAACGATATTTGAAGAATTCTAAGTTGAATAAGGATTGGAAGGGCGATAATTCAAATGTCGGGAAATTAGAAATTTAATTAACAACTTTTTAACTAAAAAGGCCAAGTGACGCTATACACTGAACCAATGGAATATATTTTATTTTTCTATGGAAGATGGTTGTTTATTTTGATAGTTATATCACCGACTATCAAAATCTGACCAAATCGATTGTTGGTACGGAAAGACCGAGATCGAATTTATATTCGAAAACCATTCCGACCAGCAAATACTTAAACGTTGAAGATGTTCAGAAGCTAATCGAGATGGAGCATATGAAGACCGCGGATCTTCATAAGCGGAAGGACTACTAAAAATCTTTGACTTACAATCAGAGATATACTATGATTCGATCGTGGTTGGAATCTGGGAATTGCAAGGACTACTCGCTACTGATCCTTGGGGTGGTACCTGTATAGGATGTGGTAGGGGGTGCCTTCGGTTCATCATGTTCCTGGATGACTTGTATAGACGAGTGTCTGACAAAGTATTTCCTAAAAACCACGTACGTTGATTTTTACAAATATACCGAATTGGTGGCAATGAGGGGCACTTCTTTTATACCCAGAGTATATTTGTGGACGTTAATAAGTGTTTTGACGGATCTGAAGATGTGGCATTCAAAGTGATGGCGGCCAGATGATCAAAAGATAGTTAAAACCTCAAGCCTCATCAACTGGGAAATGACAGAAATTGGGCAGGCAACATGGCTATGTGGGTCGCTCCCATTAGGGTATATTATCATCTATCTAGAGAAAATCTGTTTCCTTCTTTAATCTATTTCAATGCTGTCCCTTTTTGGGAAATGGTGGTTTGAGCCCAACCTTTAGTGATATACACTCGATACACTCAAGCGAAATGAGTGGCAGGTCATGTGTATTCGCATCTAGAAATACACTATCGAAAGGTGGTTCCATACCTTGTCGTGGTCAGAATTGAATCTCCAATAAGCGCCCGCGGTTTTGATTATATACTATATATGTGGAGCGTGAGACGCAAGCGTTCCACTAGGCTGTTATTTACTTGTATATAAACACTATTATAATATCAGAATAGGATATGATTTCAAAATGTTTTGGGTTATAGTAAGGTAAAAACCGTCCGTGTTTATGTATGGACTTGTCTTACTATTATCCCTTTCTTTCGAAAGGATTTTTGGACTTTAAAATCAATATGGGTTTATTTAAACTTAATGAGTTTTTCCTTATGCTGGTTCACCAGACTGGTCCGTTGCGTTTGTAATGCTCAGGTCAGCCCGAGCACAGGTTCAGGTTATCAATGCTGTGAAGTCCAGGGACGAGCTGGAGAAGTTCAGACATATAATATTACTTAGTATTATTACGTTGTGTGTTATATATGAGGACATGTTATTATAACTGTCCAGATTGATTTGCTGTTGTACTCTGATGATTATAAGTATATTTTTAAGCTTTAAATAAAGTTTGATTTCTATATTATATTTTATTCCGCTGCGATGTGAAACTCTATATGGTGTTGGTTCTTCTTCTTATTCTTTTATTCTAATACTTCTTTCTTATCTCATCCTCTAACTTCTTTCTAATAACTATCTGCTTTTCACTACAATTTGGGTTGGATATAAATTGTGGTTGTCTATCTCAAAGGGTACGGGGAAGTCAGCATGTTACATATAGACTGTGCTTTGATTGTTTGTGACTCAGTTTTGGAAACCGAGTTATGCAACTCAGTTTTCGAAAATGAGTTGCAACACAATTTTGAAAGTTGAGTTCGCAACTCAATTTTGAAAACTAAAATCATTATTGATAGTGGACTTAGCATGACCAAAGCTGTACATTTTCCTATTTATTTTTATACTCAGCAAAAGCTATCTATTAAAGAGTGAATTTTAAGCTATTTACTTGATTGGTCGATAAGTCATTGTAAGGATTGGTTTTTGATTGTTGATGCATGTATGTATGTATCACCTCAGTGAAAAATGTTCCATTGCAACTATTATTTTTTTATATATAAAAATGAGTGCATTTATATTTTGTAGGCACTCGTGGAGGAGGAATAAAAAATAGTTTGTAATGTAATGGCAACGAGAAAGCAAACACATGTGACCTTGACAATGATCTTATTTCTAAAGTTTTTGGAATGTGAAGAGTACATTTATATTTTATAGTTTGGACATGATATTATGGTATTTTGAAATCGAAAGCATGTAGCTCATATTTGAGTATTATGGAAATGTGACACTGTTGAATTTAAGATATGTAAGTGTACTACATCTTATATTGAATCGATATGTTAAATTAAATATGTGATATGAAAATCATAAATTTTTGTCATATTCATTTGTTTTTAGAATTTTAATATTAATTGTACAAAAAATAGAAAAGAACTTAATTTTGCACTATGATGCATATAAGTGTTACCAATTTATGTATGGCAACATTTATAAGCGTTAGTACGATTATGATACTGACACTTCTAAGTGTTAATATATCTTATAGTTCCTACATTTATAAGTGTTAGCAATGTATATGTTTGTAACACTTATAAGTGCTACAACATCTTATGGTTCTAACATTTATAAGCATTAGCAATTAGTCTATTTGTAACACTTATAAGTGCTATAGTATCTTATGGTTCCAACATTTATAAGCGTTAGCAATTAGTCTGTTTGTAGCACTTATAAGTGTTACCAATTTGGTCGGCCAATTCCCCACATGCCATTAGTCACACTTCAAAAGTGTTACAGAAATTATTTGTAACACTAATACTCATTGGGAATCCCCTGTTTTGGTGTTGTGTAATACATGTGTATGTTATAATTGATTGTGTGATAAAATTCACTTAGACATAATTTGATGAATTGAT
Organism: Allium sativum; assembly: GCA_030737875.1. Lineage (NCBI taxonomy): Eukaryota > Viridiplantae > Streptophyta > Magnoliopsida > Asparagales > Amaryllidaceae > Allium > Allium sativum. The sequence goes on along the minus strand of CM060924.1, from coordinate 710,114,027 downwards.
ACAACAAAATACAGGAAATAGGTTTCCTTCATACTTATGTAATATTCATTCACTAGAACTTTGTTATTCTAATCCCCCTCATCTTAAAAACACAGGTTAATAGGTGGGAACGCCTGAGTGATGACATGATGAAGATTTGGCCTTGGCATTGGAGATCTTATCTTAATTTATTCTTATCTAGCATTTATCTATATTTATGAGATATTATTAATGTACCTTTTTACGACATTTGGAAATTCTGATATAATCGACATTATTATGGTTTTTATGAATAGGGTACATTTATTTTGGTTATTATATCTTATCCATCATACGTGAGGTTCTGATTTCTCTTTTAGTTTGGCTCTGTTATTTATTTCTTATAAAAACCAATGACTTGCTTATATTGACTCTAAGTTCCGATGTGTCTTTCTTTGGGTTGGGATTTAGGCCATTTCGAGCGGGTTGTTACACCTCATAAGCATCTTCATTATTGTGTGATAAAGTTTGGCTGGTTTACTCCAATTGCTAAAATTGCCAAATGGCACTACTAGCTTAAGTGGAAAGACCCCCGAATCATATTTTTAAGGTCTTAGGTTCAATCACTCTGACCACCAAAATAAGTTCTCTACTAAAATTAAAACTGCTTTTCTTAAATAAAAATAGGTAGTTGCTATTGATAAAATATCCCTTACAGATCAATATGTAATATTTGAAAAGATAAGAATGAATTCCGGATAATAATGGACAAAATACCAGCCTATTTTTTGCAAAGTAGACTCGCCATAGTAATAATATAAAAATGTTAACATTTTTCTTTTTATTTATTTCACATAATTATGAGATTTTTCAGTAACATTTTCTACGTAAAGAATACACATATAATATAACATATGCTACTTCTATTCATGCACCAAAAATCACTTAACATACACCATTATTTTTCTATAAAAATTTATTACTAAATTTCCCTTTTTGAATAGTTTCTTTTTATCTAAATTTAGAGTAATTTTATAGAACTTGAATTTTTTTTTTTTTTTTTTTGAAAAATTTAACGATGTTAATGCACGAACTAAAGTTCATTCTATTAGTTTGTTCTCGAATTAATTCCTTTGGTTTTCGGTGAAACTTCCATTAATGGCGACAAGGCCCTCATCCTCTCGCTTTCCCTTTTCTTTATTTTCTCCTACGCTTACAATTTTTCTCCCTTCCATTCTTATCGATTCATCGGGTCTTCATTCTTTCTCGATATCTGCCTTATTTTTGCCAACGTGGTCTTTTTCACCAAACCCTTAATCTCAAATCCAATTTTCAGATCTAGATTCCATCACTCCAAACCCCTTTTTTCAACGTTCCTACTTCCCTGCATCTCTCCTATTTCCTATTCCAACAACATCCCTTCGCTGCCTAGTGCGAAGTCCCTACCAGGTTTCTTTAAGCTTCAAGACTTTGCCTGCGCGTTTCCAGCCGCTTTCCTATAATGTGCTATGCTATGTATCCAAAAAATTCTGGCCTCATTCATTGCATGGTGAACTTATGTCAAGCGTAGTCTAACCGTCGTTCGATGGAAAAGGTCGGTTTGGTGTTTGTTGGATCTATCATGTGCGAGTTTCGTCTTTTGATTTTACTACATTCTCTGCCTAGAGTTCGTCTTGCTAGTAAATGAAGTTTCATCCCCTTCGTGGGGTTCCCTTAGATCTTTGTTTAGTTGTGCTCTGCGGTTGTTTCATGTCTCCACCTTTCTCCAGATCTGGTAAGCTGATATCTACACAATAATACACAGGTACAAGGAGAAGGGGTCCATATCAATGCAAGGCCAATTTTCTATTGTATTGGCGCCAAAAGTAGTATAGGTCTGTGCATTTTATGCCCCATTATTACCCCGACATATTCCTGATATATCATGTAGAGGATTTCTGCTACTATGCTATTTGCAAATAGCCTCCGAAATAGCCTTGCCGCTTTAAGCCCCTCTATATTCCGATATATCCCATTATTTCAGCTATATTCCATTATTTCCTCTATATCTTTTACAAAAGAAATGCATTGAAAATGGATATTTTTACATTATAAAATTTATAAGATTAGTATTCTAATAGAAATTTTTGACATATGTTTTTCAAAATCACTACAAGAAAATTAATTTTTTGTTGCAAAAATCGGTGGCGTTTATTCGCAAATGCAAGCAATCGTGTTTTCACTCCTAATAAAATTGCAGTAAAAAAAATTTCACTTCCCCACCTAAAAAATTTAGTGCGCGCGGTCTAAAATAAACGTGACCACTCTTCTCCCCTCAAACTAGGGGTGAGCATTATTTGGTTAAACCAAATAAACCAACCAAACCAATTTATTTTGGTCGGTTTGGTTTGGTTTTGAAATTAGATCGGTTTGTAATCGGTTCGGAAAAATATTTAGTTTGGTTATCGGATTAACCAAATTAACCGAACTTTTATTATATTTTTAAAATTGTATATATTATAATAAATATGTTATGTTAGATTAGTTATCCAAGTAAATTTTAATCATCACCTATGTGTCAAAATTACTTTTAAAAAGCATAAGAATCATAAATCATAATACCCTAATCATATACTTATGATTTATTTCAAATTACAGTTAATATTACAAGCATAATGTCCAAAATATTTTTAGTTCGGTTAAATCGGACAACCAACCGAACCAACCAAACTTAATTTGGTTGATTTGGTTTGGTTTTCATTTTCATTGGTTTTAGTTTGGTTTAGCAATTTTTATCACCGGATAAACCAAACCATCCAAATGCTCAGCCTTACCTCAAACGTAAATTTTTTAAACCATCTTTCCTTTTCTCCTCAAATTCCTTTCTGCCGGAAAAATTGAATCTTCCCCTTTTAAATATGCTAAAATTTTCACACTAAGGGTGTGTTCTTTGCAAGCGGAAGCGGAGAATTTGAGCGGAGTATTTGAGCGGAGAATTGTAGTTAGCGGAGAATGTGTTTGGCGCGTTAAGCGGAGGATTTAAGCGGACCATTTTATTTTATTTTGTAATTTAATTAATTAATGAATAATAAATTTATCATGTGTTTGTTATAAATAATATATATCAATAATTTACACAAATAAATAAATTAATTAAAAAATTATAAGTTGCTCCAATTCAGTTCAAACCAACACCATTACATAGAGAATTTCGATACGATCGCAACGCAAAAAACCACGTCTTAAACGGATCTCGTATGCAAAAGTTATCACTTTTTAAAGTTGATAAAAACTTAAAATAATTAATTAAACTAAATAATTAAGCTTAATAAACCGGTTTAATTAAATTATTGTATTAATTAACTTAATTAAATCCGACGCGTCGGACCCCAACGGACCAATTTTGATCCGTTGGCAAAACTGTCCAAAATGGACAGTTTGGAAACGGACGCGTCCGACGCGCGCATCGGACGCGTAGGACGCGTCCGTTTCCAAAACTGTCCGTTTTGTGACAAAGAACAGGGCCTAAGTAAATTTATCTTTTCATCATCAACTCTGTTATTTGTTCTCCACTCAATATCGTCGTCCCGCACATGAACCAGCAAGCTGAAGGGGGAAAAAATTCATCAGCGTTCGGCCTTCGCTGCAAAGTTGTCAATTGCCTGCCGCCCTTCCTTCTGCCTTGCGTCTGCTTGGTGCTCCGGCTTCTACGGGATCGAGGATTTGCGATTCAATTTTCCTGCTAAACCTAGGGTTAATTATCAAAATTGAAATCGAGGATGTGAGTTCGTTATAATTGCTTGATTAAATATACTCAAAGATATTGTATTGTCTCTTTTTAAGTTAATCTATTTTTAAGTTTGTGATTCAACTTGCTGATGCTGAACGGCTAATGTTACCATTAAGATTTTTATTTATTTCATCGATAAAGGTATTTGTTAGCAGTTATTTGCATAGAAGAAACCAGATTAAACATGTAGGTCAAAGAATGTTGAGGTCCCCATTTATGCTTCAGTTCAAGCTGTGAAATAAACTTTGTTCTGCTTTATGTAGCTGAGATTATTAAACTTTGTCATGCTTGCATTTTTGTAGACATATCAAAATGGTACTGAACTTTATGGAAGTTGGGATTTTGATGTTAGTATGCGCATCATGGTTCTCTGCTTGAATAAACAGTCCTTTAGATTTTCTGACACCCTTCATTTCTTGATTTAACTAGGTTATGTACTAAGTTCACGTGTTTTCCCTGGTGTTTTGATCTACAACATAGATTATCCTTATGATATCAGCAGCATACCATATCATTTTTCATTATGCCATACGTTTTCTATGGGTCCATGCATATAGAATATTTAATATATTTCTGTTCCACTTAAAATGCAGCTATCTCCTCAAAACTCAGAAGATGATGAAATGGATTCAAGTTCTTAGGTAATAAAACTTGCCAACCATACATATTGCAAACCAATGTTTTTACTGGTGGTAGAGGCAATAAAGAGCAGAGAATTTATCTCTAGTTCGATCCAACTAAAGCTTACGATGCTTACTCTGTTCTCTGGAACATGCATCAAATTTTGTAAGTTTTCGATTCTTCTTTTGTGTATAATTCTATATATATAAGTTTATTGCATTAGTGGTAGTTTCATACAAATTCCTGCAGATATTCCTTTAAAACTATTTCCCTTTCAGCTATTTTTTAACAAAAAAAGTTAAAAGTGTTTGCTAAACCAATAGAGCATGCACTTATATTACTTTTTTTTGTTTAAAGTCTTTGTCATGATTCATAAAGTATACCATCTACAGTTACTGCAAATTAGACAAAAGTACACCATCTACAACTACTGCACCGACCGTGCTCGAATTCCAGTGATGTATGCTGAATGTAAGAAGGACAGAGATTTTTGAGTCTCCGTTTGATGTTTGAGTGCTCCCTAATGTATGATATTGCCCATATATTCATGATACCGAGAATTTGAGTTGCTTCCCTTATAGTCAATGTTGGCTGAAATCCACCTTCATAAATTTATGCATTCGAGGGACAGCTGGCCTCAGCTTGTAAGTGTGCCATGCTTGGATGTTATATCTATTTGCTAGAGAAGCAGCTGCTATTGCTAATCCTGCTATAAGAGGTGTTGCCATTGAATTCAAACAAGTGAGCAAACCATACGGACCGTAATAAAGTCGGTATGTTCATTGATTAATTTCTCGATTTATTCCTCACCTACGGCGGCGGTGCTTGGGGCTGATTTGCTTGTTGCCGGCAGGAATACGAGAAACAACGAGCTTTTTGCATTACTATGTATTTTTATGACTTTAGCGCAAACTTCATATGTTTTTTTAAATGTCTCGTCGAAAGTATAACGTTTAAGTACCACACACCTATGTTTGTTGATTTCAACTTACAGGTAGAGAAGTGCATGCAATTGACATTTATCTTTGACATAGTTTTGCCGCTTTGTCCTATGCTAAATTTCGTAGAGGGAAAATGCTCGTGTTTAACGAGGAAGAGGTGCAATTCTAAAGACAGGCTATTGTGGTTGATGATAAAAGGCTTTCTGATATATTCACCCCTGAAATGCCCCTGGAGTATGAGGTAACCTATTTGCTTTACTATTTTACTTGTATAGTTTATACTGAAGCACTACAGTATCAATTTTCTTACTTACACGATTGAGTATTTTAAAAAACGATCAATTACTCATTTGTTCCCTTACTGCTTAGTCATTTCCATTTTAAACTGCGCTTAGGCCATTAAAATTAGTCGCTGACATCTATTATGGTGTCTTGAAGTACGGATATTCAGGTAACTTTGACTGTTTCTCAAAAACCCATTGGTGTCTAAGGACAAAAACAAATTCTGTGGTTAGATTAAGCATTAATTATTAGCAAATATAACTGGTTAAGATTTTGTTGGCAGGTACTTAATAATTTTTTGTCTTTGTTAGCTATTACTCTCTCATTGTTGGCAAATTCCTATTGTTGGTATGTTTCCTTTAATGTTCATCAAAAACACTGCTTTCATGTAGCAATGTTTAACTTATTCCATTTTACAATCTGGCTTTCTACCCTATTCATTCAGCAAATGCTTGAAGCTGTAAATACAATACATGAAAAGCGCATTGCCCACTCAGGCTTAAAGCCTGCAAACTTTTTACTAGTTAAAGGCTCGCTAAAGCTTATTGATTTTGGCATCGCAAAAGCTATCTGAAACGATACCACAGATATACAATGAGAAGCACAGGTTTGTCTTTACTTCTATATTATCTTTATTACATCGTATGCTTGGAGCTAAGCTTTTATGGGAAATACAAAGATATAGTGATAATGATGACATGTGTGATTCATCCCAGTCTATTCTTGAAAGCTAGTTAGACGACTCAAATTTGCAATCATGGGTTCTATTGTAATGGTTAAGGAATTATATATACGTTCATAATGTCAATGACCCTTGTCAATAGCGGTAAGATGGTTGGCTTTGTTTTTATTCTCTTATGCATATATATAAAGCCATAGCCAATTTCTTAAGTTATTATTTTTCTTTGGTGGAGAACTAAATGATATATGATTAAGTATACCAGAATATCAGCACATTGAATGTTTCCTGCTCTCTCCCATCAACATTACATTATGGTGAAAGGAGTGTTGTATATAATTATGGAGCAAATAATTATTGTGAATGCTTGCATGTTACCTGCTTGATTACTGATGTTTTGTTACATAATTATGGATCTCATTTTGTTGCAATTTCCAAAAGGTGACGTACCTGAATGGATGTGTAATGCCATGGAGGTTGGTTTTGATATTTCTTCATGTAGTGCTTCATTCTCAAGTGCTAAAGTAAAAGCTATGGCCATGGTACCTTGGTTATTTTAGTGTTTACTGTATTTTAGTTATGACATTGTTACTGGTAGTTTGGATGTGTTAAATGCACGACTAACTTTTTGAATGTGTATGTATGTTTGAATTGTATTTTGTGGTACTTGAATGTGTATGTATTTTGTGGTTGTTTAATATGTATTTTGTGGTTGTTTAATATTATAGAAACAAAGTAGACAATTAACAGGAAATAATTGCACAGAAAAATACAGCAAATTAATCAATAATTTTTAGTAGTGTTTTAAAACGCTACAGAAATACATGTAGTGGCGTTGAATAATTGCAATCGTAAATCAGGGGTAAAATTGAAAATTTTATTATCAACATCAAAAGCTTTTTTATGGCGTTTTTAAAGCGCTACAGAATTATTTATGGTGGCATTTGAAAAACGTTACAAAAAAAGTATTTACAGTGGCGTTTTTTAAAAGTGCAACAAATATATTGATTTTTAATGGCATGTTTTCTCATAATGATTATCGAAACGGCACCAAAAATACTTAGTAGCGTTTTTTGAGCACTACAAAAAATCATTTTTCTTGTAGTGAATAGAAAATGCTATAATGTTCTATTAAATTTAATCAAAATAAATTAAAGTTTACATTTATTTACATATATTTGTATATGCTTTTATTTAGAATTAAGAATGTACCAATTATAATTAAACTGAGTGTTAATTTCCCATTTATTTATCATTTGCATATTTGTAAAAGCTTGAAATAAGAGTTTTATATGTTACAATAGACTCATCCGCTGTATCTTGTTATATCCTCGCTTTATCCCCGCGACAACTTTTTGCACCTCCGTCGCATTGGATCCGCTGAGCGCTTTAACTACACAGGTATAGGCCATGCTGGAAAGTATAGAGCGATTGGCTATAAATATGTGTGTTGAACAGTGAAAAGATATGGAAGAATTAATTTGCTAAATCTTTTTTTCTCCTATCTTCTTCTTCTTCTTCTTCTCAATTTCCTCCTCTTTCATTTGTATTTCCTCCTCTTCAACTTGATCTGATCCTAAACCATATCATTTTGGTGCTTTCATTACTGATCTCCACCTCCTTCCCTAAATATCCAAAACACCTCCTCCATGACACAACTAGAAGACGTTGTCTACTAGCTTAACAGCTATGCCGACACCATCTCTGCCATCCAATCCGCACAAACCAACCATGGCACCTTTCTTGAATCCCAAAACGCCGATCTCATCGACATTAAAGCCGCTTCAAACCCTCACCCAATCCACTCAAACCCTAAACCAATCAATGGCCAATCTAAACCATAAATACGATACTCTCCATCAATCATCCCCAATAGACCAAACTGCAACTTCACACAATCAAACTCTACCCAATAAACAACCACCACTTTTATCGACTCCTAATCAAACTAGAAACCCAAAGATCACCCTCAAAACTTTCGATGGCTCCAACCCTCATGATTGAATTTTCCAAGCTGATCGATACTTTACATATTATTTGACTCCAGAAGGTCAACACGTGGAGCTAGCGAGCTTTCATATGCAAGGTCAGGCTCTTACTTGGTTTCAGTGGATGCACCGTAATAACCATCTATCTTCATGGCCAGCCTTGTCAAAGGCAATAGAAAAAAGGTTTGGCCCTCGCATATTTTTAAATCTACAAGCAACTTCATTTAAACTCAAACAACTCACCACCGTAGAAAACTACCAAGCTACCTTCGAAACACTTTGCAATCGCATCATTACACTAAACCCAGATTCAATCCTTCAATGTTTCATCTCTGGCCTCAAGCCCCACATCCAAAATGAATTACTTCTTCTTAATCCACCATCCCTCTCAGATGCCATTGATACAGCCAAGCTCATTGAACACAAAATCACAGATTAACCCAAATACCTGTTTCCTAGAGCCAGTCAACACTTCAGCAAATAATCAACACAAAATACTTCTCATCCATTTCAACAAACAACAACCAAGCACTCCTCCAAACCAAACAATCCCCATAAAATAACTGACTCAAGCCGAAATGAACGCTCGTAAACAGCAAGGGTTGTGTTTCAATTGCGATGACAAGTACCAGTTTGGTCACCGTTGCAAATCAACTCATGTTTTAATGATAATGTCTGATGTGAACCCCGATGACATAGATAACAAACCCGATGGTGATTCCGTACCGCCCCCTCTGATATAAAAACCATGACACACCTCCTAAGAAGGCTTACAGGAAATAACATTTCACGCTTTAACCGGGTCGTCGCATCCAAGGGCAATACGCTTGTCAGCCCTTTCCAACGGAAACCAGATCTCAATACTGGTGGATTCAGGGTCTACACATAACTATTTGCACCCGAAGACAGCAAGATTCTTGGGTTTACTGATAGATAATTCGAGTGCCTCTACTGTTACTGTGGGCAACGGAGAAAAGTTAAGAAGTTTGGGATGTTGTAAATCGATCAACGTAGAGATCCAAGGAAATAATTTCTCAATTGATTTTCACTTGCTCGAAATTGTTGGTTCATATGCAGTTTTGGGCATCCAATGGTTGAAATTATCAGGGCCCATCACAATGGACCATAAACGATTAACCATGACCTTTCAATTTAATGGCAGGCCCATTTACTAAACCGGGCTCAGCCCAAACCAAGAGCCACATCCAATTTCGTTGCACCAGCTGAAACGCTTCGATGTAACGTCTGCTATCTCTCAATTCCTTTATCTCCACATTAGCCCAATAACCAGCCCACCCGGTACCCATTTGATACCCACTCACGAATCCTCACTGCAAAAATTATTAAGCTCTTACTCCAAAAATTTTGAGCCACCAAACTGCCTACTAAACCACCACATCAACCTCTTACCCAATTCTGACACAATAAATATTAAACCGTATCGACACCCATATTTCCAAAAAAAAAAAAAGAAATTAAATGACAAATCCAAGAGCTCAATAATCCAACCATCCACTAGCCCATTTTCTTCACCTGTTTTCTTGGTAAAAAAGAAACAAGGATCATGGCAGTTTTGTGTTGACTATCGAGCACTTAATGCTATCACCATCAAAGATCGTTTCCCAATTCCGATGGTCGACAAATTATTGGATGAACTTTATGGCGCCATCATTTTTCCCTAACTTGATCTTCGAAGCGGTAACTTCCAAATCCGTGTCCACCCACCCGACATTCCCAAAACTGCTTTCCGTGCTCATGAAGGGCATTATGAATTTTTGGTAATGTCATTTGGCTTAACAAACACGCCATCCACATTCCAAGCAACAGTGAACAATATATTTCGGCCACACTTACGAAAATTTATCCTCGTCTTCTTTGACGACATCCTCATTTACAGTTCTTCATGGAACGACCATTTGACATACCTCAACACAACCCTTCAAATCCTCGAATACCGTCCAATTTAAACAAATGCCGCTTCGGTTTAACAGAACTCCTCAGATTCGACTTCACAATCCACTACCGACCGGGGAAGCAAAACGCGGTGGCAGTCTATCTCGATTCAGTAATAAAGCCACCGTAACCGCAATTTCAGGACCAACACTCCCACTGCTTGATGACATCCACTCCGCACAGCAAAAGGACGGCATTGCGCAAACCATAATCACGCAGTTACGCCCAGGTACTTGTACCAAACCCAAGTTTACATTCAAAAATAATTTGCTATACTAGAACAATCGGTTGTATATTCCTAATGACACAACATTAAAGAATGCCATTGTCAATGAGTTACATGCATCAAAAACTGGCAGTCATTCTGGTATTAAAGCTACTATTGCACGGGTGACAAGCAACTTTTACTGGCCAAAGATGACGGATACAGTGCAACATTTTGTCAAATAGTGCCCTACCTGTCTTCAAGTAAAACCCGACAATACGCCATACATAGGCCTGCGGCAGCCGCTTCCAATTCCAGTGCATATATGGGAGGGCATCAACATGAATTTTATTACCAATCTACCTCCAGCAAATGACCGCACTTCAATTTGGGTGATAGTCGACCGTCTGTCCAAGTATGCTCATATTTCTGTCTTACCTACTTTGATTTCCATTTTGCAGTTGGCTTTACATTTCCTACAAGAGTATGTGCAACTCCACGGATTTCCTCGAACAAGTGTATCGGACAGAGATAAGTTATTCACCGGCTTATTCTAGAAGGAGCTGTTTCGACTTCACGGCACTAAGCTACAAATAAGCAGCGCCAACCATCCACAATCAGACAGTCAGTCCGGGGTTGTTAACCGTTGCCTTGAGACCTACATGCGTGCGTTAGTACAGGATATGTCAAACAAGTGGCTCAAATGTCTTCAATGGGCCGAGTGGTGGTACAACACTACTAAACGCACAGCAATAGGCATGTCCCCCTTTCAAAGCAGTTTATGGAAGACCACCACCAATTTTAGCTGACTACATAGCGTCAACCACTATACGGTACCATCTTTAGCTGAATGGGCTACTTCCAGAGTTGATCTCTTGTGTCTCATCAAATCCAACTTACTCAAAGCTCAAATAAGGATGAAGAACCACGTAGATCAACATTGCACCGACAAGCAGTTCAACATCGGTTCTCGGGTTTTCCTTAAACTTCAACCGTACAAACAACACATACTGAGAAATAACCACGATAAGCAGGGTAAGAAGTACTATGGACCATTTAAAATACTTGAAAGGACCGGACCTGTCGCATACAAACTGCAGCTACCACCAAACGCTCGCATACATCCTATTTTTCACGTCTCGTTGCTTAAACTCTGCCCAAACCCTGAGTTATCACCCACACAGTTACCGCCAAATGCTTTATTCGACAACAACCACGACCTTGAGGACAAGGTCGATCTTGATGGGGTGAGTGATGATACACTACACAATAATACACAGGTACAAGGAGAAGGGGTCCATGTTAATGCAAGGCCAAAGAGGAGAATCCAACTACCACTAAGATTTAGATAATGAAATATGGTTACATGAGAGAAATTAATGTTGTACGTGAAGGACAATAGCTGCACCACTACTTTATTGTTTTTGCTTTATTTTCTGTTTTAATGGCTCCAATTTATGTTGTATTGGCGCCAAAAGTAGTATAGGCCACGCTGGAAAGTAGGTGGAATCGGTTTGGTACCGGAACTTTGTACTCAAAACAATTACCGCACCGACTTTATATGGTAATAGAAAAATCATACCATTAACAGCCAAAAAAATCGATTACCAATAGTTCGGTTTATGGTTGGTAATGGTTGGTAGATGTTGGTAATAAATTTTTACCGTTCACTAGCATGAGATCTTTTTGTTTACAATATTTCACGTTAAAATATTAAATATTAATTTTTTTGTTATTATATTATTATTTATATATATCTTATTTTACGTAGTCAAACATGCATGAAAACTTTATGGATGAACAAAAATACCATTTAAATTATACTGTTTCTAAGGTATATAATAAAAATTGCATTCAATCTTGTATCGTAATAGTGTTTTTCTAGGTATTTATTAAATCACTACATATTAAAAATTCATCGTTATGTAATAAACATATATGTGGTAGGTATGGTAATTACCATTTTCAATGCTCAGTTACCATTACCGTACCGCATATTTTTATGTGGTTTGACATACCTTACCAATCAAATTGGTTACCGATTGTTCGGTACCACTTTCGTTGGTAGCAGTAGGTAATGACCGATAAGTGATAATATGGTAAAAATTTCCAGCCCTAGCTATAAGTATGTATGTTGAACGGTGAAAGGATACAGAAGAATTAATTTGCTAAATCTCTGTTCTCCTATCCTCTTCTTCTTCATAGTTTCCTCCTCTTTCATTTGTATTTCCTCCTGCTTAACCTGATCTGATCCTAAACCATATCATAAGCCACACTTCTTATCTCTTCTATTAACCAAGTTTGCTATGAGGAGCTGATCATTGCCTCTAACTTGGTGAGCCAATTTACAATCAGCTTGGTTTTTCTAGTTTTGTTGTTTTAGTTCGTGATGGGCAGTTTTGTGGATTTCGACTGGCAATGGTCTAAGCGTGTCGTCTGAAGGATTTGAGTTGGTGTAGTTTGGTTCTGGTGGGTAGGAAGCAGTTTGTGTGAGTTGTGTGCATTTGGGGGTTTGGAGTATGTGATATACTTCTAGTTGGGTTGCTGCCGACTTGGGTGGTGGTTCAAATGGAGTATGTGTGTTATTGGTCTTCTTAGATGTCAAAGAATGGTACTGTATTGGTTAGCTTCATGTTGGTCTTTGCCAATGTATTGTTTCGCCTGATTTATGTCAAATACAATATGTAATGCATAATGTAATTTGTAATTTTGGTCTGTCTTTGATAGTCATTGTTGTATCCTTTTCCCTACGTGTAGATTGTGTGTTATATTTGTAGTCTAGTTGCTTAGGCTAACTCCAGTACTTTAAGCCTTTTTAGGTGCAGTGAACGGTCCAATACAAACTACGTATATAGTGGGCGGTTTGCCTTAAAAGCGATAGTAGTTAGATAATCAGTCTAGCTCCTGTAATCTAGTATTTATTATTTGTTATAATAAAAAGTGTTACAGACCATTATAAAAACCGGTTGGTGTTGTCATAAAAATAAAGTTCGTCATATTAAATTTTGCACAATTTGTATAAGATTTTTTTTTTATTTTGAATAAATATGTTTTAAGTTCAAAAGAGGAAAGAAAAAGAAAACAAGCGTAATTTGTGGATGTAAAATAATATGATGTATAATAATTTATTGTGTACGCTTAGCAATTTTTGGTATATAAATAAGATACACGATGATATTTGATTGCTTCCTTACATATTTGCATCAGAACTTTGATCTAAAATCATCAATATACAAGTTGTTATTACCGATGTACATTGGTAATACCGCTAAACTGTAGTTTAATTGATAATTGAGAATGATAATATTGCTTGAAGATTGATGCATGCGGTATACCGACTATGTTATCTGACTGTTAGCTAAATAGCCAAATTATTCAAATATGCTACAACAAAAACTGCACCAAAATAAATAAATAAAATAAAACTACACCATATAATGGTCAATTCGACATAAAAGAACAAAAATCTGCACCAGAAAATAAAACTGAACCAAGTATTGCAAATACTTGGAGATATTTGAAGGTCCTGCATAGAACAATAACAAACTACAATATCAAAAACTAAAAGGTTCAGCATCATACTTTAACATGTGAGAAACTTCATGCTTGAATACAAAAAGCGCATTAAAAAAACTGGAATAAATTGAACTAAATACTACAAAAACAACAACGACATAAGTAACAGAACTACGAAGTATGATATTTGACTGCTTTCTCAAGTATTTGAATCAAAAAGTTGATCTAACACCATCAACATACCAGTTAATATTACTTGAGAAAGATGTTATTGCTTGAAGATTGATGCATACGATATATCAACTATGTTATCTGGCTGTTAACTAAATAGCCAGCCAGCAAATAACATCAGCACAAATTATCTCAGACTAGAACTGGAGGCAGCATCAAACAAGAAGAAAAGGATTCATTCAGCAATCACAGTTAAATCAATCCATTAAAGACATAAAACAAACAAAACCCGTCTGACCCATTTAATAAAGGGTTGACCCAGCCAGGCCCAATTCAGTAGAAGGGTTAATCCAAAATGGCCGACCCATTTACAAAAAAACTACTGCATAAGCAATAAAAACTGCACCATTACAGACCGATGAAATGAAAAACTGCATATTATAAAAATATGTTACATAATAAAACAAAAACCTGCATCAGAAAATAAAATTGAACTAGGAATTGCAAAAACTTGGAGATATTTGAAGGTCCTGCACAGAACAATTACAAACTACAGCATCAAAAACTAAAAGATTCAGCATGATACACTTAATATGTGAGAAACTTCATGGTTGGATACAAAAAGCGCATCAAAATAACTGAAATATATTGAACTAAATGCTACAAAAACAACAATGACACAAATTATTTAGCTGTAAATGCTTCATTAAGCGGTTAGGCAATTCACGGTTTTGAACTTCTCAGTTTGCAGCAACAATGATACTACAAACAGAAAACACTGTATCATAAAACTAGCGGCAAAACTAATATATTACATAATACCAACAGTAAAATTTTGCTGTATGATGGCAGTTACTGCATGAAAACAAAATACCAGTTGAGCTTGGCAATCAAATTAAACTTTCCACAGAATTCAATAATCAAGATGCACAAAATATAATTGGAGTATTGTAGTTGAGTCCTTACTTCTAGGGGTCATATGGATTTAATTTCGAAGCCATAGAAAGCCTCCTAATAATTTCTTTTACTTGGGATGTAGTATACTCAATACTGAGTTATAAGTTATAACAAATATTGACATCTATGTATTGCATAGAGTATATAGGTCTGGTTCTAATTTCACACTGATTTTACTTCATATATATATATATATATATATATATATATATATATATTTAAATCATTGGTCTATTTAGTATTTACACAATTTCATTACTACAAAGGTTTTCAACTGCTTTTTTTCAACTAATTGGGATGGCAAGCGCGATATTGTAGGAGTTGCTCAATAAAACATGGATCAATATGTGTGTAGAGGATAAAAAGAAACACACAGTACCAAATTTAATGCCGAAATTCAGAAGGTCAGTTCTATTCTCTCGTCTGGGATCAGCCTTCCTTGCACAGCAACATAGAAATGCGGATATGGCAGATCAATGGGAAAATAATTTCAGTATGAAAATCATCCAAACAAAACAGCATATATATGGGTTAGCTTATCCAGTAAAACTGTAATATATCTGGCTATATTTTTCGCCGATTGAAGTTCAAAAATACAACACGCCCATTAAAAATGAACTAATAACACAATGTTCTGTGTATGATCTATGGTGTCCCTCTGAGTCACAAGAAAGTTGACTCGCAAACTAATAAATACAGTTTTAAAACCAGTTGATCAAATAATAAGAAGTTTATTCAGAAACTCTATCATCATGAACAATAAGAGATGTACGATATTCTAGGATATAGAGTCTCAAAATCAAGTTGAATCTTAGAAGCTATCTGAGCTGCTGAGCATCGAAACTTGAAGAATTAAAAGCTCTATGATAATGAACAATCAACGAAGGCATTTATTTCCAGCAGCTATGCTTACTCTTTTGTTTATTTCCAGCTATGCTTACTCTTTTGTTAACGTTTTATGTACAATTATAATTGTGAACTGTCATAACCAAATAGGCCTGTGGGTCATAAACGGATAGAGTAAAATTTAACCTGGTCCATTCAAGACATAAACAAACTAAACCCGTTCTACCTATTTAATAAACAAAGTCTACTGGAGTAGGCCCATTCAATAAAAGGGTTAACCCAAAATAACCAACCCATTTAAAAAGAGCTACTGCATAAGCAGTAACAAGCGCACGCACCATTACTGAAAGATGAAATGAAAAACTGCACATTACCAAAATATGCTGCATAATAAAACAAAAAATGCATCAATATATATATATATATATATATATATATATATATATATGCGAAACTGCACATAAAATTGTCAATTTTACATAAAAGAACAAAAATCTGCATCAAAAAATAAATCTAAACCAGATATTGCAAAAACTTGGAGATATTTGAAGGTCCTGCAGAGAACAATTACAAACTACAACATCAAAAGCTAAAAGATTCAGCATGATACCCTTAATATGTGAGAAACTTCATGGTTGAATACAAAAAGCGCATCAAAATAACTGAAATATATTGAACTAAATACTACAAAAACAACAATGACACAAATTATTTAGCTGTAAATGCTTCATTAAGCGGTTAGGAAATTCACTGCGCTGAAATTCTCAATTTGCAGCAACAATGCTAGTACAAACAGAAAACACTGTATCATAAAACTAACAGCAAAACTAATATTACATAATAACAACAGTAAAATTTTGCTGTATGATGGCAGTTACTGTGATGAATACAAAATACCAGCTGAGCTTGGCAATCAAATTAAACTTTCCATTCAATAATCAAGATGCACAAAATATAATTGGAGTATTGTAGTTGAGTCTTTACTTTTAGGGGTCATATGTATTTAATTTCGAAGCCATAGAAAGCCTCCTAATAATTTCTTTTACTTAGGATGTAGTATACTGAGTTAAAAGTTATAACAAACATTGACATCTATGTATTGCATAGAATATATAGGTCTGGTTTTAATTTCTCACTGATTTTACTTCATTTTTCTCATTACCGAGTGTTCCATTATATATATATATATATATATATATATATATATATATATATATATATATATATCATTGGTCTATTTACACAATTTCATTACTACAAAGATTTTCAACTGCTTTTTTTCAACTAATTGGAATGGCAAGTAAAAAAGAGCGATTTTGTAGGAGTTGCTCAATAAAACATGCATCAATATGTGTGTAGAGGATAAAAAGAAACACACAGTACCAAATTTAGTGCCGAAATTCAGAAGGTCAGCTTCTATTCTCTCATCTAGGATCAGCCTTCCTTGCACAGCAACGTAGAAATGCAGATATGGCAGATCAATGGGAAAATAATTTCAGTGTGAAAATCATCCAAACAAAACAGCATATATATGGGTTAGCTTATCCAGTAAAACTGTAATATATCTGGCTCAAAAATACAACACGCCCATTAAAAATGAACTAATAACAGAATGTTTTGTGTATGATCTATGGTGTCCCTCTGAGTCACAAGAAAGTTGACTCGCAAACTAATAAATACAGTTTTAAACCAGTTGATCAAATAATAAGAAGTTTACTCAGAAACTCTATGATCATGAACAATAAGAGACGTACGATATTCTAGGATATATAATCTCAAAATCAAGTTGAATCTTAGAAGCTATCTGAGCTGCTGAGCATCGAAACTTGAAGAACTAAAAGCTCTATGATAATGAACAATCAACGAAAGCATTTATTTCCAGCAGCTATGCTTACTCTTTTGTTTATCAGAAATGCTAGAAGGCCCGGGAATTGAGCCGCATTTTTTGTGCGAAATGAATTGCATGGTCCCCCTGAATTAAAGGAATACAATCGGACGGTCTCAGACATTCCCGCATAGATCCGCACTGGATTCCTTCGGGCTTCATAGCAAAGTCCTTTGTTTATTTCCAGCTATGCTTACTCTTTTGTTAACGTTTTATGTACAATTATAATTGTGAACTGTCATAAACATTAACCAAATAGGCCTGTGGGTCATAAACGGATAGAGTAAAATTTTAACCTGGTCCATTCAAGACATAAACAAATTAAACCCGTTCTACCTATTTAATAAACAAAGTCGACCGGACTAGGCCCATTCAATAAAAGGGTTAACCCAAAATAATCAACCCATTTAAAAAGAGCTACCACATAAGCAGTAACAAGCGCACGCACCATTACTGAAAGATGAAATGAAAAACTGCACATTACCAAAATATGCTGCATAATAAAACAAAATATGCATCAATATATATATATATATATATATATATATATATATATATATATATATAGACACACACACACACACACACATATATATATATATATATATATATATATATATACATATATACACACACACACACACACACACACACACACACACACATATATATATATATATATATATATATAATGGTTAATTTTACATAAAAGAAAAAAAAATCTGCATCAAAAAATAAATCTGAACTAGATATTGCAAAAACACTTGGAGATATTTGAAGGTCCTGCACAGAACAATTACAAACTACAACATCAAAAGCTAAAAGATTCAGCATGATACACTTAATATGTGAGAAACTTCATGGTTGAATACAAAAAAGTGCATCAAAATAACTGAAATATATTGAACTAAATAGTACAAAAACAACAATGACAAAATTATTTAGCTGTAATTTAAATGCTTCATTAAGCGGTTAGGTAATTCACTGTGTTGAACTTCTCATTTTGTTGTAACAAGGATTTGCAGCAATAATGATATTACAAACAGAAAACACTGTATCATAAAACTAACAGCAAAACTAAGATCACACAACACCAACAATAAAATCATGCTATATTATAGTACTTACTGTGATGAATACAAACTACCGGCTAAGCTTGGCAATCGAATTAAACTTTCCAGAGAATTCAGTAATCAAGCTCTACAAAATGTAATTGGAGCATTGTAGTTAAGTCCTTACTTTTAGGGGACATACAGATTTAATTTCAAAGCCTTAGAAAGACTTCTAATTATTTCTTTTGCTTAGGATGTAGTAAACTGTGTTATAACTTAATAACCAATATTGACAACTTTGTATTACATAGAATATACAAATCTAGTTTTAATTTATCACTGATTGTACTTCACTATTTTCATTACCAACTGTTCCTTATATGTTTTTCACAAAATCATTAGTCTATATACACAATCTACTACAAAGATTTTGGGACCATTTTTTTCCAACTAGTTGGGATGGCAACTAAAAAAGAGCGATTTTATAGAAGTTGCTCAATGAAACATGTCGGGATGTGTGTGTAGGATAAAAAAAATACATATTACCAAATTTAGCTTGTGCCCAAATTCAGAAGTCAGCTTGTATTCTCCTATCTAAGATCAGCCTTCCTTGCACAACAGCATAAAAATGCAGATATGGTAAATTAATGTAAAAATAATTTCAGTGTGTAAACCATGACCATCCAAACAAAACAGCATATTATATATATATATATATATATATATATATATATATATATATATATATATATATATATATATTGGGCCAGTTTATCCAGTAACTGTAATATATCTGGCTGTATATTGTGCTGATTGACGTTCAAAAATACAACACATCCAATAAAAATGAACTAGCACGTACATGATACAATGTTCAGTGTACGATCTATGGTGTTCCTCCAAGTCACAAGAAGTTCACTCTCAACTAATAAATGCAGTTTTAAACCAGTTGATCAAATAACAAGAAGTTTATTCAGAAACTCTACGATCATGAACAATGAGAGATGATATTCTAGGATATATTGTCCCAAAATCAAGTTGAGTACTTGAAGCTATTTGAGCATCGAAACTTGAAGAACTATAAGCTCTGTGATAATGAACAATCAACGTAGGCATTTATTTCCAGCAGCTATGCTTACTCTTTTGTTCTTTTTTTTTTTTTTTTTTTTTTTTTTTTTTTTTTTTTAATCAGTTTGCAGTCAGACTTTGTGTGCAATTGTTTCCAGTGTGTCAGTTTGTCTTCAAATGCTTCATAACCGTGTAATGAACTATTGATGTTTATTTATGCTTTGTTATTTCATCTGTATATTCCAACAGGTTACTGCTTATTGTTCTCAACTAAGATTGGGTTTATATTACAAATTATTTTAGGCTTGGACACATCAAAAATTAGCATTTAACAACATAGATCTATGTGTTTGTACGTACATATATCTTTGCCTATGAACATATAAACAGACTAAATTAGACTTATAAATGGCATTGCATGCTAAATTTTAAGACTAATGGATTATGAACGAATTTAATTACTTTATGTTTCTCTTCTGTTTCACTCCAATGTACTTATGTTGTCTAGATTTTAAAGGTGATTGCCTAGACATCATTTTTATGTTTCTTTTCTCCCCCTGCTTCTCTTTTGTTTCTCAGCCTAAACATTTAAGAATGATAACAGGCCTGCTAAGAATTTGGATTAACTGATGGAAACGTCCATCTGATGGGACTGTTTATAACGGGTTGTAAAAGCTAAAATGGTATGTTTTCGACTAACCGTCTCCTTCTCCACTGCACAATCTCTCTCTGTGGGTTCATATTCTTCAAGAACAAAACTCGTACTCCTTAATTAACTATTTAAACCATATACATTCTACCGCTACTGATGAGGTTAAGACCATGGATATCTACTGTGTGCATGCTGAGTTTATGCATGTAATCAATTGTCATCGTAAATAGGATGGAGGATGAGCAGAAAAACCTACTTCAGTTAATTACTGATGTGAACCGAGATTATCCGATCATTTTCTCTATACTAAATATTCACAATATAAGATTAAGCAGAAAATAATACCTGCATTATTCATTTTCAAAAAGCAATTCGATGTCATTTATTTGCAATAATGGTTCCATCCAACTTGTGTAGAGCGTTAGTCCAGCACTAGTAAATTAAATAACAATGGCTGAAATGATACAATTTTATCACTGATTAAGAATTCAAACACCTTATATAGCAAATAGACCTAAGGAAAAAAAAACAATTGAGAAATTTGCACAAAACACAACACAGCAGTCATGGAACAAGAATGGGAACTGATTTTAGGATAATGTAGCATGATTTATCGAATGAAATACACGGGATGTGAGAAGTAAGATGCTTATTCGTTTATGTTACCACTCTCATTGGAATTTTATCTTACCACTGTTGTGGTCTGATTAGCTTACCAAACTCCAATATCACCTTCTATGTGAAGCATGAAATCCACATTAATTTCAAAAGAGAACTGAAATTCGATTAAACTTGTTGCTGCATGCTGCATGGTTGAAGATAGTATTAGAAATAAATTATATAATACTGAAAATGAAACAACATCGATGTGGAATATCACTAACTAAGAATTCCAATTACATAAGGATGGTTTAATCAACCGGAATGTCCCATATGTGGTAAGTATTCAAATTTATCACAATGATTTAATGGAGTACCTCTACCTAATTAAATTATAAATGTGCATCCAGATCATAAACTTAAACCGTGAGCACATTCCAAGTGTCCAAGGGATTGCCTGTTATAGCTTATATATGCATATCTCGCAGTTCAATGGACACAACCAATAAAGAAATACCAATGCTAACCCAAATTAACGTGCAGACACAGTAACTTGAACCATCAGTGTTCATCAAAAAATATAAACAGTTCCCCCACATTCTTAAGTATGTTCAAAACCTACATTACATCAGACTGCCATATGCATCAATAAAGAGAAAATAATTTCAAAAGATCGTGTACTTCAATAACTCAATGCACCTTAAGTTCGCCGCACAAATGATCATTGAGAACAAAACAAAATGCATGGCCCATTTTATCTATAAAGCAAGCAAGAATCAATCAGGAATGTCTGGATACAAATTTAATTTGGTTTGAAGGGAGTTCTTTCCATGGTAGAAGATGTAGAAGTTGAGCACTGACCAACCCTTTGAAAAATTAACTTCCCATCTTTAAAATCAATCTTGTTAAACTGCAAACATAAAAAGCCATTTCAGATTCGCAACACCAGCGTAAGAAGTTAAATAAAAATTTCAGTAACAGTCATTATGGTTAGCATGCAATAATTATATTTCACAAACATTGAATCTTTTTTGGCTTATCAATAGTGAATTTTAATCAAACGAACAATCTTTTATTTTGACACTATGGATCATCTCAAAACTTAACGTCCACATTTTAAAAATCCAAAAAGAAATCATTTTTTCATGTATTCAACAAAATAAACAGAAACCTATTAATTATAATGAAACTAATCACATAATACGTAGTGATAGAAGAAGAATAATACCTTTGGTCGAGCGGGATGCAAATCAGCGTCACTTTGTACAGTTTTGGCAGATGAATTCCCATTTGCATTAGAATCCCCTCTTTTTCGCTTATTCTTTGCGCCATTTTTAGGAGGAGCAGACGATCGAGATGTTTTGCCACAACCCTTTTCTTCTTCTTTAGTGTCACTTTGTTCAGTTTTGGCAGATGAATTCCCATTCGCATTAGAATCCCCTCTTTTTCGCTTATTCTTTGCTCCATTTTTATGAGGAGCAGATGATCGAGATGTTTTACCACAACCCTTTTCTTCTTCTTTTGCTTTGGATTCTCGAATGCCCCGAGAGAAATCCATCAAAGCATCAGCAATTTCATTAAAGATCTCCTCCTCAAAAGGGCGAAAGCGGTTTTCAGAAGTCATTTTTCGAGTGGTAAGCTGATGAGAGCGAAGAGCGAATGGAGAAGTTTAATTGGAAATGTATGAGAGATATATATAAGCCGCCTAAATCAGTGGTTGGATTGTAAATTCTTGCGTTTCTGTCTAAATTTTCGAATTAAGAAGCGGCTTACTTTTGTTGACTTAGTTCCAGTATTTTTCTGATTTTAAACATTAGAAATGATATTTTACTATTTCACATATGAATTAATTTCTCTTAGATTACCCAACCAATCAAACTGCCTTGATTTCCACATTTTGCAAATAACCCCATTTTTTTATCTTTGACTTAATTGCAAAAATGTCAAAATTAGATGCTTTGATTCGTTGGGTACGGAGGTATAGAAAAATTTATGGACAGATGATTTGATCTCACTTTGAAGCATCTGTAACAAAAAAGAAAATTTTCCACCTTTCTTTGGAGTAATTTGAGTCCAAACATTTTATGATACTTCATAAGTTGATGAAATAGGGAGTTTACACATAGTAACAAACAAGTTGTCAAGTTCTCCTAGATTTTTTTTTTTTTTTTTTTTTCAGATTAATTTAGTGATAAATTTCAGTAAAACTGCCACATAATATGCATCAACATTTCTAGCTACCACATTGGCTCTTCTGTTTTCTTTACTCCGACAATTAAGGGTGAGCATTCGGTTGGTTTGGTTTGTCCGATGATGGAATTTGTCAAACCAAACTAAAACCAATAAAAATGAAAACCTTACCAAACCAACCAAATTAAGTTTGGTTGGTTCGGTTGGTTATCCGATTAAACCGAACTAAAAATATTTTACATTTTGTGTTTGGAATATTCACTATAACTTAAAATAAATTATAAATAAATTATTAGAGTATTATTATTATTTATGATTTTTATGCTTTCTAATATTAATTTTGACACATAGGTGATGATTAAACTTTACTTAAATAATTAAACTAACGTAAAATATTCATTATAATATCGATAATTCTGAAAATATAATAAAAGTTCGGTTAATTTGGTTGAACCGATAACCGAACTAAATAGTATTTCGGGCCGATTACAAACCGAATTAATTTCAAAACTGAACCAAACCGACCGAAATAATTTGGTTCGGTTGGTTTATTTGGTTTAACCAAATAATGCTCACCCCTACCGATAATACATTACACATTAGAACCTTTTGCCATGGTTTCATTTCTTAGCATTATATCATACATGAACATATGTTATCATGTTAGCACTGTTCTGAGCAATATTCTGTAAGAAAAACTCATTTCACAAAGCAATATGATTTCTAAAGTTAAATAACGATTCAGAACTTACATAAAAAGCAACCAAACATCAAATACTAGACCACTATTAATCACCCGAATGTAGCCAAAACATGAATGAAATATATCGTATACATTGTTAATTCAATCAGCATTTACATTCAAGTTTGCTATATTTTACATGTAAAATAGCTTTAACCGTGACAATAACAAGTAAAGGCTAGAACAAACAAAAACAATCTCAAGTACAATTCTCACTTAAATGGGAACATAATGCCTACCAACAAAAGTAACCATCATACGAGACATCTTTGATTACATTTTATACTAGGAAAGAATTTGTGCTTGCATATGCTCATGCTTTTCGTTCTCCGTCATTCACTCCCTATGCAATTGCTCCTCAAATTTGGTTCGTTGTCGCTCATCTCTCTCTCTCTCTTTATGTTCATGTTTATGTCTTTCAGTCGCCTTCTATCTAGATTTAAGTTGTTCATGTTTTATCTCTTCCCGTAGCTCTTTGACAATTTTCTCATTTTTCTCCATTTTTTTCTTTATCTGAGTTGCTTCATCGTTATCTACCATTATAAAAGATGAAGTTAAAAGTGCCTAAATAAATTTCAAACAATATTATATTCTTTAACAAGATAAAATCAGTTTTTAACACATGGACATGGACTTAAATAATTGTAAACATTGTGTAATGTCTTATTCTATTTTAGGAATTTTTATTTTTTGAAAGGGATTGCACTTTGTCTATGATGAAGTTTTAAGAAGATTCTTCCATGGTTGATTCCTGAACAATTTCGGCTAAGCTTACCAGACAACCACTTATTACATTATTTTTCTGAACCATTTTAGCATAGCTACCATTTCTTATGCAGATTTTGCAAAGGGAAAGGTAACAAAGTTAAAGACAACAACAAAGAAATGGAAGCACCAATAACATAACTATTTTTGAACTAAGAAATCGTGGAGCATTCGAACTTGTGTCTTCTTTAAAGTATACTAAATCAATGAGAGTGCGATATTTAAGTTCCAAAAATTAGGAGAAAAATACGAAAACGCTATATAGGATGAGTCTTAATAACACAACAAGATCAAATTTTGAAGAATATAAAAGCAAAATACTTGCTTTATCATTCTAATGAAATCTGAAAACCCATGTGGTCAAATAAAAAAAGGTAATAGACATCATAGGGACGGATATTCATGTGTGTATTTTCTTACGAGAGCTATGTTTTCTGGATTTATAACGGATGTTATAGGAATACATGCTGTATTTAGAGAATTTGTCTATGGACTAGTGATTCCTACTGGCCCTTTTGGAGAAGCTCTGGTGGATAAATTGGTAGATTTTGTGAATGGGTTGATGTTGCCTTTATATTTTTCCACTAGTGGATTGAAAGCAAATATAATGAAGATTAAGGATCCTTTTACTACAACAATGCTTGTGCTCATGTTCCTGCTTGCTAATGAGGGAAAGACCATGGGAACCGTTCTTGTGGCTTTTTCTATAGTATGCCTTTTAAGGAAGGTTTATCTCTGGTGTTTCTAATGAGTACTAAAGGTCTGGTCGAGATGATCATACTTAATATTGGAAGGGATAAACGGATAAGGAAATATATTCCATTATGTTCCATCTTTTTTTATGGATATATGGATGAGTGTCTAGTGCCAGTGTTGGAAAAGATTCAAATATTATTAAGAAGTGCTAAATTCATGTTGCAGTGTATAGAATAATAAAAAATAAGGATTTGGATGAATTTACCAAATGATAGAAGAATAAACTTACCTATTAATCACTGATGAATCTCTTTAATCAAATTATCTAAAGTATACAAAAATCACCTGAAATATATCAACATCAAAAACAAATTTACACTGACGTCAACAGACTTGCAGAAAAAAGCACTGATACTTGGTCATAGGTACCGCCTGACTTTTAGTTGGTGTTTTTATAAGAGGAACATGCACACCCTACGAATGCTTAAGATGATTATAATTTTGAAAATCATTGTGATAATCATATTTTACTAATACCGATATGTTAACGCTATCTACCATTAAGATAAATTTCTTATGTTCGTACAATCCATTCTTGATTAGAGTCCAACTTATTACAAGTGTTGGATGAAGAATCATTTGAGTTATTTTCTTCTATATTATGGATAGACTTCGACCTGGATGATGAATCATTTGTGTTATTTTCTTCTATATCATGGATAGACTTCAAGAATTATCAGATTATACTTGTAAATTAAAATCAATAATTTTCTCCCATAATAATAAAATTCTTAAGTACTATGTTTATGACAGTTCAAATGATGATAACTCATTTGCTAAAACACATGCTTCAAGGTTTTATATGTCCTGAAATTCAAAAGAGCCTAGTATATCGAAACAAGAAAAATTAAAGAGCATTTTCACTTAAAAGATGAAAGTCACATATAGCAAAAGTCTCTGAAATTGCTAAAAAAAACATCATGTCCAGGACCATTTTAAAGTGATATATTTATTCCCATATAGGTAAGTTTTCTACACCATACCCATAGAGATGCTTTCTTATGTTTTGGCATTATGAAAACGCAGAAGATAAACTTCTATAATTGTAGGTGAAATCAAGTATAAAAAAACTCAAATAAATCAATTAGACAAGAATAATAAAAAGTAACATACTTGAAATCAATACAAAACGATTTTATTCTATGATCTGAAATGAAAAAACGAAAATCAAAACAATAATAAAGAAACCTAAATCAAGCAACCAGTAAGAAAGATAAAAATTAATTACATACCACAAATTTAAGAGATATTTTGCTGGATCTAAAACAAATAAAAATCAGAAAATATATGAAGAAAAACAAGTCAATTAATTGATGACAATATAATTAGTGAATACTAGCTTCATACTCACGCAAGGAAAAGTTCTTCTGTGTGCTGCTAGTCGAGCTTAGCATAGTGACTAGATCGCGAAAACCCTGGCTAGGGTTTTGGTAGCTCTTGAATGAGAAAGAATCGAAAAAAATCGAAGAAGAAATGGAAACGAATAAGAAAGGGCATCGACTGTGAAAACTAAAATGCTTATTCGCCCGACTCTAACAGGCTAAGGCCGAGTAAATCAAGTACATTAAACATTTTTAGCCTCTCAGTTATCAATTGTTCGTATCTTGATCTCTACATCCACATTGTGTTGTAAAAATCATTCCAATTGTACGGTCTATCCTAATTATGTAATTTTGATTTTGATAGGATACCGAAATAGTAAATAGTAGCATATCACCGAATAGACTACACATAATTTTGAAAACTGAGCTTGTAACTCAGCAAAATTTAAGGCATTATTGACAATGGATTCCTACTCTTTAAATTTACATTTGTAGATCAAATCGTGACATAAGCTATTAAGCGTGACTCAACGGTAGCTTGATTGTTATTTTAGGTAATTGCTGATATTCAAATGAAATAACACTATTTTTTTCAGGTAAACGAAAGAGTTTATAATGGTTATTTGGGATAGAAACAGATTATAGCACCATAGGCAAGGTATGATTATTGACATAAAAATTACTTACTATTTAGACTATTTCATGTTTTTTTAATATTCTGTTAGCTTCTATTTTCTGAAAATAATTGAACTTTGTAGGCACGTGTGTTGGCTGTTGTGACTTGAGAGTTCTCAATACTTGTTTAATTTGACTTTGGCAATGCAATCAAAGGCATTTTCACATGATTTTCTTTATTGAGTGAAAAGGTAAAGTAAGGTGGATTCATCTCAATTCTAATTTAAGGTTTATCCTAACTTAAACTAGTCAATACTGTCTAAGACAAACTATCTCAGTTTGAAATTACATTCGTTAATGAATATTATCTGAGACATGCTATCTCAGTATGACAATACTTGCTGCATATACATCAACCGAGTTCATAGTTTTCTGATCATAATATATTTTACATGGATACTTTATAAACTTTAGACACTAATGAAGAAAAATAACTACATTTCCAATTTTTGGTCTAATGTTTTCTAATTTTTGTTGTTTTGGTGGTATGTTAATTAAGTTTCTTGCACTTTAAGATATTTTGTATGGTTTCACTGATTTGTTTTGTTTGCAACTTTAGCACTTATAAAGCATGGCAAATACATTCGTGCTTTGTGTATTTGCGACTTAGTTTTTGAAACCGAGTTATGCAACTTAGTTTTCGAAAATGAGTTGCAACTCAGTTTTAAAAACTGAGTTCACAACTCAGTTTTGAAAACCTAAAGCATTATTGACGGTGGACTTAGCATGACCAAAGCTATATGTTTTCCTATTTATTATTGTACTCAGCAAAAGCATATCTATTTATGAGTGATCTTTAAGCTATTTACTTGATTGGTGGATTTGCCATTGGAAGGATTGGTTTTTTAATTTGTTGATGCATGTATGTATGTATCACCTCAGTGAAAAATGTTCCATTGCAACTTGTTATTTCTTATATATATATGTATGTATGTATATGTATATATACAATGAGTACATTTATATTTTGTCGGCACTCGTGGAGGAGAAATAAAACATAGTTTGGAATGTAATGGCAACGGGAAAGCAAAAACAAGTGACATTAACAATGATCTTATCTCTAAAGTTTTTGGAATGTGACGAGTACATTTATATTTTACAATTTGGACATGATATTATGGTACTTTGAAATCGAAAGCATGTAGCTCATATTTGAGTATTATGTAAATGTGACATTGTTGACTTTGAGATATGGAAGTGCACAAAATCTTATATTGAATCGATATGTTAAATTATGTATATGATATGAAAATCATAAAAATATGTTATATTCATTTGTTTTGAGAATTTTAATATTAATTGTGCAAAAAATAGAAAAGAACTTAATTTTGAACTGTGATGCATATAAATGTTACCAATTTATATATGGCAACATTTATAAGCGGCAGTAGGAGTATGATACTAACATTTATAAGTGTTACTATATTTTATAGTTTCAACATTTATAAGTGCTAGCAATGAATATGTCTGTAACACTTACAAGTGTTACAACATCTCCTGGTTCTCACATTTATAAGCGTTATCTATTAGTCTATTTGTAACACTTATAAGTGTTACAGTATCTTATGGTTCTAACAATTATGAGTGTTAGCAATTAATCTGTTTGTAACACTTACAAGTGTTACCAATTTGGCTGGAAAATTCCCCACAGGCCATTAGTCACACTTAAGAAGTGTTACAGAAATTATTTGTAAAACTTATGCTCGTTGGGAATTCCCTATTTTGGTGTAGTGTAATACACGTGTATGTTATAATTGATTGTGTGATAAAATTCACTTAGACATAATTTGATGAGTTTATGCTGCCAAATATAGGAAATAGGTTTCATTTAAACTTGTGTAATGTTCATTCATTAGAACTTTGTTATTCTGACTCCGCTGCCTCTTAACAACATAGGTTAATAGGTGAGAACGCTTGATTAATGACGCAATGAAGATTTGAGCTTGGCATTGGAGATCTTATCTTAATTTATTTTTGTCTAGCATTTATCTGTGTTTATGAGATATTATTAATGTATCTTGTTATGACATTTGGAAATTCTGATGTAATCGACATTATTATGGTTTTTATGAATATGATACATTTATTTTGGTCAATATTTCTTGTCCCATCCGTTGTGAGATTCTGATTTCGCTTGTAGTTTGGCCCTGTTATTTATTTCTTATAAAAACCAATGACTTGCTTATATTGGCTCTAAGTTGCGATATGTCTTTCTTTGGGTTGGGATTTAGGCCATTTCGAGCAGGTTGTTCCCCCTCATAATCGTCTTCGTCATTGTGCGATAGAGCATGGCTGCTTTACTCCAGTTGGTAAAATTGCCAGATGGCACTAGTTTAAGTGGAAAGACCCCCGAATCATATTTTGAAGGTCTTAGGTTCAATCATTCTGACCACCAGAATGAGTTTTCTACTGAAATTAAAACTACTTTTGTTAAATAAAAAAGTAGTTGATATTGATAAAATATCCCTTATAGATCAATATGCGATATTTGAAAATATAAGAATGAATTCTGGATAATAATGGAGAAAATACCAATCTATTTTTTGAAAATTAGACTAGCCATAGTAATAATATAAAAATAATGTTAATATTTTTCTTTTTATTTACTTTACATAATTATTAGATTTTTCGGCAATATTTTCTACATAAAGAATACACATATAATATAACATAGGCTAGTTCTATTCATGCACCAAAAATCACTTAACATACACCTTAATTTTTCTATAAATATTTATTACTAAATTACCCATTTCGAATAGTTTCTTTTTCCAAACTTTTGCATGTAATCAGTCAAATTAACTTTAAAGTACAAAAATTTGATGTAGACTAGATATGCTAATCAAAATGTTAATGAATTATTTCATCATGGAATCTGAAATTTCAATTTACAAAACATTTTGAAATAATGCTCTAATTCAGAAGTGTTAAATCTTTTTATATAAATTTAGAACAATTTTATTGAACTTGGATTTTTTTTGAAAAGTTTATAAAAATAACAATATTAATGCACGAACTAGTTCATTCTATTAGTTTTGTTCTCAAATTATTTCCTTTGGTTTTCGTTGAAACTTCCGTTAATGACGATTAGGCCCTCATCCTCTCGCTTTCCCTTTCTTCATTTTCCCTTACGCTTGCAATTTCTCTCCCCTTCCATTCTTATAGATTCGTCAGATCTCCATTCCTTCTCCATATCCGCCTTGGTTTTGCCTGCGTGTTCTTTTTCACCAAGCCCTTAATCTCAGATCCAATTTTCATATCTAGATTCCATCATCCCGAACCCCTTTTTTCAACGTCCCTACTTCCCTGCTTCTCTCCTATTTCCCATTTCAACTACATCCCTTCGCTACCTAGTGCAGAGTCCCTACCAGGTTTCTTCAAACTTCAAGACTTTTCCTGCGCGTTTAAGATTTCACGACTTCCCTTCCAGCCACTTTGTTCGTCGACGAATATTCTATGAATTAGAATACCGTCGCGATGTATAATAAACCGCAAGCGCACGGCGTACAATTATTAGTATGTGGCGAATACGAGTCGAGCCGCAGGGAAAGAAATAATTCTAGATTTTACTCAATCAAATTAAACCAAATTCAAGTGAAGTTTTAACTAATAAAAGCTAATGAAGACTATAAACTAAGTTGAGAACTGAATATGAAATGAAAACAATTTAGAGGCAAATCAACTCTCACATTTATCTAAGTTATCAAAAATACAATTTATGTTCTCCATTAGTGATATAAATGCAATATTTAAACCACTTATGATTCTCATGAAAATGGAACTAAAGCAAAACTATTCTAAGTATGGCCTATGAATTATTAACTAAAACTATAGACCATCAAATTTTGTTCTTACTTTCATTTTAAAATCAATAACCACTTAGCAAATATTGATGTAATTTGTGTTTACATTGACTAAGCATAGCCTATTTTGTTGTCAACAAACATAGACT
Organism: Allium sativum; assembly: GCA_030737875.1. Taxonomy (NCBI): domain Eukaryota; kingdom Viridiplantae; phylum Streptophyta; class Magnoliopsida; order Asparagales; family Amaryllidaceae; genus Allium; species Allium sativum. The sequence continues at coordinate 710,082,482 of CM060924.1, read as the reverse complement.
ATCAAAACCATTTGTATAAACTTACATCAACATTCACTAACATGAAACACAAATTAAAGATCACAAATCATACAAATGTTGAACTTACATAAAGTTAGAGAGCATCATTACCCCTAAATCAAGGGATTAGCCACTCATATATGTTATCATATCAACACATGTAAGTTTTAACATTAGAAAATAATGCAAAATGAAAGAAAAACTAAGTAGAACAAGAATAGAACTAAACTAAGAACGTAAAGTAAATCTAAGCTATGAGCATAAAGTAAATGAACATGAAAGCAAATCTAAGCTATGAACATGAATGTTAATCTAAGCTATGAATATGAAAGTAAAGAGCATAGTAATTAAATTGCATTAAAATAAAGAAGTTACATATAGAAAATGGCTAAGTAGCCATGAAAATACAAGAGAGTTTGTGCTCCTCTCAACTAAACTAAATAAGGGGATTAAAGAGAGGAGATTCGGGCCGTATTTACATTACATAAAGGGGTATATATACATGTCCTAACCCTAAAACCCTAATTACATTTGTTGGGGACTACCAAAAGTACCCCCTTTCATAAAGCTACAATTTTGTTTCCATCCACTAATGAGTCATGTAAATTACATGAGGCCTTTAATTGTTTCCATAAGCCAACACATTAGCCACGAATAGCTCCATTAAAGAAAGAGGGAGAGTGGGTGGGGTCCTCTACTAAATAGTGTATGAATTAATTCCATCTCATAGTTCTTTGTCTTCATATTGTGCATGCATATCTCATGTAGTCCAATTGTATTTGTAGCACATTTCTTATAAAACAACATGAAAAATGAACAAGTAAATATTTTCAAAATAAATACATGCACAAATGATCATAATACCACAATATGAAGATGAATGTATGATTATTTAAGAATTTTGGGTTTTTTTTGGTTAAAACATGTAAAAATAGCCAATTATGTTATTTATTTAATTAAAACAAGAATAAATGTTTGAATATACATGTGCATATTTACGTGCACATCAAATGCCCCCACACTTATCTTTTTATTCGTCCTCGAATAAAGAAAAAAATCTAAGATAAATCTGTTTTCGTAGGGAGCACGATTGCATTGAGCGTATGCAACAAGCCTTTAAACCTCTAGGTGTCCCCAATAGGACGAGTGTTGTCTCATCATGGTTTTCAGCGAGTACTACCCACAAAATCCAAAAGTTGAACATAAAAAATATTTACAAAATGCAAGATTAGAAAATATTTATAAGACGAATGCAAGCTTTTAAAGGAATATTTACAAATAGGGGTGTAAATCGGTCGGACCGGACCGGACGGAGGTGTGTTCAGTTTCTGTCCTAAAAAAATTCGAACCGAACACGGATCGGACGAAAATTTCTCTCGGACAAATTATGTTGTCATAATTCATGTCCTAAATAAAATCGGTCAAACACAGACATATCTTTTTCGGAGTCGGACACGAACGGACCCAGTCGGACAGATCTTTTTGTATCATATTTTATACATTTTATAAGAATTTTTCTCAACTTTATATCAAATGATAAGGAACTCGAACGAATTCGAATGAACATGGACTGCACGTGATTCTTTTTCGGACAAATTTTATTGTCCTAACTCGTGTCCTAAATGAAAATCAAACGAACTCAAACGGACGTATTTCGGTCACGGACACGAGCGGACGTCGGACGTTCGTACAAAATTTACAGCCCTATTTACAAATGGATAATTTACTTTTAAATATTGCATGAATAAGTAACACAAATTTGGGTCGTCACTATGAAATTTGAGTTCGTTACTAATCAAAACTTCAAACAAAAGTCATGTTATCGTCACAAACTCCTCCAGCTTGGCCAGTTGTTTTGGTAGAAACATAGTGCAAATATGAAATGAATTCTGTAATCGATATCAACAGTCGTATAACGGCATCTCAACATTCCTTTTGTTAAGACCGACGCTTGGTGGATTGTGCAGACCGACGCTGACTTTGTCAACAAGATGTTGGTAATCCTTAGGTGTCCAACTCATAAAATGAGATCAAGATATACCGATGTTGACATTGTCAACAAGGTGTCAGAAAGAGCTTGGCGGATTTGCACACCAACGCGAGATGCACTAGCAATGTAGGATACCCTTGGATTATTAATATATACATACATTCTTTTTTTTTCTTCTTCTTTTTTTTACATAAGAGAGAGAGTTAAGCGAGGATATCTTAGCACACCTTCACTTAAAAGACCTTAAATGTTATCGCAAGTAGTCAAACTCAACCATTCATTTAATCGGATTACAATTCAGAAAACATTTCATACTCATCACCTACGAATTTCCCAATATACCAGTTACACCAGATTTGCTCATAATTCAAAATTTCCTTTTGTTATCCGCTAAGAGAAGTGAATCTCCAAATATTTTAATTGAACGACCAAAATTGTAAGCTAACTACATCATGTCTTATTTAAAAGTAAATAGAAATGCAAAATTCCTTTTTTTTTTTTCCTTTTTTTTAAAGAAGAAGTAAAAAATGCAAAAAGAAAAAGCGAAAAAAATGCAATCTTAAACTATGCAAAACAAAATGAAAATGAATCTTCCCCCACACTTGATTTCGACTGTGTCCCCATAGTCAATGCATGGAACAATGAGTGAACGGAAGAGAAATATTTACATATGTACAAAAGAGGGTTAGTGCGACTTACCAAATGTGCGTGCAGAAAATATACAGTCATTGAATAGATGAACCGGTCCACGATGGACCAATGGATCAGCCTCATTAAGATTATGAGACACAACTTAAGCACAAAAAACCAAATCATGAAGGTTTGTATATTACATGTCAGATTTGGAAAAACAGATTTTGTTTTTTCATAAGTTTGAGTTGCTAATCTTAAAATTTTGAGCTTACAATTGATCCTAAAATCGAATTGAATTTCTGTAGCAACTAAAGAGAGGTCATCAAGTCGGAGTTCAATAAAAGTTTCAAAAACAAAGTTTGATTTATTTATTCAGATGATGTATAAATTGAGAGACGTAAGCATCACTCTCACCCCCACACTTTTTTTAAGAAAAATTGTTTGGTTTTGCTTTGATATTTGAAATTTTGTTAACTAAAGGTTCATTCGCAAACCTAAAATCAAAACCAAACAAATGAATTTTCTGTAAATTTCGAAATTGTGTTTTCTCAAAAACAGTGTTATTCCAGAAAGAGTTCATATACTGCATAAATTTATCATTGAAAAACAAGTGATCATAGTGAGGTTCAGTTGAAACAATTAAGTTGCAAGGAGTTTAAACAGTTTTTGAAAAATCCTCATTATGTTCAAGATCAATTTCAGCAGTTTCGTTGTTTTCAACCTAAAGAATTTCAAAGTTTTCAAATGATTCATTTTCAATTTCAGACCCAACAACATTATCGTCAATCAGTTCAAGAAGTTTTCGCTTATCAAAGTCGTCCTCACCTAAGCATTTGATAACAACTTCATCATTTTTATCATGTTGACCATCTAAAGTTGCTAAATTTTCAAAATTTTCAGAATCTGAGAAGGGAAGATCAAATTGAAGATTGACGCCTTCATTTTCAAGAGAATTTATATTCAAATCAATTACAGAGTTTACAACAACTTCATTAAGATTTTCATTAATTTCAAAAGTTGTTAGTTGAAAATCGTCGATTGTGGTAAAAGGTGAATTATCATTTGACTCATCACATGTTGAAATTTGATTATTTTGTTTTGCACGAAAATTAAAGTAGTCTTGAAATAACAAATTCATGTAATTATCGTGAATTTCATTCATTTTCTCAACAAAATCAATTTTATAATTGTCTACATGAGAATTTTCAATTTGAAATTGTTGAGAACAAAATTTTTCAGTTGCACCACAATTGAAATTATTTTCATTTCCAAAATCATATGTAAAGTGATTCACATTTCCATTTTGAATTTGAAATTCATTTTGGATATCGAAATTGATTTGGCTGGGGTTATAATAAAAATTTCTTGTATTTGGAAGTAAATTCGAATTTTGATTATTTTGAAAACTTTGACTTGAATTGTTGCACATTACTTCAATTAATCTTTGTCTTGATTCATTAAATTTTTGACTTTCTTCAAGTAGAGATTGAATACTTATTTCAAGACTTGAGGGTTGATCATCAGTTTGAAAATTTGGTGGTGTAAAATCCAAATTATTCGTACAATAGTTGTTATTAAAATATCCATATGAATTTGGTGTAAAATTATATGAATTATATTGATTTTCACAACTATCGTAAAATTCATGAGGATAAGGAAATTGGGACATTTTTAAGAAGCTCTTAAAAAAGATGTTAAAATTAACAAATTCGGATTATATGAATACAAATCCAAGCCAGGTTCGGACAGGGGTTATCAGTGTGCCACGAATCACCATAGAAATACGACTGAAGGTTTAAGAACCTGTTTGAGTTCTAGACTCTACAATTCCTTAGACACCTCAGAGAGTATCAATCCTAATTGTTAACTTAACGAAATTATTTTTCCTGTGAGCTTTTGGGGAATTATCGATTTGATTTCAAAAATAATTTATTCCACGTTTGTTTTAAAATTTCCAGCCACACATTAACAAGCAAAATAATCCATCACAGACAGTCACAGAATAATAAACTGCAGAAATAAAAATTTTAAAAGCAAGCCGCGACCCCTGCAGAAGATTTTTACAAGCAATGTCTAATTTTTTTTATTTACAGCTGCAGTTCCTGTAGAGTTTAGAAAATTCTCACCTAGATCAGCAGCCCGTCCAGTACAACTGAGTAGCGCTAGCACGTTCACACCCCACTTGGTGTCCAACCGCTCCAACCGTCTTGAATCGTCCGCAGATTTATTGTTGTCCTCTGATTTGCTTATTTGTTTGCTTGTTCCTTCCTTTGGCCTTCGATTTGATGATTTTTTTTCTGTTTGAAAATTTCACCTTTTTTTTGAAAAGAAATAAAACAAACAAAAGATGGAAAACTAAATTGAAATTAAAACAAAACTAAACTACAAAAGAAATACAAGAAAATTAAGACACCATTTTTTTTTTGAAAAGAAACCAAAATAAAAGAAAGTTAAAACCTAACTAAATAAAAATAAAACAATAGAAAATTAAATATGAACTAGAAACTAAAACACAGAAAGAAGCCCAAGCGAACAAGGTCCAAAACGTTTAATTGTAAACTTCCAGACTTCCATGTTTCAAGTACCACTACCCCAATTAAAATGGGTGTTGTTATTGACACTCCATTTTTGGATAAGGGGTGTTCAATTTTAAGGGGACTCCGTAACAAAATAGAGTTACTAAGGGGTATCTTACTGTTAGATAACTGGTTCCAAAATAACCTTCGTTATTAACATTTGGTTATAAAAAATACACAGTAAAAAGTCAAAAACTGCGTGCGATTAGGGTATCAACATTGCCCACTTTTCTTAGCAAGTGATGTAGTTCGAAAGAGGCAGTGCTCCATCACAATGGTTCGGTACAAGAAAACGCAGAGGAAGATGACTGAAAGCATATTCAAGGAGCTAAGGTACGTGAGTTGATTCAAATTTGGGGTTAATAACTTAGGGTTACGATACCGTGTTTTTCTGTTCAATTTGAAGCTCGTTATGGATTCTGTACAAATGGATAGTGATTAGGGTTACGAAATGTTTTGTTGTTGAAGATTGGAAAAACGACAATTGTTTGCTGATGGAGAAGATGGATTTTGCTGTGCTATTTGGGCTTTCAAACATAATCTCCACAAACTACAACATAGATCTTATAAGAAAAGGGCGGCATAGTTGCTTCAATTAGGCAAGTTAGACATTGCTCAATCCTTTTTTTTAAATCTAATGTCAATAAAGTGCTTGTGGGACAGAGAGTCTCACAGATGAAGTATAGTAATTGGGCTTAAACCTTTTCGACCACCATCTTCTAAGCATGGTTGAATCAATAATATTTTATGGTAGAGTTGCAAGGTTACTGTGTATAACTAACTAATAACAGGTATATAAGCTAGAAAGCATATATGTGTATACTGCTTCAAGTGGATGCTGGCTAAACTAGTACAAGACAGGAAGGCATATTTAAGGTTCTTAGTATAGTATCATATTGTTTAGATTAAATAATATGTTATCTATTGAGAATGACTATATCTGAAGAGTTACTCATTGCCTCAGTTTATATTAGATAATCCTCTTAGGTAGTGTTTTGATACTTTTGACCACAGTTTTAACTCATCCACTCATGTACAAAATTTTGGCTAAGATTACTTTTTGATTGAAGCTAGCTACCATTTACATTGCTATGCAAATCATTATTGTAATACTTGCTATTGTTTCTGATATACGGGTGAATATTGTGAAATGATATAGGTAATTTTTAAAAGGTGTAACAATATTTCCTTTAGTATAAAAAAAATTGATGTGTCCTTTATGATTTGTTACTTTGTTTTTTCTTTCCAGTCTCTTGTGTTCAGTGGGCTTTATGTCATAATTAAAATTAATTATAAAATGACATGGCCTTTTAATTTTTGGACACGAATATATTGTGGGAATAATATTCCTCGGATAGTTATTTTGATAAAATGGAATCATGTTTATGTTTCTTTCATATTTTCCAGATTTTGCATTTCTTAGTATATTTGCATGTAACAATTGGTTCATCAACCATTGATAGATCATGACTCTTCATTAGAAGAGACTATCCTTATAAACCTCCTAATAATCATTAATGATGAATTTGATCGCATTGCTTCTAATACTGATACTAGAAATATACAGATCAAAGATGAAGCTTTACATTTTTATCTGTTGTAAGTTCTTTTACATCTTCAATACACTCTCTGATATTTATGGCAAAAGAAGTAGTCGTTACTCACACTTAATTAGTTACTAGAATTGCAGAAATTTGCTAGTAGGAATAAACATTGAAGTCTTATTATTTAAGATCACAAGTCTAATTAGAGTATGAGATGTGGAAAATTTGTTGCTGTCTGCAGTAATGTGCAGTGCAAAGGTGAATAAACTTATCATAGTAATGTGCAGTGCAAATGAGATTGGCAAGTGTATGAAATTCCAGTATTACATATTTTACAAATTTTTCTTGCTTTCATATTTGTTGTGTACTATGTTTTGAAATTCTGGAATAATTTTCCTCCTGTTATCAAGTGTATGAAATAATTTGCATGTTTAGTACATTTGGGTTTTCTGATATCCGCTTTTCAAAAGAAGACTTATATTACACAATAATGGTTAGTTTTGCGCAAAAGCAATTATAATTCACTTTGCTGATTTTTTTACACTTCCAGTTTGGTGTAAATTTGCGAGTCTCCACCTGTTAAAATTCACATTTTTCTGTGGTTTCCTACCCTTTTTTTAATTTGTTTTGTGCACTTTGTAACTAATATTTACTTTGCTTTTTTCGTACTTGCAGTACACAAAGTGCACCTGCGGTTGGTCGTGTGCCTCCCACGGCATCAAACCGATGGAAATTAGCTTTGGAAAGACAGAAAATGTTGCAACAGCAAAAGGGAAAGATAATAGCAGGAACTGGAATTGAAGATAGTGAGAATGAGGAAAGTTCAAGTCACAGTTATGACGAGGCCGAGGAAGATGTCAACGGCCAAGTTGATGAAGACGATGAGGGTAATGTAGGTGAGGAGGGTGATAATGGTGATGAGGAGGATGGTAACGGTGAAGAAGAGGCCGATGATGAGGATGATAACGCTGATGATGAGGATGGTAACGCTAATGACGAAGATGATAATGTAGATGAGGAGGGAGATGAAGGAAAACAAAGTAATGATGATGAATCAGGTACGGATGAAGAATATATTGTTGAAGACGAAAGACCGAGAAGTAGTAGTAAAAAGAAGTCTCGAAAGAGAGCAAATATTGTCCAATCCGAATGCGAAGAGAGTCAAGAGGAGTTGGCGACTAAAGTGGAATTGAGAAGTAAAAAGAAGATTGGTAAACGAGCGAGGAAGGAAACATCACCTCAACCATCGGAAGTTGAAGATCAATCATCATTATTGTTTGCATTCAAAGACCATATCGCTAATAAAATATGAAACTCGACTGTAAGTTTTTTAAATTTCATATATATACATGAGATATTAAAATATTATGTATGTATATTTATTATTGTATTTGTATCACATAGAAATCACGGGGAGAAAGTAGAATCATAAAAGTTCACAGCCATGTTGGTACACAAAGATTGTGGGACTATAGAAACGAATGTTCGTTTGTACAAAATGTGGTAGTTCAGTCTGGATTACATTGACTAGTGCTGCATGCTCACGAAAAACGCGATAAAGTTCTTATCAATGCATTTGTGGAAAGGTTCTATCCAGAAACAAACACTTTCCATCTTCCATTTGGAGAAATGGGAATAACACTCGATGAAGTTGTGCACATTACCAGCCTTCCAGCTGAAGGAAGAGTTGTCACAGGATCACTTGGGGGGGTCAAGAGGGATTACCTACCACGATGTGTATAAGCTATTGGATGAGTGTCTAGGGATTGACAAACCTACTGCTGTTCTTGTGTTAGCGGGTGATAAGAAAATTAGGTTGGAATGGTTATGAACTCAATATGAAGGATCAAAGGAGTCGGATGATGATGAACGAAAGATACATTGTTCTACAGCTTTCCTTCTTTATACGATTGGTTGTTTAGTTTGCTACGACTAGTCTGGTAATAAAGTGTTTACTCATTTTCTTCAATGTCTTAAGGATTTAAAAGAAGTCGGCAATTATTCGTGGGCAACTGCATGCTCTAGGTCAAGCTAGTCGGAAAGATGTACACCAAATGACTGGTTGGATGACGTTACTACATGTACTTACTTTATGCAGTCATAATACATATAAAGCATGTATTGTAATCGTAGACATATTTATTTGTGTCATTGTTATAGGTGTGGATATATGAGCATTTTTCAGTTCTCCGACGACATAATCGTTATGTTGGTGTAGACGATGGTGAAGTTAGAGCAGCTTTCTATTTTGCAAAGGAAATGAGTACACAGTTAGCATTAGATTTGGTTACACTTAGAGAGACAATTGATGACCTTCAAATAAGTGACGTTACATGGGATTATTTTAAAGAGAAGCGACAGTTGTACCATTTTCAGGAATGTTCGCTTTACAACGGTCCTATTATTTGCTTTGAAACTGAACAATTATATCTCCCCTAACAATTTCTCCGTCAGTTTAGATTTGTTCAACCTATACCGACGACTCCATTCATGCTAAACAAGAAGAAGTACAAGTCATGGTCGCGAGGGTTCAAGGCTACATACAATTATGCAGGGGAATTCGGATGGTCTGAATGGCGAAATCACCTCTTAAACGACAATTTGACATCAAAAGAGGCTGTTCATCCATGGGAGTGCGATGAAACCTTCATGGATTGGTACAAAAATGCATCTCATCCACTTGTTGCAAATCCAAAGAATAGAATAACGGTGCCTGTGAATGCAAATGACCATAGATCGCTTCTTGTTCGCATTGTAAGTATGATCCTGCTTGTTGTTTGCTAATGTAGTCTTGGACATATTGCTACTATGTTACATTAATTTTATTTTATAAATTTTCAGAAACGCCGATTAGGACACATTGCTAATTTTATCCGATCTTGTGCCCCCAATGAGTCACTTGCTCAAGTATCAGAACAGGTTGAAAAAAATTGAGGAACCAGAACCGTCAGCGCTGTTTGAGGAGAACATGGAAGTTGAACAAGATGATGAAGTTCCGAAAGCGAACACTGGCAGAGGAAAAGGAAGGCGTAGGAAGAATGTTAAAGTTTTGAACAAGCAAGTTGCTAATAAGAAAAAGAAGATTTGACATAGTGGATGATTCGATATATTTGTGGGGTTTGCTTCAATGTTTATTTTGGTGTATTATTTTTGTACATTTGATGGTAGTTGCTACAGAACTTATGTTATGCATTTGGTGTTGTAATGCTATTTGTATGCTACGGTATGGAATGATATAGTATGGTATTATATTAGATGATATGAATTTTATATATATATATATATATATATAAAAAAAATTCAGGTGTTGTAGTGCTATGATGTTGAACTTTGTTGTGTTAACTGTACTGTTGTGGAAAATATATATATATATTGTGTTATAGGTATAAGATATTGAGCTTTCATGTGCTATGATATTTTGTTGTAGTGGAGCTTTTTGATCTTACAGAAGAAATAATTTTTCATCTTCTGTTTCCTTAGGTTTCTAGACTACCAAAAATTTGTATGTCCACTGTTATTTTTGTGTGTTTCTTAGGAAGAGACTGCTGTTAAATATTGATTGCTCCATAAGATATAACTGATAACGAATATTTGTATATATTCATTTACATAGATAATTTCTGGAAATATATGAATACGCTTAATGAATAGTTTTTATTACAAGCTTTAACAATTGAATGGATGCGGTTTTGGTGCATAATTATCAAAAAAAATATTGAATTTTGAAAATATTTGGTTGTATTGCACATCGATTGCTTTACATAGTTAGCAACGATGGATATGCTAAATTACACAAAAAATGTATTTTTCCATTATACATAGAAAGTAACCCAAAAAAAATATATAGAAAGGGATATGCATAATTATCAAAAAAATATAGAAAGGGATATGCATGAAAATAAAATCATAACATAAGTACTCATATGTTTGATTAAGATTGACACATGGTGACATGTTACTTTTCTATAATGATTTTTTGTTATATTCAAAACTGATAATGCTGGAATATGCATTAAGTTATAAGTTATAATAACCGAATGTTGGAATATGCATTAAAGACTCAGTTGATTTTATAAATAAAATCATAACATAGGACGTTGAATCATTTTAAGTCATAAGTTATAAAATATGGGAACCAATAGAAGCTATAATGTCACTTAATCTCATGCACGTATCAAAAGCTCATATGTAAAATGTGGGTCCAAGTAGGTATGACTTTTAGTGGGCTTCAGAGCAATAACAATGGAAGTAGAGATATATGTTTAAACAGTGGGTGTGTGCCGTCTTATATATGTTAAAACGGTGGGGATATGAATGTAAAGTTTCAGGAATTGGATGGTGAATTTTTTCCTGCAAAGTCGACATAACGATGCCGATTATTTTTTATGAAAACGGTACACATAGGTCGATTTAAGATAAGATGAAACACAGTTACTCTCTCCAAAAACACAGCGCAGTTCCACCGATTTTTAAAATTACAACCGATACGTTTCCATCGTTTCTGTACACATTTTAACTTTGTTACAACGGTATATATTAGCCCAAACTTATAGACGGTCATAATTCCGTGCCATTTTAACTTTGTTACAACGACATATATTTGCTATTTAACATATTATTCACCTAGAAAACTGTTTATTTGTCCAAATAATATATTTTCAAACAGTTTCAGGAAAAGACAATGCAACTAAACATAAATTTTCAAACAAGTACTAAACTTGACTCTGTTTAATGCGTAGATAAAGCGACCAAACATCGCTTTTCAAACAAGTAATACATTAAATTTTGTCAAAATAACAGACGTAATACATTAGACAATTAACCATTTACATTGTGCTTAGCTAATTTAAATCTATTTTGCCTTCCTCCTCACGATCTTCCGTCAGGGCTACGTACTTCTTTATTCTTTCTACATATGGTCTTATCCAATCTTCTGCATTGATGTTTTATATTCGCTGAAAATATGAAAACTAAGGTGTAGGTGGCAAAGGAGAGTCAAACTTTAGTTTAATACCAACAAAATGAGAGTTATTTACGTAACCCATAACTATCATCATATCATTGTTTAGCATGCTCGCCCGGACTGTTGTGGGTACAAATGTACAACTCATATGCTCATTTAATAAAACTACAACTGTGCCAAAAGTTTCCGCAATTAAAAATCCAGATTCTGGCATTTGCATCCACTCGCTTAAACCAACCACATTATCACAAGGTATCCTACTGAGCATCTCATTAAATCCACATTCATCCCACATTTTTTGTACATATCCGAATGAAGCAACAAAGTGTAAAGCATCGACTCTCGTACAAATTTGCTTGGATTATCGGTCTTTGACTACGGAGATTCAGTTGCTTAACCACAACCCAATAACCGCAATTTCCATCACTAGGCATGTCTTCTATTTCGATTCCATACGGTCGCATACATTTTGGCATTTGCGACAAATAATTCTCATCCCCTTGATTCATCACGTCCGCCTTATTTTTGACTCCAAGTTTCTTTATGTTTTGACTAACTGGAGTTAGATTTGAGCTACAAGACAAAGAAGCTTCGACATGTTCAAAGTATGAAGGATCTCGTTTAGTCGACTTATCTTTTTTGGAAGGCCTACCTTTTATATGAGCGGCGACTGGTGGTTCTAAAATAGTTGTTGTTTGAGGAAAGACAAGTACTCTTAACTTTTGCTGCAATACAATTCGAACGTTATCCAGAGATTCATCATACATAGCTTTCAAAGCATGTAGTTCGGGAAGGTCTAGAAATTCAATAGTCGCACGATGCAACGTTGGTGGAGTGCACGCTAATTGCTTCCAACAAGGATCTATGACATTTAGAGGAATAAAACCATGTGAATGTCTGAAATCTACAAGCATATGTGCACATGGTAGTCCATTAACTTGCCATAACACGCAACCACAATTTTCTATACTCAGGCCGATATTTGAAATGCTTCTTAATTCATTTTGAAGTAAGTCCAATGCTTTATGAGAAACAAATCCCAACAGTTCCTTAAACATTGGTTCCGTTCGAAATCTATGCATTATCCGGGATGCTCGTTTCAAACGCATGTTCTATCGCTACCAATTCATTCTCACAGCAAAGATGTGCATTTGTCCAACATTGTACAAAACTACTGCAGCGGAGTCAAAATATAATTTCAAACGATGATGTGCACTTTCAACTATGCTTGTCGACACATTGTCATAGTGTTTTATTTTATTTGTCCAAGCCAACACAAACATCTCTTTATATTTATTGAGCCAATTTTTCGTTACATACGTGAATGATTTCTTTTGCTTCCCAGCCCATGCCTCACGAAACGAGTTCAAGTTTCTATGATATTCTTCTTCGGACAATGAATTTATTATATCAACCCAACCATCCCAAAAAAGTTCATACTCCTTTTTTCCTCCCTCATCCTCTAGTAACACCTCTTTATCTCTAATCATCACGCGTTTCTTTTTAATAAAATTATGTTTACAATTTGCTTGAACGTTCTTTGAAATATGCCACGCACAAAGAATGTGTCGAGCCGATGGAAAGACAACAAACACTGCATTTACAAGAGCAATTTCGGCATCTGTGATGATTACTCTTGGAATTTCTTTATCTCGATAACACTTTCTAACGCATTCAAGTGCCCAAATATATGATTCCGTTGTTTCTCGACTGATAAAAGCTAAAGCAACTGTAAAGGATGCTCCGGTTGATGTTTGAGAGACCATATGAAAGCAAGGTAACTTGTATCGATTAGTCTTAAACATGCAGTCCAAAAACAATATTTGATGAAAACATTGTGCAAGAACAACGCATCTAGGATGGCTGAAGAATAACTCAGAAACTTCGTTGGTTGTATCATCAACTCTATGGTACACTGAATAATGATGATTAGTAGCTTCATGAACTGCTGCATAACAGATCTATCTTCCGTTTTCTGGATTTTGAGCTTCGCTTTCACGTTGTAAATTATCCTTATGGTAGATTGGTTCTCCGGACAGTCTATTTTAATAGCTGTTAGAATATTGCGTAGCCTAACACCACTATTTGTCATTGTTTCCATGGTCTTAACTTCAACATCTTTCAACCTCGCCACATATGGATGCCCTGTTAATACATTAGGGAGCATGTGATTGTGTCCTCCATTCTTGACTTTCAACGTCCATCTTCCATCATTACCACAATGCGCGTTTAATTCAAATGGACATCCACACTTCCGGCTTCCCTTTCGTCACCTTTTTTGTTGCGTTTTAGGAACATGGTCCTTTGCCTTATGATTAATGTACTTTCCACTTCATTCACATGCTAGCACCATCCACGATCCTTTCCCTTTAGTTTGCATATTTCTCATTCTTGTTCTTTTAATAACAATAACACAATTATAACTAATTCCACGATTCATGCACCAATGTCTTAAGGTTTCTTTTGAATGAAACAAGTGCATCATCAAACAATAATGTTTAGCTGAAACGATTAAGATATTTCGGAACATTTACTATATAATACATACTGTATCAAAATTTTAAACATACCTCATCGGTAGTAAATTGAGAAGTTAAATCAGGGTAATCGCTAAAAGACATGTACGCATTCTCATTTTTACTGCCATTGTCATCATCGTTTTCAAAATTATTGCAATCACCTTCAACGCTTTAAGCTTCATTGTCATCACATTCAATGTTTTCAGCTTCATTGCCATCACCTTCATCATTTTTAGTACTACTGTCATCACCTTCATCAAACTCTAAACAATAGTCATTTTCATATGTTTGTTTTCCTGATTCAGTCCCCAAATCTACACAAACAAATATAAAAGAATCCTTCCCAAAAACAATATAAAACCAAATAAAAAAAAGGGCAATAAAAAATCGTAATACAATCTCCGAAATGGCTACTGCAGACCGTTTTTATTAAATTACATCGGTGAGCAATTACCATTTAGTTCCAATAATAATTTTGTCCCTCATTTAATTTAAGCCATGATAAGAGAAAACGTCAACACAAAATCATAATATAAACAACAAGATAGCTACAGGAGACCCTTTTTATTAAATTAAATTGGTGAGCAATCACCATTTGGTCCCACCAGCATTTTTTTCCCAGACATTGTTAATTTGCGTATGACAAGTGAAAACGGCCATGCTTTGCCATTCCGAATTGATAGTTGCTGACACATGAATCGAATCTGCAAGTAAAAAAATATTATTCAATACAAACCTGGGCAGATATCGGTTGAACATAGAACACATCACGTTCACTTTCTTGAGTGCAAATCAGATTGTCTACTGTCTTCTTTGGAGAATTAGGGTTTGATTCCTCCATAGATTTCAATTAGGGTTTTAATTGTTATTTACCTTAGTAATTAAGAAGTAACGGTAAAACATAATGGGGGTATTTTAGTCCCTGTATAATTAAATTTTAAGGGATAACAAATTTTAGCAGTCCATCCCTTAACAAAATAACAAAAAATAAATTTGAAGCCACCCCTTATCAAAAAATGGAGTGAAGATAACGACACCCATTAAAATTACAATCCACGAATCCCGCGGAGTAAAATAAAATAAAATAGAACCTAAACTCCACGAATATAAAATAAAACTCAAAGATCTGCCGAAATCAAAGTTCCCTATCATAGACCAAAATTCGGTTCTTCTTCAAATCGAACTCAGGAAATTCACGAAAAGAAATAGAGAGAAAAAAAATTAAAGCAAAAACGTGACTTGAATTCGAAACCACAAGCTGGAATCAAACCAGAGGGTCTGCAGTTTCAGGTATGGTCTGCGGTTCAGGAGCTTTTGCGATTTGAGGTGGATGAAGTGATGCGATTTGGGGTGGTATTTAGGCTTGGAATTCGATGATTCCACTTGGGTTTCTGCGGTTGATTATTGAATCGATTTTAAATGTGGGTTCTAGTGTTCGAATCGATGCTTTGGTTTAGCACAATTTTTTCATGGATGGGCGATTCATGACTGTGTGCGTGGTCAAGTGATGGTGCTGCGATGGGAGTTTGAGGGTGACTGGGTTGAACAGAGTAGTTTGGTTTGAATGGGTTTGCGGAGGGGAAGGGAGTCTGGTCTAGTAGGTGACGGAGGTGCAAAAGATGAAGTCTTATGGTGATGTTTGGACAAATGGTTGGTCTGTGGAATTTGTTTGCTGCGAATGGTTTGGGGTTGATTGGTGGATTTATGGGCATGATGAGATGATCGGAAACTGTTGGGTTGTGAAGGAGAGATGGTAGGACTTTGCAGTGGCTTGTATGGTTTGTGGGTAGATGAGAAGTGGTAGCAGCTGTGTTTGTGGGTGAATGGAAGTGATGAACTTGTAGGAGTGATTGCAATTTGTGGAACTGCGCAGTATTGAATTGGGGATGGTATTGAAATGGGATTGAGGTAGTGCAGGCAGGATGAACGTGTGTACGGTGCTGATGGAGACGTGCTAATGGTTCGGCACTTGTTTTGGTTGGTATGTAAATGTGGTTGTGAACGGTGACAGGGGATTAGTATCATGGTGTAGGAGTTTTCGGAGGTTGATGATGCTCGTAGTGATGAAGATGTAAATGGATGGTGAGGCTATGGTAGAAAATGGTTGATGTTTGTGAAAGGAATATGTGTATGATGATCAGGGAGATGGGGTGTAGACGTAGTTGAAGTGGAAGAGTTTGATTTGAGGTGCAGGCTTCACAGTTTTTGATGAAGAAGTGGTACACGATTAGGACGGAAATGGATGGTTTGAATTGTATTGAGTGAAAGGGGACTTGTGTGGTTTGTGAAGAAGATAGTTTGGAGAAGTTGACAGATGTAGTTGTGAATGGAGTTTTTGTAGGTGGAGTGACGTGATTTTTGGTGAGGATGTTGGGGTATATTAAGGCAGAAAGGGGAAAGAAATTACAGAGGAAGGAAGGAAAAAAATAAAATAAATGGCAAGCAATAAATTTGGTTTTGTAACAGAGAATGTTGATGGATGATTGGCCGTATATGGAAAGAAAATTATAGAGGGTGGAAAAAGGGAAAGCAATAGTTTTTATTTTTTTATTTATTTGTAAGAATTGTAAAAAGGAGAGGAATAAGTGAGAGAAAGAAAAAAGGGAAAGAAATTGAAAACACAAAAATGGGAAAGAGATTGAAAACAAAAGGCTAAGTGAATTTTTTCTTTTCTTTTTTTTATACAAAAATGCAAAATGCAAATATGTGGAAGAAAGCAGAGAGAGAATTGCAATGAGAAAAAAGCGCAAATCAAAAGATTTTTTTTTAGAAACAAAAAACAAACAAAAATGGACAAACAAAACACACACAAATGCAATTGCAACGAGATCAAATATAACAAGCACACAAATGCATACAATTTTTTTAAATAGAACAACAAAATTAATTCGAAGAATAAAATTAGAATTGCTTCTTTCCCCGGCAATGGCGCCAAAAACTTGTTCGCCGACGAATATTCTATGAATTAGAATACCATCGCGAATTGTAATAAACCGCAAGCGCATGACATACAATTATAAGTACGTGGCGAATACGAGTCGATCCGTAGGGAAAGAATTAATTCTAGATTTTACTCAATCAAATTAAACCAAATTCAAGTGAAGTTTTAACTAATAAAAGCTAATGAAAACTATAAACTAAGTTGAGAACTGAATATGAAATGAAAACAATTTATAGGCAAATCGACTCTCACATTTATGTAAGTTATCAAAAATACAATTTATGATCTCCGTTAGTGATATAAATGCAATATTTAAACCACTTATGATTCTCATGAAAATGGAATTAAAGCAAAACTATTCTAAGTGTGGCCTATGAAATATTAACTAAAACTATAGACCATCAAATTTTGTTCTCACTTTCATTTCAAAATCAATAACCACTTAGCAAATATTGATGTAATTTGTGTTTACATTGACTAAGCATAGCCTATTTTGTTGTCAATAAACATAGACTATCAAAACCATTTGTATAAACTTACATCAACATTCACTAACATGAAGCACAAATTAAAGATCACAAATCATACAAACGTTGAACTTACATAAAGTTAGAGAGCATCATTACCCCTAAATCAAGGGATTAGCCACTCATATGTGTTATCATATCAACACATGTAAGTTTCAACATTAGAAAATAAAGCAAAATGAAAGAAAAACTAAGTATAACAAGAATAGAACTAAACTAAAAACATAAAGTAAATCTAAGCTATGAGCATAAAGTAAATGAACATGTGAAATTAAATCTAAGCTATGAACATGAACGTAAATCTAAGCTATGAATATGAAAATAAAGAGCATAGAAATTAAATTGCATTAAAATAAAGAAGTTACATAAAGAAAATGGCTAAGTAGCCATGGAAATACAAGAGAGCTTGTGCTCCTCTCAACTAAACTAAAGAAGGGGGTAAAAGAGAGGAGATACGGGCCGTATTTACACTACATAAAGGGGTATATATACATGTCCTAACCCTAAAACCCTAATTACATTTGTTGGGGACTACCAAAAGTACCCCCTTCATGAAGTTGCAATTTTATCTCCATCCACTAATGAATCATGTAAATTGCATGAGGCCTTTAATTGTTTCCATTAGTCAACACATTAGCCACGAATAGCTCCATTAAAGAAAGAGGGAGAGTGGGTTTGGTCCTCCACTAAATAGTGTATGAATTAATTCCATCTCATATTCCTTTGTCATCGTATTGTGCATGCATATCTCATGTAGTCCAATTGTATTTGTAGCCCATTTCCTACAAAACAACATGAAAAATGAACAAGTAAATGTTTTCAAAATAAATACATGAACAAATGATCATAATGCCATAATATGAAAATGAATGTATGATTATTTAAGAATTTCGGTTTTTTTGGTTAAAACGTGTAAAAATAGCCGATTATGTAATTTATTTAATTAAAAAAAGAATAAATGTTTGAATATAAATGTGCACATTTACGTACACATCACACTTTCCTATAATGTGCTATATTATGTATCCAAGTGATTCTGGCCTCATTCATTGCATGGTAAACTTATGTCCGGCGTAGTCTAACCGTCATTCGGTGGAAAAGATCGGCTTGGAGTTTGTTGGGTCTATCATGTGCGAGTTTCGTCTTTAGATTTTCCAGCATTCTCTGCCAAGGGTTCATCTCGCTGTTAAATGGAGTTTCATCCCCTTCGTGGAGTTCCCTTGGATCTTTGTTTAGTAGTGCTCTGCGAGGAGTTACATGTCTCCACCTTTCTCCAGATCGGGTACGCCACGCCTCTTATCTCTTCTATTAACCAAGTTTTCTATGTGGAGCTGATGATTGTCTCTAGCTTGGCGAGCCAATTTAGAGTCAGCTTGGTTTTTCTGGTTTTGTTGTTATGGTTTTTGATGGGAAGTTTTGTGGATTTCGACTGGCAATGGTCTAGGGCTGTCATCTTGAAGGATTTGAGTTGGTGTAGTTTGGTTCTGGTGAGTCAGAAGCAGTTTGTGTGCAATTGGGGTTTGGAGTATGTGATGTACTTGTAGTTGGGTTGCTGCCGGCTTGGGTGGTGGTTCAGATGGAGTATGCATGTTGTTGGCCATCTTGGATGTCAAGGAATGGTATTGTATTGACACTACTACAAATCTGCGATTTTTTGATGACCATTTGGCGACTTTATGGCATCGCTAAAATTTGTAGCCACGCCATACGACGCCAAATGTGTTTCAGAAAAGGAGCGTCACTAAATTGCATGGCATTGCTAAGGTGTCACAGAACTATCCTCGCCATGGTGTCACTAAATATCAACGACACCATAGCGATGCCAGACTTATGATGCCTTAGAGACGCTAAATAATTTAATGATGTCCATTTTTCTAATCACATTTGGTATCGCTATGATGTCGCTAAAGACATTTGTGACACCTTCCTGATGCGTTTTTATATCAAAAACCAGTATCGTAATGGCATCACCAAATTTTGGTGACACCATTGCAATGCCAATATTCTAAAGTACAAAATTCGTCGATCACCTAACTACAATAGCAAACAAATAGAATTACCTTATAAAATCAAACTATCTATATCGAACATGCCTATATATATATATATATATATATATATATATATATATATATATATGTGTGTGTGTGTGTGTGTGTGTGTGTGTGTGTGTAATCATAGACAATCACATATGTGCAAAGCTTATATATTTAACTAATAAAGTATGATAAACAAATACAATTTAAGTCGGAAGAGCTCTAAGTACAACTTAATATGTTTAAATAACACTTAATAATATAAATACATATAAATCATATTGCTCCAATGCTTTAGGCCATTAGCAAATAAATTTACTACTATCATGTTGAAATTTGATTGTGGTATTTTTTAATTATCATCTTCGTATCTTGACCAAATAAGCTACCACTTGATGTTAGCCTCTATATTTTTGTGCATTTGACTTGCTACTTCATTGTATATATTCCACCACTGATATCCGTCCTCTCCATATTTGCTTATGTACCTGTATACCCTTTCAAGTTAAGGACCGGTTTCTCTAATTAGCAGTTCTCCATCGGGTAACCGAATTTACTTTAAATACAGAAATAGAGGACTCAACGGCTGTGTATGTCTGGTTTTATTTGTGTTCTATATTTGGCTACAGATTCACCCTCCTTTGCTAAGTGATCACTAGTTCTCTAGTTGTGTATATTTGATGCTTTCCTTGCCTTGATGCTTATAGGTGCATCATCCTATCTTATGCCTTGGAAGAGACGGATGCCTATTAGATATAACCATTGTGGATACAACTACAGAAACATGAAGTTGAAAAATGTATCTTCCTTATTAAGGTCTTCTTGGAAATTTTGGAAAATCCGGACGCCTATGCTAACATATGCATCCTTCCCTTCTTTTTGCCTCCTCAGTCCCGTAAAATATAAAAGTTACATTCCCTCCGATTTCCTGCAAACCAGCATGTCCATCATCAACAACATTAATACGGATTGCTGTTGGACTGTTTGTAGAATCTCCCTGCACCATTCCAGAGTAACCTGTTCTAATTTCTTAAGTGGTACCACAATGTTAACAAATCCCATTTTTTCTGCTTTATAAGTGTTATAGAAACATGGGAGAAACCACATTTCATGAGCTTTCTTGGGTTCAACCAAGCGCGACATAATGGACGAACCATAACCTGCATCAAAACTTCCCACTTTGGCTCCGGTCTGTCCAAAAACTGCAACGTACCTCTGATACACTACTAAAAGAGTAAACAATTAACGTTGAAAAGTTTCAATAACTCTCCATACCATTGGTATTAAGCAATAATATTCACTCTTGACTCTGATTTTAAGTTTTAACAATAACATTCACTGCTGACTATTTTTTTTCCTTCCAAGATAGCTGTCATAGGTTTAATTTATTGTGTATTGATTCCTAGTTATAAAAGATTGTTGAAGAAGGATGGAAAAAATCTACTTAACAAGATTGAAGAAGAGAAAGAAATGTTGTACAAATGTCATTGTTTGCCCTAGAATTTTAGAATCTAGATGATGTTATAAATGAGCACGTAGTTAGAACATACAATATAACTATAAGGGGCTCCATGCATATAACGACCCGGATTTTTGGCCAATTTATTATAAATATTTAATATGGTTTTAAATATTAAGTTGATAAAATTAATGGATTTTTTAATATTAAGTTATCAATTTTATAATAGATTTTGATTTAATATCGAATATATTAAATTTTCGTAATATGAAATATAATTGAAATCGAAGTTAAAATTGAATTGAAAACAATTCAGATGATCAATACAAAATTCTGTTTGAATCAGAATAATAATATTAATTTATTTTCAAGGAATTAATTATCTTGAATTGTATCGATTTAAATTGATATCTTCTCCATACGATCAAATGGGGCTTCGAAACCTGTTCCAGTATGTTCAGAATAGTGGTATAACCCTAGAAATGCCGGTCGCCACGCTCAAATACGAGTTCAGAATCGCGAGATAATTTTAATGAAATAAAAACACACCGGTTCAACTAAAAATTAAAAATTAAAAATAAAAATATATATATAATCCTTTTCTTCCGTCCTACGCCAAGCAATGAAAATACACTACAAGCCCCTACCTATACTCTATTGAAAACTGACGTTGTTCCTATCCTGTGTTCTTCGTATATTTATATCGCATTCTACTGGAGAAATAAGTTACTCCATTCTTCCTTTATAAAATCCAAGCAACAGCTTTCAAGCCATTTCCCCTTTCTCTTCTTTTAAATTCTCGTATTTGTTCATTCCTTCAGAGAAATCGAATGCTAAGAAAAAAATGGCCCTTTCCAATTCATTTACAAAATCGCATCTTCTTCCATTTATTCAAACTGAGTTAAAGCTTCAACCAAAGAAAAATATAAGGGATCGACGCCTCCATTCTGAAATTGACAATAACAAGCATGATAAAGGTGGAGTCGCGATGTTGTTCTTGCGAATGGGGGTTTTAGGATCTCGATTTCGAACGACCGGCTTCGATTTACTTTTGGTATTCGGACATTGATTTGCGAAGTAGGGTACGAGCAAGTTTGGGAGATTGATAGTTCGAGCGTCGATTAGGATTCGAAAATGGTAGGAATTGAAGTACGAATTGGGTTTGGCCTCGATTGGCATCGGTTGTGAAAATTTGGGTGCGGTGGTTCCTGAAGAGGCCGACGCTGGTGATAACGAGACTGGGTGGTGCGAATTTATTGAGGAGCAAACTGTGAATCTGGATGATGTTGAGGATCAACCGTGAGTTGAAGTGGTGGTTCTGGCTAGGATTTGAGTCACGGTGTGGGTATCAACGGTGTAACAAGTTTTGGGTTTTCTGATGTTAAGCAATGGGTTATTAAATTGTCACTGCAGTATGTATGGGGTTGGAATTCCAAAATCATGGCAAAGGATGTCGGCCTCTTGTGTTGTTAGAACCCAAGTGGTTTTAAACTAAGGTAATTCAGTTTAATTATGATAAATTAGGTTAATGATACTTAGTTAACTAAATTTACTATTTATTCGTGATAAATTTATAACTCGCATATGTAATTCATATGTGATTAGAATTAAAAAAACGAATTACGATGGGATAATGATAATGAATACCTCGAAATGAGATGGAATTAAACTGGATATTCAGCAAACAGAAAATCACGTGAGTAAATCTCACTCATATTTTTATTTAAAATTACTTTATTCGTTAAAACAATTGTTCGTTGGTTGTTTGCATGCACTGAAATATATTTGTGGCTATTAAATATATGTATTAGTTATTTAGGATTGGTGTTTATGGTTATTATATATATATTAGTAGTAGGATATTTCCCGCAGTACCAATAGCGGATGCCCAAAGTATCATTAGCGGATGACCCTATTCGCCCCACGCTTTGATAGTGGATGACCTTCTATATCGCGATATCCTGCCTCGAAGCAGAATGTGTATTATTTATGTTGGCTAACGTCTGTGGATGTAGGAAAAATAGGTTGGACTGATCCAACTGGATTCCTAAAAATTTATTATTATTTGTTTCCATATATATTATCATATATGATGTGTTAGATAACCTGTGATTGATATTTGGGTGTTTTGGGTGTTTAAATATCACTAGGTCTAAATGTTGATTTATAAAAACATCATGAAAGGAAAATTTGAGATTTAAAAAGGGGAATTCTATTATTTATTTTTAGATAGAATTTGAATTTTGAATGGGCTCGAAATATTAACTGTTTTGAAAATAAAAACAAGTATTTATAAACGATGTTTATTGTTAGCCTACTTTGTGAACTAGGCAACACAAAGTCAAAAAACCAACCATTGAAGAGTATTTTAAGTTATAAGACCTCAATTCGGATCGGAAGAAAACACTACAGTTCAAATTGATAGCTGCGGTTGTTCGGATCGGATAGGATCCTCTATTCGGATCGGGTTAGAGCAGCATAGTGGACCGGATCGGATAGAGATCTCGGTTCGGATCGGTGGTCTCTTACTGGATAGATTGGTAAAGCATGTCAAGTCGGATCGGAGGACAACTAAATCTCGCATGGAAATCCATCTGCTTGTCACGACGCTGGAGCGGAGCGGAATAGATTAGAGAGGGAGAGACGTCCAAGCCATTCCGGTTCGGATCGGGTATCCCGATCCGAACCCCTTGCCTGCGCGCCTCCGACCCGCACCCATGATCCAAGTTAGTCTCCTGTAAAATCGCCTGGAGAACCGGACCGGATATGACTAATTCCTACCCCTAACGTCCATCTCTTTGATGTGTTGTCAGCTTGATAGTTCATCCGAACCCGAAGAGAGTGCGATGGATGACACGTGTTCCGACCCGGATTGAATCTCAGACAAATTCACACCTATAAATACCCCATCTAGAGACAAAGAGAAGGATCTTTTTTCAGCACTTTTGAGAATCCAAGTACCTCCATCATCCGAACTCCTTTACTCCCGGAGAATCCAAATCATCTTTCATTTCTTGTTTTAATCATTTGAGTGAACAAAAGTGAGTTGTGAGTGAATCTTACATTGCATTTGTAACTGGATTACTGAATATAGTGAAAAATAAGTGGACGTAGGCATTTCTTCGCCGAACCACTATAAATCTTGTGTGTTCATTTTTATTATTGTCTCATATAATCTTGTTTCTAATCAATTTGGGTGTTAGAACCACTTTTGGGTCTAACATTTTGGTGCTTTCACTGAGAATCCTCATCTAAATTCTTTATTTTCCGGGATCTCTTTCTACTTTTTGGACCGTCGAGTTCAAAGAAGTGAATCCTTAAGTTTCTCCGCTTTCTTACGTTCGTTGAAGTAATTGTCAAAGACTCATGGCCAAAGGAAAAGGCAAGGAAGTTCAGTCTGTTCAAGGAAATGGAGCTGGCGAAGATCAGCAACATGCTGTTGTAACAAGGTCTCGGGGGCAGAGTTCAGCAGCAGGAAGAATCAATGCAGGAAATCCGAACCGACAGCAAGGGGAGAGCTCCGATCCGGGTAGGAGACTCTGAAGCAGTGCACTCCCCCAATCTGAACCGACCCGAGTTGCTCGCTGCACACCGATCCGACCAGGCACCCCAGCTCCGATCCGACCCGGCTTCCTACCTCCGATCCGACCCGATGCTTGGTGAAGCTGGAACATCTACTCGAGTCCCCACGAATGCTCCAATTCCAGCTGCCAGGGTTGGAGATCAGGTCAACCCATCTGCGCCCATCACTCAAGGAGATTTTTCGCGCTTGCTTGATATGCTTGAGAGCACGAGGGAAGCCATGAGAGTTCATGAGCGCACTAATCTCATGATGCAGGAAAATATGAGGCTCATGAGTCGGGAGATCAATGAGCTCCGTCGGCAGAGAACTCCGTCACCGGTTCATCACTCACCCGTAGATCAATCTTCATCTTCCGAGGAAGAGAGGCCCCGTGAACGAAGGCCACTCGAACGACCTCAGAACGTGGAGTAGCTAACATTTGGATCTTTGGGATCTCGCGAGGATATCGCACGAGCATTAGGAAACGATGACCCCATTCGGGGGCAAAGACTCCAGTCCCCTCTTCCCGAGATCGACCGGGAACACAGGGAACGGAATCGAGCAGAGGCAGCTCGAAGAAGAAGGGCATCTCCTGAGCATGAGCCCAGAAGGAACTTGGACACTAGGGCCAAGGAACCTGAGCAGCCCCTAACTAGTGCCGAAGTACAGGCAATGGTTCGCCGAATTATGTCCGAGAGCCGGAATTATACAAATGAAGACTATGGCATTGAGCGAAGCCATACTCCGTTCACTGACGATATCCTAGACTTCCAGTTTCCCCGACGCTTTAACTTGCCACAGATGGACAAATATAACGGAAGGACTGATCCGGGACAGCATTTGATGCGGTATTCGTGGCTTATGAACGCCGCTGCTGCCCCTGATGAGGTGAAGTGCAAAGCCTTCCCAATCTACCTAGAAGATGTGGCATTGTTCTGGTTTACCCGGCTTCCTCCTCGTTCGATTTCTAATTACAAAGAACTAAGCGAGCGTTTCATGAACCAGTTCCGACTACATGCCCGAAAGTCCAAGAGTGTTATTGAATTGTCGAGAATCAAACAAGCACCAGGGGAATCTTTAAGGGCATATCTTGATCGTTTTAACCAAGCCGTAACTGAGGTCAGTGACCAGCACGAGCCCACTATTCTGATGGCATTAAAGGAAGGAGTCGATCCTGAATCCGAGTTTGGAGACTACCTTTCTGGGAAAACACCCCCCACAAGGGCGATATTCTACGAAAAAGCCGATATTTATCTAAGACGAGAGGAGGCCCGGGCAAACCGAAAAAGAAAGTCTGAGATAGCTTCAAAGGAGAATGTGCAGAGTAATATTGCCGTAAAGCAGTCTGGGGGAAGTTCTGGCAAGGTTGAAGTAAATGTAGGAAACAAGGGTGGAAACAGCAATACTGGAAATGGGGGAAACAACAACAACCGTAATTCGAACGGTAACAGAAGAAACAGAAATAGGGGAAGTGACCCTAACAAAAGGCCCCGATTCCAGAACTACGAGGACTATACACCATTGAATGACACCCTGGAAAATATTTATCTGGATACGTACAATGTGTTGCAATACAAAAGACCGCCACCTCGTGATTCGACCGAGAAAGAAATGGCGACAGGGAAATTTTGCTTGTTTCACGGAACACATGGACATTCGACCAATGAATGTCGGCATTTGAGGGATGTAATTGAAAAGCTGCTGCGTGAAGGAAAGTTGGATGAGTACAAGGTTGCCCCGAGGGACAGGGGGCAAGGAGAGCAGGCTCCAAAACAGATCCTACCTGCTCCTAAGCCTACCGCGCAATAAAAAGGTAAAGGGATTGTCATCAACTCCATAGTAGGCGGACCTCACCCGGCAATCCGAAGTTTTAGGTCGATGGACCAATATGTGAATGTTGCCAAGCATCTAGATGTGGATGAAGGTGACGATTTGGAAGATGTCACCCCCATCAAACAACAAAAAACCATGTTCGACGACGTGGTGTTTCGCAGCCGAGACAACACGGGGATACAATCTCCCACCAATGATCCGTTGGTTATTACTACCACTATTGGGCCGGCCTTGGTCCATAAGGTATTAGTAGACAACGGGAGTTCCGTTAATATTTTGTTCAAGAAGTCATTTGACCAGATGAAGCTTGAGCCCGAAGATCTGAAACCTTGTGAAGGATGGATTAGAGGTTTCAACGGAGCGACGACGTCTCCCATGGGATATATAGAGTTGCCCGTGACCCTAGGGCAAGGAGAACGTAGAAGAGTGCGAATGCTTCAGTTCGTAGTATTGGACGTAGATTCGCCATATAACGCATTTTTAGGGAGACCTGCCCTCGCTGAATTTAGAGTTTGTATCGCCCCTTGGTGCTTGTTACTAAAGTTCCCAACCGAAGCCGGGACTGGAGTAATAAGAGGGGATCAGGTTTCTGGACGGGCCTGCTATGTGGCCGAACTGAAGATGTTGATGAAAGGAGTTAATGCTGAGAGTAAGGATGCCTCATCTCCCTCAAAGGGGGACTCGGCATAGCAATTAGAGAGATTGAACCCAAGGGAGTTGCCCAAAGGAACGCCTGAAGACCTGGATCCTAGAAAAGACGAGGAACCAGAGGCTAGGAATGCAACTCCTAATGAAGCGACAGTGGAAATTCCTGTTGATAAAGCTGATCCGACGAAAGTTTTGAAGATTGGTTCCCAATTGGATTCACGTCGTGCTGAAGAGCTGACGGACTTCTTGAAGGCAAACTTAGATGTGTTCGCCTGGACCCATGCTGACATGTGTGGGATATCGCCTTCCATTATCAGTCACAAATTGAATGTAAATCCGAAGCATCCGCCTGTGAAGCAAAAGAGACGCATGCTGGGCCCAGAGAGGTCGGCTGCTCTCAAAGAGGAAGTAGAGAAATTGAAGCAAAATGGATTTATTCGAGATTCGACTTATCCCGACTGGATATCGAATCCTGTCTTGGTAAAAAAGCCAAACGGAAAGTGGCGAACTTGTATTGACTTTTCAGATTTAAATAAGGCTTGCCCAAAAGATAGTTTCCCACTTCCCAGGATTGACCAGCTTGTAGACTCGACAGCAGGTCATGAACTTCTTTCTTTCATGGACGCATACTCTGGATACAACCAAATTCCTATGCATGTACCAAACCAAGAACATACGAGTTTCATTACGAATTTGGGGCTATATTGTTATGTTGTAATGCCATTCGGATTAAAAAACGCTGGAGCTACTTATCAGCGGTTGGTAAATAGAATGTTTTATGATCAAATAGGAAAAACTATGGAAGTTTATGTGGATGATATGCTTGTTAAATCAAAGCAGTCTTCCAGTCATACGCAAGACTTAGCGGAAATGTTTGGTATCTTGCGAAAATACCGTATGAAATTGAATCCTTTAAAATGTTCATTTGGAGTGGCGTCGGGAAAGTTCCTTGGCTTCATTGTGAGTTCCCAAGGAATAGAGATCAACCCTAGCCAGATAGCGGCGATTAGAAATATCGAAGAACCAAGGAGAATTAAAGACGTCCAAAGTCTGGCAGGGAAGGTAGCGGCGCTGAGTAGATTCATCTCCAAAGCAACCGATAAATGTGTTCCATTTTTTGATTTGATAAAAAGGGGAAAGAAGAACTTCCAGTGGACTCCCGATTGTGTCGAGGCCTTTCAAAATCTGTTAGAGCTGTTAGAGAAACCGCCAATCTTATCAAAGCCCGTAGATCACGAAGAACTATTTGTTTATCTAGCAGTCTCGGCTCACGCTGTCAGCACAGCCCTGGTTCGAGAAGAAGACAAAGTACAAAGGCCAGTATACTATGTGAGTAAGAAATTAGCAGCGGCAGAGCGCAACTACCCAAAGATCGAGAAGCTTGCTTACAGCCTCCTGATTGCATCCCGAAAACTTCGTCACTACTTCCAAGCCCATCCAATAACCATATACACCGATCAGCCGTTAAGACAGGTGTTGCAGAGACCCGAAGTGTCGGGAAGGTTGATTAAATGGAACATAGAACTAAGCCAGTTTGATTTGAATTTTCAACCACGAAAGTCAATCAGGGGGCAAGCTCTAGCAGACTTTATTGCGGAGTTCACCATTCCAGAGGAAGAAATAATCAATGACCGAGTGGTCAAATCCGAGGATAAGCTAGAGATGAATCCGTGGAAATTATATACAGATGGAGCTAAAAATGACCGAAGATCCGGAGCTGGAATTGTCTTAGTCACTCCGGAGGGACGGTCGTTATATTACGCCCTGCGATTAGAATTTTCGGCAACAAACAATGACTCTGAGTATGAAGCCCTGATTGCCGGGCTGAAACTCGCTAAAGACCTCGGAGTAAAAATGATGGACATATTTTGTGACTCTAAGATTGTTGTTTGTCAAGTGCGAGAGGAATTCGCGGCTCGAGGACCTCGACTTGTCGCTTACCTCAAGAAAGTGAAAGAGCTATTAAATGGCTTAGAGCGGTACAACATAACACATATTCCCAGAGTAGAAAACCAGAAAGCGGATAGACTAGCAAAATTGGCTAGTTCCGACAATCCGGAAGAGACTGAGGTAATTCCAATTGAAACGTTGGAATCGCCAAGCTTTGAGTCAATGGAAATTGAATTCGTTCTTGAAGCGGAACCAGAGAAGGAGTCATGGATGACTCCAATCAAGAGCTTTCTTAAGAATGGGACACTCCCATCAAAGAAGAGTGAGAAAAGAGCTGTAATTCGCAAAGCTACCAGATATGTTATGCAAGACGATACTCTCTATAGACAAGGATTTTCTATGCCCCTGTTACGATGTATCGCACACGACGACATCAAGCGTGTACTGAGAGAAGTGCACGAAGGTGAGTGTGGAGATCATACAGGAGGTCAAACTTTAGCAAAGAAAATATTGCGGTACGGATACTTCTGGCCTACGATCAACAAAGATGCAGCTGATTATTCACGACGCTGCGATAAGTGCCAGAGATTCGCCAAAATCCCCAGGGCACCGTCAACCCAGCTTAAATCGATGGTGAGTCCTTGGCCATTTGCCACATGGGGAATCGATATCATTGGAGTTTTACCGATTGCTAAAGGAGGGGCTAAGTATGCCATAGTAGCCGTGGATTATTTCACAAAGTGGGTGGAAGCTGAGCCCTTGACTAAGATCACCACAAGAAAGGTGATAAGTTTTGTGGTCAGAAATATTATATGCCGATTCGGAATCCCAAGGACGATTGTTACTGACAACGGGACCCAATTTGATAGCACTGAATTCAGAAATTTTTGCCAGAAATATAAGATAGACAAACGATATACTGCAGTTGCCTATCCACAATCTAATGGGCAAGTAGAGGCGATAAACAGGGTAATAAAATCCATCCTCAAGAAGCGATTAGAACGCGCCAAGGCAAAATGGGTTGATGAATTGCCCCTAGCCTTGTGGGCATACCGAACAACGTTCAAAACGGCTACCGGTCATACCCCTTTCTCTCTCTCCTTTGGCTCAGAAGCAGTAATTCCAGTTGAACTGGAAGTTCCTTCCCACAGGGTGACGTATTATGACCCGATGACGAATCGGGCACTTTTACTTGAGTCTCTTGATGAAATCGAGGAGAAAAGGGACGAAGCAGACTTGCGTGCAGCAAGACATCGGCGTCAGATGGCACGCTATTATGACAAAAAAGTTCGTCTCAGAACTTTTGAACCAGGAGATTTGGTACTAAAGAGAGTTTTTCCATCCCTTCCTCACCTCGGCCCAAAATGGGAAGGACCCTTTGTCATCCAACGGAAACTTGAAAAAGGAACCTTCAAGTTAACGACCGTAGATGGCGAAGAAGTTCCTCGAGCATGGAATGCCCAACACTTAATGCGATATTTGGATTAGAAATGCTATATTTTTTGTTATTTTTACTGCGGATTCTGTAACAAGACATGCTTTGCCTTGGGAAAATCTGATGATATGAATAAAGGACTATAAAGTGGACGTAGGCTACGACTTAGCTGAACCACTATAAAAATATTGTGTGTTATTTACTTTTATGCATTTACATTCATTAGTTGTTCTGTTGTGATTATAAAATACAGGATAACTAAGAGCCTAAAAAAGGTTGAAAACAGTCTGGACATAAAAAGAAGCACAATGATTATTTGTGCAATAAGACGTAAAAGAATGAGAAAACGACATTCTTAACTCTAACTCTCCAGAGAAAGAGAGAGAGTATAAAAGCGTCTCCGACTGAGCGCTGAGAAAGAGATTCTATTCTTAACTCTAACTCTCCAGAGAAAGAGAGAGAGTATAAAAGCGTCTCAGACTGAGCGCTGAAAAAGAAATTCTATTCTGAACTCTAACTCTCCAGAGAAAGAGAGAGAGTATAAAAGCGTCTCAGACTGAGCGCTGAGAAAGAGGTTCAACTCCGAACTCTAACTTTCCAAAGAGAAAGAGAGTATAAAGGCGTCTCCGATCGAGCGCCGAGAAAGAAATCTTTTCCCGTTGAACGACCGGGGAATAAACAAATAACTGAACTCGAACTCTAACTCTCAAGAGAATGAGAGAGAGTATAAAAGAAATGCCAGGAAAAACAACAGGTATTGATGACACAGGAAATGCTATCCCGTTAGAGAATCGGGAGCGTTCAGATGGCATGGTTAAGCACTGAATAACTTATGGAGATTGACTGGGGACACATATACATACACATATCTCCCCTCTCCACAACTTTGTTTCATAACTATAGACATGCATTTTAACATAAGTGCAGAACTGCTAACAGATAAACATTGCAAAAAGTGAATTATTTTTATTTACAAATGAATGAATTTGTACAGGGAAATAACTGAAAAAGAAAGTGCGGAAGCTGCTGGTGTAGCAGCACTTATTGGTTTACAAAGATGCTAAAAAAGATACAGGGGAACCCACTATTTGGGTTTGGGATGAGCCTTCGATTTCTTGGCAGCTTTTTCCGCATCCTTTGCTTCCTTCTCGGCTTCAGTCAAGATTCGCTTTGATTTCTTTTTCCCTGAAGATGTAGTACTGGAGCCAGCAGACTTCTTCCCGGAGGGCTGGGCACTGGAATCAAGAGAAGATTTTTTAGCAAGTTCTTCGGTAATAGATCTAGTTGAGAGCTTAACAACTAACCTTGAACCTGCATCCACAACTGCGAGGGGCTTGAGGACCTCAGGGTCTAATTCTTCAGCTTTTAATTGCAAGCGCTTGTCTTGATCGGCCTTCATGGCCGCCAAGGTAACGTCATCGGCGCTTTTCGATTCCCCGGTTATTGTGACCTCCGGTTCCTCATCATGCCCCTCGTCTCCTCCGTTGTCTTTTAAAGCTGCAATCATTTCTTCATCATGGGGAGTAGTGACCTTAGTTGGCTCCCTTCTTTCCCCCAGGTCTGTGGAAGCAGCCTTGTCTTCCCCTTCCTTGACCCTATCAGTGGGCTTTGTCCCAGCAGTAGTTCCTTGAGCTACATCTGTCTTCGCGGAGGATTCAACGCCTACAAAATGAGAAACATTGGTTATCAACTCAGGTGAGAGCAAAGGATTTCTCATCGAACGTTCAGTCATGTAGCCAAAGGTAGTAGTAGCCTTGGCAAATTGAGGAGAAAAGATAGGGATACCTTCTGAAGACTTTTCAGCGGGGGTGACTACTACCTCTGGAGTTATTTCAGGAATAGGAGATAGCAAAGTTGTTCGGGAAATTCCCGGGTTTTCGGGATCATACCCTTCTACTTCGGGAGTTACAGGAGCAGAAGAAGAAGAACCAGCTTCAGGAACGGTTTTCTGTTTAGACTTCCGCCTCTCTTCTTCCATGGCCTCAGCAATTAGACGGCGCCCTTCAGCTAGGCGCTCCGGTTCGTCGTCTCTCAAGTATTTCTCCATCAGCTTATCTTCATCGAGGGAATCGACCTTAAGTTCTTCTTTTTCCCACTCGACGATTTGATTCCACACATGAACCAGAGTGGATGGATAGTCCTCGATCCAAGAAATGTTTCGACGACGAATAATGTGTGCGAAGAATTCAATCATTAGCTCGCCGAAGCCCTGAATATCAGCCTCCGCCTCTGATAGTTGTTTGCGGGTTTCCTCCGCAGATTTAATAGCGCATTCCACATTGCCCTCAGCCAGAGCAGCCCTGTTTTCCGCCTCTAACAATTTTGAAGCCAAGTCAGCGTTCTTCTTTTCTAACTCAGCACTCCTTTTCGCTAACTCGGCGTTTTTCTGCTCAAGCTCAGCATAAGCAAGACGTGTCTTAGCAGCCTCTGATTTGGCCTCGTCAGCTTGCTTCTTCAACTCAGAACGCTCCTGAGTGTGGGATTCAAGCAAATCATGATAGCGCTTTTGCATGTCCTCAAACTGTTGTTTGAAGTTAGAAGCGTTCTTCTGAGCGATAGCTAGTTGAGCTTGGGTATCTTCTAAATCTTTTCCTAAGGTTTTTAGGGCCTTAGCATCCTCCTCTGCAGTCTTTTGCATCGAGTCAGCATTTGTCATTAGGGTGCGGATGATTCTAGAAAGATTGCGGGAATACTTGAACATCTCGGTATATTGTTTTTCCACCAAATCGATTTTTGCCTTGGCCTCCTCTGCCCAATTAGAAGAAATAGGTTCAAGGGTAGGTAGAAAGGTCAGAGTCTCGAAGTAGTGCTCGGGAAATTGCTCCTTTAAATATGCCAGCCTTACTGCAGTTCCCGCATCTGGTGGAGGAGGAGCGAGGATTGTTAGTTCAGTGTCCCTTCCTGAAGAAGATTCTGTAGAACCCTTGTCTGTCCTAGGTCGTTTAGTAGCAGGGACTTTTTGCTTACTTCTAGACCCAGTTTCCTTTGGAGGAGTTTTCTCTCTACTCCGCTTTTCATGGGAGGAAGTGGAATCCCTGGATTGTGGTCTATCCTCCTCCCTACGACCTTGATAGCTCTTGTATTTTTCTTGTTCCGGTCGAACTGGTGAGCGGGAGCGGGAGAGTCGAGATCGATAGGAATCATAGGGTCTTCTTTCCTCCCTACCACGATCATCCCGGCGATCGTACTCGGCATCCTGAGGAGGATTGGACATGCTGCGACGAAGCTTTCTTATATCATAATAGGACCGAGACATTGTACCTGCACGATAAAATAAGCGAAGTTTAGAATCAATGGATTCATGGAGAAAGAAGTGCAATGAATGCTAATGCTGTGGTATAAAGTGCATCCTAAGTGGTGTGTGTGTCCCCCCAACCAACCCGAGTCTGAAGCTAGACTGGTGCGGGCAGGCTCTTTGGCATTAGCAGGAGTAGTTTCTTCAGAAGAAGTGAAGACTAAAGGGTCCTTCCTGAAATCTTCTGAAGTATATATAGTCTCGGGTAAGGGGAGATCCCCCAAACCCTGAAATATGTGCTCGTCGGTGCTAGGAACATCCCCTTCGGAAGCGTGAAGTGGCGACCCTTGGGAAGATTTTGATTTGTCTAGCGAGGTAGTTTCCTCGGGGGCAATGTACCCTTCACGATGTTTCTTGGCCAGATTAGCCAGTTCATCATCTTGAGTGGAAGAGGGAGAAGGTGAAGTTTGAAGAGGAGCTGCAGGAATTCCTGAGCCTTCTCCTATTTCTGGAACTGTTTCCACTGGAGGAATATATGCATAAGGGACCGTCCCATGACCGATGCTACGGAAAACGGATAGCAGCCCGTGAAAATGAAGGTATTCATCTTTAAGGACCTCGTCAATAGTTAGGAATTTTTGGTCGCCATTGAGAAGACGGTGCATTCGATCAAAGAACGCTTGGTCTGATACCTGTTTGGGATTGTCGACTGCAAATAAAAAGGAAAACAGGTCAGGGTGATGATTCAAGTGTATAGAGTCCAGGATCAGAAAATCAGTGCTTTACTTGATTTTGTCCATCTCCTGGCGCATCCAGACTGTTGCTTTATATAGAACCACTCTAGTCTGGAATCTCCAGCTTTACTGCTAAACGGCGTAGAGATTATCTTCCTCTTTGGGACTGATTCAAAGTAACAGAAAGAAGGGGTTTCTCTAGTCCGATGTTTGAAATTATAGAAGAAATGAACATCGTCGAACGTGAGCTCCACGCCTAGAATTTCACGATATGCTATGAATAAGGTATGCAAATAGGCATATGAATTGGGATGCAGCTGCATGGGGGCAATCCGCATTTGTCTTAAGAAGTCAACGATGAAAGGCGAGAATGGAGGAATGGCGCCAACCATGCACATCAGACGAGTGACCGTCATATATCCTTCTGGAGGGTTATGGGGACGGTCAGAGCGTGAGGGCACTAAAGTGTCCCTTTTCATTATTCCATACTTCAAGCAAATTCGAACGAGTCGGTCGTTGTCAATTGTCGATTCTACGGAATCTGGAGGTGACTCCAATATAATGGCTGAGTCAAATTCATCGGGTGCTCGATTGTCACCAATCCCTCCTTCCTCCTCAAAGCCTAGGGAAACTTCATTTTCTGAAGACATTTCGTCGCTTTCCCGATGATCAACTCCGTAATCCGGACCCTCGCTGTCCCATTCTGGGTCAGATGAAGAAGATATATCCTCGAGAGTGGTTTTGTTGGAAGTTTCCGGAGCTTCTTTCCTCTCAGCTAGACGAGAAGAGCGTCTGGGCCTCATTGTCATGGAACTATTGAAGAAGCAATAGCACGAATTAGAGTAAATTATCCCGTGTCCCCCTTCTTTGTGTACGTGTGTGAACTAAAGTGTGTGCAGCAAATGTGGGAAATACAAAATAAAAGTACAGCAATGTAAGACGAAGCTTTAAAGAGAAGGTGATAGTCAGAGTTGTTCTTAATTCTCGTTTATGTTCACAAGGCACTATCCTAACTGTCCGCGAAGCATATTCGTCTAGAGTAAGTGTTAGTTGAATTAGTTGGGTAGTCTTTATGTGCCAAGTTTGATACGTTCGGTTCGGTTCGGATATGCATATGATGATTGGCTCAATACAGATGCAGATGTAGGTTCGGTTCGGATGCATCGTTAAAGCTTGGACAGTTCAAGACAAGGGAGACATTGGGTTCGGAAGCAGGACTGATCTGATCGGATCGGGTGACCCGATCCGAACCGAACTAGCATCACTCAACCAGTCCGTTCATGTCAGCCTCTTATCTCATTCTCATCTCCGACCCGAGCCGACATTTTCCTTCCTCCCATCTTTCTAAAATGTGCAATCCGAGCCGATCCCCTTTCCTTCTCCTTCCTTTTTTGATCCTCCGTCTTCTACCCGAACCGACTCCAGTTTGTCATCCCACTCTTCATCTCCTTCCTCTTTCCCCCCTACTCACAAACGAGTCCGCTTTATCACCAAAGCCACCGTTGAGGATAAATATTTGCCCTCTCCAGCCTCGCAACGCCTCGAAGCGATGGCGCATCCACCAGCAGCGGCGGGGGGTTCAAGCGAAGCTTATGGCCAAACCATCCCAATCCAACACGAATTGAAATCGAAAACGGTTACAAAGAAGTTATTCGAGATTAGAAAAGCTACCTATATGTTTGATTCGGGAAATCTACAGGAAATAGTTTTAGAATATTGGAGTTTCTAACGTTTTCAATGCTAGGGTTGGGAGCGGCAGCAGAAAAGAAGAAGGAAGGAAAGAAGATAGTGGCGGATTTATATAGGGGGTGAAGTTGACTCCTCGTATTCCTGTTCTCTCTCTCACCCGCTTGGACCGGAGTGAAGGCCCAGTAGCACACCTCTGCCTGAAGGCCCACTGCCCAAGAATCAAAGCGTTTCGGATCGGCACCCGAACCGGACAGGTTTCATACATTAATTTAACATCTGACTAGAATTGAGTTCAAGAGAAGAAGAATAAAGGAAGAACATACCTGCACGAAACATTATATGTCGAGAAAAATCCCCAAATTTGCTCAGAAATGAAGAAATGGTGCTCGGGTCGGACACCGAACCGAATAGAAATCTGTGCATTACTCCTGACAATTCTGATTAAACGACATCAAAGCACGCTTCGTACAACAGAAGCATCCTTTGAGGGGGCAAAATGTTAGCCTACTTTGTGAACTAGGCAACACAAAGTCAAAAAACCAACCATTGAAGAGTATTTTAAGTTATAAGACCTCAATTCGGATCGGAAGAAAACACTACAGTTCAAATTGATAGCTGCGGTTGTTCGGATCGGATAGGATCCTCTATTCGGATCGGGTTAGAGCAGCATAGTGGACCGGATCGGATAGAGATCTCGGTTCGGATCGGTGGTCTCTTACTGGATAGATTGGTAAAGCATGTCAAGTCGGATCGGAGGACAACTAAATCTCGCATGGAAATCCATCTGCTTGTCACGACGCTGGAGCGGAGCGGAATAGATTAGAGAGGGAGAGACGTCCAAGCCATTCCGGTTCGGATCGGGTATCCCGATCCGAACCCCTTGCCTGCGCGCCTCCGACCCGCACCCATGATCCAAGTTAGTCTCCTGTAAAATCGCCTAGAGAACCGGACCGGATATGACTAATTCCTACCCCTAACGTCCATCTCTTTGATGTGTTGTCAGCTTGATAGTTCATCCGAACCCGAAGAGAGTGCGATGGATGACACGTGTTCCGACCCGGATTGAATCTCAGACAAATTCACACCTATAAATACCCCATCTAGAGACAAAGAGAAGGATCTTTTTTCAGCACTTTTGAGAATCCAAGTACCTCCATCATCCGAACTCCTTTACTCCCGGAGAATCCAAATCATCTTTCATTTCTTGTTTTAATCATTTGAGTGAACAAAAGTGAGTTGTGAGTGAATCTTACATTGCATTTGTAACTGGATTACTGAATATAGTGAAAAATAAGTGGACGTAGGCATTTCTTCGCCGAACCACTATAAATCCTGTGTGTTCATTTTTATTATTGTCTCATATAATCTTGTTTCTAATCAATTTGGGTGTTAGAACCACTTTTGGGTCTAACATTTATATATTGAATAATGCAGGAAATTGAAGTGAATTTATAAACGGTGTTTATAAATAAAATGGAATAATTTTCATTGGATAATCTGGGGGATTGAAAAGAATTTATAAACGGCATTTATAAATAAAATGAAATAAATTATCATTTGATAATTCGGGAAATGCAAATACAAATTTGAATTTAAAAAGGAAAATTTATTTTCCCAAAGTAGAAATTTAATTTCAAATGGATTTGAAATCGAGATTTGTTTAAATATATAAACAAGTAAAATAAATGATGTTTATAAAGAAAAGTGGAAAATTATCATTTGGATAATTTAAATATTTAAATTCAAATATGAATTTAAATGAGAAGTGGGAATCGTGTTTAAAAGGAAAATGATGAAATCTATTCCAATGTTCGGAATATAAATTGAATTAAAATAAATCAAAACGGATTTATGATATGAATTTGACTATGTCGGATTTATTGGAAATAAATTATTTCCAGCAAGGGTATCTAAATTGTATTGGATTGAAACTGAAATAAAATATGAAAATAGATTCTACATTTATATAGATAAGTTGTAATAAATAGAATATTCCAAAATAAGTTTTTGGGTTTAAACAGATTTCGAAATGGAACTTGTTTGAATATATAAGACAAGTAAATTTATAAACGATGTTTATAAATGTGGAGAATTAGTTATCAAGAAATGATTGGTAACTTTAAATTCAAGTATGAATTCAAAAATAGAATTTGAAATCATTTCGAAAAGGAAACAATGGTTTTTATTCCGGAATTCGGAATATAAACTGAATTGAGAAAAATCCAAAGGGTTTATAATTAGAATTCGATTATATCGAATTTTGTAAATAATTTATTTATAAAGGGAATTGGAATTTAATATACCAAACTGAATTATAAATAAATGTATAACCGAGTAAAGAAAAATTGACAATTAGAGATAATCAGAAATATTAAGTTAGATTTGAAAACTGGATTTACTATATATTAAAATATATAGTAGAATGGGATTGAAATTTAAATTAAACGAAGTTAAATGTTTATATTTAAATATAATTCAAAACGAACTCGCCGTGGCGTGGCAGTTTGAAAATTGGCATTTCGAACTTCAATTGAGAATATATAACTCAATTTAAGTCGGGGTGATTTGAAACAAGAATCGTCAGGACCGATTTGATAATAGTTTTCTAATTGAAAAGAAAATTCTGGATTTCGTCGTATAGATTTTGAGATATGACAAAATCAAATTTCTAGAAAAACAGCGCCATAATCATTTAAAAACCATAACAGTTTATTTAATTAAATAAAAGGATTTTAAGCAATTAAATCCGAATTTGCATTAGAAAAACCCATATTTGAGTTGTAAAATAAATACGAACACAAATTGTGTAAATGAAATGAATTTTGAAACAAAAATCATATTTTTAATTATTGAATAGAATTTACTAATTTGGAGAATAATTAGTTAACGGATGTTTTGAATCGAAATCGGGTTTTGGATAAGTGAATTGGATTTGGGAATTTATAGTCGAAATTGAATATGAATTTTGAATTGAAAAATGGAATTTGATTGGTTATAAGTAAGATAAAAATATATTTGAACGTGATATGTTCAAATAAAAAGAGAAATAAGCAAAATAGCTAATTAATGGAAAATTAGCGAATTGAGTTAAAATGACCAGATTGAGTTGGAATAAATTAGAAATGGACGCATATTTGTTAAACAGGTATGGAACGAAGAGAATGAAGATTAAAACTTAAGTGCCCGACAAAAAGGTACATCTTTAAATTCCATATGGGTTTTTATGCATAGAATCGGCAAGCCGCTTGGCTTTTTGATTTTCTTTTTGAATGGAAAGGGCCCAGAGAGGCGTTTTGTAGTTGTACCGAGTGACCCGTACAAAGAAGGACATGGCAAAATTTTCCGAAAATTTAAGGAGTTAGAATATTTTTAAGAAAAATTGATAACTAGAAAATCAATATATCAATATATATTGAATTCGATAAGGAAACCAACTTAAATAGAATATTATAAACAAAAAGGAAATCTATAATTAAATCTGGTAAGAATAGAAAGAGAAACGTATATACGTTTTAAAAATGAATAAGTAGTTTTTATGGTGTTGATTATTCAAGGTAAGTGGTCTTGTCTGTTTTAAAGTTAAGGATGTTTTCAGTTAAGGTCTGAGAGGTAATTATACCCCAACTTGATTGATTTCATTATTCACCGATAAATAACAAGATTCAGTCTCGAAGATCAGTGTTTGAATGAGATTTAGTTGAGTGCAGTGATTTGGGTTGTTGTAACGATGTTTTACACAATATTCGTTTTAACCCAAATAAGTGGAATTTTGGAAATATAATAATAAATATTTCCTGAGTATATAAATGAATGGTCGTGAAAGGAAGGAGTAATGGGAAATGAATTCCAAATATAAATAGAATATATTTTCTAGGTATAGAATATAAAATAAGAAGGCGATATATGAGAAATGCTTTCCCAATAGCGTAAGAGGGCAGGATGATTATTGAAAATATAGTGTTAACAAATATCGATAAGGAAATGGAGAAGGGATTTAATCAATGAAATATTAATTAAGGGGCCCAGTGATTGTTTGATGTTATGGATGAATGTTTGTTTATTTTTCTTTGATAGTTAAATAACCGACCATCGAAGTATTTGCCAATATCGTTGTCAATATGGAGAGACCGGTTGGATTTATATCCGAGAACCACTCCGTATTGGCACTAGCATTGCGAATCAGGTTTATGAAGACAAATCGAAGATGGAGTAAAGTGCAAGGGCATTTTCTGTTAATTCTAGGTAGAAATTGCCTAAGATGGATTAATGGAAATCGTGCCTTCGGTTTCGTTCAGTCCCAGAACGAACGGGTATGAACGAATGTCTGACAGAGTATTTCCAATGATCTCATATGTTGGTCTGTATAAATATACATCTGATGGCAGAGAATTTATTCTCTTAGCATAATATCCAGAATATCTTTGTGTAAATCAATTAGTGATTAACGGATTTGACGATGTGGCATTCAAAGTGATTGAAGATGTGGCATGTCAAAAGATAATGTGGCCTCAAGCCTCACAACCGGGAAACGGTATAAAAATCGGGTAGGTCGCATGGCTAAGTGGGTAGCTGCCTATTAGGGTGTACTGTCACCTGATCTAGAGAAATTCCATTTGCTTCTTTAATATTTCGATGTTGTCCCTTTCGGGAATGGTTGTTGATCCCAACCGTTGGTGACAATACATTCGGTACTCTCAAGCGAAGTGAGGGGTCGGTCATGTTTAGCCTGGGTTGCAAGATGTTATTGTTGAACCAGGTGTATTCCTCTCTAGAGATACACTGTCGGAAGGTGGTCCCATATCTTGCCAGCTGGAATCCATTCTCCAATAAGAGCCCGTGGTTTTGTTTGTATACTATGTATGTATAGTGTGAGATGCAAGCGTTCTGCTAGATTGTTATTTACTTGTTCTAAAAGCTATTATAATATCAGAAAAATATTGATTTTAAAGAATGTTTTGGGTTATTGTAAGGTAAAAACCATCCATGTTTATATGTAGATCGGTCTTACGATTATCTTTTCTTTCGAAAAGGATTTTTTTTAAAGTTAAACAAATGATTGGAGTTTACTCACACTAGTCCCATGACTGACCTAGAGTTTATTTGTTTTGTTTTACCCTAAATCTTGAGTGCCCAAATTTGTACGAGCATTCGAGTAGTTCAGGTATTTACAGATACCATTGGAGGAGCTTGGAGCAGGAGGCTTCAGCGTTAGATATGTACTGTTATTTCCACTGTATTGTAAGTGTTGTACTCTGAAAATGTTATATATATACAGTCAGATTTGTATCTCAAAAGTTATGTTATATAATATATTTTATTCGTTCCGCTGTGAGGTTCATGTTTACTCTGATGTTGATGTTCTTCTTCTTCTATTTTAATATTTCTTTCTTTCTATTTCTCACCCTCTAACTTCATTCTATTAATGATCCAGTAATTTCTGGTGTTTGGTTAGTCGATATGGTATTTATATCGATAATCGGGATCGGGAAAACGCCGGGCCGTTACAATGCAGGTAAGGGAAATGAAAATAAAAGAGGAAAATAGGTGTAAGCTCACAAGTCATAACATGCAAACTACTAGACAGAATGATACAACTCTCGCTCAACTTCGCGTTGCTCACTCTCATCATAATTATACAGCATGCTTCCTGAAAGTCCATCTAGTAAACCTATCACCACACCCAGTCTTTAATTTAAAAGGTCTTCCCTTGTATTATTTTTTTGATTTTTTACCTTTCTTACCCTTAGTACCTTACCGTCATGTTGGCTTGATAAGAAGGCCCCTTGTCAGTTTTATTAACGACCACCAATATAATAAATCTTGATCAGATAACCAGCGTCTTGTGTTTAGAAGTGCACATATTTGATTTATCAATTCACAAATACCCAGCATCTTATGTCATCAGCTTTGTTTGCATGCTTTTGCAATGTTCAATGCTTTTTTTCATAATCGATTATCTTTCTTGCCAATTTAAAGGGAACGTTCTTCTGGATCAGATAACCATTAAGTACGCAAGACCATCCACAGAATTACTAAATATTATTTTAAAGTTCAAATAGATATCTATGACAATATAAGCAATCATGCCTCTCTTCGTAGCACATTTTATT
This sequence comes from Allium sativum, assembly GCA_030737875.1. Taxonomy (NCBI): domain Eukaryota; kingdom Viridiplantae; phylum Streptophyta; class Magnoliopsida; order Asparagales; family Amaryllidaceae; genus Allium; species Allium sativum. Next base: position 710,040,158 of record CM060924.1, on the reverse strand, counting down.
CTACGAGGTCACTTATGCAAGCAGGATACATATAGGGAAAGGGGAAGGTAAGCTCGCTCCAAACTTTGCAAACTGTGTAACAAATTCATGCAGTGAATATGTTCCAGAAACTAATATAATTGTTTGTTGAATCATTTTGCCTATTCCATATAATAAGACAAAATATAACCGGTATACTTCAAAAGCAATTTTGATTTAGCATCTCTGCTCGCATGCACTTTCTAAGTGGTACACATTTTGCGAACTTCTCCAGTTTTCTTCCTCGCAATAAAATCATTATACAGAATTTAGCAAGGTCTATATGTATACGAAGTACCAATGTATTGCATTTTTCAAACCTTATAAACTTGCCTATAAAGACTACTACCTAAGTACAAAAATGATAATGCATAAAGATCAAAATTTTGGCTGGGTATTCTATAAGTACAATCCGAGTGAAAAATTATTGAAATGAACATGTTATAAGCACAATACACTCAAAGGCTGGATCAAATATGCCTCTGCTAATTAACTAATGAAAACTCCAATAGCCCATGTTCTTTTCCAAAATAAGTAAGCCATTATCTCACAAATATCAGACTTACTTTCAGCTTGATATCTAAAATTTGTCACAAATATCAGACTTCTTTGAATCGGTGGTCGTTAATAATACTAAATTTGTCAGTATCGCGACAAAGAGAACAGAGTTGCCAAATCTAAGACTAGATGAATCGGAGACCATCATTGACGGTAGGATGAGTTTTCTTGGGGATGGAATGCAACTTGATTTGGAGACTGAGATTTAAATTCTTACATTATGCTTCCACTATTGGAGTTGCTGGCGATAAGATCTAGAAGTGAGATCTGATCTGAGAGATGGAAATTCGCATCGTATACGATGATATTTCAATTTGCGAAGATTTGATTTCCAAATGGATTGGGATCCAAATAGATTAGGTTTTTTTTGTAAAGTCTGATTGGAGAAAGTAACGAAGAGGGCCAAATTAAGAGAAAAAACCATGTAAAAAAAATAAAGCAAAGCAGAGAAAATGATCCAGGTTTGGATGGCTAGGCGTTGGATCTTTTGAATGATTCATAAAAAAAGTAAACCAGTGGTCAAGTTTAATATGTCGTAATATTCATGGCGTCACTAATGCATAGCTAATTAAAGACTACCTTGTGTTGTCTTTCTGATGTTTTATTGACGAAATTTAATTTAGCGACACCAAATCGACGCCTAGTCGTTATGGCATCACTAATCTACGTCAGAAATTAGCAGTTTCTGTTTTAGTGTGATTAACTTCGTGTTGGTCTTCTCCGATGTATTGCTTCCTGAAACGACCCGCAAATCCGTACCCTTTGAGTCGACTAATCATACCACACGTCCAACCCAAATTGCACAGAAATACGAATCATTTTTAGAAAGAAGTTAGAGGATGAGAAATAGAAAGAAAGAAATATTAGAATAGGAGAAAACGAAGATCACAAACTCACAGCGGAACGAATAAAATATATTAGATAATATAACTTTGAAGCACAAATCAGTATTTGTATATACATACCATTATCAGAGCACAACGATTATCCCTGAAACAGTTATAAACACCTGTTTCCAGATACAACATAGTACACAGCGGACAATATGATAGTCTATAGCTAACTGGTGAAGCCTCCTGCTTCAAGCTCCTCCAAGTGAATCTGAAAAAATCCCGACTACTTGACTGCCCGTACAAATTTGGCACCCAAGAGTTTAGGGAAAACAAACAAAATAAACTCTGGGTCAGTCATGGGACTGGTGTGAGTAAACTCCAATCATTTGTTTAACTTTCAAAATCCTTTCGAAAAAAAAGATAATCGTAAGACCGATCCACACATAAACACGGATGGTTTTTACCTTACGATAACCTAAAACATTTTTGATATCAAATCCAGTGATATTATAATAATGTCTACATCAAATAAATAGAATCTAGCGGAACGCTTGCATCTCACGCTCCATATATAATATAGAATCAAAAACCGCAGGGCGCTTATTGGAGATTGGATTTCCAACATGACACGGTATGGGACCACCTTCCGATAGTGTATCTCTAGAGACGAATACACTGGGTTCAACAAGAACATCTTGCAACCCGGCCCACACATGACCGACCACTCATTTCGCTTGAGTGTATCGAATGTATACCACCGACGGTTGGGATCAGCAACCGCCTCCCGATAAGGGACAGCATCGATAGATTTAAGAAGCAAAAGGAATTTCTCTAGATAGATGGTTATACATCCTAATGGGTGCGACCCACATAGCCATGCTGCCGGCCCGATTTTTGTCCACTTCCGGGTTGATGAGGCTTGAGGTTTGAATTATCTTCCAGAACATCTGGCCATCATTCACTTTGAATGCCACATCATCAGATCCATCGGAAATCACTAATTGATTCCCACAAAAATACTCAGATTGTTAGGCTAAAGAAGCTTCCCTTCTATGCCCCAACTTCGTACGTTTGAAGGAACCAACGTACGTAACCCCTTTTGGAAATACTCTGTCAGACACTCGTCCATACAAGTTGTCCTGGGTCTGGACAAACCGAAGGCACTATCCCATAAACAGGATAACCCTTGCATAACTCCGTCTTCAATTTTCTTCAGCATAAGTTGCTTCATAACGCTTACGCCAATACGGAGTGGTTTTCAGATATCAAATCTGATCCCGGTCTCTCCATATTGACAACGGAGGTATATAAAAAAATAAAACTTTGATAGTCGGTGATTTAACTATCAAAGAAACATCCATACAATCAACGGTCCTATTTCCAAATGGAAATTCTATCAATCAAGCATCAAACAACACTGGGCCCTTTTTATATTAGTTCTTTATTACATTATCATTTCCAATTCCCATTTTCCACCTTTCGTGTTCTTTCAAAGCTCTATTTTCTCTCTTGATTATTGGGAAACATTTCCAATATATATAATTCCTTTATTGAGAAAATATCTTTTACTCCACTTAGAAAACATTTCTAAATCCTTTGAAATAACTGATGTTATAAACATTGTTATTATAACTCAAATCATAAATCATTCGTTAACTAACGATATCACTAACCAACCCTTGCTATCGAGCCTTAACCATTTCTCCGTCAATAATGCAGTAAGTCAAATTGGGGTATAATTACCTCTCAGACCTTAACTGAACGACATTCTTAACTTTGAAATAGTCAGAGCTCACAACTTTAAACCAAACATTACTTACGCAACTCTCGGATTTGATCTACGAACACACCTTCTTTATAAAAATATTGATTATAACGGTAGCGTTATAATCGCTGTCTTCAAATGTTTGGTTTATAAAACATTGCTTTCAACAACAGCGTTAAAACCGCTGTCTAGCATTATAGAACACTTATCATAACCATAGCATTAAGATTGCTATTAAAACAGTTATTATAACGGCAGCGTTAAAATTGCTATTTTAAATTTAAAAAAAAACATAATTATAAGCTTATATCCTTATACAAACATAATTTCAATCAAAATTCTTCCTTTGTCTCTTTTCCATTAAAGACCTTACTTTAATGTTTCATTCAATTCTTAAGTAATTGTTTTAGAACCATCACCTTGGTTTAAAATACCTTCCAAACTTTGTTTGGATTTCCTTTCAAATCCCTTTTGAAAACAAATTCCCTTTTTCCCTTTCATTCAAATTCCATTCGAATTTATATTTCCACATTCAAATCCCCTTTATGAATAACTTCACTTTAAAACGTTATTCACTTTAGTCATGAATAATATTCCCTTTTATATAATCAAACCCATTTGATTTCATGCCTTTGAATCAAATTTTCCTTTATTAACTGCTAATCATTCACAAAAATTGTTTTTATGATATCCATATATAATCTCGTTTAGAATTTCATTTAAAATCGCTAAGTGTTAAATAATTTATAAATATCCGTTCCAAATCCATTTCCTCTTTCTAGATATATTCAAACTTGACTTTATATTTCAATTTATTCCAATGGTAAATAATCCACTTAATTTATATTCTCATTTATAAACAACTTCTTAAATAATTAACATGGTTTAATTTCAACCCTATTCGAAATTATATTTCTCTTTTGAAAATGAAATTCTATTTTTAAATTTCCATTTCTTTTTCCCTCTCATTCGACAATGTTTTACGGTATCTAAAATACCAAGTTTCAAGGGCCAGGGTAAATCAAACACAACATGTCCAATCAGGGATTATATAACATATCAAATATCACAACCAAAAATAGTAAAATAAATGTTGAGGAATCCAGTTGGATCCCTCCAACCTGTTTCCCTGCATCCACAGATGTTAATAACATCAATAATATTGTTTCACATCAAAATGAAATATCAGATCTAATAATCGATCAACGATGAAATCATATCAATCAATCTTTATCAGCCATTTCAACCAAGCAGCCATTACGCATTATAAAAATTATTATAAATAAATTTAAAAACTCGTTTATATGAAAATATAAAATAAGCAGAGTTTATTGGGTTTACTCACCTCGGTTCGTAGTTGACGGTTCTGCTTTTCCCCTTATTTAAAATGAAACAGGCATTTAATTTCTCTATGAATTTCCTGTAACTCTACTCTTTTCCATATCGATGTCAGTGTAGATATCGTTGTAAAGATTTCAACGTGGTTGGTTTCGTTCGATTCCCTTTTTAATTAGATCTGATTGAGTGATTAAGAAAGCTTATGCTTGCCCCTCCGTACACAAAAGAAATGTTGGTCACCTTGATACGCATGATTTGCGGATACAGAGGTTCCACAAACCTGAGCATCGCCACCCATGCTCTTCATCTTATTAGATTTTGGATGATTTTTAAAAGAGGTTGAGGTGCTCGAAAAGGAACTGTAGTGAGACCCAATGATTGAATTTCCCGAAAGTGCTTGTGGTGATAAATCAGGAATTCCTACCATGACGAGTAACAACGACTGTTAAAAGATTATCCAATATTCCTGGAGTTAATTTTCAAGCGGATGTCCATGAATTCCCGTTCATTTCCCACTTCGCAAGCACTCCTTCTCTACTTGTTTTACTATGAAGTTTATAACTGAAACACCATCCCCTTTTTATTCCGAATCTTCCCTTCTGCGCATACCATTCTTGACCAAGATGAAGCCTTCTTTCACTTAACCAATCCCCTCCATTTACTTTATCAATTTGTACACACCTCCTGCATACATGGCTGTCACGTTCAATACTTCATCAGCAGTCTAGACCCCTCATTTGAAACCGCAATCCAACTCCTATATGACATCATTCTTCTCACTGTGTATTACTCAATCCCCCCCCCAAACATCCACGTGTTTGTTTCCACGAAGACATTTGTTTAGGAATCCAAGCCAACACTTAAAACTGTTCGCTCCACTTTATCACATATACAAATTTAACCCCTACATCACAAATTACCTGCTACTTCCAAACTCCGCAACAACTCAACACCACCCAACGCCACTACAAACTTCCGCTCACCTCAACTCGCAGCACCTACCATACCAAACACTGCGCCTTCTTACCATTCGGCACCGTCTGCAGAGGTCATCATGGGCGAACGCCTCCGGCTAGGCGTTGAACTCACCGCGGCCTAGCTCTCCGCTTCAGACGCGGTGTTGGAAAGAAATAGGGTGAGGGGAATCGATGGAGATTCATTTGAGGATTTTCAGAACCTCATTCGAATTGTTAATTTCGGTTTTCTTTACTGGAGCGAAAATGGAAACGATTGAGGAAACAAATTGGGGTTAGGGGTTGTTTTTGTTTAGATCTCAGAAAATGAGAAACAAAAAGAACTGCTGTATTTAAAAGGGAAAAACGTGGCAGTCACGAAATGACATGGTTTGGGACACACGAAATGTATTTGCCTTGGGGAATACGGTTTCAGTCTTTGCTTGGTAGGCACACTATTTAACTGCTTGAAGAGCACGGTGCTAAATCTTGGTCATCACATACACAGTATAGCGTAAGACAAGGTAGGCCAGCGTTCATTTCCTTTGTTGTTTATGACCTTGGGTTTTCATTTCTTATGAGCGATATCTGTAGTTCGTTTATGTTATTTCATTTTAAAGTTAATTCCTTTAAGTATTTAATTTCCAACTACTTTCTAAAGATTTGTGAGAAGCGGAGAAATACGAACGAGAACAAATGAATTGGTGTTAGGGATTTCAGAAGCAATGAGTTCATTAATATAGAGTATTTTATTTATTTATTATAACGAAACTTCACGGTGAAGTATCAAGTAAAACCAACCACAGTCGGCTTCTGTTTACTAATAAAAAAGCTAATCTTGGTGTGAAAAGGTATTCTGAACCCAATGGGACAAGTTTCGTCGAAATCCGACATCGTTTGAAAAAATTTCCTTTATAAAACCAGAAATCAACATGCGTTTAAATTTTCCACAATCACCAGATAAATCGAAACAACTCGAAACTGCGAACATCGATAATAACTTTTCGATACGAACCCAACGGCACTAGTTTCGTCGCATTCTGAGACTGTTGCCCCGGTAGGCTATTTTTAGGTGTACCGCAATGCCATTTTTAACGCCAAATTATCCGGTCTTTAAAATAACAAACTATATACCTACCCTGACTATATCCGACGCTACGAATTCACCGGAACTGGTTTCGTGGCCTGATTCAATCGTCTGTTCAAGTTACACTCTAATATCCCTTTATTCAGTTGGATTAATTTAATTGCACTGAACGAGCGTTTACGGCTACCGTGGTCACATACGACATCGGTTTTCCATGCCACTCACCACCGTATAATAATTTAACGTTACGGTCCCAATGAAACTGATTTCGTCGAAAACAGAGTCCGTTTGCAAAACGGCTATTTTAAAGGCCTATATTTAAATGGCGATTTCCATAGCGACTATTTCAAATTTTGATTTGGCCATAACTAACAAATTATAACACGAAATCTGGATTTTTCTCTTTCATATGAAAATTACAATCAATACGGTTCCAACGTTTCTTGTTTCACAGAAATCCGACTTATATCGGATCCCGTATCCTCAGTTGAAGTTCAAAACTCTATATTACGAACTGCCGCGCGATTTCGAGCTCGTTTTATAATTATATTATAAATTAACGTTCAAACCTCGTTTTTAATTAATAAATTCCTATACGTAATTCAATTAAAATTTTAAAACAAATTTAAATATTCAGAATTCAACGGCCGAAAATCCGGGTCGTTACATTCCTTCCCCCTTAAAATAATTTCGTCCTCGAAATTGCTAAGTAGGGAAAATGCCACGTATCCTATTAACTAGGTTTAAAATTCCTTTTTGTTTTTCCCACCTCTTAACTCCAGTTTAACTGGACCAATTTATTTCAATTAAAATATTCATTTATTCTTACTAACGAAAAAAATGCTGAAAATTTTCTGACACTTTAAATTCTGAAAAATTTCGGCAGCATCTCCTCTGCACGGCTCAATCGGTACAACCACAACTCGCCTTTCTAGGCCTTCTCCAATTCAAAAGAAAATCAAAAAGCCAAGTGGCTTGCCCCATAGGCTCATAAAATCATCAAACCAAACAATATTGTAAACATGTACCTTTTTGTCGGGCATAATTCTATCTCTTGCACTTTCTTCCATTCTGCTCAGCATACATATATCCATTTCCAGTTGGTTTCAAATCAATCCAACCTTTGATCTTTATCTTATGATTGGATCACTTCTATTCACTAATCCAAACTGAGTTCTATTTTCCAAAGTCAACCCTCTTATTCTGCTTGGGCTCAAAAATAACTTAACTCCAATTAACGACATACAATATAAGTATTCAACTTGTTTAGTATAAGTCGAATCTATTTTAATATTTCGAATTTCAACATCTCTATACTTAATTTCATTTGGGATTACTTCTAATTCAATCCAGTTTTATTTAACTTAAGTTAAATCCCAATTCATTTGATACATTTTGACCATTTTCAATCTATTCAACTTATACAAGTTAAATTTTAAATCTTTAGAATTCAAATTCCCGGGTTTTATTTCAAATTAGTTCGAAATCATATATATTTGTACACATATATTTATAATCGACTCAATTCAAAACATTTGAATTTCTAAAACAACTTGTCCTTTGCAAACAAAATTTTCATTCCCAAATTACTATGGTAGCAATTCGTCACTCAGAAACTCGAAAATGAATACCGATAATGCTGCAGTCCATTATCAGAATTATTTTCTCGCCACTGAAGTGGTTTCAGTGCTTAATCCCTTTAAAAATCCATTTAAAAACATTTTATCCAAAACACTTTAAAGTAATGTTATATTACTTTATAATACCTCACAAAAGATTTTTCTAAACACCCGGAATTTAAATTATACAAATTTTGGTTTGAATCCAATTCCAATATAGCTTATTTGTATATCTCATTCATATACAAATTCAATTTGGTTATATATATAACCACTTCAATATTTATAATTCCATTTAATTGTAATAACAATCAACACATTTGATAATTTCAGAAAATTATCTCTTTTGTATCAAAATATCCTTTGGGCAAAAATTATTTCACTTACCCATCATTAAAACAATACTGTGTCAAATTGTTCTGTTCGAGAGTTTAGAAACACCTATCGATACAGTTGTACATCCTGTATCGACCAGAATTCATAAATCACTCAACAAACCAGCCAACACAATATAAAACAATTTTTATACCAAATCTACAAATACGCGCTCATATATATATACACACTCAAACTCAATCTAGGGTATTACTAACCCCATCTCTATTGAGTTACGCCACAGAGCCAAGGTAATCACTTAACCTTCAGCTCTGATACCAAATGAAACGACCCGCAAATCCGTACCCTTTGAGTCGACTAATCATACCACACGTCCAACCCAAATTGCACAGAAATACGAATCATTTTTAGAAAGAAGTTAAGAGGATGAGAAATAGAAAGAAAGAAATATTAGAATAGGAGAAAACGAAGATCACAAACTTACAGCGGAACGAATAGAATATATTAGATAATATAACTTTGAAGCACAAATCAGTATTTGTATATACATACCATTATCAGAGCACAACGATTATCCCTGGAACAGTTATAAACACTTGTTTCCAGATACAACATAGTACACAGCGGACAATATGATAGTCTATAGCTAACTGGTGAAGCCTCCTGCTTCAAGCTCCTCCAAGTGAATCTGAAAAAAATCCCGACTACTTGACTGCCCGTACAAATTTGGGCACCCAAGAGTTTAGGGAAAACAAACAAAATAAACTCTGGGTCAGTCATGGGACTGGTGTGAGTAAACTCCAATCATTTGTTTAACTTTCAAAATCCTTTCGAAAAAAAAGATAATCGTAAGACCGATCCACACATAAACACGGATGGTTTTTACCTTACGATAACCCAAAACATTTTTGATATCAAATCCAGTGATATTATAATAATGTCTACATCAAATAAATAGAATCTAGCGGAACGCTTGCATCTCACGCTCCATATATAATATAGAATCAAAAACCGCAGGGCGCTTATTGGAGATTGGATTTCCAACATGACACGGTATGGGACCACCTTCCGATAGTGTATCTCTAGAGACGAATACACTGGGTTCAACAAGAACATCTTGCAACCCGGCCCACACATGACCGACCACTCATTTCGCTTGAGTGTATCGAATGTATACCACCGACGGTTGGGATCAGCAACCGCCTCCCGATAAGGGACAACATCGATAGATTTAAGAAGCAAAAGGAATTTCTCTAGATAGATGGTTATACATCCTAATGGGTGCGACCCACATAGCCATGCTGCCTGCCCGATTTTTGTCCACTTCCGGGTTGATGAGGCTTGAGGTTTGAATTATCTTCCAGAACATCTGGCCATCATTCACTTTGAATGCCACATCGTCAGATCCATCGGAAATCACTAATTGATTCCCACAAAAATACTCAGATTGTTAGGCTAAAGAAGCTTCCCTTCTATGCCCCAACTTCGTACGTTTGAAGGAACCAACGTACGTAACCCCTTTTGGAAATACTCTGTCAGACACTCGTCCATACAAGTTGTCCTGGGTCTGGACAAACCGAAGGCACTATCCCGTAAACAGGATAACCCTTGCATAACTCCGTCTTCAATTTTCTTCAGCATAAGTTGCTTCATAACGCTTACGCCAATACGGAGTGGTTTTCAGATATCAAATCTGATCCCGGTCTCTCCATATTGACAACGGAGGTATATAAAAAAATAAAACTTTGATAGTCGGTGATTTAACTATCAAAGAAACATCCATACAATCAACGGTCCTATTTCCAAATGGAAATTCTATCAATCAAGCATCAAACAAGACTGGGCCCTTTTTATATTAGTTCTTTATTACATTATCATTTCCAATTCCCATTTTCCACCTTTCGTGTTCTTTCAAAGCTCTATTTTCTCTCTTGATTATTGGGAAACATTTCCAATATATATAATTCCTTTATTGAGAAAATATCTTTTACTCCACTTAGAAAACATTTCTAAATCCTTTGAATTAACTGATGTTATAAACATCGTTATTATAACTCAAATCATAAATCATTCGTTAACTAACGATATCACTAACCAACCCTTGCTATCGAGCCTTAACCATTTCTCCGTCAATAATGCAGTCAGTCAAATTGGGGTATAATTACCTCTCAGACCTTAACTGAACGACATTCTTAACTTTGAAATAGTCAGAGCTCACAACTTTAAACCAAACATTACTTACGCAACTCTCGGATTTGATCTACGAACACACCTTCTTTATAAAAATATTGATTAAAGCGGTAGCGTTATAATCGCTGTCTTCAAATGTTTGGTTTATAAAACATTGCTTTCAACAACAGCGTTAAAACCGCTGTCTAGCATTATAGAACACTTATCATAACCATAGCATTAAGATTGCTATTAAAACAGTTATTATAACGGCAGCGTTAAAATTGCTATTTTAAATTTAAAAAAAAACATAATTATAAGCTTATATCCTTATACAAACATAATTTCAATCAAAATTCTTCCTTTGTCTCTTTTCCATTAAAGACCTTACTTTAATGTTTCATTCAATTCTTAAGTAATTGATTTAGAACCATCACCTTGGTTTAAAATACCTTCCAAACTTTGTTTGGATTTCCTTTCAAATCCCTTTTGAAAACAAATTCCCTTTTTCCCTTTCATTCAAATTCCATTCGAATTTATATTTCCACATTCAAATCCCCTTTATGAATAACTTCACTTTGAAACGTTATTCACTTTAGTCATGAATAATATTCCCTTTTATATAATCAAACCCATTTGATTTCATGCCTTTGAATCAAATTTTCCTTTATTAACTGCTAATCATTCACAAAAATTGTTTTTATGATATCCATATATAATCTCGTTTAGAATTTCATTTAAAATCGCTAAGTGTTAAATAATTTATAAATATCCGTTCCAAATCCATTTCCTCTTTCTAGATATATTCAAACTTGACTTTATATTTCAATTTATTCCAATGGTAAATAATCCACTTAATTTATATTCTCATTTATAAACAACTTCTTAAATAATTAACATGGTTTAATTTCAACCCTGTTCGAAATTATATTTCTCTTTTGAAAATGAAATTCTATTTTTAAATTTCCATTTCTTTTTCCCTCTCATTCGACAATGTTTTACGGTATCTAAAATACCAAGTTTCAAGGGCCAGGGTAAATCAAACACAACATGTCCAATCAGGGATTATATAACATATCAAATATCACAACCAAAAATAGTAAAATAAATGTTGAGGAATCCAGTTGGATCCCTCCAACCTGTTTCCCTGCATCCACAGATGTTAATAACATCAATAATATTGTTTCACATCAAAATGAAATATCAGATCTAATAATCGATCAACGATGAAATCATATCAATCAATCTTTATCAGCCATTTCAACCAAGCAGCCATTACGCATTATAAAAATTATTATAAATAAATTTAAAAACTCGTTTATATGAAAATATAAAATAAGCAGAGTTTATTGGGTTTACTCACCTCGGTTCGTAGTTGACGGTTCTGCTTTTCCCCTTATTTAAAATGAAACAGGCATTTAATTTCTCTATGAATTTCCTGTAACTCTACTCTTTTCCATATCGATGTCAGTGTAGATATCGTTGTAAAGATTTCAACGTGGTTGGTTTCGTTCGATTCCCTTTTTAATTAGATCTGATTGAGTGATTAAGAAAGCTTATGCTTGCCCCTCCGTACACAAAAGAAATGTTGGTCACCTTGATACGCATGATTTGCGGATACAGAGGTTCCACAAACCTGAGCATCGCCACCCATGCTCTTCATCTTATTAGATTTTGGATGATTTTTAAAAGAGGTTGAGGTGCTCGAAAGGAACTGTAGTGAGACCCAATGATTGAATTTCCCGAAAGTGCTTGTGGTGATAAATCAGGAATTCCTACCATGACGAGTAACAACGACTGTTAAAAGATTATCCAATATTCCTGGAGTTAATTTTCAAGCGGATGTCCATGAATTCCCGTTCATTTCCCACTTCGCAAGCACTCCTTCTCTACTTGTTTTACTATGAAGTTTATAACTGAAACACCATCCCCTTTTTATTCCGAATCTTCCCTTCTGCGCATACCATTCTTGACCAAGATGAAGCCTTCTTTCACTTAACCAATCCCCTCCATTTACTTTATCAATTTCTACACACCTCCTGCATACATGGCTGTCACGTTCAATACTTCATCAGCAGTCTAGACCCCTCATTTGAAACCGCAATCCAACTCCTATATGACATCATTCTTCTCACTGTGTATTACTCAATTCCCCCCCCCCAAACATCCACATGTTTGTTTCCACGAAGACATTTGTTTAGGAATCCAAGCCAACACTTAAAACTGTTCGCTCCACTTTATCACATATACAAATTTAACCCCTACATCACAAATTACCTGCTACTTCCAAACTCCGCAACAACTCAACACCACCCAACGCCACTACAAACTTCCGCTCACCTCAACTCGCAGCACCTACCATACCAAACACTGCGCCTTCTTACCATTCGGCACCGTCTGCAGAGGTCATCATGGGCGAACGCCTCCGGCTAGGCGTTGAACTCACCGCGGCCTAGCTCTCCGCTTCAGACGCGGTGTCGGAAAGAAATAGGGTGAGGGGAATCGATGGAGATTCATTTGAGGATTTTCAGAACCTCATTCGAATTGTTAATTTCGGTTTTCTTTACTGGAGCGAAAAAGGAAACGATTGAGGAAACAAATTGGGGTTAGGGGTTGTTTTTGTTTAGATCTCAGAAAATGAGAAACAAAAAGAACTGCTGTATTTAAAAGGGAAAAACGTGGCAGTCACGAAATGACATGGTTTGGGACACACGAAATGTATTTGCCTTGGGGAATACGGTTTCAGTCTTTGCTTGGTAGGCACACTATTTAACTGCTTGAAGAGCACGGTGCTAAATCTTGGTCATCACATACACAGTATAGCGTAAGACAAGGTAGGCCAGCGTTCATTTCCTTTGTTGTTTATGACCTTGGGTTTTCATTTCTTATGAGCGATATCTGTAGTTCGTTTATGTTATTTCATTTTAAAGTTAATTCCTTTAAACATTTAATTTCCAACTACTTTCTAAAGATTTGTGAGAAGCGGAGAAATACGAACGAGAACAAATGAATTGGTGTTAGGGATTTCAGAAGCAATGAGTTCATTAATATAGAGTATTTTATTTATTTATTATAACGAAACTTCACGGTGAAGTATCAAGTAAAACCAACCACAGTCGGCTTCTGTTTACTAATAAAAAAGCTAATCTTGGTGTGAAAAGGTATTCTGAACCCAATGAGACAAGTTTCGTCGAAATCCGACATCGTTTGAAAAAATTTCCTTTATAAAACCAGAAATCAACATGCGTTTAAATTTTCCACAATCACCAGATAAATCGAAACAACTCGAAACTGCGAACATCGATAATAACTTTTCGATACGAACCCAACGGCACTAGTTTCGTCGCATTCTGAGACTGTTGCCCCGGTAGGCTATTTTTAGGTGTACCGCAATGCCATTTTTAACGCCAAATTATCCGGTCTTTAAAATAACAAACTATATACCTACCCCGACTATATCCGACGCTACGAATTCACCGGAACTGGTTTCGTGGCCTGATTCGATCGTCTGTTCAAGTTACACTCTAATATCCCTTTATTCAGTTGGATTAATTTAATTGCACTGAACGAGCGTTTACGGGTACCGTGGTCACATATGACATCGGTTTTCCACGCCACTCACCACCGTATAATAATTTAACGTTACGGTCCCAATTAAACTGATTTCGTCGAAAACAGAGTCCGTTTGCAAAACGGCTATTTTAAAGGCCTATATTTAAATGGCGATTTCCATAGCGACTATTTCAAATTTTGATTTGGCCATAACTAACAAATTATAACACGAAATCTGGATTTTTCTCTTTCATATGAAAATTACAATCAATACGGTTCCAACGTTTCTTGTTTCACAGAAATCCGACTTATATCGGATCCCGTATCCTCAGTTGAAGTTCAAAACTCTATATTACGAACTGCCGCGCGATTTCGAGCTCGTTTTATAATTATATTATAAATTAACGTTCAAACCTCGTTTTTAATTAATAAATTCCTATTTGTAATTCAATTAAAATTTTAAAACAAATTTAAATATTCAGAATTCAACGGCCGAAAATCCGGGTCGTTACACTTCCCTTGATTTATGCTAATATGCAATTCATAATGCAATTTCTAATTTTCGTCTGTCTTTGATAGTCATTATTGTATCCTTTTCCCTGCGTGTAGTTGCGTGTTATATTTGTTGTCCAGTCGCTTAGGCTAACTCCAATATTTTAAGCCTTTTTAGGTGCAGTGAACGACCAATATAAACTACGTATGTAGTGGACGGTTAAGGCGATTATAGTTCGATAATCTGTCTAACTCCTGTAATCTAGTATTTGTTATTTCTTATAATAAAAAACGTTACGGACCACTGTAAAACCCGTTCGGTCTTGTCAAAAAAATAAAGTTTGTTCTGTTAATTTTGCTCAATTTGTATAAGAATTTTTTTATTTTGGATAAATATATTTTAAGTTCAAAAGAATGAAGAAAAAGAAAATGAAAACAAGGGTATTTTATGGATGTAAAGTAATATATGATGTATAATAATCTATTACGATTTTTTATGTACATCTAGCAATTTTTGATATACAATCAGAATTAGCATATACCACATTTATGTACCTTTAATCAGGGCTGGTGTAACACCCTGAATTTTCTATGACTATTAAAAGAACGAATTAAAGAATACTTAATTGTTAAAGTGAGAACTAAGGGAAACGGGTTACGCCATTACGTTCGTCCCGAAATTCTACTTGGAATAGAGTCCAAGTTTTCGTAAATCGGACTTCGTATGAGGAAGTTATGGCCTTCAGAAGTTTCAGAAATTTAAATAAATTAAAAACAGATCAGAAATAAATTCAAAATTCGAATTCAAAAGAAGAAGCGGGCTGGGCGGGATTTTTCCCGCCCCAGGCCAGGTCGACCAAGGGGTCAACCAGAGGGTCGACCTCCCCTATACAGGTCGACCAAGGGGTCGACCTGGGGGTCGACCTACCCCCTCGGGTAGATCTGGACTGTGACAATTCTGACTTGTTGCTGAGTCCTTTCTGACCTGTTGCTGAGTCACTAGGGCATAAGTGGCAATTCTGGATAACTCTATCTAGTCAGGACGGTTGTGATTGCTCCTATGATAATCTAATGGCTTATATTGATTTAAACTTCTTAAAAGCACGCATAGACTCAAGCTCTAAACCTAAACTAAATTAGTCTCTTAGCCTCCATGCTGCTGCTGGAATAGTTCTTCTTCTTAAAGCTTAGGAATTGCAAGTCGGGATTCTAATACAAACGATGAACGAATTATTCTCTTCTCTAATCCATCTTTGTGAGTACAATTTATTTCACAAAATAATTAATAAATTAATTATGATGAGTTATAATTGGGATTATGAGAACATGTCTGTTGAATCATGTGATGTTACTTAACTTTGTTATCGTCTGTTGGTGAACATATGACAGTTTTGTTAACTTATGTTGGTAGATCTATTTCATACGTCAAATCACATATGTTTAACTTGATTGATTTTATGACATCAGTTTATATGCAAGTTTGGGATGTAAATCATATGCTAGTCTGTATGTGAATCTTATGCAAGTCTGTATGTGAATTATACACAAGTTTATATGGGAATCAAATATATATATATATATATATATATATATATATGCGAGTTTATATGTAAAACATATGATATTAGTTTACATTTTTAAATTCATATGCAAGTTTGTAGGAATCCATATGCAAGTTTAGGTGAAAACCATATTCACATATGCTAGTTTAGGTGAAAACCATATTCATATATGCAAGTTCACCTTTATGTGTATAGATTTATGCAAATCATATCTTATATAATTTGATCCATGCCAGTTTGTACTTTATGCAAATTATGCCTATTGCCTATGCAAGTTATTGATTATGCAAATTTATGATTATATAAATTATAATCATGCAAGTTTTGATCTATGCTAGCCTACTCTTATTTGCGAGTTAGATCTATTTTATGTGTTATGCAAGTTGTGATGTTTCTTTTCTTTTTATGACTTAGACTATTTGCGGGTCTAACATATTTCATATTAAATGTACGAACGATGTGGGGACAATGGGAATATATTAAATATTAATATTGTGAATTGGCATATAATGGCTTTAAAATCATATAATTCATTTGAGACATTAATTGGTATAATTTATATACCTAAAAATTTTGGGCATAATTTAAGTGACAATTATGGACATGGATTAAAAATTGGAAGTCAGTGACAATCTGAAATAGGGATATTAATTCAAATTGGGGTTGAATAATAATGTGTAATAATCAATGCCTAAGACACGAGGTTTGACTCGTTTGTGGTATAAGACTGCTCGGACCCGCTTAGCAAATCCAGCAACCACAAACGGTAGTCTAATGTGAGAGGTCAAAGGCATAAATTAAATGCATAATAAATGCCTAAGACATGAGGTTAGACTCGTTTGTGGTATAAGACTGCCCGGACCCGCCCAGCACATCCAGCAACCGCATACGGTAGTCTAATGTGAGAGGTCGTAGGCATAATTAAAAGATGCTTAGACACGAGGTTAAGTCTGGCTTGTGGTGGAAGTCTGCCCGGAACCGCCCGACATATCCAACGGCCACAAGCAATCGACTTAATGTGAGAGGTCTGTGCATTAATAATTAATTAATGCTGATCAAAGATGAATATGAATGGAAAACATAAGTTTGGTTGAGTTGAGTAATTCCCTGAGATGCTTAGACACGAGGTTAAGTCTAGCTTGTGGTTGAAGTCTGCCCGGAACCGCCCGGCATATCCAACGGCCACAAGCAATCGACTTAATGTGAGAGGTCTGTGCATTAATAATTAATTAATGCAGATCAAAGATGTATATGAATGGAAAACAGAAGTTTGGTTGAGTTGAGTAATTTTCTGAGTACCAATCTGATGTTGATTTCGGTCTTCGGGGTTGATACTTAGGGAGTTATTCTCTTAACCAATGTATCTGTGAGCTAAGATGTACTTAATCATAAATTAAGTAAAACATGTTACATAAAACATGATAAGTGGATAGGTTTAAGACCAGATTAACCAATAATCTGATAAGTAGGTAGGGTAAAGACCAGCTTAACCAATAATATATATTAATTTGATAAGTGGGTAGTGTTAAGACCAGCTTAACCAATAATATATATACTAATCTAATAAGTGGAGACAAACTAAACCAATAATACATATTGATCTGATAAGTGGATAGGGTTAAGACCAACTTAACCAATAATATATAAGTGGATAGGGTTAAGACCAGCTTAACCATATATATATATATATATATATATATATATATATATATACACTGATCTGATAAGCGGATGGGGTTAAGACAAGCTTAACCAATAACACATGTTGATTAGATAAGTGGGTAACATGAGTGACATGTGGGATATAATTATAAACACTTAACCAAGTTGAAACATGTAAGAAGACATGAATAAGAGGAGGTTAAGTGGGAAATCCTAGTGGGGACCAAGCATAGGTGGAAAGCTTGTGTCAAGTGTGGGGAACCTTTTAAACCAGTAACCCATTTAGTATCTAAGTGAGCTCGATCTAGATCGAGGACGAGACACGCTTACTGGGTTTGATTGTAAGAGGTCAAAACGGGTTAGCGGTGGCAAAGCTAGTCCAACGGGGTCATGTGCGTGCGTAGGCCCGGGCTGGTAGGGAAGACGTTGTTGCATCATGTATGTATAATCCGTGCATCTTTAGTGGTATCGGATTGCCACTTTGGGGAGTGATACACCTCACTATGGGACCAACACGGGTATCTACGAGTTAGGGAGCCGATCGAATGGGGAAGGTAGTGGGTACGACTAGCGGAGATAGGAGCAGGCGGCACCTATGAAGACAGCTAGGAGTCCAACTACCATATTATGAATAAATATTGTAATTAGAATGGGGAGGGTAGTGGGTACAACTAGTGGAGATAGGAGCAGGCTACACCTATGAAGACAGCTAAGGGTACACGAAACTACCATTATTATTTTGTTCAGTAAACGGGATCAACTTTTAAGGTGACTAGTGTTGGTACAGTATAGTAATTATCCTATAGTGATTAGGAGCGCGATTAACGCCAGCATATTCCTCTTGTTTGTTTTTTCTTGCCCATTTGCTTCAAAGTCATTCCTTGTTTTACCAGTTTATGCCTTATCTTAACTACTTTAATAATTATGTTGTTAAAGTTATTGGACTCGCCAGACTTTATGTCTGACCCCTTTTATTTAAGCCTCTTTTCTTCCTTCCTCCCCTCCCCAGGTTCTCAGGGTGGGACTAGTGCTAGTGGAGCTTGATTTGGATCTCTTTCTCTCTCTTTTGGAAGTGCTTGGATTGCTGAAAGTAAAGTTTAGCTTTTCTCTTTTATGGCTACTTATGTTGGGGTTATGCTTTTTACTTTATGTACTCAGAAAACAATTTGTCAAGATGGATATTAAGTGTACTTGGTTTTATTGTTGGTTTTTGATGTAACCAAACTATTTCTCTACTGCAATAAAAGTTGTTGTTTTTTTCAAGTACCAATATATGTATCTGTCTTGTTATATTCTGTTCTATACACCAATAATACTCCATGAAAGTTAATTCATTCCCTTTGAGAGTGACATTAATGGACGTGGGGTGTTACACGTGGTATCAGAGCTGAAGGTTACCATAACAGATAAGAGATTTTGAAAAACTGTTTTTCAAAAGCATTTTTATAAAGAAATACTTTCAAAAAAAAAGATGCCTTAAGGAGAGTATTTTTAAGAGAAAAGTTTATTTTGAAAAACATAACCCCCAAGAGCCATATATCTTTCCTTCGATTCTCCGTTTTAAATCTCTTCCTCTTTCCTTTATGAATTTCTTCCTCCACATATAGATGCTTTTTCTAAGATATGTAAGAACTTCCGTACGGTGGGCGGAAAACCGCTTCATGGGACTGGGACGTTTGTCAAAGCTAGAAGGAAGTGGAGGACTTGTTGGTACCTTTAAGATAAACGATGGGAGGAAGGTTCAATTAGCTGCTTGGTTAATGAAGGACGAACCCTCATTTTGGTAGGAGGTCACGAATGGAGAATTAGCAGGAGAGACATGGATAGGACACACGATAAGAAAATAGATCCAAAGAAAGGCGGTAAGGATAACAAGGGGCTCAGAGAAAAGGAAGAGCCACACTTGTGAAATACCTGACTACTTAAATAAATACGTTAGAAAGAAGAAGACTAGTTGTTATCGTTACGGAGAAACATGACATCTTATTAGGATCGTCCAAAGAAGCAAAAGGCAAAGGTAAGGACAAAGTATAGGATCTTCTGGAGGGCATACGTGTTCCCTCACGGTTGGCATCTCTAGTAGAGGCAGAAATATCTTGGTTGGAAGTTTGGTTTTTCTTTTTGATCATCATGTTCGAACCTTGTTTCAATTCTGGTGCTTCACTCTCGTTTTTATCTACTTCGTTAGTTGAAACACTGCATCTAAATACTAGTCTAGTTACGAATCCCATAGTAGTCTCAAGTCCTATTGGTGGTTCGGCTCATCTTTCAATGATTTGTTGGGATTTGAGAGTGTCTATCTTGGGCGTTGGGTTTGAATGCAACGCCTTCGTTCTTGGCTTCATGGGCTACGGCCTGATTCTGGGAATGGATTGGCTAGCCAGATTTGGTGCCATCCTAGACTGTGAAAGAAGGGTAGTTAGATTGTTGACTCTTTGTGTAAAAACCCTTGATATTTCCTGTGACCCTAGAGGGACGGTGATGCTTAGCTACCTAGAATCTCTTGACGCGTCCAACGATGACTTGGAATCTGTTCGTGTGGTCCGTGAATATGGTGACGTCTTCGATGAAGTTCGGGGTTTACCCCGAGGCGCGAGATAGACTTTTGTATATACCTAGTAGATAATGCAAAGCCAGTTGCATTACTGGTGCGCCACATGGCTCCAAGAGAAAGAAGAGAACTCATTAAGCAAGTGAAAGAGTTGCTTGAGAAGGGGTTCATAAGAAGAAGTATTTCAGAATAGGGTGCTCCAGTTGTTTTTGCTACGAAGGCTGATGGGTCACTTAGATTGTGCGTAGACTATAGAGAACTGAATAAGCTCACAAAGAAGAACAGACACCCATTGCCGAGGATAGATGATTTATTCGATCAGTTGGTTGGCGCTTTGGTTTTCTCGCAGCTGGATTTGGCTACAGGATTTCATCCGCTAAGGGTGGCTGAAGACAGCATAGATAAGACTGCATTTAGAACTCCTGACAGTTTCTTTGAGTGGCTCATCATACCTTTTGGTTTGACGAATGCACCTGCATACTTCGTTGACTTAATAAGTAGGGTGTTTAGGGAGTTTCTAAACAAGTTTGTGGTAGTCTTTGTAGACGATATCATGATTTTCTCTAGAAGCGAGGAAGAGCATGCCCTACATCTTAGGGAAGTCTTGGAGATCCTACGAGCGCATCAACTCAAAGCTAAGTTCTCCAAATGCCATTTTTGGAGAAAAGAAGTGATGTTCTTAGGACACGTGGTCTCTAAGGAAGGGATAACTGTGGATCCCGCAAAGGTGGTGGCAATCCCAGATTGGAAGATTCCTAAGAACACAACAGAAGCAAGAAGCTTTTTAGGGCTGACGGGCTATTATAGGATGTTCATTTAGGACTTCGCGAAGATATCTGCCCCACTTATTTGGTTAACGAAGAAGAACTTGACTTTTACTTGGGATGTTGACTGTGACGGTGCTTTCCAGCATTTGAAGAGGGTTTTAACGACAGCTCCAGTTTATTTTTGCCAGATGGAAGTAAGCCATTCACAGTGTATACCAGTGCTTGC
This sequence comes from Allium sativum, assembly GCA_030737875.1. Taxonomy (NCBI): domain Eukaryota; kingdom Viridiplantae; phylum Streptophyta; class Magnoliopsida; order Asparagales; family Amaryllidaceae; genus Allium; species Allium sativum. The sequence continues at coordinate 710,018,670 of CM060924.1, read as the reverse complement.
AGGACAGGGCTTGGAGCAGTTTTCGATACAAAAGGAAAAAGTGTTATGCAAAAGGCGGCAAGTACGAGTGTCGCTTATCATCCACAGACGGATGGACGGACAGAAAGGGGTGAATAAAATCCTTGAAGATCTTTTGAGTTTATGTATCCTAGATTTTGGAGGGACATGAGAAGAGGCAACGAGCTTAGTGGTGTTCACGACGTGTTTCACGTGTCACATTTGTAGAAGTGTTTACAAGATATCGCGGAAGTAGTAGAGCCGAGCAGGCTTGGAGAAGTGGAAGTGCAGTGAGATGCCCCGATTAGACGAGCCCCTACATGCATCCTTGGATTGGAGGTTATAAAGCTATGCAACAGAGAGGTCAAGTTGGTCAAGGTGCAATGGGGAAATGATCAAGGAGACGCGACTTGGGAAATGGGAGACAAGATGCATACACGGTACCCTTTCCTTTTTGAGGGTACGTTTTTAACTACTCCTTTTTCTACCGCTTTGTTTATGCTTGTCCTATCATTTTGTATGTCTTCGCGAGTATATCTTTGATCATTAGTTAGAAAAAAAATCCTATGGTTGTAAACATGTGTTTGAGACATGTTATGTTTGGTGGATGCAATTGGATGCAAGTGTTTGCTAGTGGTTGCTCGTGGATGCATTTACACACACAGTAGCCACTAGATCGGCTCAATCACTTTCATACTGCATATAAAGATGTTTGCATATTTAAATTAATGGATGTATATTGGTTGTATTATCATATGGATGCTGCATTAAGATGATTGATTGTGCACACATGTAGAAATAATATGTACCGTTAGGATTCTTTCGCATACATAATGGACGCATGACACTATCATGATTTGCATTAAGGAGGTCAACTGAATCAGTAGACCGCCTGAATTTTGCATTGCGTAAGGAACATATACACACACTTTTTGCATATGATCATACAACATTAGAAATCTTGTAAGGACAATGGATGCCTGTGTTTGACGTTTGAATAGATGGATGATTGGATGGTAGGATATACATTCTTCTTGACATGAAGATTTCAGGGACGAAATCCTTTAAGGAGGGGAGAATGTAACACCCTGAATTTTCTATGACTATTAAGAGAAAAAATTAAAGAATACTTAATTGTTAAAGTGAGAATTAGGGAAACGGGTTACGCCATTGCGTTCGTCTCGAAATTCTGCTTGGAATAGAGTCCAAGTTTTCGTAAATCGGACTTCGTATGAGGAAGTTATGGCCCTCAGAAGTTTCAGAAATTTAAATAAATTAAAAACAGTTCAAAAATAAATTCAAAATTGGAAGTCAAAAGAAGAAGCGGGTTGGGCGGGATTTTTCCCGCCTCAGGCCAGGTCGACCAAGGGGTCGATCTCCCCTATACATGTCGACCAGGGGGTCGACCTACCCCCTCGGGTAGATCTGGACTGTGACAATTCTGACTTGTTGCTGAGTCCTTTCTGATCTGTTGCTGAGTCACTAAGGCATAGGTGGCAATTATGGATAACTCTATCTAGTATGGACGGTTGTGATTGCTTCTATGATAATCTAACGGCTTATATTGATTTAAACTTCTATAAAAGCACGCATAGACTCAAGCTCTAAACCTAAACTAAATTAGTCTCTTAGCCTCCATGCTGTTGTTGGAATAGTTCTTCTTCTTAAAGCTTAGGAATTGCAAGTCAGGATTCTAATACAAACGACGAACGAATTATTCTCTTCTCTAATCCGTCTTTGTGAGTAAAATTTATTTCACAAAATAATTAATAAATTAATTATTGATGAGTTATAATTGGGATTATACGAACATGTCTGTTGAATCATGTGATGTTACTTAACTTTGTTATCGTCTGTTGGTGAACATATGACAGTTTTGTTAACTTATGTTGGTAGATTTATTTCATATGTCAAATCACATATGTTTAACTTGATTGATTTTATGACATCAGTTTATATGCAAGTTTGGGATGTAAATCATATGCTAGTCTGTATGTGAATCTTATGCAAGTCTGTATGCGAATTATACACAAGTTTATATGGGAATCAAGTATATATATACAAATGCGAGTTTATATGTAAAACATATGATATTAGTTTACATGTTTAAATTCATATGCAAGTTTGTAGGAATCCATATGAAAGTTTAGGTGAAAACCATATTCACATATGCAAGTTTACGTGAAAACCATATTCATATATGCAAGTTCACCTTTATGTGTATAGATCTATGCAAATCATATCTTATATAATTTGATCCATGCCAGTTCTTAGTTTATGCAAATTATGCCTATTGCCTATGCAAGTTATTGATTATGCAAATTTATGATTACATAAATTATAATCATGCAAGTATTGATCCATGCTAGCCTATTCTTATTTGCAAGTTAGATCTATTTTATGTGTTATGAAAGTTGTGATGTTTCTTTTCTTTTTATGAGTTAGACTATTTGCGGGTCCAACATATTTCATATTAAACGTACGAACGACATGGGGACATTGGGAAAATATTAAATATTAATATTGTGAATTGGCATATAATGGCTTTAAAAGCATATAATTAATTTGAGACATTAATTGTTATAATTTATATACTTGAAAATTTTGGGTATAATTTAAGTGACAATTATGGACATGGATTAAAAATTGGAAGTTAGTGAAAATATGAAATAGGGATATTAATTCAGATTGGGGTTGAATAATAATGTGTAATAATAAATGCCTAAGGCACGATGTTAGACTCGTTTGTAGTATAAGACTGCCCGGACCCGTCCGACAAATCCAGCCACTATAAGAAAATGCTATATTAATAGCAAGTAGGGACTGCAAGGGAACTTGACTTGCTATAATTAAATGGTTAGTGATTAATTATGGTAAAAGATTACTTGTTTACACGTCATTGTAATTAACATACACGCCGTTGCTACTCACGTGAAAATTTTCGGCATTTCCCTCCTCCCTTTTATCATTGCCGCTTAAATCTCTTTTCCCTTTTCTTCGTTCCCTTCCTGTCTACTCGCGTTCCTTTCCTCGTTAACACGTCCCTCAATCTGGCTTCGCACCGCAACCCTTTTCTTCCCTAATCGTTCCTCATTTTCTCCTCCTACTCATTCATTCGTGCTAATCATTCTTCCCTAAATATTTAGAGTTTAGGTTTTGATTATTGTTATTTCTACCAAATTGGTACGTAGCACTAATAATTTTCCTTTTCCTAGTAATTTTCTCTAACATACCTCTGGATTACCGAGAGATTTATGTGCCAAAATCAGAGTTTAAATTGGGCTTGTTAACCGCCTGGGTATTTGCAAGTATACAAGGTTCGATAGTTTTAGCTCCTTACTATCCTAGTAACCCGTTTACAGTTCAGAACAAGTTTTCTCTTGCAGGTATTGGTTGTTGTTGGATCCAGATTTCATTTGTTCAAATTGCAGCACCTTATGGACAGGTACGGAAATTCTGTAATTACCTCGTATGTATTAAGTATGAGGGCGAGCTGACTGAGTGCTGTGAGCCTTGAATCGCTGTATTGGCTAATGACTAGATTTTCTCTTTTATTTAGAGCACCTCAGCACTGCTGCTGCTATTAGAAAAGTTTTGGCATCCACTAGAATACTATAAAGATATGTTTTTGTTTGTAAAATCTTCGTTTCATGGTATAACGTTTCTTATTTTGAATAGGAGCTGCTTGATTTAAAACAGAAAATAAACGGTGGAACTTAACTTGTTCAGGAGACAAGGAGAAAGGCTAATGATGTGTGTAATAGAAGGAAGAAAACGATTCAGCAGTTGCTTGTAAGTTTGCTTTTCTCGTGTTATTTCCACTGAAGCAGTGCTGTTTGTTGCAGGCTAGAAATGGTCACTAGTTTTTATTCAATTTTAAAAATAATTTTAAGACATTATTTAAGAATTTAACATTTTGTTTGTTTGTTCATAAAATGCTTGTTTTAATGGGATGAGCATAAGTCAAGGCATAGTGAATCAATTGATTTCAAATTATTAGATTCTAGTTTTGTAATCATCACCGAAAGGTTGAACAAGTTATGAATTTGTAGCCGCTTTATTCAACTCTTCTAAAATTCCACTAAATTTGGGGAAAACAAACGTCTAAAATAACGTATGTATAGCTGCTAAATATTAAAGTAATATTAAAAAAAATTACGAAATAAACACAAGTTACAATATATTATATATGTGCACGCCTGCAAGTTAAAGCATATCTACATATGAAGTTCAGATGCAGACAATGCATGCTAACAAAAATGAAATACATGTGGTAGTAGAGACCATAGCAACTGAAACTGTAGTACCTATCCAGTATGAACATATAATGCATATCCATTCATGGTATACCTAAAGATCAATTATATTATGAAAAAGTTGAGTATTAGGCTTGAGAGAAAGAAAGAAAAAAAAAAAAAAATCTTATTCGAGCTTTGAACATCGTACAGAACTTATTAAAAAAATAAGCTTGATTCTAATCAGGTAAGCATTTTATGCTTGCTCACATTTAAAGCATTAAATGTTTACCTGATCAAAATTAAGCTTATTTTTTAAATAAGCTTGCAACGAGACCTAAAGATGGAATAAGTTTTCTTCTCAAGTCCAATACTAGAATTTGTCCTTTATATTAACAATTATATATATATAATCTGGCAACCATATTCTGCTTGATGTCACGCTCATGTCGTGTCGGGGCAGGACTTTGATGGATAGTCAGAGTTGTTTCAATTCATGCATATGTGTCATATGCATATCACTATATTTATTTGTGTATGTGTAGAGAACTTAGAGAGAATCAAGAATTACCCAGTAGTAAAAATGCCTTCATCTTTAATCCAAGCTTCCGAAACATGAATCTCTCCTCGTTTGTTATGCTATCTTTAATCCAAGCTTCCGAAACAAAAGCATTTTTACCATTGACTTTTACATCAAGTTACTAGGTCTTAGTGTCAAATAGTTCATGTTGTAATGTTCACAATATTGCATGATCACACCACTTGCAAAATGAACTTCAAATTCAATGCAATGCAGTGTATTTAGTTTATATACTTGCAAGCCTAATTTCATACCTTATTATTTTGCATTGATATATTAGACAGGCATAATAATTGGAATATCATTTTCTCAAATGAACTACCCAATCAGAGTTTGTAATACCATCACGTAATATAACCATTTGTTTGATTACAATGATATATGAAAATGGAAACTTTATCATAGTAATAATTTTACTCATAATTCACATACTCTTGATTAAACTCTGCTCCAAACAATATGAAGAAGAAGAAGAAAAACTCCCACCAGAAATACAACGTTTTAGTAGGAAACATTACTCAATTTATTTATTAATTTATGTATGATGACTTTTCGTGGAGTTTTGAACCTTTCATGTTAGCCACTTCAGCTGTTCATAGTGATACAAAACCTATACATCATTTTCTCAAATTTTATTGGGCATACAGAAATTTCAGGAATTTACTTGGAACTACGTCCAATCAACACAGTTGTCTGAAAATACATGAACCGGTAAAGAAGGCTAAATGGTAGCATAAGCATAAGTGGAAAATAGGATTCTCCCTCTATTTTCATGTTTGGTACGTGAAAAACCCTTCTTAAAAAATGTCTAAAATTACATTCCTGTTTATATTTTTGCTAAAGGCATTTTTTTTGGAAATTAAATCTGAACTTTGATTGCATGTTCCTATGATCAAAGCTATTTTTTATTTTGAAAAAAAAGGCAAATATCTGCAGATCTTTGCTCAAATAGCTGCAGTCAAGAAAATCTAATATTCGCAATTTATTATACCAATATGTTGAAACTTAAAAACACGGTTTTTTTTTCCTAAAACTTGCCTTTGAATAGGGACAACTGTATTTTTGAAACCTAAACATCAATGTTTCACAAAAGTTCCCGATGCATTAAGTTGCACAAAGAAACTGTCCAAAACAATTTTTTTAAAATCTGATTTGATTTGATTTTTCTTGTGGTTTAAAAGTTGACATTGGCAGATACACAGAACATAAAATTATAACAAGACTATTGATTCAATCAGTTACAAATACGTAGAAAATTATTTTAAGTTCAATATGATATTCGCTGCTTACCATTAGAAGTTTCCTTTCAAGCTTTCATACAAGGTCGGCATGCTTTGCTGCTTCATCTGCCCTTGTCATCTTCTACATGGTCTTCGGCTATCTTACTTCCATACCTAGCATTTGCAGCTAGCGTTTCTTCTAGTGTACCGTTATTGCAAGGGTCGTTACCTTTTTAGTATTTGAAACAAATGGAGAAGAGGCTCTTAACCTTGCTTGTTCCTCTTCATCTTGAAGTGTTTTTGCCATTCTTTCTCTCTCAAGTAATGCTTCAGTTACTTCTGAGAATAAGAAGTCTTTTCCCCTGTAAAATACGATGAATTCTTTGTTTCTTGAGAGAATGCTGCCTCCTGTTAATTTCTGCAACAAGAGACAATCAAAGAAGATATGTTTGGTGTTAATGAAATAGACAGATAAAACTAAATTAAATATTGGAGAAAAAGGGATGCAACAGTGATGCATGCATCCAAAGATAAGATACTCATTAGACTGTAGCTTTTTGTTTTTACACTAGTGTCATTTTGTATTTCTCAAGAATTATACCTACTGGTTAACATTTTAATTGCCATTTAAAATATCCCACAGCATAGGTTTCACCTTGATATCTTCAGCCATTCTTTCACTGGTCGTAAGCTGGACCCATGCTTTAAGGCAATCTTTACAATGGAACTACTTTCCCATAGCTTCACAATAGCTACAGCCAAACGTTGATGTTGCCTACTTCTTCCTATTTACAAAGACAAATAAGGCTGCAATAACTTAAATGCATACAGTTCGGCAACAAACAAAGATCAAGATAATAAAGCTCAACTTACCAAGTGCAAAATGAGGAGGCAATACTCGAGTGAGTCTCATCAATGCAGTGCCATCTTTATATCCAAGACCAGGCCTAACTCCATAAGGAAGAACTCTAAAAGGCGGCTTATACCTAGGAATAGTTCCTGGAAGCATATCTGCATCGACAGGCAATGGATCGGGCCCTGACCAGTCTTTATATCTTGGTCCAAACGGATCCAGTAGTGCATCCATTTCGCTTTTATATTTGATTTAAGCAGGTTGTTCTACGTTTTCTGTCCTCACTGTGACATTCTCAGAAGATTGGATGACATCTTGCATGGTTTTTTGATTAATTTCTGTTGGAAAATACAGAGGCTTGCTACATGCTGCAACTGGAAGGAAAGCATGTTGAAATAAAAATAGCAAGGGGATAATGTGAGAGAATCTTCTACAAATAAGTCACACTGAAGCATTGATAACTGCAAGATACTTTGTTGAAATAGCACCATATTGGACAGTGGACATTCTAGTTTCGTATTAGCATGTTGGCAGCTTTTCATATGAGAATTGGCTTGAAATGGGTACACTATGGAGTTTTTCAATGTGTTTGGTGAAGTAAGTTTGGTTTTTGAAAACCCCTCCTCATTTCAAACAAAACACAATCACTCTATGTGTTGTATATCATCTTCTGTTTATGAATGCTTTTAACTGACATATAGACTTTTCCTTGAAGGCTTTGAAGAGTGCTCCTAGCTAAAATATTATGCTATCATTATCAAACGCCAAAGAAAGAATTGGCAATGCAAATTGTATATAGAATATACTTGCTTATTTATGGCAGTTTTATTGACTGCCTTTTGAAATCTACATCATAATGGCACATTTTTTAGAAAATTACATATATTTAATGGCAACCATTATTTGTCAAAATTTTTGTCAGTTTGGTTGATTATTTTATTTATAGTTGTCTTGTAAAATTTGAAATTTGTTAGCAATTTTTTTGGAACCGTTGATTCAAGCTAACAAGACAGAGAATGATGTTGAGGAAATGTGGACCGTAAGTAAACTATCCACTGTAAACTGGGAATATGGAAAGTGAGATGTAGGATTTGGTGGATGAAAACCATAGATCTTTAGAAGATGGTACCTTTTAAATTATGTTTTGCTTATATACATATATGTACTACAGGTGGCTGTATAAATAAATCTATTAGAGGCCCGAGTGCTTGGAGGAGCAAATGATGCTTAACACGGAGTGAGCTGGATACTCCAAGTATATAGGTTTGACCCGTGCTTAAATAGCTTTCTTTGGGTTTTTAAAGATACAAGAATTGGCCCTATTATATAGGTATCCATTGAGGTGCGTAATACTAAATAGAACTTCCAGTTTTGATAAGTCAAGTATACCAGCTGTTTATATTTTTATCTACTTCTATTAGCTTGACATGTTGTATGCATTATGATTTTAGTATTTTATACACTATCATAAGCCAACTTTTTGTGTTTGCATGCACATTTCTCTTATTCAATTCACATGAATGTGCAGTTAAACTTTATTTCAAGTTAGGATATGCTGCATTGACTACAAATTTAACATTTAAGTGGATTCTCATAAGTATGGGGTAATTTTGCCTCTGTTAGTTTATTTTACTGTCCTTCCTAATAATTTTGCCTTTGTCAGATTATTTTACTGTCCTTTCTGTTTCATCTTTGTACTTCGAATTTAAATCAGAAAATGTCAACATATACCCACTAGGAGTATGTTGAGGATTATAATTTGCTTCAATTACCACATTCTATTGAGTACAATAAGAGGATGTGTAAATTTGAACCTGTTATAGTTTATGCTGACTTGCTTGTACAACCCATTTCCTGTGATTCAATTTTCCTTTTCTAGTTTTTTTTTCACAATAGAGCTTTGAATCACTGAATATGGTCTGTGCACAAGATATTCTCTTTGTGATTTATTCCTTACACCTTTCGCTGTAGCATACAAACTGGTAAGACTAACAATTTGCAGTGTATTTTTTAATCTAGTCACTAGTGTATCTATTGCTACCGTCGTCAAATTATATGTTTTAAGGTATGCCCTTTGAGTTGTGGATCTTTCTGCTTGGTTGATATTGCTATATTAAACAGCAGCATTTTTTTTAAAACAGCAGCCAAAGAATAGTTATAAAAATTATTAAAATCACAATTTTCATGCATGTGTGGCTATTGTTTGTTGAACAATTCTTCTCTTAATCAAAAAAAAAGCTTTTACTTGAATTTTGTTGTTTTATTTTAATTTATTTTTTTTACTTATATTGATGGAAACAAAATGACTTTGGAATAAAAGCCATGTTCAACTGGAAAATTTTCCATGGATTAAGCATGAAATTTATTGTTACCAATTTTTTTTTACTTTGATGAGGTATGTCAATGAATATCAATATCCCGAAGAGTATTGCATATTATCCTCTCCATAGATAAAAGTAAAAATATTCTGTTTAATATTAAATTGTTTATGTTCATTGATTATAGGAGTATAAAAAATGAACAAAGTATAATGATAGCTGGATTAAATTTATAAAATGATGGCTACGTGATGTGGGCTAAATTGAATTGAAGTGGGATACATGTATTTGCTCAAATCTTACATATATACACCTTCAAACTTCTATGCCTAAATATTGTGCATTATTTTGGCATTCTTAAACCTGAAAACTGTTTTTTATTAGATATCTGTTTTAGTCTTTTGACACGTCATTTGCTCCTATCAACATTCAGTGCATCCCCAAGGGCCAGGTGATTGCAGACTATGATTATGCAATCCATTCATTCAAATTTCCCCAATAAATGATTACGAAACATTAGCTCGAACCCGATTACATAGTTGAAAATTACGTGATATTACGATTCATAATCGACCATGGAAACTATTTTATGGTTCAAATTACCTATTGGTAAATATCCATCCTTCCTGCTGGAGTTGCTATTTTAGTCGAATATGTTGAATCAAACATTGTAAGTATGCCATACTGATTTGTATACCTATTGGTTAAGAGAACATATTGAACCTTTGTGTTGTGTTCTCTTAACGAATATATTGACAGGCCTACTTTTGCTTATTTCAATATATAATATCACATATGGAAATAACCATTGTTTCATTAGTTGATTCCAACAAGACTCAACGATTAGCAAATTCTTTAAATTCATTCCAAGCATCATAAGATTTAAATGAAGATCTGATATTAACATCAGAAAAACCCAGTCAAGTTAAATCTTCAAATGTATAATTTTCTATAAAGTGGAACAAGGGTTATCTTCATATGTGATATTATATACAGAGGTTTTGGACATTGGAATAGAAAAGTTGGCCTGTCAATATATTCGTTAAGAGATTACAAAAGTGGGCCTGTCAATATACCGCATTTGAGTAGGGGATTCTTTTTTAGTTAGACCATGTGTTGTATTCCCAACCAAATGCCTCTTTTGGACAGCGTTATACGTTTTGCCTCAATGGTATGACGATGCTCACCCTACGTTATAATTGCTATTTATTGCATTAGATGTTGAAAACAATGGGCTAGATTGTTGGCTGAGTCGCATACAGCTTGTGTAGTTTTTCTCTTTAAAATGTTTCGTCGTTCCACCCAAAAGTGTGCAGCATAGACTATTAACTGTGCCATCTTCATGATAAAACAGTCGAAAGTAGTACGCAACCAACCTATGCGTGAAAGTCATATTAGTGCATGTATTATTGTAAGATTATGTAGTTTAGATTATTGTATATTACTTGTAGTTAATTAACAAACAATTTTATAGGTTCAAACATTTGTTATTTCTTACTCATTTGGGTTTGTTAAATTAACAAACAATTGTACTATGCATGAGTGATAGGCACATGAAATGCTGAAGCAAAAAGTAGTGCAGCAGGAGGAAGTCACTTCAGTATTGTATTTCAATCGGGCATAATCCAATATGTATTTTACACTAAATGTGCAATCTATCAATCGTTAATTCCAATAATCAAATATTTTATATCTCATGTTTGGCAGGTTTGTTTTCAAGGATCCTTTAAAAGATAACAAACACAAGAAAGAACTCAAAATTTACAAACACCTCTTCAGTTTGAGCTCAGATTTCAAGTATGTTATTTGTGATATGTTTTGAATTGTGTGGATATTAACTTGCCTGGGTCTTTAATAATATCATCAGTCAGCAGTAAGCCTTGATTTCATTGTATTCTTACCTGTGTTATTTCAAATGAAATTGGCTTCATTTTTTTCCTTATTATGTGTCATAAGCATTATCTTTTGGTGACTTGATGCACAGAGAGGGTAGCTAATAACCAATTCAGCTACTAGCATTTGCTTCGTTGACTGTTACAATCAGGCTTTTAGCATGCAACTTTTTTGTGGCAAGAGCAACTGCACTAATGTTGCTTACCTGGGCGATTTGAACCTGGTATATCCAACAGAATTTCAGTGAAAACCAGAGGCAATCAAGTTATAGCATGCAAAATCTCTTGCACTACATTTGGATCACTGATACGCTGCTGCACTGGAATCATTGGCAGTCCTCAACAGTGTAAGTGAAGCCCTCGTTCCACAATTTTCCTTTTCAAGTCTGTATGATCTAATGCTTACTCTTATGCTTATAATATTCCTATTAGCATTCTCACTTGTACTGAAGTTGGTCATCTGACTCATCTCATAACTCTGTGCCCTCGATGTTAGTTCATTAGAAAAATTAGCATCTAGGTATCTTTTATGATAAATTGCTCTCATTTCTGTAGGTCTGTTTGCAATTTTTGAACTAAATTTATATAGCTTATTGAACTAAATAAACTGTTCTAAAACTGAATACTATTATCCAGTAATTTTTGGTGTGTTTTACTATTTTTATCATATAAACTGGTTATTTACCAGTTTCTTGTTTTTAGGGGTTTGAAGGTAAAAGACGTTATCAAAAGGTCCCTTTGTCGCGTGGAATTTAGTGCATAAATGGTGATGTCAGTGTTCAGCAGATTATAGGTTATATCATATCACTACAGGTGTAGTTATCTTTGAAACTAATTTCATCCCAGTAGTTTCTGTTCTTTCTGATTGTGTGGTGTCAGTTTGTTTTGCCTTTACTTGCCAAGTTGCTTGAAAAAAGTTGTTACAATTTTTAGTGTGCTATTTCCTTATACAGTGTACAATTTAAACATAGCTTGGGTTTACACACATGATATTTGAATATCAGTATCGTCACCATCATAGTTCATGCCATGTACTGTAGTAGGATAAGAGAAATCAGATTCGGCTTGGACTAAAACTCCAGCATAGATCAATCTGGCCCCTTTTTCCGTGTTAGTATCCGTTCTAATTGGTTCGTCAAATGTACTCACTAATTTGTTAGCTGCATCCATTTCCTATAATTCCAAATATAGATCATTTAACCTGGTCTAAGTTGGAATCAATGAGGAAAAATCATGTGCTCATTATCTGTTTTGTTGGAAGAACTGAAAATAGAAAAGTGATATATTGCTCAATATCCTTTTTTTGTTCCTTTTGTCTTTGGCCAATGCGTCTTGTAATCATACATGCTTGTATATACTCACTAATATATGTATATTTATGTTTCTTAGCAGATATTGTATGATGCTTTTGAGGCTGATATGTGATGTCGCACTCTTTCTTCAAACCGGTTATGCTTGTCGACGTTCATGAATATTTTTAGTATGTATCATTTTGGTTCGCTATAGTCGTATGTATTGTTAATGTTTATGTTAGAATTCATCATGTATGAAATATTATGGATACATATATTTTTTATTTTGCTTATGACTCCATTTGTGTACTTGGATTAATGTGACAAATATGTTTTTTATTTTGAATTATTAAATTAGAAATTGTAAACAATGAATGTTATGGCAGCAAAATGTTGCAATAGAATTTTTTGTATAGCATTCTAACCGTGCAATGAAAAGAAAATTTGTTATAGCTTTGTTATATTGTAGCATTATGGTAGTGCTATACAAAGTATTTTTCAAGGAATAAACAGTTTTTATAGCAACAAAACGACGTTGCAGTAAATAATAGTGAATTTTCCATAGCGTGTTTCGATGCGTCATAAAAACTTTCCACAGCGTGTTTAGATGCTATAACAACAAGGAATACCAAGAAGCATAGATGTTTCCACATCGTTTGGATGCGTCATAAAAACTTTCCCGCCCTAGCTAATTGTCCACCCTTTCCAAGCGTGATTTCTATGTTATGTATGGCCGTGCCTAAGGGCATATCGGTTGAAGTAGATTCTTCTTTTAAAAACCCCTTCCCAAACTGTACAAGCTTCTTCCAAAGCATACGACTTTCTAGATGTATATGATGATATTTAGACAGATGGATCTTTATCTTATATGAATCGTATGATGAAGTACCACATGAGTGGATATATAGGAATCCGAATCTGCCGAATCACTCATGTATGATCTTCTACATCCTAGGTATCCCCGTTCCATCATCTGGCTTATGTTCTTCATGTAGCATTCAGACCGAATGACTCTATGAAACTACGTCGATACTTCCACATATTACGGGTAACGTAGGAGACATCTCTTCACAAGCTATAGAAAAGCAGTTGCACCAATATGGCATGTTTAAGATAGCAGCAAAAGTAGGTCTTCCATTGCAAGTATGACACGCTATAGTATCTATCAGACTTTTGACAACATGTTGATCTATGGCAATTATAGAATCGCTATAGAAAGTTTTTATAGCGGTTTTTAAATGCTATAAAAAGTCATTTTTCTTGTAGTGAGCAACCACAAACGGTAGTCTAATGTGAGAGGTCAAAGGCATAAATTAAATGCATAATAAATGCCTAAGACACGAGGTTATACTCGTTTTGGGTATAAGACTGCCCGGACCCGCCCGACACATCCAGCAACCGCATACGGCAGTCTAATGTGAGAGGTCGTAGGCATAATTAAAAGATTCTTAGACATGAGGTTAAGTCTGGCTTGTGGTGGAAGTCTGCCCGGAACCACCTGGCATATCCAGCAGCCACAAGTAATCGACTTAATGTGAGAGGTCTGTGCATCAACAATTAATTAATGCTGATCAAAGACGAATATGAATGGCAAACCTAAGTTTGGTTGAGTTGAGTAATTCTCTGAGTACCAACCTGATGTAGATTTCGGTCTTTGGGGTTGATTCTTTGGGAGTTATTCTCTTAACCAATGTATCTGTGAACTAAGATGTACTTAATCATAAATTAAGTAAAACACGTTACATAAAACATGATAAGTGGATAGGGTTAAGACCAGCTTAACCAATAATATATATTAATTTGATAAGTGGGTAGGGTTAAGACCAGCTTAACCAATAATATATATATTAGTATGATAAGTGGAGACAAACTTAACCAATAATACATATTGATCTGATAAGTGGATAGGGTTAAGACCAACTTAACCAATAATATATAAGTGGATAGGGTTAAGACCAGCTTAACCAAATATATATATATATATATATATATATATATATATATATATATATATATATATTGATCTGATAAGCGAATGGGGTTAAGACAAGCTTAACCAATAACACATGTTGATTTGATAAGTGGGTAACATGTGGGATATAAATATAAACACTTAACCAAGTTGAAACATGTAAGAAGACATGAATAAGAGGAGGTTAAGTGGGAAATCCTAGTGGGGACCAAGCATAGGTGGAAAGCTCGTGTCAAGTGTGCGGGCCCTTTTCAACCAGTAACCCATTTAGTATTTAGTGAGCTCGTTCTAGATCGAGGACGGGACACGCTTACTGGGTTTGATTGTAAGAGGTCAAAACGGGTTAGTGGTGGCAACGCAAGTCCAACGGGGCATGTGCGTGCGTGGGCCCGGGCTGGTAGGTAAGACGTTGCATCGTGTAGGTATAAGCCGTGCATCTTTAGTGGTATCGGGTTGCCACTTTGGGGAGTGATACACCTCACTGTGGGACCAACACGAGTATCTACGAGTTAGGGAGCCGATCGAATGGGGAAGGTAGTGGGTACGACTAGCGAAGTTAGGAGCAGGCGGCACCTATGAAGGCAGCTTGGAGTCCAACTACCATATTATGAATAAATATTGTAATTAGAATGGGGAGGGTAGTGGTTACAACTTGTGGAGATAGGAGCAGGCGGCATCAACTTTTAAGGTGACTAGTATTGGTGTAGTATAGTAATTATCTTATAGTGATTAGGAGCACGATTAACGCCAGCATATTCCTCTTGTTTGTTTTGTCTTGCCCATTTGCTTCACAGTCATTCCTTGTTTTACCAGTTTATGCCTTATCCTAATTACTTTAATAATTATATTGTTAAAGTTATTGGACTCGCTAGACTTTATGTCTGACCCCTTTTGTTTTCGCCTCTTTTCTTCCTTCCCCCCTCCCCCCAGGTTCTCAGGGTGGGACTAGTGCTAGTGTAGCTTGATTTGGATCTCTTTCTCTCTCTTTTGGAAGTGCTTGGATTGCTGGAGGTAAAGTTCAGCTTATCTCTTTTATGGCTACTTATGTTAGGGTTATGCTTTTTACTTTATGTACTCAGAAAACAATTTGTCAAGATGGATATTAAGTGTACTTGGTTTTATTATTGGTTTTTGATGTAACCAAACTATTTCTTTGCTGCAATAAAAGTTGTTTTAATTTTTTTTTAAAGTACCAATATATGTATCTGTCTTGTTATATTCTGTTCTGTACACCAATAATACTCCATGAAAGTCAATTCATTCCCTTTGAGAGTGACATTAATGGACGTGGGGTGTTATAGCCGGCCTTGGGCCCGGGCTATCTGGGCGACGGTCCAAGGCCCAATTTGTTGGAAAGGCCCTTTTTTTATGTTCCACTACCAGATATAAAAGAAAAAACTGAGCATCATTAAACATAACAAATGAAGATATGGTTAGGTGGTATGATATGTGCTCCTTTCTCACATATTTGCATCAAAAGGTTGATCTAAAACCATCAACATACCAATTAACATTACCGATGTACATTGGTAATACCACTAAACTGTATTTTAATTGATAATCGAGAAAGATATTATTGCTTGAAGATTGATGCATGCGAAACTTATTATCTGACTTAACTAAATAGCCAACAAAGAAACTCAGGAAGAAACACAGGATGATCCAAGTGATAAATCATTTTTAAAACCCAAACTGTAGTTAGCATCAAACAAGAAGAAAAGGGTTCATTCAACAATCCATAGTTAAGTTGATTCATTCAAGACATAAACAATCAAAACCCGTCTAACCCATTTAATAAACGGTTTACCCGACTAGGCCCATTCAATAGACAGTTTGACCCAAAGTTACCCATTTTACAAAAAAAAACCAACACTACAACATAAGCAGTAAAAATTGCACCATTACAGAGCGATGAAATGAAAAAACTACACATTATCAAAACATGCTACGTAATAAAAAACAAAAATTGCATCAGAGAATGAAAAAATACACCATATAATGATCAATTCTACATTAAAGAACAAAAAAACCTGCATCAAAAAATAAAATGAACTAGATATTGCAAAAACTTCGAGATATTTGAAGATCCTGCATAGGACAATTACAAAAACTAAAAGGTTCACCACGATACACTTTAATATGTGAGAAACTTTACGGTTGAATACAAGAAGCGCATCAAAATATTTCAAATGAATTGAAATAAATACTACAAAAACAACTATTACGTAAGTAACAAACCACAAAGTACTTGAAAGTTCTACAATATTTGAGCATAGTCTTTTAGCCCTAAATCCCTTGAGTACTGCATATTAAGCATAAAATGACACAAATTATTTAGCTGTCAGTGCATAGCAATTCACTGTGTTGAACTTCTCATTTTGATGTAACAAGGATTTGCAGCAATAATGATATTAAGAACAAAAAACATTGTATCATAAAACTAACCGCAAAACTAAGATTACATGATACCAGCAGTAAAATCATGCTATATGATGGTACTTACTGTAATGAATACAAAATACTAGATGAGCTTGGTAATCAAATTAAACTTACCAGAGAATTCAATAATCAAGATCTAGGAAATGTAATTGGAGCTTATAGTCGAGTCCTTACTTTTAGGGGCCATATAGATTCAATTTCCAAGCCTTAGAAAGCCTCCTAATTATTATTTTTACTTTGGATGTAGTACGTTGAGTTATAACAAATATTGACATCTATGTTTACTAGAATATATTGGTCTGGTTCTATATTCTCACTGATTTTACTTCAAAAAATTTCATTACCAAGTGTTCCATTATACTTTTTGTTGTGTGTTTCTATTTACATCTCAGTTTCCTCTTCTGACCACCACACGGTTCTGTTCGGCAGTGAGTGACTGACCAACATTCACGCCGCTCGATGTGAACGACGTCGCACAATGTAAAATTGTGCGATCACGCCATTCAGTGGTGAACGGCCAAACGAGACTAGTGGCCTAAAGTGGAAACTGGAGTATAAATAACCGCACACTTTTTACAAAATCATTAGTCTATTTACACAATTTCATTACAAAGATTTTCAACTACTTTTTTTTCAACTGATTGGGATTGCAACTCGAAAAGAGCGATTTTGTAAGAGTTGCTCAATAAAACATGTATCAATGTGTGTGTGGAGAATAAAAAGAAACGCATATTACTAAATTTCGTGCCAAAATTCAAAAGGTCAGCTTGTTTTCTCTCATCTAGGATCAACCTTCCTTGCACAGCAACATAGAAATGCAGATACGGTAGATCAACAGGAAAATAACTTTAGTAAGAAAATCATCCAAACAAAATAGCATATATATGAGTTTAACTTATCCAGTAAAACTGTAATATATCTGGCTATTTTTTGCGTCGATTGAGGTTCAAAATTACAACACGTCCAATAAAATTAACTAATAATACAATGTTCAGTGTATGATCTATGGTGTGCCTCCAAGTCACAAGAAGTTGACTCACAAACTAATAAATGCAGTTTTAAACCAGTTGATCAAACAACAAGAAGTTTATTCACAAACTTTATGATCATTAACAATAAGAAACGATATTCTAGGATATATAGTCTCAAAATCAAGTTGAATACTAGCAGCTATTTGAGAATCGAAACTTGAAGAATTAAAAGCTCTATGATAATGAACAGTCCACCAAGGTATTTATTTCCAACAGCTATGCTTACTCTTTTGTTTATTTTTTATGTATAATTATAACCGTGAACTTCCATAACCAAAATGGCCCATGGGTCATAATCGGATAGAATAAAATTTAACCTGATCCATTCAAGGCATATTACATAAACAAACTAAACATGTTCTACCTATTTAATAAACAAAGTCGACCTGACTAGGCCCACTCTATAAAAGGGTTAACCCAAAATAACCAACCCATTTAAAAAGAACTACTGCATAAGCAATAAAAAGTGCACCATTACAGAAAAATGAAATGAAAAACTTCACATTATCAAAATACATTGCATAATAAAAAAAGGCATCAAGCATCAAAAATAATTTTGAACTAGATATTTCAAAAACTTAGAGATATTTGAAGGTCCTGCATAGAATATTACAAACTACGAAATCAAAAACTAAAAGGTTCACATGATAAACTTAATATATGAGAAACTTCATGGTTGAATACAAAGACACATCAAAATAACATAACTAAATTCTACAAAAACAATAATGACATTAGTAACAAAACAACAAAGTACTCGAAAGTTCTACAATATTTTAGCATAGTCTTATAGTCCTAAAGACCTTGAATACTACGTAGTAACTATTAAACCTAAAATGACACAAAATATTTAGCTGTAAGTGCTTCATTAAGCGGTTAGGCAATTCACTGTGTTAAGCTTCTCATTTTTCTGTAACAAGGATTTGCAGCAATAATGATATATTAATCCTTGCAGCAATAGTGATATATTAATTCGCTAGTGTAGTTTTCTATGCAGTCTGTCCCAAGCCAGGGTAAAGGAGTAAGGTTGTGAAAGGTTTGGCGAGCCAACATAAAAACTTAGCCTCTCTTATGGATATGGAACCTTATGATATTTCGTTGGGGCGTAACCCTCTTAACGACGCGTTATATCGAGGCTCGGATATAGTGTTAAATATGCAAGGGCTGGGCCGACATTCTCTTAGTGGCGCGCTACACCGATGCCCCGGTGTAGTGATAAGTGAGCAAGGGTCCTCGCATTTTTCTCGGCGGATGCAAGGGGCAAGGAAGCTAGTCGACGATAGTAGGTTTCGGTTAGCTAGTTGGAATGTAGGGTCCTTAATAGAAAAATTAAGAGAGATAGTGGATACTATGATTAGGAGACGGGTTAACATCTTGTGCGTGCAAGAGACCGAATGGGTGGGTCAGAAGGCGAAGGAGGTAGAGAATGTTGTGTATAACGGTATTGTATACACAATTATATGATTTTTGTTTGATGATAACGACCAAATATATATTATTTTAATGTGTTTGTTACTGTACTGTTCTATATTTAAATCACAGACAGGAATATAATATTTTATTTCGATATTCAACAGTACAGATTTACAACTCCACTATTTGCTCAATACTGTATTTCACTGAAATAAATTTCATTCATATACATTTCTCTTGTTACACAGCTCCTCATTACAACACTTTGTTTATACAACTCATATATACATTCTTTTACACATTGACACATATACAGACACATTGAAACAATTCACTAACTCAACACTGTCTTCAGTCTTCAATGTTAGTCCAATCTTCACAGTCTCCTAGTCAGTCCTGTCACGTTAGTCCAGTCATCACCTACGTACCTGTAATATGAAACACACACACAGTACACTATAATAGAAATAAAACAGAATTCACGCTAATATAAATTTAATTTTTTTAATTACCTCAGCTTTCTGGTGTGTTTCTCATCATTTTTCATGACTTGATTGATTTGTGAATGTAGCACGCGCACATACATGTATACACACACATGTGTATGTATATACACATATATTTGTGCAGGGACAGGAAAATCAGTCTAAATGGCTGCATGTACACACGTGCATGAATATACACGTGCGCACTGCCTCGCCAATTCAGCATGCAACTGAGGAGTAGCCACGTGGACCGTCTCGACTCAGTGCAACTCAGTGAAAATGTCAAGTACAAACAGCCCAAACTCAACACACATATGTATACATACATGATTGTATGTATACACATGGAGCCGAGTAAAAGTCAAATAAGACATGGCAGCAAACTCAAGTATATCAAACTTTTCAAGCATATGTGAATGGTGAACTAATCTGTACTCAATAGCAAGTGGTCGAGCTTAAGAGATCAAAGTAAAGCGGCATGATCAAAAGAGCAATAGCAAGTGGCACAACCAACATACACAAAGTCACCGCATAGTCGAGAAGAACACAACATGGAATGGAAAGTATATGAGTAGATGAGTGGTGATGCACTTATTCATGATCAAGCATGGCAGATGATACAGCTCAAGCATGGCAGATGATACAACTAAGACATAGTTAACATGTCAGCAAAATATGGTGATCAAGTCTGTATACATGTGTGAATGATATTCAACCAACAAAGCAGCATTAATGGATCATGTCAAGTCAATGAAAAAAAGTCGAGCACCAACCAAACAGTATTGTCAACACATCATACATATTTCAGGTTCAGGGGAGTGTCAAAGCAAGCTCAAATAAACATGATTGTGAAGTTATATATGGCAACAACATGTAAGTTTGTCAAAGCTCAAGTCTGTGTATATATAAACAAGCCGGTGTGTAAATCAGTTCATGGCATAAAGTCCTCAAATTCAAGCTAGAATGAGCATGTTTCAGTAAGACAGTTTCTCAAGTGCAAATTGAAGCAACATGTCAATGCTCAAATTCAAGTTTTCAAATACAAGCTCCAGCACAAGTCAGGAAGCAGAAATGTTCATAAAGCAAAGAGAGCAACATGCTAGTCAGACAAAGGCAACAATACTGGGAAGCCTACATAATACATCTCATGGGGTCAATAAAGGTTTAGTATGGTCAAAAGTTCAGGTATGAAAGCATATATGGTGCACAGCAGTACATATGGTGAAGCAAAAGTCAGTGCATACATAAGTACTCATGTTCATGTGCATTCTCAGTTTCACACAACAAATTTGAACATGAAGCAGTTTTAAATGCAATATCAAGTTTCACTACAAATCATGGGCAAGCATGGTTCATGGTGTATGGTGCAAGAAACATGAGTGTATAGACAACAAACTTCAACATTGGCAAATAAGTGCAGGGAAATCAGTATCACAATATTTGGCAAGTGTTAAATTTTAAATTGGACAGAAAATCAAAACTTTCCAGAAATGATGTCTTTCAAAAATCTCCAGAAATTTGTTTGGGTATGCATTCAATATTTTCCAGAAATTGATTGGCAAGGGATAATTAAATTTTTCCAGAATTCCTCAAAGTTTCCAAAGAACAATTTCCATGCTATTGTCAATTCGAAATTACAGAAAAGGTAACAAATATTTTTATAGGAAATACATTTTCAATCAACCGAATTCAAGAAGGGAAAATCTGCCTTTTAAAGGTAAAACTTGTCCACATTAAATTCATCAATTCAAGCTGAGAAACAGAAGGGGCAAAATCAATTTAAGACGAGAATCAAAAGGGGAAACCACAAAAATCAGGCCAAGTCAATTTATATGAAATCAGAGTGTTTATAGGAATATATATTATCCTATATATGTTCTACACACAGATTCATCATAGGCAGTGAGAAACCATCAAATCCACTAACAATCAATTCAAAGAACCCAAGAGTAAATCAAATAACTCACATTTTTCTTAAGGGAATCGATCGCCAGAGAGTGAGAGGGACAATCAAATCAATCGACAAAGAGGAGCAATTCTGTTCAATCATCAGAGAAGCATCTCAGTAAACTTCAAACATCTCGATTTGATTTGGGAACAAAAGCAGGAAACCCTAGAATTAATCGCAGCCGCCATATTTTGTTTTCCAAAGAAATGGAGAATGAAATCGAGCAACTGAGTTACAACATGGGCCAGCCAATACTAAGGGGCCATTCAAATGTTTAAAAGGAGATAACCCTTTAATTTATCTCCTAGGGTTCTTCTTTTCTATTTTGCTTTGTATTTTCTATTTTGTTTTTAAACCGTCTCAAACAGTTTCTAGAATTCTGTAAAATCTAGGAGAATCAGTCAGGGTGTTGACTGTCAGTTTCAAAGTCTGTAAAATCTGGGTTACGGATTACAGGGTTGTAATTTGGGGAAATCTGATCGAGGGGATATCGGTCAGTCTAGGGTTTTGAGCGTAGGGTTAGAATAGGAGCAGGGATTGCGAGTGTACATGGTCTTGTATGCGGGAACTGTTTTTAACATCTTAGAAATGCAGTAGTAGGCAGGTTTTTGCCGAAGCTGGGTATATCTGTGTGTGATTTATTTTCTGCATTTCTGTTTCTGCTATATTCTGTGATCTGTTTATTATTATATATATCTCGTTAGATTTTTAATTCAGTTAAAAACTGTGAAATACCCTATTCACCCCGCCTCTAGGGTTATTCTAGATCCAACAAGTGGTATCAGAGCAGGTTATTTCGTTAACTCTAGAGTCATGGGTAACCCTAGTTGTCAGTCGATAGAGAGTCAGTCCAGTTCATCTCCAACTATTTTCAATGGAACAGATTTTTTAAACTAGAAATCCAAAATGGAATTTTATTTTAAATCTGTTAATATTAGATATTGGGATGTTGTTATCAATGGATTTGACAGTGTAGATATTACTTTCAATTCCCGTGCTTTGAAAATTATATTTGATTATCTTAGTACTGAACATTTTAATCTTATCTGCCATTGTTTATCTACATAGGAAATCTGGGATACTCTCAATACGAAGTATGGAAGATCTGACAACGGTAGCTCAAAACCTGAGAAAGTTAACCCATATTTAGAATTCTGTTTAACAGGATCTACAAATGAAACTTCAGATGAATCAGATGATGGAGAATCAACAAATGCTGAAACAGAAAATTTCTCATATGAAAATCTGGTTTACATGTGTCTTGATTTAACGAAATCTGTTAATAAACTCCAACCGAAAAATAAGTCTCTGAAATCTAAGAATTTTGAGTTGACCGGCAAAATTGATGATTTGGAATCGCAACTTGAACATGTTAAAAATTCTTCAAATTCGGTTTGCAAAAATTGTTTGAAATTGAAAACCAATCTTGTTCATCTCAATAAAAATATTCAAAAGTTTGAAAATGAAATTTTGATCTTAAATGAGAACAAGACTGAGTTATCAAATTTGAATAACCTTTTGCAAAAGGAATTTGAAAATTTTAAAACAGATATAATTTCCAAATTTGAAATTGCTGAAAAGGAGAACTTGTTGAAATCAAATTTGATTTTAGAAGAAATTGAAAATGAGATTGAAAAATCCAAGAAATTTGAGTTGGAAAAACAAAAACTTTTTGAATCTGAGATTGCTGAGTCCCAAACCAAAATTAATTTGCTTAAAAATGAAAATTTGGTTTTAAAATCTGATTTTGAGAGATGTAAGATCACTAAAAAATAGTTGTTCAGACTTATTGAAAGAAAACGGTGATCTTAAAACTGAAATTCTACAACTTGAAACAATTTTGGTTAAATTTTCAAACGGTGAAAAATCTTTGAATATGCTGTTGAAAAACCAATTTTCTGTTGGAAATAAATGTGGTCTTGGTTTTGGGAGAATAAATGGCTTTGAAAAACGAAATTCAAGTGATTTTAAAAATCCTTCAAACTCCTTTGAAAAGAATAGCTTTGGAAATTTTAACTTTGATAATTCCAAAAGGTTTTTAAATCACGAACGAAATGAGTATGTGTTTTATAACAAACCATTTAAACAATCTTGGATCTGAAAAGAAAATAATACGGGCTTTGTTAAATTCAAATAGATTTGGGTTCCCAAGGGTACAAAGATAAATTCAGATGGTTTGTTATATAAACAGGTTTGGGTACCGAAAGTTCGATACACAGCTATGAGTGGTAAAACAATCTTTGTTAGACCACTTAACCCTCTCAACTGCTAGGTACCAGTGATGGCTGAGGAACTGCTTTGGAAAAGAAAATTTGATTTCAAGCTATTCCACATCCTTGATTTATTTAGAGTTCCTTAGCCAAGTCTATTGAGTTAGAGGTTCTACTTTACATTGGATTCTGGTATGATCTCTAAACTCACCTTCGTATATTCTCTTTGTTTTTTTTTGTTTTTTGTGTTTATTCCTTCCTCTATTCTCTTCTGTTTTTTTTTTGTTTTTGATTTGACACTGCCATATTCTTCTTTGAATGTACTTCTTAAACTTCCAGTTGCAGAATTCATGATCTTCTAGAAATTTGCTTTATTTGTATAAAATCATCGTGTGTTAATCTTTTCCATATCCTAAATTTGAACTTGTATATATCTGCAATTGTATTGAAGTTTAGTTTTCTGATTTCTAAATTTATAACAGTGTTGATGTATTCTTGTCAGATCTTGAACATTATTAATTAGAATTCTAAATTCTTGAAGATCTGAAAATTTGATGAAGATTCACACACCACTGTTGTTTTGAGTTTCTTCCAATTCATTTTAGAAAAGCTTGAAATATTATACTCATTACAACACACTGCTACTTCTCAGTCGTGATAATTTCATTGATTTTCAGATTGGCTTGAACATGTTAAATTGTCTTGAATCGGTGATACATCTTGAAATTCATCGTTATTCATGATTATTATGATTGAAATTAGTTTTGTTTGAAATCATCTGAGATTTTAGATATTTTGAATATCATACACCACTTAAATTTGAAATTAGCATCCTTGTGTGAATAATTCATTATATCTCAAACTTAACATTGATTCAAGCGATTTCAAATAAATTATTTTTAAATCATGAATACCTCTCAAACTTGATGTATTTGATCTGAATTTACTCTTGTACTTGTCAGAAATTCTTGTAAAAAATTGTTTGAAAATCCGGTCTTAAATCTCACTGATATTTCATGATGATTTGATTTAAATATTTGTTTGTTTAAAATCATTTGAAATTATTGATTTACTGAATCACACACATATCTTGAATGTGAAATTAATAATCTGGTGTGATCGATTCATTGAATCCTGATATCTTCATATTCATCAAATGATTTTAAATAAACGGTATTTTTAATCATTGGATCATGAATCCTCTTGTGTGATCAACATCTTAACAAGTCTGATTTGAAACTATTTCTGCTATGCTGCTCTGATACTGTTTTCAAATAACTACCTGCTTTAATCTGACTACTACTCTAATAATTGTGCCAATTTTGTAATCTTGTCTGTTTGGGCTTTGTGTTCGAAATTTCTTTAATCTGAGATATCTAGGGTGTGAATAAATTCCTCATAAAGGAGACTGCAATTGGTATCATCTTTTTCATCCATCTGGTTTTGAATTTTCACCTACGCATTTTTTTCCTTTGTATAAATCTGTTTAATTTCCTCTTGTAATTGATTTTCAATTTTATAATTATTTATTAATTATTCATTCAAAAATTGAAATCAATATCCAAATTGAACTGTATTTATAATTCATCAAAATTGTTATTAGATTTTGAAAGTGTGATGAATTGTGACTGCAGTATATTTCACAACAAGAGGAGATTTTATTTAGATTTTCATGATGGTTGAAAATTTATTATAATATCTTTGAATTGGTCAATATTTCACGATCATCTCCTTTATCTATCATCTTTCTGCCATCCATGATAGTTCTATATTAATGTGGAGAGTTTGATATTTTTTTAAAAGATAATCTTGAATAAACAGTGAAAATATTTGTGATGGAATTATGGCTATGTTATTATTATTCAGAATTAGTGATAATTGAGAATTTTCAATGATCCCGGTACAGTTGGTCATATTTCATAATATAATTAATTTAGAAATTTATTTCACAGTCCATTTCTGTACTTACCACATTTCTATCATTCATATTGGTTGAATATACCAAGGAGTTTTTCTATTTAAAGCTGAAAATAATAAATATATAATTAATATATAAGTGTGTCTCTAACCTCATTTAAAAATCCAAGCTCTGGTCATGCATGGTTATGAGACAACTTATAATTTAAGCTGCGACTGACCTCATTTAAAAATCCAAGCTCTGGTTATGCGTGGTTAGTGTGCTCTTAAATAAAATAAAAAGAAAAAGGAAATATTGTGCTATAAATTGAAATTAATCTGAAATTCTCCTTGGCGTATAAAAACCAGCCTATCAATCCATTTTCTACTTGTGAAATGTGTTGAAATTTTATGACGTATTATGATTTGTTGATTGATAGCTACTGGGATTTGAGACTATCTGATTTTGTCACTTAAGTTGAATTTATATAATTATAGTCCAAAATCATCACTGTTTTTGTGCTCATTTTTATAAAAATTCTTTGGAAAATAATTAAAATTCATTTTTTTTAAAACTCTCTCCATTTATATAAATTTCATCGTAAATCCGTCATTCTCTAAAATGTGAAATATGCCACCAGTTCTAAGTTTATTATGATTTTTGTTTGACTGATTGAGATTTATGATGATCCTTCTTCCTCTTATGTTGAAATTGTATTTTCTAGTTATTCTTCATCTATATTTTACGGTCTGAATCCTTTTGATGATAACAAAAGGGGGAGAATGGATTAGATTTTGATTTATAAGTGAATATTTTATAAATATTTTTAATTTTGAAAATTCAATTTTTTTTATTTCACTCATGCACAGTTATAGGGGGAGTCTCTATTGTAAGGGGAGCTTTCAAATAGGGGGAGTTATGTTCTTTTCTGTCAAACACATTTATTTGATTCAAAATCTTAATATTTGTTTGTCATCATCAAAAGGGGGAGATTGTTGTATATAACGGTATTGTATACACAATTATATGATTTTTGTTTGATGATAACAAACAAATATATATTATTTTAATGTGTTTGTTATTGTACTGTTCTATATTTAAATCACAGATAGGAATATAATATTTTATTTTGATACTCAACAGTACAGATTTACAACTCCACTATTTGCTCAATACTATATTTCACTGAAATAAATTTCGTTCATATACATTTCTCTTGTTACACAGCTCCTCATTACAACACTTTGTTTATACAACTCATATATACATTCTTTTACACATTGACACATATACAGACACATTGAAACAATTCACTTACTCAACACTGTCTTCAGTCTTCAATGTTAGTCCAATCTTCACAGTCTCCTAGTCAGTCCGGTCACGTTAGTCCAGTCATCACGTGCGTACCTGTAATATGAAACACACACACAGTACACTGCAATAGAAATAAAACAGAATTCATGCTAATATAAATTTTATTTTTTTAATTGCCTCAGCTTTCTGGTGTGTTTCTCATCATTTTTCATGACTTGATCTGATTTGTGAATGTAGCACGCGCACATACATGTATACACACATGTGTATGTATATACACATATATTCGTGCAGGGACAGGAAAATCAGTCTGAATGGCTGCATGTACACACGTGCATGAATATACACGTGCACACTGCCTCGCCAATTCAGTATGCAACTGAGGAGTAGCCACGTGGACCGTCTCGACTCAGTGCAACTCAGTGAAAATGTCAAGTACAAATAGCCCAAACTCAACACACATATGTATACATACATGATTGTATGTATACACATGGAACCGAGTACAAGTCAAATAAGACATGGCAGCAAACTCAAGTATATCAAAATTTTCAAGCATATGTGAATGGTGAACTAATCGTGTACTCAACAGCAAGTGGTTGAGCTTAAGAGATTAAAGTAAAGCAGCATGATCAAAAGAGCAATAGAAAGTGGCACAATCAACATACACAAAGTCACCCCATAGTCGAGAAGAACACAACATGGCATGGAAAGTATATGAGTAGATGAGTGGTGATGCACTTATTCATGATCAAGCATGGCAGATGATACAACTCAAGCATGGCAGATGATACAACAAAGACATAGTTAACATGTCAGGAAAATATGGTGATCAAGTCTGTATACATGTGTGAATGATATTCAACCAACAAAGCAGCATTAATGGAGCATGTCAAGTCAATGAATAAAAGTCAAGCTCCAACCAAACAGCATTGTCAACACAACATACATATTTCAGGTTCAGGGGAGTGTCAAAGCAAGTTCAAATAAACATGATTGTGAAGTTATATATGGCAACAACATGTAAGTTTGTCAAAGCTCAAGTCTGTGTATATATAAACAAGCCGGTGTGTAAATCAGTTCATGGCATAAAGTCCTCAAATTCAAGCTAGAATGAGCATGTTTCAGTAAGACAGTTTCTCAAGTGCAAATTGAAGCAACAGGTCAATGCTCAAATTCAAGTTTTCAAATACAAGCTCCAGCACAAGTCAGGAAGCAGAAATGTTCATAAAGCAAAGAGAGCAACATGCTAGTCAAACAAAGGCAACAATACTGGGAAGCCTACATAATACATCTCATGGGGTCAATAAAGGTCTAGTATGGTCAAAAGTTCAGGTATGCAAGCATATATGGTGCACAACAGTACATATGGTGAAGCAAAAGTCAGTGCATACATGAGTACTCATGTTCATGTGCATTCTCAGTTTCACACAGCAAATTTGAGCATGAAGCAGTTTTAAATACAATATCAAGTTACACTACAAATCATGGGCAAGCATGGTTCATGGTGTATGGTGCAAGAAACATAAGTGTATATACAGCAAACTTCAACATGGGCAAATCAGTGCAAGGAAATCAGTATCACAATATTTGGCAAGTGTTAAATTTTAAATCGGACAGAAAATCAAAACTTTCTAGAAATGATGTCTTTCAAAAATCTCCAGAAATTTGTTTGGGTATGCATTCAATATTTTCCAAAAATTGATTAGCAAGGGATAATTAAATTTTTCCAGAATTCCTCAAAGTTTCCAAAGAACAATTTCCATGCTATTGTCAATTCGAAATTACAGAAAAGGTAACAAATATTTTTACAGAAAATACATTTTCAATCGACCGAATTCAAGAAGGGAAAATCTTCCTTTTAAAGGTAAAACTTGTCCACATTAAATTCATCAATTCAAGCTGAGAAACAGAAGGGGTAAAATCAATTTAAGACGAGAATCAAAAGGGGAAACCACAAAAATCAGGCCAAGTCAATTTATATGAAATCAGAGTGTTTATTGGAATATATATTATCCTATATATGTTCTACACATAGATTCATCATAGGCAGTGAGAAACCATCGAATCCACTAACAATCAATTCAAAGAACCCAAGAGTAAATCAAATAACTCACATTTTTCTTAAGGGATTCGATCGCCAGAGAGTGAGAGGGACAATCAAATCAATCAACAAAGAGGAGCAATTCTGTTCAATCATCAGAGAAACATCTCTGCAAACTTCAGACATCTCGATTTGATTTGGGAACAAAAGCAGGAAACCCTAGAATTAATCGCAGCCGCCATATTTTGTTTTCCAGAGAAATGGAGAATGAAATCGGGCAATTGAGTTACAACATGGGCCGGCCAATACTAAGGGGCCATTCAAATGTTTAAAAGGGGATAACCATTTAATTTATCTCCTAGGGTTCTTCTTTTCTATTTTGCTTTGTATTTTCTATTTTGTTTTTAAACCGTCTCAAACAGTTTCTAGAATTCTGTAAAATTTAGGGGAATCAGTCAGGGTGTTGACTGTTAGTTTCAGATTCTGTAAAGTCTGGGTTATGGATTACATGGTTGTAATTCGGGGAAATCTAATCGAGGGGATATTGGTCAGTCTAGGGTTTTGAGCGTAGGGTTAGAATAGGAGCAGGAATTACGAGTGTTCTTGTATGCGGGATCTGTTTTTAACACCTAGTAGAAACCTTAGAAATGCAGCAGTAGGCAGGTTTTTGCCGAAGCTGGGTATATATGTGTGTGATTTATTTTCTGCATTTCTGTTTCTGCTATATTCTGTGATCTGTTTATTATTATATATATCTCGTTAGATTTTTAATTCAGTTAAAAACTGTGAAAAACCCTATTCACCCCCCTCTAGGGTTATTATAGATCCAACAGAGAACGCTGGCTTCAAATTGTGGTACATGGGAGAAATATGTAACAAGTACGGGGTGGGCTTATTGATTCATATGAACCTTCAGAACAAAGTGGTCGATGTCAGAAGACGAGGGGATATGATCATCCTATTTAAGCTAGTAGTTGGTGAGGCGGTTTTGAGTGTCATTAGTGCATATGCCCTACAGGTAGGTCTAAGTGAAGAAGCCAAGAGGAAATCTGGAAAGACTTGGATGTCATGGTTAGAAATGTGCATGGTAGCGAGAAACTTTTTATAGGAGGAGACTTCAATAGCCATGTTGGCTCATCTAACGGGGGTTTTGAACGAGTGCATGGTTGTTTTGGCTTTGGGAGTAGGAACCAAGAGGGTGAAGATATATTGAATTTCACTCTCGCTTTTGATCTCATGATTGCTAATACCTACTTTAGAAAGAGGCAATCACATCCGATCACCTTCAGTAGTGGCCAACAGGCTAGCCAAATTGACTTTGTCCTAATTAGAAGAGACAATAAACGAGATTGTGTTGATTGCAAGGTCATACTTGGAAAATGTGTCATCTCACAACACCAGCTCTTGGTATGCGTGTTTCGTCTTCAGGTGGTGAAGGATAAAAGAGCGAAGATTAGCAGGACGAAATGGTGGAAACTCAAAGAAGATGCTTCACGAGTGTTTGAAGATAGAGTGATAGGAGAAGGGACTTAGAATGTAGAAGGAGAAGTAAATGTCATATGGAATGCGATGACAACTTGCATTCAGAGAGTCGCTACTGAGGTATTTGGGATAATAAGAGGAAGCAAGCGAGAACCCAATGATTCGTGGTGTTGGAATGATGAAGTGCAAAAGGCTATTAAAGATAAGAAGGAATGCTACAAATGCATGCACCATCATAGAAGCGAAGAAAACATGCACAGGTACAAAGTGGCAAAGAAGACTGCAAAGAGAGCAGTGAGTGAAGCAAAGGGACGAGCGTACGAAGATTTTTCTCAAAGGCTAAGTACAAAGGAGGGTGGAAAAGACGTTTACAGAATATCAAGACTACGCGAGAGGAGGACAAGGGACTTCAACTGGGTTAAATGCATTAAGGACGAGAACGATAGACTTTTGGTGAAGAACGATGAGATAAAGAATAGGTGGAGAGAATACTTTGATAATATTTTCAACGAAGAAAGTGATAGCTCTTCGATCGAGTTGGAAGACTTTGCCGGCGACACTAATTGACCTTTTGTGCGGAGATTTCAAGAAGCTGAAGTAAAGGGGGCATTGAAACAGATGAAATCAGACAAGTTGGTAGGGCCCGATGACATTCCTATTAAGGTGTGTAGATGCTTTCCAGATGCAGGGATAACATGGCTAAATAAGTTGTTTAATAATATTTTCAAATCAAACAAAATGCCAAATGAGTGGAGGAGAAGCATTTTAGTTTCAATCTTCAAAAATAAAGAAGATATTCAAAGTTGCACAAACTATAAAGGAATTAAGCTTATGAGTCATACAAAGGGAGATTCTGTGGTGTATGCTCTTTACCGATGATGTTGTGTTGATTGATGAAAGTAGAATAAGGGTTAATCGACACTGGATGTAATGACCGTATTTTTGGTAGTCAAATATTTAATTTAGTTTATTATTTTAAATATTATGTTTGGAATATTAATGGATTTTAATATTTAATTCGTTATTTAAACGAAGTTTGAATGATATATATTTATATAATTATAAATCGAGCTCGAAATGGCGCGATAGTTCGTAATATGGAGTTTTGAACTTCAACTGAATATACAGGATCCGATATTAGTCGGATTTCTGCGAAACAAGAAACGTTGGGATCGTATTAATGATAATTTTCATATGAAAGAGGAAAATCCAGATTTCGTGTTATAGATTGTTAGTTATGGCCAAATCAAATTTTGAAATAGTCGCTATGGAAATCGTAATTAAAATATAGGCCTTTAAAATAGCGATTTTGCAAATAGTCTCCGTTTTCGACGAAATTAGTTTTATTGGAACCGTAACGTTGAATTATTGTACGGTATTTAATTGCATGGCAAACCGATGTCGTATGCGACCACGGTAGCCGTAACCGCCTGTTCATTTTCTATAGCGCGTAATTTAATTAATTTAATTTAATAGAGGGATATTTGAGTGTAACTTGAACAAACAATCGAATTAAGCCGTGAAACTAATTCCGCTGAATTTTTATCGACGTTTAGAGTCAGAATAGGTATATAGTTTATTCTTTTTGAAAATCGGATTATTTGGTGTCCAAAATGGTGTTGTGGTGCGTATAAAAGATAACATACCGGGAAACAGTCTCGGGATTCGACGAAACCTATCCCATCGGGTCTGAAATATTTTTCTATACTAAAATTAGGAGTTTCGTTATTTTTGGAGATCATGTGTGACCATACAAAGTTTAAAAGTGATCGTTAGAAAACATGTATGATTATATATATGTATATTTATAACTTAATAAATCTTTCCAACTTCTTCACGGTATCCTTTTCTTGCGCGTAAAACTTCTCCATTTCCTTGCGCATCACTCCTTCAAAAGACCGTGCTTGCCAAGTATTTTCTTGGAATTCATGCCCATGCATTCAACTACCCTATATTATACTACAACATCATACACCTAAAACTTGATGGCCACGTATTTCCTCTTATAAAGGGGCGCTTCTACTCCATTTCTTCTTCCACTAGCAATGTAAACAAATATTCCTGAACACTCTCGCTTATTTAAAAAAATTTCCCCTTAATTTAATTAAACCACTCCACTTATTCACGTATAAATACAAGCCGTGAGCTCGACATGGGGACGCTGAAGCTCAACAAGGCTCAGATCCGGTTGTTGCAAAGTTTGGGTTTCAGGTTGCTGGAGAAGGTCGGCCTCAGGTCGCAAGGCACGGAACAGGTGAAAGGTTTAGGGGGTGACGATGGTGTCAGGCAGCTCTCAGCTGCGGTGGATGATGTATGGGGGGACCGTGCGTAAGTTTTTCGATCCCTGAAGAGAGGAGCGACCTGTTGAATGGAGGTGGGTTTCAGTGTGGCAAGGCGGAGTCGGCACGTGGTGCAGCAGACGTGGTGTTCGTATTAAAAGGCAAAAGAGAAATGGATTCGTATGGGAAGGTTTGACGTGGAGATGAAGGCCTGGAGTTTTCTAGTGAAGGAGGATGGCGGAAGAACGAAGGGAACAGGTGTGGGATGAAGGGAAAACCACATGAGCCTGTAGCATTCTGGGTTGGATGCAGCAAA
Organism: Allium sativum; assembly: GCA_030737875.1. Lineage (NCBI taxonomy): Eukaryota > Viridiplantae > Streptophyta > Magnoliopsida > Asparagales > Amaryllidaceae > Allium > Allium sativum. Next base: position 709,985,453 of record CM060924.1, on the reverse strand, counting down.
GAAGAGAAGTAAGGGCTTCTCTTTCTTCCAGGATTGATAAGCTTCACTCGTATGATACTAATTTATGGGCTTTGTGGTGTAGAAGGAACCTGGTTAAAGATGAGCACTTCTGGATGTTGCAAGTGCCTCTTGATTGTAGTTGGTCGTGGAGGAATATGTTGAAGCATAGAGTGAGTTTTCTTCCTTTATTTCAATGTGGTGAGAATCATCTTGATCAGGTTTGCTTTTGGTTTGACCCTGTCTGAGAAAGGAGTGATACTTGCTAATTTGGTCGATTATAATATTAGAAGAATGTCTGGGATTAATGAGGGTGCAGTTGTAGCAAGTATCATGGTGGTTGGTGCTATATGTTTGCCGCATAGTAGCTATACTGTTCTAAACAATGTTTGGTCAAATCTTGTACAATCTACTTTCTCATCTGGCCATGCTTCTTGGAATGGAAAGTCTCATTCAATCAGATCTGTGTACAAGAGTTTGAATCAGGGTGGCAACTTTTTTCCTTGGCATATTCGTGTTTGGATGGCGAATTGCTTTCCTAAGGAGAATCTATTGATGTGGAGGATTTTACAGGGAGGGTTACATACTAAAAGAAAATTATTTGAGATGGGGATTACTGATACTGATACTTGTGTGCCATGTAGTAGCAGCTATGAAAGTTTATAGCATTTGTTTTTTGAATGTTGCTACACAAGCTATGTCTGGAAGCGTATTCTTCTTCACAATGGATTACATACGCCTGCATATAATCAATGGAGGAATGGTATATGATATTCAAAGCCACTAGATGGAAGAACATAAGTGGATGTTTTCTTTTGAAAGTGTTGAAGAAAACTCTTTACTTTTTATGGATGGAGAGGAACACTAGAGTGTTTAGAAATGTTTCTATTTCTAAACAATTAATGGTCCGCTCTATCATTAAATGTATTTGATGTTGAAGTGTATGTTATTTTGAATTATGTAATGGTTATGTTATAATAAAAATGATAGGGGCCATTCAACTTTGCTTGCCTTGCAAAAAAAAAGAGAAGTAAGGGGAGCATGTACACGCAACTGTCGAAATGGCTTAGGGTATTTAAAGCAACATGGGGAGGATAATCGGCTGGTTTCTCTGATTTGGTATTAAAGAAAACGCTAATTAAATATTTAACTAAAGGAGTAAGTAAAAATTATAACCGTGTATATGATAACAGGTCGTTTCTTTGATGCAGGCGCTGAACGGATGTAGAGTGGAAGGAGACATAAGCATCCCTAATCTTTTAGCTTAATAGTAAATAATGGCCTTAATCTTTTAACTTAATAGTAATTAATTTAAATTTGAAATTAGGAATTTATTCGCGTATTAAGTACTAAACGTTTTATACCGTTAAACTATGATAAGGGTCGTTAAGTGAGTTTTCTGCACACTGGGAGCGTGATTGGTTTTGGGACATATTGGGAATGAAGACAACCTGATTCTATTTTACAAATGTAAATAGATTTTTTTATTTATTAATTAAAGGGATTAATACTTTTAATTATAATTGTATATTTATAATAATTATAACATAAACATATAATACCAGAGTTGGACCAGACCAGACCAGATATGTCGAGACCATACAGACGAACTCTGCATTTTGGAACTGACTGGGACATAAATAGAGATGATGGGAATTCATGGTTAAATTAGACGACTGTATAATTTAACTATAACGAAATCGCTTCAACGATATATGAAATCAAGGTGAGTTAAACTCACTTAGTTCTTCCCATTTATATTTTATATAAATTGTGTTTTTATTTTGGGCGCTCTGGTTGCTAATGGTTGACTGTTTGCTAATTATATATATTCATCTGTTGATTTAACCAATGAAATTAAACGTTGTTTAATTTCATTGAAAAAATCAAATCGTTATTTCAACGATTGGTCCCAATTAAGGTAACTTACATTGATTGGTCATGTTTATAAAATAAACGTGTTTAATTGTTTGAATTGTTTGTTAATTGGTTGACGTTAAATGGTTGTTATTTATTGTTATAGGAATTATCAGTTCGATGGAATTATATAATCTGATTTGAGATAACCACTTTACAGGGAAGAACAGGTTGGAGGGATCTAACGGGATTCCTCAAATATATTATTTATTTTCATATTATCATATATGAACTGTCATGGTTGGGTGATTGCTTTTATTATTGATCATTGACTGAAAATCCAACCTGTGTTTCAATGGATAATATTGGTTGAGTAATCGACAGTACATGGCCTAAGAATAAATTATTTTGTTATATTGATTTACCGTCTGGTGAATCGATAGGACTGAAGTTATAAAATTATTTTATAACTGGAAGTAGATTTTGGAATATATTATTTTGAATAATGGTTTATAAAAAGGAAATAAATATTTATTATTTAAATTTATAATTGATTATAAATTGATTTTATAAGGAAATTCTGACATTAGTTAAAATGATATACAAGTGAATAGGAATTAACCTGATGATTTAAATTGGATAATTGTTTTGGTAAAAATTAAATGAACTTATTTAAATTAATTATATTAAAGGGAAAACGAATTAGAATCGGTTAATGAGATAACCATGTTTTAAGTAACTAAGTCGACTGTTTTATCTGGAATTAATTGCTAAATTAGTTTGATTTGAATTAATCTAATAAAGAGTTAAATGAATATTGTTTTTATTTTAATAAGATTTTTCAGAAAGGAATTTACTATTTATCTTAGTTAATCAAGGAATTAACTACCGAAGTAGTTAATGATTAAAGTAAATTATTATTTCAATTAATAATAATTTAGAAAAATACTTTTTAATTGAAATTCATTTAATAAATAATCGAATGTGAAATGAAATCAAATTAAATGGTGAAAGGAGTTTACGAACGGGTTTTATATTTAAACCTGAATTTGTATAACAAAGCTATAGAAGGAATTTAAGCGAAACATGATAGCTTAAATAAACGTGATATAAATATTTGAATTTAAGTGAAAGGAAATTAAGAAAAGGGTTTAAGATAAACCTTGATTATATAAAAGAGGTTTGAGGTGCTAGATCATTAATTTTAAATTAACGATACTTAATAATGGATTAAGTAAAAAGAGGAAAAATGGAAATAAGTCCAAAGCGAGAAATAATTGAATGGATTTGAAAGGGAATTGGTGAAAGTGAATTTGGTCAAAGAAATGGGTCATCGTATTTTGTAAACAAATCCGAATTATGACATAAATTTGTTTTAACAAAAAGGTATGGTGTAATAACTCGGAAAATCCGAACCAATTTAAAATTTTTTATTTTGGCAATTTTAATGAATTTTGGATATTTAAAATGAATTATTTTTAATAATAACGACAAGAAAAATATTTTGAATAGAATTAGAACGTATATATTTATATGGATCGCCGTTAGAATATAAATATTTATTTTTAATTATAAAAGGAATTGAAAATGGCGCGGTATTTTGAAAATTCGATTTCAAATTTCAAATGAATGTACAAGATTCAAAATAAACTGGATTTTAGCGAAACCAAAAATATTAGAATCTAATTGGAAATATCTTTCCAACGAATCCAAAAAATTGAAATTTTATAGCTGGAATAAAAAGTTATGTCCAGTTGATAATTCAGAATAGTCGTTGTAGAATTATGGCCCATAAAAATGGAAATTTTGCAAACGACCTCCGTTTTCGATGAAACCACTTTTGTTGGATCCGGGATGTCAAGTTATTGCTAGATACCAAAATTCAAAATTTTCTGAATCAATATGTGAGCGTGGCGAAGTAAAACGTGTTTTGGCAGTTTAAGTCAATTTGGATCGACCAGAAAATGGCCATTTTTCAGACTATCTCCAAATTTGGCGAAATTAGTTTTGTTAGAACCGTATCGTCAATACGAAGCTAGAAAATATTTTGCGGGAATTTTTAGAGTCCGTATATGGCCCCGGTAAATTGAAATGTGCGTTTAAATTCAATATATAGATTTATATTTTGATTTTTACGGAAACTGATCGAAACAGCCGAACTGGCTTACGAAACGTATCCCATTGTGTTCGAAATGGGGGTAACTAGCTAGGGGCGACAGTCGTTGGGTTCGATTTGGGGTTCGAAAGAAGAACAAACTTTTTGGAGAATTAAATAGTAAAATATTTAAATTAATATATATATATTAACACCCTCTCCTCTCTCTCTCTCACCTCTCAGACCCAAATCGAAGAAAAAAAAACCGCACCTTTACCCGTCGCCCCCCACTTCCGACCTCCGTCGCCACCACAGACCTCCCCCACCCCGGCGCCGCCACAACCAATCCCCCCTCGCGCCTCCTCCTCCGTCCCCTACTCCTCTCCTCTTTCGATTAGAAAACCGGTGCCCCTCCCCTTAATGCCCAAACCGAGATCATTGCTGCACCAGGGGCCCACCACCGCGGTCAAGGCTGACCCCCTGACCCCCCCCCCCCCCCGATTGTCGGCCTCCGGCCATCACCCCTCTGGCACCGCAAAACCCTCTCCTTCCTCAAACGAACACTGTAAGTTTTTCTATTTGTTTTTATTTATTTATTTTTGTTTATTTTCTATGTAATTAGTTTTATAAGTTTAAATAAAAATCAGTTTTTATTTTTATTTATAACATGAAAGATGGAATTTTTATAACATGAAAGAAGGAATTTTTATAACATGAAACATATGATTTTTAAAGAAGTAAAGATTATATTTTTATATGTGAAAAACTATTCGAATTTTATATACATGAAGTAGCGATAAAAATTCGATTTTTATATATATGAACTAGCGATAAAAATTCGATTTTTATATATATGAAGTGGGAATAAAAATATGATTTTATGCACATGTAGTGAATTATAAATGTGATTTCTATTTTGAAAGCAATATAAAACTATAGTTTTTTTGTTATGTAAAAATATAATTTTTATCATATGAATAACAACAAAAAGATTAGATTTTTTATAAATATATATAAAGATGAGATCTTTATACAGGAAGCGATAACATAAAAATATGATTTTTATCTCTATAGCATTGAAATAAAAATGTGATTTTTAATGTGAATAGCGTGAAAAAGATTGTGTTGGAAGTATGGGCAAATACAAACTGTTCTGAAATTCAGAAATAGAAAATGGAGGAGTGGATCCCAAAGGTTAGAACTCCTCACTTTTATTTTATTTTCTAGTTAAAATATATACTAGGATGCAGACGGTGCTTAACAGCACCCGACAACCGTCGTCCACACACCATGGATGACTTGTTTGTTTGATTGATGTGTTGTGAAAATTTGTTGTTGTGATATGGAATGGAATAAAATATTTTATCGTTAAAAATATTTTTTAGTTAAAAATATAATTTTTAAATAAATTTTTATAAACAAATCGAACGATTTTTTCATGTACACACATTTGACTGATATTGATTGGGACGATAAATTTTACACATTGCCCAACTGCACGAATAAAATTCATTATTTGTTGCTTGAAACCCCACACGGGTATTGGGATGATATATGACATACACTATGTCGATCAATTGATTGACAGGCTGTTATAAGCGTTGAATATTTATATTTGATGCTTATGCAGTGTAGAATACACTTTGGATGATGGTTGTCTGTGTTTGATTGTTGTTGTATACATGTGTGAATGAAATCCATATAATCACATTATATGGTAATTCACTGTTTCTGATTCCAGTTTAGAAAAGAATAAATATTTTAAAATAATGATATTTTAAAATAACGAATATTTTAAAATAATATTCAGTAAAAGATAAAAATCTGATTTTAACGTCCGATTTGGGATTAACACGAATATATTTAAATATATAAAGCCGTGTTGATTAGATTAACGTCATTTTGACGTGAACGGTATTTATATCAATTTTATTCATTTTTATAATGAATATCGAAAAGGAATTGATTTCAAAATCCAATGTTTTGAAAATATTATCATTTATATATCGATGATATGGAATATTCAATTTTGATTTGAAACTGAACATGAAGTTGAAATCGTTTTGAAAACGAATTTAAAACGATTTATAAAATACGTTTTTTAAGGAAATCGACGAAATATATAATATATATGGCTTGAATAGAATGCGTCGCGCTGCGGCAGTTCACGAATTTCGACCATTGACTTCGAACGGACATTACGGGAGATTCGACCGTCGGATTCTCCTAAAACTGGAACCGTTGGGTTCGTATCGAAAAGATCTTTCTAACGTATATTAGAAATTAGAAATCTAATGGTTGATCGAATTTGGAAAAGGTCGCTGTAAGTGCAGTTCGATGGCCGTTTATGGAAATCGACTGTACGGGACTTGATAAAATTATTAAAAATATCAATAATTAGTAAAAATCATAAGAAATGATTTGGAAAGATGTAACAACCCGGAATTTTGGGGCCAATTTAAAATTTTTATTTTAGAAATTTTAATGGATTTTTAATATTTAGAATAATTTATTTTAAATAATAACGACCAAAATTCTATTTTAATCGAAGTTAAAACGAACAAATTTAATTATAAAAGGAGTTTAAAACAACGCTGCAGTTTGAAAATTTGAATTTGAACTTTGACTGACTATACAGGATGCAAAATAAATCGGATTTCAGCGATACAAAAAATATTTAAATCTGTTTAATCGTATCTTTCTAATGAATCTGAAAAATTGAAATTTCACTTTATATATTGAAAGTTATGGCCAGTTTAAAATTTAGAGAAGTCGCTGTAGAAATTTATATATATTTTAATATAATATATAGCCCTTAAAAATAGCCATTTTGCAAACGACCTTGGTTTTCGACGAAACCACTTTTGTTGGAACCGGAATGTCAAATTATTGTTAAGTTTAATTTTCCAGAATTTTTCGAAATAATATATGAGCGTGGCGAAGGAAAACGTGTTTTGTCAGTTTCGGTCAAATTTAATCGACTTGAAAATGAACATTTTTCAAACAGTCTCAGAATTCGATGAAATTAGTTTTGTTAGAACCGTATCGTCATAACAAGGCCAAATATATTTTTTTTGGAATATTCTGAGTCCGTATGTGGCCCCGGTGAATTTAAATGTAAGATTGAATTAATTAAATAAATGATTTAAATATTAAATTAAATTAAAACATATCGTAATAGCCGAATTGGGTTACGAAACATATTCCATTGTGTCCGGGACGGGGGTAATTGGTTGGGGGCGACCCTCATTGGGTTTGATTTGGTATTCATATTGATAAATAGGAATTTTTGAATTAAATAAATTAAATAAATAGAGAATACACAGTATAAATACCCTTGGAATACGCTTCAGTCTAACCCTATTCTACAGCCGCCGTGTCCCCTTTCTATCCATGTCCGATTTTGTCCCTCCTTCCTCCTCAAATCATTCATGAATCATTTCGAGTTTGATTCTAATTTCTACACAATTATGATTGAGATTTCCATGTTCTATAAATCCATACGGTCAAGATCGAATTCCATCAAGTATTCGACCCGTTCCAAGACCCCGAACTCACGCCGTTAAGGCCACCGCCCACCCCTGTTGCCGCCATCGCGCCACCCGCCGTGGGTCCCACCTGGCGTGCCTCCCCAGGTCCTCCAACCCAACACCATCCGATCTCCTCCTCGCCCATCCAATCTTATGCAAAATCGAATCAAAGGATTGAACAAAATTGCAAAAACATACGGGTTTTTAATGAAGAAGATAAGGGAGAGGCCTGAACTAAGGTTAAGAGGTTAATAATATAATTAATTATTAAACTATATAATTAATAAATTCAAAGGTTTAAACGACCATAACTTGTTCATTTTAGCTCGGAATCAGACGAAATAAAATGCGCTGGATTCGTAGAGATGAGATCTAGATGATGGGACAGACCAGATCTGAAATGGAGCAGATGAAAATTTTGACCAAATTTCAGCTCTAAATTATTTGGTGAGATTTCTATATTTTTAAAGTTTAAAATTTATTATCTATTCTACTGTGTAATTTATATTTATGCTATATGAAAATCATGTTCATGTTGTGTATATATTATTTCAGTGTTAATTGTTGTATGATTGCGATGTATCGTTGGATGGATTTGTGTGTCTCATGTCTGTTAAATTTAGTTTATAAATAAAATCTCTTTTGTATGTCATATTAGAATAAAGAAATTGTTTTGATAAATAAAATCTCTTTTGTTTGTCATATTAGAGTATAGAAATTGGTTTACAAATAGAAATCCCTTTATTTGTTATTGAAATACTTAGAAAATATTGACATAGGAAATATTCTTTTATATGACATTGAAACACATAGAAAAGTGTAAACCAATAAAATACTCTTCTATATGTTGTTAGTGTATATAGAAAATGTACACACATGAAATACTTCTTTTTATGTTATTAGTATATTTAGAAAAATGTAATCACATAAATTATTCATTTGTGTCAAAATATGTTATTGAAACAAGTTTTACACATCTCGTTGAAATGGAATTAGCACTTTCATTGCTAAGTTAGCTTAGAAATTTTGACAAATAGATTGTTCTTTTATTTGTTATAAAAGAAAATGTTTACATATAAATTATTCTTTTATACGTTATTAAAATACATAGAGGAATGTATACATATGAAATATTCTTTTATATGTTATTAGGATACATAGAAAGATGTAAACATATGAAATTCTCTTTATATATTATTAGAACACATGGAAAATGTAAACAAATAAAATATTCTTTATTTGTCATTAGAATACATAGGAAATTGTCGTCAAATTAATGTGCCACCTAGTTATGAATTGTCATGTCTAAAATTTAGATTTAAATAAAAAGTTCATTTTAATGTTTTCATTCAAACATGGTTTTTGTCCAAATATAGTTATTAAAATAAAAACATTCATTTTTGTCACTTTAAATGAATGAATTGAAAATGTTTCATTTTTGTCATTGAAAAAAAATGAATAGCTAAACATTTCTTTTTATTATTTAAGTCAAAGTAGACAAAAATACTCATTTTTGTCTAAATTAAAAGAATGAAACAAGATATAGTACTTTTATATTATATTAGAATTGAAATACAAAATAACCACTTTTGTTAATTTGTGCTAGTTGAAACAAATTATGCAAATTTTGTCAAATATATTAGTTGAGACAAAAATGTACATCTTGTCAAATTAAGATGGTTGAAACAAAAAGGACATTTTTTTTTAAATAAAAGAATTAAGCACAAATAGCATTTTTATTAACTAGATTTGTGTTATAACAAATGTTCATTTTGATAAAATGAAATTGTCAACAAAATGGATGTATCACTTTTTATACATTTTGTTGAAATATAATTTATATGCAAATATAGAAATCATTTTTATTTGCATAACATACATTAGAATTAATATGCAAATATAATAATCATTTTATTTGCATAACATGTAATAGAATTTTTAAGCAAATATAAAGATCATTTTTTTATTTGCAAATTTACATTAGAAATTATATTTTTATATAAGAATTAGAAAAGTTACATTTTTTTCTTAATGTGAATAAGAATTAGAAGAAAATTAAATTTTTATGTAATAAAGTTAAAGAAGATAAAGTTCACATCTTTATGTAATTAAGTCAATTTCCATGTGAATTAGATTTAAAGTGTAAAATTTACATTTATCATGTAAATTATGATAAAAGAGAATTACATTTTATGTAATTAAGATTAAAAGAAGGAGGAAGAGAATTACATTTTATGTAATCAAGATTTAGAGAAAGAAAATTACATCTTTATGTAATTAAAACCAAAAGAAAGAAATTTACATTTTTATGAAATTATGATTAAAGGTAAAAATTACATTTTTCAATGTAAATTAGATTAAAAGGGAAAAATTACATTTTTCATGCATGTAGACTAAAAGTGAAAAATTACATTTTTATGTTATTGGATTTTAATTAAAATAAATAAGGATAACACTTACATTATTTTTGTTTAAAAAGGAAAGACATTATTTTTGTCAAAAAAAAGAAAAATATAATGTTTTCATTCATTTTGTTAGATATATAAAAAGAATATGGTTATTGTCATTTTCTTTAAAATGAATGAAATAAGATCATCTTGGTTGATACTTTGAAATAAATGAAATGAATATTATTTTTCATGGTCATTTAATATACGTAATGAACATTTTTCACCGTCATGTATTAAACATGAAATTTACATTTTACACTGTCATATATTGCATATGAAGATAATTAGAGTTGAAATGTCATATATTGCATATGAAATTAAATATATTTATTTGTTAATGTCATATATTGCATATGAAATAAAATATATTTATTTGTTAATTTCATATAATGCATACGAAATAAAATATATTTGTAATGTCATATATGACATATGAAATGAAATACATTGTTAAGGTCATACTTTTTGCCTATGAAGCGAAGTAGTTTAAATGTCATTTAGAAACTCAGAAAGAAATACACATTTTAGGACTATGTAGAAACATTAAAATTAAATATTATTTTAATGTCATATTGACGAATCCAATCAAACATGACTTGGATGTGACTGTGTGTTATGTATGATTCATTATTTAGAAGTGGACGACGTTTGTGTCATTAACAATTTATATTTATATTTGTATATAATATAAACCAAACATTTATTTTTGGTTATAAATGTTAGCATTAGTATAAAAGAACATTTTTGTTATAAATGTTAGTATTAGAATAAAAGATTCATTTTTGGTCAGTAAATAGGATTACATAAAGATGTTCATTTCGTTAGTAAAGACAAATTAGAATAAAAAGGTCCATTTTTGTTAGAATGTCATATTAGAGATAAAGACACTGTTATGTGTTAAATAGAAAATTGACATTATGTGCACCGTCATTGGTTAGAATAGGAATTTCATTATTTTCACCGTCATGTTTTAGAAATGAAAGATAGACATTATTTACTTTGTCAATTTGTTAGAAATGAAAAATAGGACACGTCATATTTCCTCACTACATGAATAATAATAATTGTGTGTTGTTTGTTTGATTTATGGGTCGCCTTTATACATGAGCGATAATATGAATGGTTTATATTTATATTTATCTATAAATTATAATGAATAAATCGTTATAAATTAATAATAACGATATGAAATGATTTCCAACTTATATATATGCGATAATTATTTGGAAAGTCCGAGTCTATATCATTCCAAATAATTTAAGCGACGTTTAAAATTCAAGTTTTGAAGACGACGATAGAAGACCGACGATCTTCATATTGAATGGACGACGACTGTTGATGCCCTTGATTGGAGTAGCTACCTTGAAGGGGCTACAGTGGTGGCCGTCCGGACATAGTGTTGATTTGTACGGATTTGGCTTTCGCTCAGACCCAGAGCATAAGTTTATAAATGGATGTGTGTCTGACGTTGAATTTTGTTCTATGTAAATTGATTTCTATTAATATACGACCGTTGGTGGCGGAGAATTTATTCTCTTGCTCAACACCCCTAGAGGTTGTGTATTAATAGTTATCAATCTCATGGCGTGAATTGTCAACGTGGCATGCTAAGATGAAGATGATCAAGGATTTGTTGAAAAGCAGGCTTGTGGTTCTAACGTTACTTCACGAGCCTCACAACCCGGTTGAGTCTAAAATGGGAGAAGGGAACGCAGGGAGAGCAGCACGTTTCTTTCTATCTAGAAGTAGTGTCAGTGCTTAAACTGGCTGATATTTTACTTATGTGGATGATGGAATGAGGCGCCTCGGATGATAGGTCCTATAGGACCGGGAAACGTGTGTTCAGGAATAACTAATCCACAAACCGCAAGTGTGGACCGGCCCTGCAGGATCCAAGGGTTCTCTGCGGGGAATCCTGAGACATTAGTTAGAGTGTCTCGAATTGGTAAGGAGCTCCTCCCTAGCCTTGACTCATGATGGAAACCCAATTTCCAATACGACACCATGCGGTTTTGATTGTAGAACTAGTATGGCAACATAGTAGGATGGGGTACTATGCCGTCTATGATTGATACATTATGATTGAAACGTTTTTTAAACATATATACACTAATAATAATATCAAATCCGTTTTTATCGTATCAAGCATTTTTGACCATTATAAGGTAAAACTCTATCCTCCAGTTTGCGTTGCATTGTGTGATGGGACTTGAGTCTTATAATGGTTTCATTTTTCTAAAAAGCATTGCATTGTTTAACGGTTTACTTTTAATTATGCACGACAATCCATTGGAGTAAACCCGTTCCGCATTAGCGGCGTGGTCCTTGGATTTGCCTTATTACTATCAGTTATATTAGTTAAGAATTCTCACACCAGTCCCATGACTGACTCGTAGTTTGTTTCACTTTGCAAACTCGGGTGCCCTCTTTTCCACATGGGAAGTCGAGTAGCTTTTTGCAGATATTTATCTCTTGAGCAGGATTCTGGATCGAAGCCTAAAGCTGTGTCCAGAGCATAGAAGTCTTTCGCTGTTTATTGTATTTGGTTCATAAAAATTTATCTTCCGCTGTAATTTTATTCAATGTACTATGATATGTTCTGTACTCTGATGTAACATTATTGAAATGTTTATAAAAGTCTGTTGTTATTGTTCTGATGTTGTTGTATTCCCAGAGTTAACGTGTTCGGATTTTGAACGGTCTTGGTCGATTTTGCGATCGATCGGGTCGGGAGAAACCCAGGGTCGTTACAAAAGAATTAGGAAGAAAAATTCCATATTTGAAAAGATAAAAATAGTTTTTTTATCGAAATGAACTAGTTTTGAACTAGAATTATAATTCAATTATTTTTTTAGAAAATAAATAAATTGGTTTTAAAAATAACCAGAATTTCCAATATATAAATTGGAAATGGATTTGAATCGAAATTGTCTTCGGAATATTTCGATGTTGGATTTCGTGATTGTACAGATATTGTTATGGAAATTTGAAATATATATATATATATCATTATTTCCAATAAAATATTTGTTGGTTTCAGAATTTGATATTGAATATAAGCCGATATATTTTCTATTCAGATCCTTGTATTTAATATCAAATTGGATTTTGGGTTTGTCGTGAATGGTTTCTTTAATAATACCGTTCTTGAACCCAATGGATTTAAGAAAATTAGAAACTGATTGGAGATTAACTAAGTTGAATGGTTTTCTGGGTATTGATCTGATGTTGGTTTCGGCCTTCGGGGTTAATACTTAGGGAATTGTTCTCTTACTAATTTACGGTTAGAGACTGAAGGGATGTGGATTGGGTTTGTTGTGAACTGTGTTTTAGCTACATTCGTTCTTTAACCCGATTTACAGTGAAATGGGATTTGGAAATTATAAGTCTTTTGTTCAGATTTAAAGGAGATTTTCCAAAGTAAAGTTTTACAATTTAATATATTAAATTGGGATTGAATGGAATTCGATTTGGTAATAATCGAAGTAAGCTTCTATAAAGGAAGACGGTTAATATATATGGAATTTAAAAGGCCTTGTCGTTATTCCATTTATATTATTGGTTGGATATGGAAGTTTATATCGATTATATATATCGATTTGTTTTGCATGAAGATTCCATTGTTAATGGAATGTGATTTTGGGTTGTCGTGAATGGTATCTTTAATAATACTGTTCTTAGGCCCAACGGAGTTAAGAAAATCAGAAACTAACTAGAGATTAGTTAAGTTGAATGGTTTTCTGGGTATTGATCTGATGTTGGTTTCGGCCTTCGGGGTTAATACTTAGGGAATTGTTCACTTGCTAATTTACGGTTAAAAGCTGATAGAATGGAATGTAATTTTGGGTTTATCGTGAACCGTGTTTTAAATGACATTGGTTCTATAACCCAGTTAAAGACATGATATGGTTTCCCAAGTTAAACAATTGTTAGTATTGATTTTTGGGAAGATTAAAATCAAGTGGAGTTTTAATGCATCTTTAATTAGATTGAAATGATATACAAAGGTAAATTAAAGAATAAATTTAAAGAATTTATCTTTGATAAAATTAATGGGAACCTTTCCCAAAGTATAAGAATATTTGAATAAAGGAATATTATGGATTGGAATAAGGCGTATGTAGTGTTTTCGTAACACTTGTTTATTATATACGCGAGTCATTCAGAAAGACCGGGTTTATCCCATTCTGAATGACTGATTCGACGATTTGTCAAGGATGAAGACGGTGGTTGAAGACCGGAGGTCTTCACATCGTTTGGATGATTACTGATGTCTTGATTGGACTGTAATCCCAAGAAGAGGTAATAAGTGGTGATCGTCCAGATGTACTTGGAGATCGACAGATATGCGAGGGTCTCCCCTGTATTTGACATATAGGGGAGGAATAAGGTGCCTCCGGTTTCGTTCAGACCCAGAACGAACTTGTAAATGGATGTGTGTCTGACATTGGATTTCATTCTGTGTGATTGATATACATCGGTTGCCTAGCGTGAATTGCCTATGTGGCATGCTGAGATGCAAATGATCAAGGCTTCTATTGAAAAGCAGAGTCTTGTGGTTGATGATCAAAGCACGGCCTTTGTGGCATAGCTTTTTGTAGCGTTAATTTGCGAGCCTCACACCCCGGTGTGAACCAGAAACGGGAGAGGACATCAGGGTTTTCTTTCTAGCTAGGAGTGGTGTTTTGGGTTTTACATGCCCGGGCATTTTACTTATGTGGATGATGGATAGCGAGGCGCCTCGGTTATATCGGTCACTCCTGGGCCGATGGTTTGGTCTGTATATGATCGGTTTACGCCCCATAGGGTGAGGAAACATAGTGTTCAGGCATTATAATCCACATTGAGTGGACCAGCCCTGACGATCCAAGGTGCAGTTGCGGTTGTTCCTGAGGCTCGGGCTAGAGAGTCTCGAAGCGGTAAGGACGATCCCTTGCCTTGGTTCATAGATGGAAATCCAACTTCCAATACGCCATTTTGCAGTTTTGATTGTAAAACTATATATGGCGACATAGTGGTATGTGGAACTTATGTCGTCTATGATTGATACTTATGATTGAAATTGTTTTGACACTATACACTTATAGTAATAATAAAACATGAAATTTTACGTACCAAGCATTCTTGGCTATTATAAGGTAAAAACTCTATCCTTCGGCTTGCATTGCATTGTGTGATGGGACCTGTGTCTTATAATAACTTCATTGTTCTTTATTTAGCATTGCACTGTTGTTTTATGCACTGCTATTCTTAGGAGGAAACCTGTTCCGTGTTATACGGCGTGGTCCCTTGATTTACCGAACTTAAAAATAAAGATAAATAACTGTTTTAGTTCTCATACCAGTCACATGACTGACTTGGAGTTTATTGTTTTAACCTAAACTCTTGGTTCCCCTATTTTCCGCTCGGGCAGCTAGTAGTTTTGGTTTTGCAGATTTATATTCACCGGATCCTGGTTTACAGCTGGAATGATATTCGGAAAGCTCTGTATTCGTATATTCTTTTGTGTTGTGTTTTTGTATTATTTTTCCGCTGCAGTAATGCATTTAAATCTCTGATATTTTTCAAATGTATATTATTTGTTCATACTTTGTATATTCTTGTATTCTGATGAAATTGTTGTAATTAGCAATGAAATGTTCTTCTGTTTGTATTCTGATTCGTCTTGTCCTCAACTCAATCCGTTCTTTCCCTTCTCCACGGAGACCGAGAAAGTTACGGGTCCTTACATATGGGTTAAAAGGTGGCGTTTTATAAGAAGTTGCTTAATTATTGAATTAAGAAATAATGATTGTGTCCGAGAAAGAGATTTTCCAAAAGATAAGCAGGTTTTATGAAACCGAATTTTGAATAAAATAGTTAAATGGAATTTGTATTGATATTAGAATGAAATATGGGTTTTTGGATTACAACTTATATTTATCTGAAGATAGGAACGTTGTTGAGCAAGGTCTGAGAGGTAATTAAAATACCCCAACTTGAACGACTTCAGGATTATCTGAGGATGATATTAGTTGTAATGGTAAAAGAGGTTAGTTAAAATTATTATAATAACGCAACATTTTTGATGAAGATTTGGAAAATATATATATTATGAGGACTCCAAAGTAAAAATGCGTAAAAAGGGGATGTGCGAAATATAACGATATTTCCGGGTTAGAAAGGAAACGTAAAGTTGAGTTCTATTCTATATAATAAGCATGGATTATTGTTTCAAGTAATGAAATAAACGATATTTCATAATGTTGTCTTACGAGTAATAAGTTAAATCGATTTCCAATATTATATAATAATGTGCTAATGTTTTGAAAGTGGAATTGGGAAACTGGATATGTTATAGGATTTTCCCTAAGTATAAAAATGAATTTGTTTAAAGAAAAATCTTATATTAAATAAGAGGCGAAAACTATATTCATAATATTGAAATATCTAAAAGTTTAAATTTACATTTGTTTTAATTAAAAAGCTAATTGATGCTGAATACTGAACCAGTGAACTCATTGGATTTTCATGATTGAATCACTGTTTATTTTGATAGTTAAATCACCGACTATCAAATCTGTCCAATAGGATTGTTGGTACGGAAAGACCGGGATCGAAATTCATTCCATTCGTTTTCTTGATCTATCCTATTGGTCAAGGAAGTTTCGTGAAAGTCGCCAAAAACTGGCGGAATGCTCTCGAAACCAATTCACTTGAGTGAGACAGAGGATAAAATAATATTGCCAAAAATTGACAAAATGATATTTCCATTTCTTCAGGTTCTACTTTCTCTGTTCTAAGGCTAGCATAGGTAGGAGCTGATTAGGCCCAATGAATGGCTCTAGAATCTGGATGTGATCCGATAAAGATCTGATTGTATCTTGAGTGACTATATTCGAAAACCATTCCGACCAAAAAATACGTGAAGATATTAGAAGATGATAGATATGGAGCATTGAAGACCGTAGATTTTCATAAACGGAAGAACTGCTAATAATCTCCGGTCTGCAGCCAATGATATATTGTAGTTCTGTCGTGGTTGAAATCTACGGATTTGCAAGGACTTCTCGCTACTAATCTATAGGGTGATTCCTTGGATGTGGTAGGAGGGTGCCTTCGGTTCATCCTATTTCTGGATGACTTGTATGGACGGATGTCTGACAAAGTATTTCCAAAGGAATTGCGTACGTTGATTTCTTCAAATGTACCATAGTTAATAGCGGAGAAATGGTTTTTCTCTAGCCAAATAACTAGAGTATTTTTGTGGACATCAATTAGTGATATTTGGTTGATCTGACGATTGTATACTATAAATGTGGAGTGTCCCTGAGTGGTCAGCCATGTGTGGGTCGGGTTGCAAGACATTCTTGTTGAACTCAGTGTATTCCCCTCTAGAGATACACTATCGGCAGGTGGTCCCATTCCTTGTCACAGTTGGAATTCAATCTCCAATAAGCGCCCGCAGTTTTGATTGTATACTATAAATGTGGAGCGTGAGATGCAAGCATTCCGCTAGATTGATATCTACTTGTATTTAAACACTATTATAATATCAGAAAAGATATTGATTTCAAAAATGTTTTGGATTATCGTAAGGTAAAAACCGTCCGTATTTATGTGTGGATTTGGTCTTACGATTATCCTTTTCTTTCGAAAAGATTTTTGAACTTTAAAATCAAGTTGGATGATACTGTAAACTTAGTGTGTTTTTCTCACTCTGGTTCACCAGACTAATCTGGTGTTTGTAATGCTCGGGTTAGATCGGGGTGTACAGGTCCAGGTTATCGGATGCTGTGATGTCCAGAAACGAGCTGGAGGTGTTCAGACGTATGTTATTATATGGTTACTATTCCGCTGTGTGTTGTATATGAGGACAGGTTATTATAACTGTCCAGATGTGTGATTTACTCCGATGATTGTAAGTATTTTAAAAGCTCTCAGTAAAGTTTTATTTCTATATTATATTTTGTTTCGCTGCGATGTGAGACTCTGATTCTGTGTTGTGATGTTTCTTCTTTTTCTTCTTCTATTCTAACTTTATTTCTTTCTTATCTCACCCTTTAATTTCTTTCTAATAACTATCCAGTCTTTTCGGTGTTTGGAAGGTCGGCATGAATAACGGTAAATGTATTTATATCGGTTTTTGGGGCCGAAAACCAAATGGTCGTTATAGTGGTATCAGAGCTAATAGTTTAGTAATAACCTTGGTTCTGTGGTATAACTCGATAGAGATAGGGTTAATAATACCCTAGATCGATATTGAGCGTATATATATGAGAGCGTATATGTAAATTTTATATACAATGTTTTGTTTTGTGTTGTTGATCAGTTCAAGTGTTAAGAAGCATAGAACTGGCAATGGATACAATATTGTTCAGTAAAGAGGGTAAATGAAATAATTTTACCCAAATTGTATTTTTATATAGAACAAATAATTTTATCAAATTATTGAGATATTGGTGTGTTTGATTGATTTAAATGGAATTCAAATTAGATTGAAAATTTTAATTAAAACTCAGCCTGGTTAAGTGAAAAATAAATTAAGAATAATACTAAAATTAAATAAAATAGATTTAGGAATTGGAAATTTGTTGAATAAATAATAATCAAATAGAAATCAATTGAATATTAACCGATTGAAGTTCAAATATGTGAAACCAAAATAAATTATTATTGTAGAATGTAAATTCAATTGATTTGGTTGTGTATTGGTTGCTGGATGTGAATTGTTTGTTATTGGATGATAGATTGTTTGAATGGAAATAATCAACAATTTAATGGAGTCCAATGAATTATAAACTAAAGAATAATTTCTGGTATAATTAAACTGGAATGAAACTGAATATGAATTGGAATTTAGATTTAATCATGTATTTGAAGATGAATTATTGTTGTTTGTTGATTTTGGAATTGGTGTAGTTATACTTGTTGATTAGTGAAATATTATCTCAGAATTTCGTATATCTGTTACTGATATGTGAATTGAGTTAAGTACAGGTGCCAGATGGTTAGTCAGATTGATAATGGTTGAGTAAATCCCATATAGGTTGAGCAATTATGCTAGATAGCGCTCTTAAAAGGTACGCCTACGCGAAAATATAAAATTTTGGGTTTTGATTTTTTTTTCCGACCGGGTGGGTCGTTGTATATATATTATTTGTTCCTGCGATATCGCAGATGTCACTCCGTACAGGGGAGACTCTGCCGGATTTTTCCGGGAATTTAACATGTTAGAAAGTTTTCGATATTTTTGAAAAATATTTATTTACGATATTGAATTGGGTTTTGATTTAAAATAAATTTGATTTGGAAATTAATGGGATTTGTAGCATTTTTCTTACCTTAGCAATTTCGGGGACGAAATTATTTTAAGGGGGGAAGAATGTAACGACCCATATTTTTGGCAGTCAAATATTTAATTTAATTTATTATTTTAAATATTATATTTGGAATATTAATGGATTTTAATATTTAATTCGTTATTTAAACAAAGTTTGAACGATATATATTTATATAATTATAAATCGAGCTCGAAATGGCACGGCAGTTCGTAATATGGAGTTTTGAACTTCAATTGAATATACAGGATCCGATATTAGTTAGATTTCTGCGAAACAAGAAACGTTGGGATCGTATTAATGATAATTTTCATATGAAAAAGGAAAATCCAGATTTCGTGTTATAGATTGTTAGTTATGGCCAAATCAAATTTTGAAATAGTCGCTATGGAAATCATTATCAAAATATAGGTCTTTAAAATAGCGATTTTGCAACCAGTCTCCGTTTTCGACGAAATTAGTTTCATTGGAACCGTAACATTAAATTATTGTACAGTATTAAATTGCGTGGCAAACCGATGTCGTATATGACCACGGTAGCCGTAAACACCCATTCATTTTCTATAGCACGTAATTTAATTAATTTAATTTAATAGAGGGATATTTGAGTGTAACTTGAACAAACGATCAAGTTAAGTCGTGAAACTAATTCCATTGAATTTGTATCGACGTTTAGAGTCAGAATAGGTATATAGTTTATTCTTTTTGAAGATCGGATTATTTGGTGTCCAAAATGGTATTGTGGTGCATATAAAAGATAGCATACTGGGAAACAGTCATGGGATTCGATGAAACCTGTCCCATCGGGTCTGAAATATTTTTCTATGCTAGAATTAAGAGTTTCGTTATTTTTGGAGATCATGTGTGACCATACAAAGTTTAAAAGTGATCGTTAGAAAACATGTATGATTATATATATATATATATATAGGTATATTTATAATTTAATAAATCTTTCCCACTTCTTCACGATATCCTTTTCTTGCGCATCAAACTTCTCCAATTCCTTGCGCGTCACTCCTTCAAAAAACCGTGCTTGCCAAGTATTTTCTTGGAATTCATGCCCACGCATTCAGCTACCCAATATTATACTACAACATCATACACCTAAAACTTGATGGCCCCGTATTTCCTCTTATAATGGGGCGCTGCTACTCCATTTCTTCTTCCACTAGCAATGTAAACAAATATTCCTGAACACTCTCGCATATTTAAAAAACATTTTCCTCTTAATTTAATTAAACCACTCCACTTACTCACGTATAAATGCAAGACGTGAGCTCGACATGGGGACATTGAAGCTCAGCAAGGCTCAGATCCGGTTGTTGCAAAGTTTGGGTTTCGGGTTGTTGGAGAGGGTCGGCCTCAGGTCGCAAGGCGCGGAACAGGTGGAAGGTTTAGGCGGTGATGATGGTGTCAGGAATCTCTCAGGTGCGGTGGATGATGCATGGGGGGACCGTGCGTAAGTTTTTCGATCCCTGAAGAGAGGAGCAAGCTGTTGAACGGAGGTGGGTTTCAGTGTGGCAAGGCGGAGTCGGCACGTTGTGTCGCTTTAAAAGGAAAAAGAGAAACGGATTCAAATGGGAAGGTTTGACGTGGAGATGAAGGCTTGGAGTTTTCTCATGAATAAGGATGGCGGAAGAAAGAAGGGAACGGGTGTGGGCTGAAGGGAAAACCACATGAGCCTGTAGCATTCTAGGTTGGATGTAATAAAGAAGAGAAGTAAGGGAAGTAGGTACACGCCACTGTCGAAATGGCTTAGGTTATTTAAAACAACCTGGGGAGGATAATCGACTGATTTATCTGATTTGGTATTAAAGAAAACACTAATTAAATATTTAACTAAAGGAGTAAGTATAAATTATAACCGTGTATATGATAACAGGTCGTTTCTTTGATGCAAGCGCTGAACGAATGTACAGAGGAAGGAGACATAAGCACCCCTAATCTTTTAACTTAATAGTAAATAATGGCCCTAATCTTTTAACTTAATAGTAATTAATTTAAATTTGAAATTAGGAATTTATTCGCGTATTAAGTACTAAACGTTCTATACCGTTAAACTATGATAGGGGGTTGTTGAGTGGGTTTTCTGCACACTGGGAGCGTGAATGGTTTTGGGACATATTGGGAATGAAGACAACCTGATTCTATTTTACAAATGTAAATAAATTTATTTATTTATTAACTAAGGGGATTAATACTTTTAATTATAATCATATATTTAAATTAATTATAACTTAAGCATACATTACCAGAGTTGGACCAGACCAGAGACGTTGGGACCATACAGACGAACTCTGCATTTTGGAACTGACTGGGACATAAATAGAGACGACGGGAATTCATGGTTAAATTAGACGACTGTTTAATTTAACTATAATGGAAGCGCTCCAACGATATATGAATTCAAGGTGAGATAAACTCACTCAATTCTTCCCATTTATATTTTATATAAATTAGGTTTTTATTTTGTGCGCTCTGGTTGCTAATGGTTGACTATTTGCTAATTATATATATTCATCTGTTGATTTAACCAATGACATTAAACGTTGTTTAATTTCATTGAAAAAAGCAAATCGTTATTTTAATGATTGGTCCCAATTAAGGTAACTTACCTTGATTGGTCATGTTTATAAAATAAACGTGTTTAATTGTTTGAATTGTTTGTTAATTGGTTGACGTTAAATGGTTTTTATTTATTATTATAGGAATTATCAGTTAGATGGAATTATATAATCTAATTTGAGATAACAACTTTACAGGGAAGAACAGGTTGGAGGGATCCAACGGGATTCCTCAAATATATTATTTATTTTCATATTATCATATATGAACTGTCATGATTGGGTGATTGCTTTTATTATTGATCATTGACTGAAAATCCAACCTGTGTTTTGTTTTAACCAATGGACAATATTGGTTGAATAATCGGCAGTACATGACCGAAGAATAAATTATTTTGTTATATTGACTTACCGTCTGGTGAATCAATAGGACTGAAGTTATAAAATTATTTTATAACTGGAAGTAGATTTTGGAATATATTATTTTGAATAATGGTTTATAAAACGGAAATAAATATTTATTATTTATTATTTAAATTTATAATTGATTATAAATTGATTTTATAAGGAAATTCTGACATTAGTCAAAATGATATACATGTGAATAGAAATTAACCTAATGATTTAAATTGGATAATTGTTTTAGTAAAAATTAAATGAACTTATTTAAATTAATTATATTAAAGGGAAAACGAATTGGAATCGATTAACGAGGTAACCATGTTTTAAGTAACTAAATCAACTGTTTTATCTGGAATTAATTACTAAATTAGTTTGATCTGAATCAATCTAATAAAGTAGTTTAATGAATATTGTTTTTATTTTAATAAGATTTTTCAAAAAGGAATTTACTATTTATCTTAGTTAATCAAGGAATTAATAACCGATGTAGTTAATGGTTGAAGTAAATTATTATTTCAATTAATAATAATTTAGAAAATTACTTTTTAATTAAATTCATTTAATAAATAATCGAATGTGAAATGAAATCAATTGAATGGTGAAAGGAGTTTACGAATGGGTTTTATATTTAAACCTGAATTTGTATAACAAAGCTATAGAAGGAATTTAAGCGAAACATGATAGCTTAAATAAATGTGATATAAATATTTGAATTTAAGTGAAAGGAAATTAAGAAAAGGGTTTAAGATAAACCATGATTATATAAAAGCAGTTTGAGGTGCTATATCGTTAATTTTAAATTAACGATACTTAATAATGGATTAAGTAAAAAGAGGGAAAACGGAAATAAGTCCAAAGCAAGAAATAATTGAATGGATTTGAAAGGGAATTAGTGAAAGTGAATTTGGTAAAAGAAACGGGTCATCGGATTTTGTAAACAAATTCGAATTGTGAAATAAATTTGTTTTAAAAAAAGAGGTATAGGTTAAAAGGTGGCGTTTTATAAGAAGTTGCTTAATTATTGAATTAAGAAATAATGATTGTGTCCGAGAAAGAGATTTTCCAAAAGATAAGCAGGTTTTATGAAACCGAATTTTGAATTAAATAGTTAAATGGAATTTTTATTGATATTAGAATGAAATATGGGTTTTTGGATTACAACTTATATTTATCTGAAGATAGGAACGTTGTTGATCAAGGTTTGAGAGGTAATTAAAATACCCCAACTTGAACGACTTCAGGATTATCTAAGGATGATATTAGTTGTAATGGTAAAAAAGGTTAGTTAAAATTATTATAATAGCGCAACATTTTTTATGAAGATTTGGAAAATATATATATTATGAAGATTCAAAAGTAAAAAACCAAAAAAGGTGTTGTGCGAAATATAACAATATTTTCGGGTTACAAAGGAAACGTAAAGTTGAGTTCTATTCTTTAATAATAAGCATGGATTATTATTTCAAGTAATGAAATAAACGATATTTCATAATGTTGTCTTACGAGTAAAAAGTTAAATCGATTTCCAATATTAGACAATAATGTGCTAATGTTTTGAAAGTGGAAATAGGAAACTGGATATGTTATAGGATTTTCCCTAAGTATAAAAATGAATTTGTTTAAAGAAAAATCTTATGTTAAATAAGAGGCGAAAACTATATTCATAATATCGAAATATTTAAGAGTTTAAATTTACATTTTTTTAATTAAAAGGCCAATTGATACTGAATACTGAACCAATAAACGCATTGGATTTTCATGATTGAATCACTGTTTATTTTGATAGTTAAATCACCGACTATCAAATCTGTCCAATACGATTGTTGGTATGGAAAGACCGGGATCGAAATTATATTCGAAAACCATTCCAACCAACAAATACGTGAAGATATTAGAAGATGATAGAGAAGGAGCATTGAAGACCGCAGATTTTCATAAACGGAAGAACTGCTAATAATCTCCGATCTGCAGCCAATGAGATACTATGGTTCTGTCGTGGTTGGAATCTACTGATTCGCAAGGACTACTCGCTACTAATCTATAGGGTGATTCCTTGGATGTGGTAGGAGGGTGCCTTCGGTTCATCCTGTTCCTGGGTGACTTGTATGGACGGATGTCTAACAGAGTATTTCCAAAGGAATTGCGTACGTTGATTTCTTCAAACATACCCTAGTTGATGGCGGAGAAATGGTTTTTCTCTAACCAAATAACTAGATTATTTTTGTGGACATCAATTAGTGATATCTGGTGGATCTGACGATGTGGCATTCAAAGTGAATGGTGACCAGATGTTCCAAAAGGAATTCAAACCTCAAGCCTCACAACCGGGAAATGACAAAAATCGGGCAGGCAGCATGGCTATTTTGGTTGCTCCCATTAGGGTGTATAATCACCTATCTAGAGAAATTCCTTTTGTTTCTTTAATCTATTTCGATGTTGTCCCTTTCGGGAAACGGTGGTTTGAGCCCAACCGTTGGTGATATACATTCGATACACTCAAGCAAAATAAGTGGTCAGCCATGTGTGGGTCGGGTTGCAAGATGTTCTTGTTGAACCCAGTGTATTCCCCTCTAGAGATACACTATCGGCAGGTGGTCCCATTCCTTGTCACAGTCGGAATTCAATCTCCAATAAGCGCCCGCGGTTTTGATTGTATACTATAAACGTGGAGCGTGAGATGCAAGCGTTCTGCTAGATTGATATCTACTTGTATTTAGATACTATTATAATATCAGAAAAGATATTGATTTCAGAAATGTTTTGGATTATCGTAAGGTAAAAACCGTCCGTATTTATGTGTGGATTTGGTCTTACGATTATCCTTTTCTTTCAAAAAGATTTTTGAACTTTAAAATCAAGTTGGATGATACTGTAAACTTAGTGTGTTTTTCTCACTCTGGTTCACCAGACTGATCCGGTGTTTGTGATGCTCAGGTTAGACCAGGGTGTACAGGTCCAGGTTATTGGATGTTGCGATGTTCAGAAACGAGCTGGAGGTGTTCATACGTATGATATTATATGGCTACTATTCCGCTGTGTGTTGTATATGAGGACAGGTTATTATAACTGTCCAGATGTGTGATTTACTCTGATGATTGTAAGTATTTTAAATGCTCTCAGTAAAGTTTTATTTCTATATTATATTTTGTTTCGCTGCGATGTGAGACTCTGATTTTGTGTTGTGATGTTTCTTCTTTTTCTTCTTCTATTCTAACTTTCTTTCTTTCTTATCTCACCCTCTAATTTCTTTCTAGTAACTATCCAGTCTTTTCGGTGTTTGGAAGGTCGACATGAGTAACGGTAATTGTATTTATGTCAATTTTTCGGGACCGAAAACCATTGGGTCGTTACATTGGAGTTGTGGAGGGAGACCTTGAAATCAAAGGGTTTCAGGCTTAGCAGAACTAAAACAGAGTATGTGAAGTGTGAGTTTAGCGGTGTCAGGTCAGATGACGGAGAGGTCACTCTATCCGGTAGAGTAGTACCCAAGAAGGAATCATTTCGATACTTAGGATCTATGTTGCAGTTTGATGGGGACATTGATAAAAAATTTAGTTTTAGAATTCAAGCAGGATGGTGAAAAGGCAACTAGCATCTGACATTCTCTGTGATAGGAAGATTCCTCAGAAGCTTAAAGGAAAGGTCTATAAGACAGCAATAAGGTATGCAATGTTATATGGTGCAGATTGTTGGCCTATTAAGAGGCAACACGTCCAGAAAATAAGTGTAGCAGAGATGCGGATGCTGCGCTGGAGCTGTGGTCATACCAGATGAGATCAGATTAGAAATGAGGATATTCGAGAAAAACTTGGAGTTGCACCTATTGAAGAGAAGTTAGTCCAACATCGCTTGAGATGGTTTGGATATATCCAACATAGACCATACGATGCACCTGTGCGCGTTGGAATTATAGGTCGCGCCGAAGTCCCAAGGAGAGGTAGAGCTCGACCTAAAATGACATAGGAGAAGATAATATAGAGAGATTTAAGTAATTGGAGTTTATCTGAAGAGCTGGTAGTTGATAGGTGTGCATGGAAGTTCGCAATCCATGTACCAAAACCATGGTTCGAAAACTGGGTTTCGGTCATTTGAAAATTTACTAGTTTCGGACGGTTTCGGTTTTTGTTTTGGTTTCGGTCCAAAAATCAAACTTTTATATCTTTAGTGAAAAATTAATGATAAATGTTGTAAATCCACACATAAATATAGTCTATAGAAATATAAGATAATTCGTATATTAAGTCCAAGATATAAAACTATCATCCAAATCCACGTTTACATAAACAATAGATAAAGTTATTAGTGGGTCAAGCCCATCAGTATCAGCCACGTCCAGCCGAAACAAAAGTATTAGGTTCAGGATTTTTTATTAATTAGGTCATAACGTGCCCAGTTTCTTTCTCGCTAATAATCGAACGAGGGAAATTGAAAAAAAGGCGGAAACAAAGCATCAAATCAGTAAAAAAATAGGATTGAAGACGAACCTTCCTTATCTCTGCCGCGGTCTCGAGTGGAAGATCGAAGACGATCTCTGGTAATTTGCTTTCAATTTTGAATCGGTTAAGAACTAAGCTCGAGCTATGAAGATTTCTGGTATTTTCTCTCGCTATTTGGAATTTTGTTTCAGTTTTTTTTCTTACGATGTTTACTGAATCGCGAATTTAGGGTTTTTTCCCTTTCTGAACCAAAACGAGAAACTGCGGTTGTTCCATCCCGGTGACTGTCGGGACCGAAACGAGAACGACGAGATCTCGTTGGTCAGACGAGATTTCAAACCATGACCAGAACCTTAGGTTTTTTTAAAATTTGTTTAATTATTTTAGACTTTATTTCACTTTTATTGAACTTTTTTATTACTATTTTAGACTTTATTTCACTTTTATTGAACCTTTTTACTTTTATATTATTATTATTTAAAAAAATACCTTTATCAGATGACTTTTTATCTATTTGGTTATTTTAAACCCTTTATATATGTATATATACATATATATTATCATTATTATTTATTTTATTTTATTTTTGGGTTCCATATCTAACCGACCCCAACTTGTTTGGGATATATGGCTTTGTTGTTGTAGAAAACAATGCATCGTAAAACTAACAACAAAACTGAGATTATATAATACCACCAATAAAATCGTGCTATATAATGATACTTACTGTTGAGAATCGAATGAAACGTACTAGTCCCACGTCGTCAAAACTGAAAATAGTATTCAAGTATATGAATAGCTTTGTCATGAGAAGGTTGGTCATTTAAGACACCCAAATTTGTGTTTTATTATGAGGGAAGGGAAGTCATTGATCATCACCATACGCATGCACCACCGCCATCATCCGACCGAACCAGACTCAGGTTTGGATCTAAAATGGTCCTATTTTTCTTCAATAACCCGAACTGGTTTTGAACAGTTTCAGACATGTAGATGCGACTTCAAACAATCGCTTCCCTTGGTGAACAGTAGTGGGCGCGACCCTATAGACAGCAACGGCAAAATGCAAATGGATGCAACCAATTAAGAGAGCAGCGACAAAATGCAAACTGGTGCGATCCGTTAAGACAGCAACAAAGGCAACCCACTAGATGCGACCGTTTGAAGAGGTGCAAACGAAAATATAATAGAGGGGAATACTTATCAAATTCTCCATTTGATTTTTTCTGCCTTTTTCCTTCTCTCATCTTGGTAATCATTGTTACCTCTATTATAAATCACAGAGTTGACATACTCATTACAATCTCATGCAGAAATATTCGATTGTATCTTAGAAAACTCTACAATTTTTTTTTAAGGAAACTGTTAAGGTAAGACTCATAATCGCATTTCTTTATTTGGTTTCGACGAATTACTGTGATTCCTTTGATAATGTGCTGCATTTTTTTAGCAAAGCACTATGCTGCAGTTTTTATACTTGTAGATATATTATTTCCTCATTCTTAACATTTTGAAACTTTTTGAAAATTTCGCGAATTTTCGTGAAAGTGGAAAGTTGCGAACTTTCTGTCTACGCTTCGTTTGTTGCCTAGTATTTGTTATTTCAAATTCATATTTTCTAACTTGATTTGTGCAATAGAAAATGACAGCGGTTGAAATATCAAACAAAAGCGCTACACACAACAGGTCCAATCCTTTTAAAAGAGAGGATGACGATTTTCTTACATGGAAAATCAGATGTTGTCTTATCTCATCACACTCGGTCTACAAAGGTATCTCAAGGAGGAGGAACGAGTACCTGCACCAGGCAAGGAAACATATTCTTGCTATTAATACGTGGAAATATTCCGAGTTTCTCTATAGAAATTATATTCTAAACTGTCTCGACAAGGTGTTATACAAAGTATACCTGCCTCTAATGACAGCAAAGGCACCGTGGAACACAATTGCCACAAAATATAAGACGGAAAATGGAAGTCTTAAAAATTCACTGTAGACAAATTCATAACTACAGGTGGTTGACTCAAAACCACTGACTGCTCAATTGCATGAACTTCATATTGTCAATGATGAACTCGAATCAGAAGGTCATAAGGTTGGATAGTCATTTTTAGTTGAATCCATCAAAAGGAAAATGTTTCCATCATGGAGAGATTACCGCAACTATTTAAAGCATAAATAGAAGGAATTCTCTCTGCAGGACCTCACAGTGTGACTTAAAATCGAGGTAGATAACCGTGGAGTTACAAAACAAAGCAAGGAGACATTTGTAACTAAAGGGTCAAAGACCAAAACAAAAAAGAAAATTTTCCAGAAGAAAAGGAAAGCTCCTGAAAACAAACACTAGGACAAGAAATAAACCAAGAAGTTTAATGACGTGTGTTGGGTTTGTGAAAAAGTTGAACACACCACTAGAGATTGCAAATACAAGAAGGAACACAACTCAAAGGCAAATATAATGGACAATATGAAAGTGGACGAATCTAATTTTTTGGCAGTTGTATTTGATGAATCTATGTTTTCTATATACCAGAAATTCGATCAGGAAGAAAAATTCTACATGGGTACTTTTGTAGTCTGTGATCGGTAATCCTCAAATTTAATTCTGGAAAACTGTGAAACTGAATGACGTGCTTTATGTTCCAGACATACGCAAGAATCTCATCTCTGGTTCAGTGTTATAAAAGAAAGAATTCAAAATGGTCTTCGAGTCAAACAAGATGGTTCTGTCAAAAACTGGAATGTACATAGGAAGTGGATATTTATATGATGACATGTTTAAAGCAAATGTGCTGATTACGTTATAAATAAAATTGAAGTTTCTTACTAATTCAAGCGTGAAATTTTATTATGTCATGATAGAACATGAGACATAAAATTTTGAAAAATGAAAAAGCTAGCAAACTTGTGATTAATTCCTAAATTCCATGTGGATAAAAACTACAAATGTGAGACATTTGTAGAAACAAAAATGGTCAAGAAACCATTTCAAAATGTTGATATAAGTGCCGAACCATTAGGTTTGGTTCATACTAATTTCTGTGATTAAAGCAATGCTATTAACCTCTGGCTTACTGATGAACTTGTAAAGGGAAGCTTTAAATATTTATAATCACATATTAAACAAGATTCCTCATAATAAAACATGAACAATTCCATATGAGTTAGGAAAGGACACAAACCAAGCTTTAAATACCTCAAAGTGTGAGGGTGCTTAGAAAATGTTATGGTTTTGCCTTTGAAAAAAGTCAAGCTTGAACCAAAATAGTAGATTGTTACTATCTAAGGTCAGTCTAAAATAGTAAAGCCAACAGATTTTTGGTATTCAAGTCTGATATAGTTGATATCAATGTAAATACAATCATTGAGTCAAGAGATGCCCCATTCTTTGAAGATGTGTTTTCGCACATAAGGAATGAAGGAAATAATGTCCCTAACATGATAAGAGAAGAACCAAGCAGGTCACATAAAGATGAAACTCATTGTGAAATTGAGGATGTTGAACCTGAAATAAGTGTAAGGGTTAGAACTTCCAAGACATTTGGTCCAGAATTTTTAACATATATGCCAGAACATGAACCTCAAACGTACAAGAAAGCAATGTCATCTTCGGAATCTTCATGTTGGAAAGAAGCAATTAAAAGTGAGGCTGATTCAATTCTAGGTAATAAAACTTGGGAAATAGTTGATATTCCTCCTGGAATAAAACTAATTGGTTGTAAATGGATTTTCAAGAAGAAAATGAAATCATATTTCTCTATCGACAAGTATAAAGCCAGATTAATAGCCAAAAGATATCGTCAAAAAGAAGTTGTAGATTTCTTTGATACTTATTCACCGGTTACACGAATAACCTCTGTAAGAATGTTAATAGCAATTGCATCCATCTATAATCTAAAAATTCATCAAATTGATATAAAAAACAACATTTTTAAATGGAGATCTCGATGATGAGATCTACATGGAGCAAGCTGAAGGTTTTATTTCCAAAGGAAATGAAAATAAAATATGTAGATTAGTCAAATCATTATATGGACTAGAACAAGCTCTAAAACAATGACATGCAAAATTTGATAGTGTCATGATGAAAAATGATTTTCGTATAAATAAATATGTATTAAAAACGAGCGTTACATCACACGTTTTGCGCATGAATATTTCTTATGTTTAATAATTTAAGAGAAAAATGACTTTTATATATTTATTGTTATATTTTTGTGCATTAGCTTGATTTCAGTTCTTCCTATTAATTTAAATTTTCATTTTTGTTTTGTTATCAATTAATAAAAAGGTAATTTTATAAATAAATGTTATTTGGTTAGATCCTAATTTCTAGCGATATTAGGATCATATAATATTCATAATAAAAATTTTGAACTGATAAATGAAAGTTATCCTAGATCCTATTTTTAAGCGATCTTAACATTTAATAATATCTGTATAAGGGAATTTTTTGGTAATTCACGTTTATACCAAAAAAGTGTGATACCAATGGTTTTCCAACTATTGTTAAAGATAATTTAGATAAACAAACGTGATGATTTGTCTATATATAGACGATATGCTAATCTTTGATCCTAACATTAAAGTTATAGAGACCATAAAAAAAATGTTAATCAACAATTTCGATATAAAAGACTTAGGAGTTGTAGACATTATTTTGGGAATCAAAATAATAAGAACACCTAATAGAATTGAAATGTCTGAGTCACAATATGTAGATAAAGTGATTGAAATATTTGAGAATTTTGTAATTAAAGGAGCACAAACATCTTTTAATTCATCGGAAGTATTGCATAAAACACTATTGAGTGTAATGCAATCGGAATACTCTCATGTAATAGGATATTTAATGCTTCTCATAAATTGAAAAAGACCAGATATAGCGTATGCAGTAGTCAATTGAGAAGGTACACAAGAAATCCAGGAAACAAACACTGGAAAACACTAATGAGAGTGTTGTGATATTTAAAAAATACCATAAACTTTTCCTTACATTACGGAAAATATCATGTCGTCTTAGAAGGATATAGTTATGCAAACTGGATTGTTGATTCTTAGGAATCAAAATCAACTAGTGGTTATGTCTTCACTTCAGCAGGTGCATCATTGTCATGGAAATCTACTAAACGAACATGCATAACTTGATCCACTATGAAATCAGAGTTCATCGCTTTGGATAAAGCAGACGAAGAAGCAGAATAACTTTGTCAATATTTAGAAGACATTCTGTTTTGGCCTAAAGTTATATCACCCATATGTATACACTGTGATAACCAAGCAGCGTTATGTAGAGCGCAAAACTTTGTATATAATGGCAAGTCACGATACATTCGTCAACTCCGTAACATAGTTAGGCAACTACTCTCAAATGGAACTATTTCCATAGATTATGTGAGAACATATGAGAACCTAACGGGTCCATTTACTAAAGGTTTATCAAGAGAGAAAATTGGTTGTGCATCAAGGGGAACAAATTTAAAAGTCTAAACCAATAAAAGTTATCTTATATGGAAACATATCCTACCGATTGAAGATTCCACGAACTATGATCAATAGGAAAACTAGTTCTGAATAGCTCAAGACGTAATGCATTTGATTGGACATAGTCCTACTCCATTTCTTTGGTGCACAATATAAATACATGCCTACAGAAGTAATACAAGGTTAAAGGAATGGTTTTTTAATGATAGTAGTATCTTGAAAAAAACAAGTCGGGTATATATAGGATACTCTTAATGGTTGTGATCGCCCATGTTAATGTGAGCTGGGTCGTCTCTATGAGAATTTTAAAGACTTAAATTATGTATAACACTCCCAAAACCAAAATTGGATGAGAAGGAATCAATGCATTGTAAAACTTATTGCCTATATATACAATAAAAGCCGACGATTCAAGATGAAATAATTCACCGATTAGCCAAGTGTAACATCCCATATTTTTACGGTGGAATAATTAATTCATTTAATTATTTAAATATCGATTTGGCGATATCGATAATTTGAGTTAAATAATATTGAATATTTAATTAATATAAATAATAGAATTATATGTTTAATTCTGAAATAATCGAAAATAGCAGAATTTGCAATATTGTGTGAATTGGATTATTTATAAGATTTAATTCAGTTTAGAATTGAATTATAATAACAAATATATTATTTAAATGACAATTGGATGTATAAATTATATTACAATTATAATCGAGTTCGAAATGGCGCGATAGTTCGTAATTTAGCTATTCGAACTTTAATCGAATATACAGAATCCGTTTTAAGTCGGATTTCTGTGAAACAAGAAACGTTCGAATCTGGTGAACTATATTTTTCTAATGAAAGAGAAAAATCGAGATCATGTAGATTATGAGTTATGTCCAAATCAAATTTTAAAATAGTCTCTATGGAATTCATTTATAATTTATAACGATTTATAAAAGGATTTTATTATAAATCGAATATCGATTTAACCTGGATTTGAAATATCAAGTTATAAATCCAGATATGTTTATTTTGGAGCTAGATAATATTCTATGTAAATATATAAGATAATATTAATTTAATAATATTAAATTTAATTATTTTTAAATATATTAATATTTAATTGGTTTATTTAGAGCCTTAGGAAATAGCCATTTTTGCTAACAATCTCCATTTTCGACGAAATTAATTTTGTTGGATCCGGAATATTAAATTAATGTTAGATTTCAATTTTCGTGATTTTTGGAGTCAATATGTGGCCGTACGGAATTTAAATATGAAAAACAGTCAATAAATTGACATTAAAAATACAATGTGTGAGCAAACGGACTCGGAATTCGACGAAACAAGTTTCGTTGGGTCTGTAATGTCGAACCATAGTTGTATGTCCATTTTTATCAAATTTGGATATTGTATTTGATCATACGGATTTTTAATGACAAATATATACAGCTTTGGAATAAAAATAAATATTTAAACCGAATATAAAAATAATATATTACTCCTATAAATACACCTTAAAACCTTCTAACCCTAAATACATTTTTCTATGGTTAAAACAATTGCGCTGCATGTTTTCTTCAGGAAACAAAAATTCCTGATCCTTGTAAATTGTTTGAAAATCAAATAAAATACCTAAAATCCTAAAAACAAGTTTGTTGATCTTATATTGGCATGTACTTCTAGAGCAGATCAGTTTTACATGGTTCGACATAAATTCCTGCTACTCGACATTCTCCAGCGTTTTCTAGGGCTGAGGTTCACCGGCAATCAAGTCAGACATGGGTCGAAATGATGATTGTAAAGTGATTAGGAAGGAGTATGGAAACTTGTGTGAAACTTTTGTGGGATTCGAAGGGTAAAAGTGATGCGGTTGTCACTATACTGGGAGCCGCGAGGTTGAAGTCGCACGACAGGAGGAGCGTGTGAACTGAAGTGAATTTGTATGGTTGTGTCGAGAACTTTTTAGAGAATGAAATGGTGATTTTAATTTGGATTTGTGTAAAGTGAAGAAGGGGATTTGAGGATGTTTACAGCGGCATAATCCTTTTGTTTTGAGCGAGCAAGCTTGAACGATTTACTGGAAGGAGGGGAGAAAGGATATGCGGGTCTGGGCACTAAATGTTAGGAGATGGGCTGCATATATGGGTAAGGCCCAATAAAAAAAAAGAATGTTCAATTTAATTTTTAAATAGTGTATATGAACTTATATATGCGATATATAATCCATACATTGTCAGAATCACGAACGGTCAGATCCGTTAGTATCGTATGGACGAATGCTATACAATGGAACTAGTTTGGAGTGAATTGGAGCTCGTTACAATTTATGGTGGAATAAAACACCTGAATCAAATTGACGACCGCTTATCGTTATTTACACCGACCAAAGTGAGTAAATCTCACTAAATCTGCATAGTTTATATTTTTATAACGTATTTGTAGAATTGGTAAAGG
This sequence comes from Allium sativum, assembly GCA_030737875.1. Classification (NCBI taxonomy): domain Eukaryota; kingdom Viridiplantae; phylum Streptophyta; class Magnoliopsida; order Asparagales; family Amaryllidaceae; genus Allium; species Allium sativum. The sequence goes on along the minus strand of CM060924.1, from coordinate 709,950,864 downwards.
ATGGTTGATTGTTGTGTGTTGACTATTTGGATAAACTGCTAATTAATTCGTTGAGGATATAGATAACGATATATATATATATATATATATATATATATATATATCGTTAATCAAATATTGATTCTATTTATCAATATTTCATATTGTAATGAAATTGTTGTAAATTATATTGTTTAACATATGTGGATGCAGGGAAACAGGATGGAGGGATCCAACTGAGTTCCTCAATATTTATAATAATGTTTTTTTCATATATTGTGATATATGATGTGATATATAATGTGTGATTGATTATGATGACACTGGTCTTGTTATTTGGTATTTTTTAGTACCATAAGAAATACTGGAATGTAAAAAGGAAATTTTCAAAGTGTATATTGAAAATAAAATATTTATATGAAATAAATAGAATTATAAAAGAAATTATTTGGGAAACAAATAGAATTATAAAAAAGAAATATTTATAAAATGAATAGAATTTTATAAAAGGAAATATTTGGAAAATAAATATTAAATAGAAATCTGTTTTGATAGATAAATTGAGAAGATCAATTTATAAATAATGTTTTATAAATTAAATAATATATTTATCATTTGATAACTGGAATATATAAGGCTGAATTTATATTGAGAAGTAAAAACGGTTTCAACACCGATATTTGAAATTGAATGTGAACTTAGCAATGAAGGGAATTATCAATGAGAATTTAAGTGTTAGAAGTTAAAGATAGGATTTTGTATAAATAATTCTATAAATAGAGATTAAATATAATTCGGAATTTGGATATTATTTTCAAATGTGGAATCAAATTGTCTGGAGTATAAAAAGAAATATTGTTCACATTCAATGTAAATAATGGATTAAGTAAGTATTTGAAAATAAAACTTTTATAAAAGAAATTGGGTTTTGAAATAGGGATTTAAAATGGAGTAAAAGGAATTAGAAATTGACTGGAAGTTAGTTAAGTTGAATAGCTTTCTATATGTTGATCTGATGTTGGTTTCGGCCTTAGGGGTTAATACGCAGGGGGTTTGTTCTCTTACTAGTTTACAGTTGGAGACCGATAGATATGGGAAGATAGTGATGCGTCAATCTGAAATGGAAACGTTTTCCAAAGTCAATTACGTATATTTTCTAAAATTAGAAAATAAGAATTTACGAATATATGGAAATGGGAAATGGGAAAATGAATAAATTAATGATAAATTAATTTAAAGGGAAAAATGTTGATTGATGGTTGATCGATAAAATTTCCATTTGGAAATAAGATCGTTGTGTGTATGGATGTTTTCCTTTGGTAGTTTAAATAACCAACTATCAAAGTTTTGACCATTTTTCCGTCGTCAATACGGAGAGACCGAAATCAGATTTATTTTCTGAAGACCACTCCGCATGGGCATTTGCGTTGCGAATTAAATAAGATCAAGATAATTGAAGACAGAGTTTATGCAAGGACTGTTCTGACAAATCCGAGGTAGAAATTTCCTAAGATGGGTTTACAGAATAGTGCCTTTGGTTTGTCCTGTCCCGGGACAACCTGTATGGAAGAATGTTTGACAGAGCATATTTAATAGATCACGTAAGTTGATCTCTTCAAACGCATTTACATTTGATGGCGGAGGAATCCGTTTATCTTAGCTGTATACCCATGGTATTTTTGGGAAATCGATTTATGATTTGGCGGGTATGATGATGTGATATTCATAGTAAATAAAGGTGTGATCTGTGCGTTTTGACCTCAAGCCTCACAATCAGGAAATGATATAAAATCGGGTAGGTCGCATAGCTAAGTAGGTAGCTCCCAATTAGGGTTTATTGCCACATGAACTAGAGAAATTCCATTTACTTCTTTAAACTATTTTGATGCTATCCCTTTCGGGAAATGGTTGCTGATCTCAACCGTTGGTGGTAATACATTCGGTACACTCAAGCGAAATGAGTGACCGATCATGTTTGGCCTGGGTTACAAGATGTTTTTTTGAACCCGGTGTATTACTATCTAGAGATACACTGTCGGAAGGTGGTCCCATACCTTGCCAGTTGGAATCCATTAACCTATAAGCGCCCGGGTTTTAGATTTATATATCATATATATGGAACATGAGATGAATGCGTTCCACTAGATTGTTATTTATTTGATTTAGATATTATTATAATATCAGAAGAGTATGGATTTTTAAAGATTTTTTTGGGTTATTGTAAGGTAAAAATCATCCGTGTTTATGTGTGGATTGGTCTTATGATTATTCTTTTCTTTAAAAGGATTTTAAAAGTTAAACAAATGGTTGGAGTTTACTCACACCAGTCACATGACTGACCCAGAGTTTATTTTGTTTTGTTTTCCCTAAACTCCTGGATGCCCATTTTTGTACAGACAGTCAAGTAGTCAGGATGTAACAGCCCGGATTTTCAAAACAAATTTAAATTTTTTATTTTAGCTATTTTAATTGATTTTGAATATTTAAAATGATTTATTTTAAATAATAACGACTAAAAATTTATTTAAATCGAAGTTAGAATGTATAAATTTATTTCAATTATAAAACGAGCCTGAAATGGCGCGGTAGTTTGAAAATTCAATTTTAAATTTCAATTGAATGTACAGGATTCAAAATAAACCAGATTTCAGTAAAACCAAAATTATTTGAATCTGTTTAATTATATCTTTCTAAAGAATGTGAAAAATCAAGATTTGATAATATAAATTGAAAGTTATGTCCAGTTTAAAATTTGAAATAGTCGCTATGGAATTTATGTATATTTTAATATAATATATAGCCCTTAAAATTAGCCATTTGCAAACGACCTCCGTTTTCGACGAAACCACTTTTGTTGGACCCGGAATATCAAATTATTGCTAGATTCCAATTTTCATAATTTTTGGAATTAATTTGTGAGCGTAGTGAATTAAAACGTGTTAGGTAATTTCTGTTTGAATTGGATCGACCAGAAAATGGCCATTTTTCAAACGGTCTCCAAATTCGACGAAATTAGTTTTGTTAGGACCATATCGTCAAAACATAGGCAGATTTATTTTTCTAGTATTTTTCGAGTTAGTATGTGGCCCCGGTAAATTAAAATGTACGTTTAAATTCAATATATATTGATATATATATATATATATATTAATTTAAATAAAAACTGAATGAAACAGTTGAATTGGCTTACTAGACATATCCCATTGTGTCCGGAATGGGGTATTTTTGCTAGGAGCGGTAGTCGTTGGGTTTGAATTGGAATTCGTGATGATGTTGACTTTTAAAACGAATTAAATATAATAAATATATATATATATATATAAGGGGGTATAAATAGCCCCTCAATCACAAACCCTAGCCTCTTCTAAACAGCGCCGCCACCATCACGTAAACAGCTGAGATCATCCCATTTCGGTTTGATAATCACGTCTAAATTACACAAAATTAAATGATGATTTCAAAACAAACATGGTAGAGATTTTCATCAGCTTCACTTCTGTACAGGTTAGATCGAATATAAAGATGTGTGTTGTTCGATTTTGAAGCCCAAAGGGAAGACGTTCGCCCCAGAATTCTGACGTAGGGGGTACTTCGAGTGGGCCCATTTTGCTGGAGTTGGAAGGTGGCGCGGAGGGCTTGGTCGTGGTGGTCATGGATCGGCGGCGCAGGGCTGATAGTGGCGTCGGCGACGGGGTTTCCCTTTTGAAGTATGGGTTCGATTTTGGTTAGAAGGAATAGGAAGATGACGTCCTGATGTTTCAACTGGAAATGTAATTAAGAAATAAATAATTATTTAATGATATGGTTAATTGTTTAATTAACGTATAAAATGATCATAACTTCTTCATACGAGGTCGGAATCTGGTGATTTCAGATCCGTTGCGATCGTGACAACGAACGCTACAACATGAAACTAACTAGAACGGAAATGGAGCACATCAGAATTTCAGGCAATTTCAAATCCAAATAGAACTGAGATTCAGAAATAAAAAAATGGCGGAGCGGAAACCAAAGTGAGAACTCTCTCTCACTTAAATTATTTTACAGTTATTATATAATAGGTTGTAGACGGGGCTTTGTAGCCCCCGACACTATTTTATTGTACAAACCATGGTTGTTTGTTTGGATTGTATTGTGGAAATTTGGGTATGGATTGATTTGTTTGTTTGAATTAGATTTGGATGTGAATTGGGTTGAAATTGGTTTGTGTATGGCGCGAGCCAGTATCAGGAGAGGGGTAATGCTAGACAGATATTGCGCCGTTGTAATGCCGAAATTTTATGAAATAAATATTTATACATTAAAAATATAATTTTTAACTTGTATATGAACTGTATAAAATATTCATGCGTTGAATAAAGTGTTTGAACAATATAAATATCATTTTTATTGAATGTATGAACTGTATAAAATATTCATGTATTAAAATAAATATTTTATCGTTAAAAAAATAATTTTTAACGTGTATATGAACAACATAAAATTCTCCTGAAATGAAAATAAATATTCATCTACAAATCGGACGATTTGTTTATGTACACTCATTTAACTGACACAGATTGGGATGATAAATTTTACATATCGCCCAACTGCACAAATAATATACAATATTTGTTGGTTGAAACCCCACACGGGTATTGGGATGATATTTGACGTACACTAATCCCAATCGTTTAGTTGTATGTCAATCGATTGGTTGACAAACTGTTGTAAGCGTTAATTATTTATATTTAATGCTTATGCAGTAGTGTAATGCACTCTGGATGATGGTTGATTGTAGATCATTATTGTTGTATACATGTGATGTATGAAATCCATATAAATAAAATTATATTGTAATTGACTGAGTCTGATTCCAGTTCAGAATTAAAGAATAATTTAAAATAATATTCAGTGAGTATTGAAATGTGAAGCCGTGTTAAGTAGTTAAACGCCATTTTAACACGAACGGGAATTTCTGTCGATTTTACAATGAATATCGAAAGGTGATTTCAAAATCTGATATTTAGAAAATATTATCATTTTAATATTATAATGATATGAAATATTCAATTTTGATTTAAAATTGAAATGTAATTGAAATCGTTTTAAAATGAATTTAAAACGAATTTATAATGAAATATTCCATTTTGATTTGAAAATTGAAATGTAATTAAAATCGTTTTAAACTGAATTTAAAATGAATTTATAATGAAATATTCAATTTTGATTTGAAAATTGAAATGTAATTGAAATCGTTTAAAATGAATTATAAAACAAATTTGTAAAGAATATTCAATTTGGATTTAAAATTCAAATGGAAGTGGAAATCGTTTTTAAAATTAATTTAAAACGATTTATAAAATACGTTTTAAAATGAAATCAAAAATATATATATATATATGTATATGTATATTATATGTAAATGGCCTGAATAGAACGCGCCGCGCAGCGACCGTTCGCGAATTTCGACCATTGACTTCAAATGGACGTAACGGAAGATCCGATCGTCGGATTCTCCTAAAACCGGAACCGTTGGGTTCGTATCGAAAAGAGCATTTCAATGAATATAAAAGATTTGAAATCTAACGGCCGTATTTTAAAATATATCCAAATCAATTTCAGAAAAGGTCCCTATGAATGCAGGTCGGTGACCGTTATTGGAAACTGACTGTAAAGGCCTTAATAAAATTATTAAAAATATGGAAAAACTATGTAAAATCATAATAAATGGTTTGGAAAGATTTTTGATGAAAAATTCCAGTTTTGGAATGATAAAAATATATTTTTATCGAAATGAACTAGTTAATAACTAGAATAATAATCCAATTATTTTTAGAAATAAATAAATTGGATTTGAAAATGGTTTTAAAATAACCAGAATTTTTCCAATGAATAAATTGGAATGGAAATAATCTCCAGAATATTTCGATATGGGATTCCATAACTATACGGATATTGTTGAGGAATTTGGAAGATATATATATATATATATATATATCGTTATTCCCAATACGATATTTGTTGGTTTCTTAGTTTGATATTGAATATAAGCCGATACAATTTCTATTCATAGCCTTGTATTTAATATCAAATTGGATTTTGGTTATGTCGTGAATGGTGTATTTACTAAAACTGTTTTTAAACTCAGTTGAGAAAAGAATAAATCTTTAAATTAAGATTTAGTGAAATTTTCCAATTAATTAATATTTAATTGGAATTGAATAAAATAATTGGATTTTCGGGTTTATCGTGAACGGTGTTTTAAATAACACTTGCTCTTTAACCCAATTAAGAAGATATGATTTGGAATTTGTGAATCTTTTTATTAAGATTTAATGGAATTTTCCAAAGTGAAGTTTTTTTCCAATTTAATATATTAAATTGTAATTGAATGGAATTCGATTTGGTGATAACCGAGATGAGCTTCTGTGAAGGAAGACCGTTATTATGTATGGAATTTAAAAGGTTTTGCCATTATTTCATTTATATTATTTGTCGAATACGGGAATTGATATCGATTATCTTTTGATCTGTTTTTCGTGAAGATTACATGGTCAATGGAATCTGATTTTGGATTTATCGTGAACCGTCTTTTAAATGACATTAGTTATTTAACCCAGATAAAGATAGGATTAAAACTAAGCGGAGTTTTAATGAATCTTTAATTAGATTGAATGGGAAAGTGATGATTTAATTATCAAATTTGTGAAATGATCGAGAATGGAGTATCACCAGTTTTGCTCCAAGCAATAGTTAAATCTTTAAATAGGTTTGAACGTGAAATGGTAATTAATTTTACCAATAATACCGTGGTGTTAGATATGGAGTATTACCAGCTTTTCTCCATGGGATGAATAGGTTGGAATCGGGAAATAAAACAAATGATTACTTCGGTATGGTGCGCTAATCCCGACTAGTTTGGAAAACCTTAATTTGTTTTAAATTGGGAAAAGAATATTTGAATAAAAGAATATTATGGATTGGAATGAGGCATATGTTGTGTTTTTATAGCACTTGTTTATAAGATATGCGAGTTATTCGGAAAGACCGGGTTTATCCCATTCTGAATAATTGATTCAATGATAAGTCGACGATGAAGACGGTGGTTGAAGACCGGAGATCCTCACATCGTTTGGATGATTACTGATGTCTTGATTGGGCTGTACACCCAAGACAAGGTAATAAGTGGTGATCGTCCAGATGTACTTGGAGATCGACCGGATATGCGAGGATCTCTCCTGTATTGAACATATGGGACGAGGAATATGGTGCCTCCGGTTTCGTTCAGACCGAGAACGAACTAGTAACTGGATGTGTGTCTGACATTGGATTTTATTCTATATATATCTATTTGGTGGCGGATAATTTATTCTCTTGCTTAACACCCTTCTCTGAGACATACGAGCTTAGAGGTTATATATTGATAGACATCAGTTGCATGACGTGAATTGTCAGTGTGGCATGTTGAGATGCAAATGATCAAGGCTTTTGTTGAAAAGCAAAGTCTTGTGGTTGATGATCAAAGCACGGCTTTAAATAGCATAGCTATGTGTATAGCGTTAATTCGCGAGCCTCACACCCTGGTGTGAACTAGAAAAGAGAGAGGACCTCAGGGAGGACATGCGTTTCTTTCTAGCTAGGAGTGATGTCATGGTATGGAGCCCAAACATTTTACTCATGTAGATGTTGCATATTATTTGATGGATAACGAGGCGCCTCGAATATATCGGTCACTACGGGGCCGATGGATGACATGGTCAACATACTGACCAGATTTACGCCCCCATAGGGCGGGGAAATGTATTGTTCAGGAATCATTAATCCACTAACGTAAGTGTGGACCGGCCCTGACGCTCCAAGGGTCGATGTGTTCTGACCCTGACATGGTGCTAAATTGTCTCGAATCGGAAGGACGATCTCTTGCCTTGGTTCACAGATGGAATCCAATTTCCAATATGACATTTCACTTTTAATTGTAGAGCCTAATATGGCGACATAGTGGGATGGGGCACTATGCCGTCTATGATTGATACATTTATATTTAAAGTTGATTTCTTCACTTATAGTAATAATAAAAGATGAAATTTAGCGTATCAAACATATTTGGATATTATAAGGGAAAATTCTATCCTCGACTGCATTCATTGTGTGATGGGACCCGAGTCTTATAATAGCTTCATTTTTCTGTTAAGCATTGCGCAATTTGTTTTATGCATTGGTATTCATGGGGGATAAACCCGTTCCGTCTTGTGCGGCGTGCTCCCGTGATTTACCTAACTTTAAAATCAAGCTAATAACTGTTTTAGTTCTCACACCAGTCCCATGAGTGACCTGGAGTTTATTATTTTAACCTAAACTCTAGGTGCCCCTATTTTCCACACGGGTAGCTAGTAGTTTTGGTTTTGCAGATATTATATTCACAGGATCCTGGATTTACAGCTGAAGCTATATTTGGAAAGCTCTGTATCTGTGTATTTCTTTAAGCTGTGTTATGTATTATTTTTCCGCCGCTATGTAATGTATTTTAATCTCTGATATTTTTCTGATGTATATTATTTATTCATACTCTGTCATATTCTTGCATTCTTTTGTAAATTGTTGTAATAACAATGAAATGTTCTTCTATTTGCGTTCTTATTTGTCATGTTCTCAACTCAATCCGGGCTTTCCCGTAAGGGCAAGTTTGGTCGTTACACGGGATTTTACAGATATACTTGGAGAGCTGTAGTAGGAGGTTTCAGGATTATATAACTATTGTTTATTTCTGCTGTGTTGTAAGTGTTGTACTCTGATAATGGTATTGTATACAGATACTGGTTTTATTTCAAAGTTATGTTATATATAATATATTTATTCGTTCCGTTGTGAGATTCGTGTTACTTTGATTCTGTTGTTATGTTCTTCTCCTTCTTCTATTCTAAACTTCTTTCTATCTATTCTCACCCTCTAACTTATTTCTATTAATGATCCGGTATTTTCCTAGTGCTTGGTTAATCGATATGGTGTTCTATGTCAATAACCAGGATCGAAAATCATGTGTCGTTACAGTGGTATCAGAGCTGAAGGTTAAGTAGTTACCTTGGCTTTATGGCGTGACTCAGTAGAGATGGGGTGAGTAATGCCCTAGATTGAGTTGAGTGTATATATACGAAAGAACGTATTTGTAGATTCTATAAAAAAATATTTTACATTATGGAGATTTATTGGTTGAGTTGTTTTTAAGTTCTGGTCGATTAGTTTGATCCACTGTATCAGCAGGAGTTTCTAAACACTTGAATACGATGAACCGATACATTATGTTTTGAAAAGAGGGTAAATGAAATAATTTTACCCCAATTATATTTTGATATAAAATAATGATTAATATGGAAAATATTATAATATATTGGATGTGTTGGTTGTTATTATAATCGAGTAAGATAATAAAAAGGGAAATGGTTATGTAAATAACCAATCAGAATTCAGATAAGTGTTATGAAATGAATTAAATCTGAATTTAATCAGAATTGAAATTACAACTCTGGAAATTTTGAAAAGTGTTTGCAAATGGATTTGGATTTAATATATGAGAATTTTAAAATCCTGGGAGGTTTTAAATTGTTCTACAAACATTGGAAGGATATTTTGAAACAAATTTCAAGATAGAAGTATTTAAAAATGAATTTTGAAAAGTGATATAGTATTGAACTCACTTTGATCGTTGGGAAATAACTCTGATGATGCTGGCCACATCATCAATGTTCATTTTCGAGTTCTAAGTGACGGATTACTACCAAAGATTGAAATGTTTTGAGAAAACAAGTGGTTTTGATTTTCGAAAAGGAATATTGGATGTTTGAAAAAGGTAAGTTGTTTAAAACTCCCGGGAAGAGATTGTTTAAACTAAAAACAAATTTAAAAAGAAATTTGTGAAATGGAATTAAAATTGAATTAAAGCCAGTTAAGTGGAAACTGTAATGAAATGGAGTAATATCGAGTAAAATTGGAATTTGGTATATTATAATTGGACTCGGTTGAGTAAATGGATTGATTTTTGAAATAAAAATCAGAATTGTGATTTTGGGATAAAGATAACTGATTAGAGAAATTAATTAGTTAATGAAATATGTGGATGGAACTTAACGAGGTTAAGTAAGTTGAATTGATGAGTTAGGAGTTTGGAATCAAGGATGGAACTCGAGCTTGAACTGGAATTTGGCTGGAGTATAAGTAAATAATTTGTGTTGAGAATGAACTTATTGGAAATACATTTGTATATGCTAACTTGATAGCAAATAGAAAAGATAGAATGATATGCCTGACAAAAATGTACAAGTTTATATTTTATATGGGTATGAGATTTTTATGAGCAAAATTGGCAGGCTGCTTGGCTGTTTGATTTTCTTTTGGGTTGGAGAAGGCCTAGAGAGACGAGTTGTAGTTGTACCGATTGAGCAGTACAAAGGAGACGCTGGCGAAATTTTTCTAAAATTTAAGGTGTTAATTTTTTTTCAGAATTTTTGGAAATTTTGGTTAATAAGAATTAAGTAATATTTAATTGAAATTAATTGGCTAAGTGGAAAATGAAGTTAATGAAGTAAACGAATAATTTTTAAGGGGGGGGGGGGGGAATAATGTAATGTCCCTTATTTTTACGATGGAATAATTAATTTATTTAATTATTAAATATCGATTTGGCGATATCGATAATTTGAGTTAAATAATATTGAATATTTAATTAATATAAATAATAGAATTATATATTTAATTCCGAAAAAATCAAAAATATTAGAATTTGCAATATTGTGTGAATTGGAATATTTATAAGATTTAATTCAGTTTAGAATTGAAATATAATAACGAATATATTATTTAAATGACAGTTGAATGTATAAATTATATTATAATTATAATCGAGCTCGAAATGGCGTGGTAGTTCGTAATTTGGCGATTCGAACTTTAATTGAATATACGGAATCCGTTATAAGTCGGATTTCTGTGAAACAAGAAATGTTCGGATCTGGTGAACTATATTTCTCTAATTAAAGAGAAAAATCAAGATTTCATCGTGTAGATTGTGAGTTATGTCCAAATCAAATTTTAAAATAGTAGTTATGGAATTCGTTTATAATTTATAACGATTTATAAAAGGATTTTATTATAAATTGAATATCGATTTAACCTGAATTTGAAATATCAAGTTATAAATTCAGATATGTTTATTTTGGAGCTAGATAATATTCTATGTGAATATATACGATAATATTAATTTATTAGTATTAAATTTAATTATTTTTAAATATATTAATATTTAATTGGTTTATTTAGAGCTTTAGGAAATAGTCATTTTTGCAAACGACCTCTGTTTTCAACGAAATTAATTTTGTTGGATCTGGAATATTAAATTATTGTTAGATTTCTATTTTCGTGATTTTTGGAGTCAGTATGTGGCCGTACGGAATTTAAATATGAAAAATAATCAATAATTAGGCTTTAAAAAAACACTATGTGAGCAGATGGACCCGGAATTCGACAAAACAAGTTTCGTTGGGTCCGTAACGTCGAACCATAGTTGTATTTCCATTTTTATCGAATTTGGATATTGTATGTGATAATAGGGATTTTTAATGACAAATATATACGGTGATGGAATAAAAAATAAATATTTAAATCAAATATAAAAATAATATATTACTCCTATAAATACACCTTAAAACCTTCTAACCCTAAATACATTTTTCTGTGGTCAAAACATTTGCGTGCATGTTTTCTTCAGGAAACAAAAATTCCTAATCCTCGTAAATTGTTTGAAAATCAAATAAAATACCTAAAATCCTAAAAACAAGTTTGTTGATCTTATATTGGCATGTACTTCGACAGCAGATCAGTTTTACATGGTTCGATATAAATTCCTGCTACTCGACATTTTCCAGCGTTTTCTAGGGCTGAGATTCACCGGCGATTAATTCAGAGATAGGTCGAAATGATGATTGTAAAGTGATCAGGAAGGAGTATAGCAACTTGTGTGAAACTTTTGTGGGATTCAGAGGGAAAAAGTGACGCGGTTGTCACTATACTAGGAGCCCCGAGGTTAAAGTTGCACGACAGAAGGAGCGTGCAAACTGAAGTGAATTGGTATGGTTGTGTCAAGAATTTTTTGGAGAATGAAATGGTGGTTTTAATTTGGATTTGTGTAAAGTGAAGAAGGGGATTTGAGGATGTTACAACGGCATAGTCTTTTTGTTTTGAGCGACAAGCTTGAACGATTTACTGGAAGGAGGATATGCGGGTCTGAGCACTAAATGTTAGGAGATGGGCTACATATAAGGGTAAGGCCCAATAAAAAAAGAATGTTTAATTGAATTTTTAAATAGTGTATATGAACTTATATATGTGATATATAATCCATACGTTGTCAAAATCACGAAGGTCAGATCCGTTGGGATTGTATGGACGAATGCTACACAGTGGAACTGATTTGGAGTGAATTGGAGCTCGTTACAATTTATGGTGGAATAAAACGCCTGAATCAAATTAACGATCATTTATCGATATTTAACGATAACCGACCAAAGTGAGTAAATCTCACTAACTCTGCATAGTTTTTATTTTTATAACGTATTTTTAGTATTGATAAAGGATGGTTGATTGTTGTGTGTTGACTGTTTTGATGAACTGCTAATTAATTGGTTGAGGATATAGATAACGATATATATATATATATATATATATATATATAATCTGTGAATGCAGAGAAACAGGTTAGAGGGATCCAACTAGATTCCTCAATATTTATAATACTGTTTTTTTATATATTGTGATACATGATGTGATATATAATATGTGATTAGGAATGGCAATGGGGCGGGTTGGGGCGGGTTTCTCGTGCCCCAGACCCGACCCGGACTTTTTAAAGCTCGCCCCAGACCCGCCCCGTAGACCCGGTGCGGGTCTGGAATTTCGCCCCGTACCCGAAACCCGTACGGGTCAGGGTAGACCCGACCCGTCCTGCGACCCGGTGATATTATGTTCTAGTGTACACAAATTTATATAGTTATTTTTTTTATCACTAAATGATAAATTATATGCATATTTTAATGTGTTCACAATGACAAGAGAATATTATAAAATGAGTTGCAAGATAATAGTTCAAAATGTATGCATTTGTTATTGTATGATTATCATTGATGCAACTTAATACAATGAAAATTTTATAGTTTGTTAATTGAAAGAATATAATATTCAAGTTACAACCATGTAAATCTAAGAAGATTACCAAGTAATAATTATAGTTATAAAGAGTTTGAATGATGTTTCGATCATGTGGGTCGGGTTGGGGCGGGTTAGCCATGCCCTAGACCCGACCCTAGACCCGGACCTCCAAAAGCGGGTCGTGGGTCTACCCGCCCCGAAGACCCTATGGGGCGGGTCTAAGTGGGTCAAAACAGGGGCGGGTCAAGCGGGTTTGGACCCTAGACCCGCCCCATTGCCATCCCTATATGTGATTGATTATGATGACACTGGTCTTGTTATTTAATATTTTAAATACCATAAAAAATACTAGAATGTAAAAAGGAAAATTTCAAAGTGTATATTGAAAATAAAATATTTATATGAAATAAATAGAATTATAAAAGGAATTATTTGGGAAATGAATAGAATTATAAAAGAGAAATATTTATAAAATGAATAGAATTTTATAAAAGGAAATATTTGGAAAATAAATATTAAATGGAAATCTGTTTTAACAGATAAAATGAGAAGATCAATTTATAAATAATGTTTTATAAATTAAACAAAATATGTATCATTTGATAAATGGAATATATAAGGCTGAATTTATATAGAGAAGTTAAAACGGATTCAACACCGATATTTGAAATTGAATGAGAAGGTAGCAATAAAGGGAACTATCAATGAGATTTTAAGTGTTAGGAGTTAAAGATAGGATTTTGTATAAATAATTCTATAAATAGAGATTAAATAGAATTTGGAATTTGGATATTATTTTCAAATGTGGAATCAAATTGTTTGGAGTATATAAAGAAATATTGTTCACATTCAATGTGAATAATGGATTAAAGTAAATATTTAAAAATAAAACTTTTATAAAAGAAATTGGGTTTAGAAATAGGGATTTAAAATGGAGTTAAAGGAATTAGAAACTGACCGGAAATTAGTTAAGTTGAATTGCTTTCTGTGTGTTGATCTGATGTTGGTTTCGGCCTTCGGGGTTAATACGTAGGCGGTTGTTCTCTTACTAGTTTACAATTAGAGACTGATAGATGTGGAAAGGTAGTGATGCGTGAATCTGAAATGGAAACGTTTTCCAAAGTTAATAACGTATATTTTCTAAAATTAGAAAATAAGAATTTACGAATATATGGAAATGGGAAATGGGAAAATAAATAAAGTAATGTTAAATTAATTTAAAGGGAAAAATGTTGATTGATGGTTGATTGATAAAATTTCCATTTGGAAATAAGATCGTTGTGTGTATGGATGTTTTCCTTTGATAGCTAAATAACCAACTTTCAAAGTTTTGACCATTTTTTCATCGTCAATACGGAGAAACCGGAATCGGATTTATTTTCTGAAGACCACTCCGTATGGGCATTTGCGTTGCGAATCAAATACAATCAAGATAATTGAAGACGGAGTTTATGCAGGGGCTGTTCTGGCAAATCCTAGGTAGAAATTTCCTAAGATGAGTTTACAGAATAGTGCCTTCGGTTTGTCTAGTCCCAGGACAACCTATATGGAAGAATTTTGATAGAGTATATTTAATAGATCACGTAAAATGATCTCTTCAAATGTATTTACGTTTGGTGGCGGAGGAATTCGTTTCTCTTAGCTGTATACCTGTGTTATTCTTGGGGAAATCGATTTATGATTTGGCGGGTATGATGATATGACATTCAAAGTAAATAAAGTTGTGACCTGTGTGTTATGACCTCAAGCCTCACAACCAGGAAATGGTATAAAATCGGGTAGGTCGCATGGCTAAGTGGATAACTCCCAATTAGGGTGTATTGTCACATGATCTAGAGAAATTTCATTTACTTCTTTAAACTATTTCGATACTGTCCCTTTTGGGAAACGGTTGTTGATCCCAACCATTGGTGATAATACATTCGGTACACTCAAGCGAAATGAGTGACCGATCATGTTTAGCCTGGGTTACAAGATGTTCTTGTTGAACTCGGTGTATTCCTATCTTGAGATACACTATCGGAAGGTGGTCACATACCGTGCCAGTTGGAAGCCATTAACCAATAAGCGCCCGGGTTTTAGATTTATAAATTATATATGTGGAACGTGAGATGAAAGCGTTCCACTAGATTGCTATTTATTTGATTTAGACATTATTACAATATCAGAAGAGTATGGATTTTTAAAGATTGTTTTGGGTTATTGTAAGGTAAAAACCACCCGTGTTTATGTATGGATTGGTCTTATGATTATTCTTTTCTTTAAAAGGATTTTAAAAGTTAAACAAATGGTTGGAGTTTACTCACACCAGTCACATGACTGACCCAGAGTTTATTCTGTTTTGTTTTGCCTAAACTCTTGGGTGCCCAATTTTGTATGGGCAGTCAAGTAGTCGGGATTTTACAGATATACTTGAAGAGCTGGAGCAGGAGGCTTCAAGATTATATAGCTATTGTTTATTTCCGCTGTGTTGTAAGTGTTGTACTCCGGTAATGGTATTGTATACAGATACTGGTTTTATTTCAAAGTTAAGTTATATATAATATATTTATTCATTCCGCTATGAGATTCGTGTTACTCTGATTCTGTTGTTATGTTCTTCTCCTTCTTCTATTCTAAACTTCTTTCTATCTATTCTCACCCTCTAACTTCTTTCTATTAATGATCCGGTATTTTTCTGGTGCTTGGTTAGTAGATATAGCGTTCTATGTCGATAATCAGGATCGAAAATCCCGGGTCATTACACCAAGTAAATCTGATAAGTTTAAACCAGAGAAAGTTCAAAGTGAAATATTTACTCATCCACGATAAAGCGTTATTCCTTATGCACTCTGTGATATTCTATTTTGTGTGGGGAAAATTATATCATCATTCATGCAAGGGATTGTTGAAAATTAAATGAAACATACTAGTCACATCGCCACAACTAAAAATTGTATTCAAGTATATGAATAGATTTGTCATGAGGAGATTGGGGTTTTGGGGCACCCAAATGTATACTGTCGTGAGGAGGAAAGTTATGCATCATCACCACACACGCGCGCCACCGCCGTTCGTCCGACCGGGCCGGCTCGGGTTTGGACCTAAAATGATCTAACTTTTTCTTAAAAAAACTGAGCCGGTTTTGAACAGTTTCAGATGGATAGATGCGATTTTAAACTATCGCATTGCTTGGCGAATGGTGGCATGCACGACCCGTTAGACAACTGCAGGCGAGCGAGCGTGACCTTGTAGACTGCGGCAAAATGCAAATGGGATAAAAAGAAGGACTATGTAGGAGTTGCTCAATAAAACATGTCGACATGTGTGTGTAGGATAAAAAGAAATACATATTATCGAATTTAGAGCCCAAATTCAGAAGTTCAGCTTATATTCTCTCATTTAGGATCAGCCTTCCTTGCACAGCAGCATAAAAATGCAGATATGGTAAATTAATGTGGATAATAATTTCAGTGTGTGTAAACCATCCAAACTAAACAGCATATATATGGGCCATTTTATCCTGTGAAACTGTAATATATATGGGCCAGTTTATCCAGTAAAACTGTAATATATCTGGCTGTATTTTGTGATGATTGAGGTTCAAAAATACAACACATCCAATAAAAATGAACTAGCACATGCATGATACAATGTTCAGTTCAATGTATGATCTATGGTGTTCCTCTAAGTCACAAGAAGTTCACTCTCAAACTAATAAATGCAGTTTTAATTTTTAAACCAGTCGATCAAATAACAAGAAGTTTATTCAGAAACTCTATGATGATGAACAATAAGAGATGTTCTAGGATATATATTCCCAAAATCAAGTCGAGTACTAGAAGCTATTTGAGCATAGAAACTTGAAGGACTAAAAGCTCTATAATAATGAAAAATTAACATACGCATTTATTTCCAGTACTATTGCTGTGTAATGAACTATCGCTGTTTATTTATGCTTTGTTATTTCATCCGTCTATCCCAATAGGTTACTGTTTATTGTTCTCAACTTAGGCCGGGTTTATATTACAAATTATTTAGGCTTGGACACAACATAAATCTATGTGCTTGGGTGTACATATATCTTTGCCAATGAACATGTAAACAGACTAAATTAGACTTATAAATGGCATTGCATGCAAAAATTTAAAACTAATGGATTATGAATGAATTTAATTTCTTTATGCTACTCTTCTGTTTCACTTCAATGTACTTATGTTACGTTGTTTAGATTTAAAGGTGATTGCCCAGGCATCATTTATATGTTTCTTTTCTCCCTCTGTTTCTCTTATGTTTCAGCCTTGCTAAGAAATTGGACTAACTGATGGAAATGATCATCCGACGGGACTACTTATAACGGGTTATAAAAGCTAAAATAATATGTTTTTGACATTGGGGTTGTATCATAAAGAGTTGCATGGGCTATATGAGCTGCTTCGACTAACCATCTCCTTCCCCACTGCACAATCTCCCACTGTGGGTTCATATTCTTCAAGAACAAAACTCAAACTCCTTAGTTAACTATATAAACCATGGATATCTACTGTGTGCATGCTGATTTTATGCATGTAATCAATTGTCATCGTAAATAGGATGGAGGATGAGCAGAAAAACCTACTTCATTTAATTACTGATGTGAACCGAGATCATCCGATCATTTACTTTATATTAAATATTCACAATATAATAATAAGCAGAAAATAATACCTGCAGTATTCCTCATGAAAGATTTTCAAAAAGCAATTGTACATCATTTACTTGCAATAATGATTCAATCCAACTTCCTGTGTAGAGCGTTAGTCCAGCACTAGTAAACTAAATAACAATGGATGAAATGATACAATTTTATCACTGATTAAGAACTCATATTAATCAAGCCCATGCTAACTACACACACTCTCTCTCACACACTCTATGTATATATACATATCCAATTTTTAACGGACTTTGAGCCTGTACACCAAATTACATTGTACCACTTAACTTTTCAATAAAATACACGCAAAGGAATGCGTACGCAACTAATTCATAGGTTGTGAAGACCGTCAGTGTTCACGAAACAGAAGAGACTGTTTTAAATGTGCTAGAAAAAGTTCCACATCAGCTAAGTCGTTATCCATTGATACTGTGCATTAGGGTGGACACCAATAGCAAAGTCATTATGAGTCCATAGATAGAAAAGAAAGATCCGTTTTTGTTTGAACTAATAATCAATCATCGTACTACTTTTATATGCATGTTGGGACGGACATGGATGCACAAAAATTTACAAGCATACATGTTAAGATCAAGAATTCCTTGCAAGATTCAAGATTAGTTAGGCATAAAATGCAATTAGAATGATATAATCATACACTAAATAAGCGTTTTGTGACAACTTTTTTCTTTGTTGGGTAAGCTGTATATCCTTTATTGGATTCAATGGTCATAGATGCTATGAATGGAAATGATAAGCAATTTCTGAGTAAAATCTCCATTCTCACTACATTATTCTTCTTTCTCTCTAGTTCTTCTCCCTTCTTTATCCCCTTCTCATTTTCCTCGTCTTCACAAACTTTGCACCCTATTACATGTCTACTAATTCAGATTGATGCAACCAAAAATGATATGTCAATGCCATTAGAATTTAATCTTACCGTTTTTGTGGTCTGATTAGCTTACCGAACTCCAATATCACCTTCTATGTGAAGCATGAAATCCACATTAATTTCAAAAGAGAACTGAAATTCGATTAAATTTGTTGTTGCATGCTGCATGGTTGAAGATGGCATTAGAAATAAATCATATAATATTGAAAATGAAACAATATCGATGAATTTTGGAATATCACTAACTAAGAATTCAAAATACATAAGGACGGTTTAATCAACTGGAATGTCCTATATATACTCGTTTTCAGATTGATCACAATGATTTAATGGAGTACCTCTACCTAATTAAATATAAATGTGCATCAAGATCATAAACCGTGAGCACATTCCAAGTTTCCAAGGGCTTGCCTGTTATATAGCTTTTAAATGCATATCTCACAGTTCAATGGATGCAACCAATAAATATATGTCAATGCTAACCCAAATTAATGTGTGGACACGGTAACTTGAACTATCAATGTTCATCGACTAATCTAGATAATTCCCTAGATTTTGAACTACATTTCAAATCCAACATTACATCAAACTGCCATATGCATCAATAAAGAGCATATAATTTCAAAAGATCATGTACTTCAATAACTCAATGCACCTTAAGTTCGCTGCACAAATGATCATAGAGAACAAAACATAATGCATGGCCCATTTTATCCATGAAAGCAAGTAAGAATCAATCAGGAATGTCTGGATCCAAATTTAATTTGGTTTGAAGGGAGTTCTTTCCGTGGTAGAAGATGCAGAAGTTGAGGACTGGCCAACCCTTCGAAAAAATAACTTTCCATCTTTAAATTCAATCTTGTTAAACTGCAGTTAACCAACATAAAAAGCCATTTCAGATTCCCAACACCAGTGTAAGAAGTTAAATATTTTTTTTTTTAAGAAACAGTCGTTATGCTTAGTATGCAATAATATATTTCACAAAAAATAAATCTTTTTTGGCTTATCAATAGTAAAGTTTAATCAAACGAACAAGCTTTTATTTGACACTGTGATCATCTTAAAACTTAACATACACTTTTTAAAAACCTAAAAAAAAATCATTTTTCCATGTATTCAACAAAATAAACAAAAACCTATTAATTACGATGGAATAACGAAACTAATCACAAAATATATAGTGATTGAACAAGAATAATACCTTTGATCGAGCGGGTTGCAAATCAGCGTCAATTTGATCAGTTTTGGCAGATGAATTCCCATTTTCATAGAATCCACTCTTTTTCGCTTATTCTTTGCGCCATTTTTAGGAGGCAGACGATCGAGACGTTTTGCCACAACCCTTTTCTTCTTTTGCTTTGGATTCTCGAATGCCCGGAGCGAAATCCATCAAAGCATCTGCAATTTTATTAAAAAACTCCTTCTCAAAAGGACGAAAGCGGGTTTCGGTGGCCATTTTTCCAGTGGTAAGCTGATGGATCAAAGAGCGAGTGCTGAAATCAAGAAATCAGTGAGCAAGTGATATCGCGCTCGAGCAAGTCAATAATAATTATGAAAATCTTTGAATAAAACAGACTGCCTAAACCAGTGGTTGGATTCTAAATTCTTGCATTTCTGCCTAAATTTTGGGATGGGCGTTACTGTTCACACCTCGATTTAAACTTCCGGTCACCTTTATAAATTTAATACAATTGATTATATTTTATATGGGAAAGTCTATTTGAACACAACAAATAGACACAAACAAGGGGACACAAAATCTACACCATTGGATGTTCCCCTGAATTCCACCTCTCCACATAAAGACAAAAAGATCCAATGGTCAAGATTCTATGTCTCTATGTTTATGTCTAGTATTGTGTCCCAATAGCTGCCCTCATTTTATATATTCTTCTGACCACCATGTATTGTTTGTTCACTCAGTTATTCACCACCATATTTCTCTTAAAAAACACGTACTTCTCTACATCTTCAAACCCTAAACACTAACAAAAGCATTTTTTTTGTGCCTAATAGAGATGGAAGATGAAGATAAAAAAAAGATGTTAGAATTGCTTGATTTTTATTGTTTTCTATTATGATATAGAACGTGTTATTGGTGTTTTCTAATGGTTAGAGTTTTCCATTGCATTCAGGATATTTTTCTGCTCCGTTGGAAGTTTCAAACTTGGAGGACATTAAATTTGAAGATGCTATAATAGAGAATGACAATGTAACTTTTGACTTGTAGGATTTTTATCCGTATAACTTATGGATCTTTTTTACATATTGATACATTAATTTTTGTTGTTGTTTAATAGATGAAGTATTTGAATGATGATAAATTGGACGATAAACATGATGGTTGTGATAATATGATGCAAGATGTTTGATTAAATGACTCAAAAAACATAAATGTTGATGAAGGAAGCGTTCATGTAGAGGATGATGCTGGTGCCTCTCCATTTTTAGGTTATTAATTTACATGGTGGAAAGTAGAGGGAATTTGAAATATTTGGGGTGCTTTTAGTTTTGGTAGCCGGAAGTGTAAATCGGGGTGTGAATAGTAGCACCATTTTCGGATTACGAAGCGGCTTACTTTATTGTTGGCTGAGTTTGTAATATTTTTCTATTTTAAACATCTGAAATGATATTTTACTAGTATTATCGCATAACGGTGGAAAAACCGACTTTGTAATGCTAAACGATAAAAATATATTTTGTTGTAGTTTTCTAGTTATTTGAAACTATGTATGACAACTATATATGAAAGAAAATACATATATTATGCTAAAAATCGAAAATTATTATTTTAACCAACCATGCAAGCGTAAATATTTAATACACAAATAAATATTCATGAAAAATATCGAAAAAGATTGATATAATGATTCAAATATTCCAGAATTTTGATATCTCAGTAAAAACATAATTATCCATGAAAAGTTGCATTTTCTTTTGAAGTTCATCTATAACAGGTACATATGAAGTTCCATAGCATCCTGAAAGTTAAGAAGAATAACGCATGAGTTTTGTAAAAATGTCAAAAGTTAAGAAAATTATTACAAAGAAAAAATGATGATTTTTCAAATTCATAGTAATTTTAGTTTATTCGTAGTAAATTTTAAGACAAAAATGAAATAACTTCTTAAAAAACATACTTTTATTTATTTACCATTTATCCAATAGACATTGCATTCAGCCGCTCTTCCTCCGTCAATTTTGAACGGACACTACACCACAATTGCCATTTGGCAACTCTTATTTTTTTCAACTGCCAACACTTATGTGTGTTGTAGACTAGTGACACTAATATGTATTACGGTAGCCAAAATGTGTCACCAAAAATGTGCCAACACTTCTATGTGTTGTTATGCCCGGTCAACTCTTATATTCTGAGGGCAAAACGGTAAGTTCTCATCCTATGACCTAATGGATGCCTCAATCTTTTACCCCTAACGCTTATTCCTCTTTCGGCCGCGTCATATGCAAATAAAAAGAAAAAAGGACTTCGGAGGATTGATATCAGCTCTCTCTAAATGGTATCAACATCAGCGATACCAACGATTTTGGTATTCTCAAATCGGGGATTCTAGGAATTGAGGCTTCTAAGAATCACGGCTTCTAGGAATTGAGGCTTCTCAACTCGTTTCTCAATCCTCGACTTCGAATTTGGGCTTCTAGGAATCACGATAATAGGTGAAAAAATCGATTTTACTTTCGTTGTGTTTGTTGTATATTTTTAGGTTTTCCTTCGTTGTTTTGTTTTTGAAGACAGAACGAAAGAAGAATAGTTTCACTGCCATTGATCACTACTCTGAGGTTCCGATTGTCTGGTCCGCTTCTTTTGATATTAGGGTTTGGTTGATTAGGGGATGTTGTTGGTTAGAGTGGGTCTGAAATGAGTAATTGATTTACTTGGTGAATTAGGGTCTGGAGTATATGGAAACAATGAGATATTATCTTTGGTGGTTATGGAAATATGAGAGGCAAAGTATACATCAGCTTTTGATTCCCAAGTTTTTTAACATACTA
Organism: Allium sativum; assembly: GCA_030737875.1. Classification (NCBI taxonomy): domain Eukaryota; kingdom Viridiplantae; phylum Streptophyta; class Magnoliopsida; order Asparagales; family Amaryllidaceae; genus Allium; species Allium sativum. The sequence goes on along the minus strand of CM060924.1, from coordinate 709,928,131 downwards.
TTAAGAATGATCTTAAGTTTGGATAGAATTTGTTTTCTCCTTCTAATATTTGTTGCATTATGTACGCCATCTTATGTTTATTTAATATCTACAGTTTTATTCTCAAGTTGTTTTCAAAATTAAGGTGCATGATTAATCTTAATTGAGGTAAGTAATGAATATTATATAGTGGATGATCAACTTGAAATAGTTATGTAAACTTCGAGTTTTGTTTCTGGATACCTTAAGTTAAAATAGTTAAATAAGCTGCCATTTAAATACTATCACTTAAAATTTGATTGGTGATATACTAGTAATGCATCACAAAGAATAGTGAATCATTTCCTGGCTTAATGATTTTTGTTGATGTTTTTTAAAGCTGATACTGAAATATTGAGTATGTTACTAATAGATTTGTCCCTTTTGTCTTCGCATTGCAGCAAAATTTGGTTAGTTTTGATTTGTTTTGGTATATTTAATATAAATTTGATATATAAGGAATAAATCTAGTAAAAGAACTGTAATGGACCAAGGCAATATGTCAACTGGCTAGTTTTTAAACTTATTTCTAGAATCCATTGTTTAATGTTAGCTTTGCATAAAATGTAAGATCAAAATCATAAAAGCTGAGACTGTCTGTATATAAACTATATTATATATTATATTGCATTAACATATGAGCTCACAAGCTAATGTTGCTTCATCACCGCTGAAGCAAATGCTTAACACCATTAAATGTGACGAAAGTTTATTGTATTTCTTGTTCTTATGTCCACAAGTGTTGCACCACATATAATAGAAAAAGCATCTCTATCCAATTGGCATTCAAAGGTGATCTAGGTTAGTGTATAATAACACTGGTATTATGGTTTAACTTTAAATTTAACAGTGATATTTATGGTGTAGAAACTCGACGGAGATGATGCAAGGATTACAAATTATTTCGACATGGTAGCTGGAACAAGCACAGTACTGGTGACTGCAATGTTAATTGCCCTTGGCAAAGATGGTCGTCCATTGTATGCTGCGAAAAACATGTCATGGGTGTCAGATGTTAATGACTACATGTACAACTCATTTTCTCACTATAAACATTCCCTATAATCTTTTTTCCCTATTAGCCTATGGTTTTGATGTTTAACAACTCATGATTTAATTAGCAGCTGGATATGCTTCTAGTTTTTCATAGGTGATGCTGTAGATGCTACCGATTTATCTTAGACTCATGAACTGAAAGCTACCGATTTTGGGCTGTCTTTTATAAGCCTAGCCAGTGATTTTTTTTCCCCTCTTCTTTTTCGGTTTAAGTATTGTTTCTTGATTGTTGTTTACATTCATTGTGTGCGCTGGTAGTAAAAGAAGATGTAGTGTTAAATATGCCATGTTGATGTTACTAAAACATAGATGATGTTAAAGAAAAATCGTGGACAAGCACCTCATTTGATCATTGAATTCATAGACAACTGGGTGAAAATGATTTAGGAGGACTGGGTAATACTGTAGTGGTGTTATTGGTTACTTAAAGTTATCTGGTTCAGTGGAAGTTGCCCGGTTCACTGGTTTTTCTGATATATTTTTGGCTCATTGTGGAGTGATTTGAAACAGATTTTTGAAATGAGTAGGCTTAATTGTTCTACGTAATAATAGTTTTGTTGGAGAATGGCTTATCCCTTGTTGTGGTTTTATTTTGTAAAATGAAATAAATAAATAAAAAGAAGAATGCAAGTACCATGATTGTACACTGTGCAGTTTCTCATCGGAAGATGAAGTCATATATTGATTATATAGTTTCTATATATTATCTACATGTTTGTATTCTAATTGACCGTATAAGAAGAAGAAAGACTTATTCATGGAATTCTCTACTTTATTAAGTAATTACCAGTTATTTGTTGAAATTTGCGACATTTTCAATAGAAATTGTTTTTGGAAAGTATTGCATTCATAGAATCAGGTTTTGTAGAGCATTTTATGCTGGCCTAAATAATACGAACATAGCCGTTATTTGTGTAAAACTGGTAAACTCTATGAATCCAAAAAGGCAGATTGACGTAAGCTTTTGGTTTATCCAGGCAATTTGGTTTGTCGTACATAATATAAACATAAGCTTTTTGAACAGGCGAAATATCAGCATTTCTTATTGATTTTCGCATATATGGGCAATGATCTAAGAATCCAAAAAGGCAGATTGACGTAGATGAGGTGAAATCACCATGCTGCAAATATGCTATTTAGATTTATTGTAAAAGAAATTTTGAAAACAAAAGGACTTGCATACTTGCATTTCCTCATCTGTTTGTTTCAGCTGTTACTATAATCATTAAAATGTCAAAACAAAATTTTGATGTTCAAAGCATGTGTATTTTTAGTAAGGAGACATTTTAAGGATGGGAATAATTTTGCATTATGACACAGGAACTGAAATTGCATTGCTTATTATTCCAATAATAAATTAACAGTATTCAAACTGAGTCTAAGATAACACTGCATAAAAGTCATCAGAACTATAGCTAGTTAACTATTCTTTAACTAAAATATGAGCATGTCCTCATGTACCTGTATCAACTGAAAATATACATAGTAACTAACTTAAGCAATTTGATCATAAATTAACATGGTATTACTTCTGTTCGGGCACTCCGGTTATTTACGTAATTTGTGAGGCAAATAATTTAATAATGATTTCCCTCACATAATGTATATGTTTTATCTATGAAATAAGAACAATAAATTTGATACATTCATCATAGCTTATTCTGAATAAAATTCTACTTGGTTGATCTAGAAGACAAGGCTACACATATTTTTGCAATTCATTTCAATTTTGGAAATCCAGTTGCAATATCATTTACTAATTCGATACTTGTAATGTATAATTTTGTTTGTGCAGGTGATATGCTATCAGACGTAGTTGGGAGTCCTTATTATGTTGCGCCGGAAGTGCTGCGTAAGTACTATGGCCTTGAGGCCGATGTGTGGAGCGCCGGGGTCATCTTGTATATCCTATTGAGTGGAGTCCCACCCTTCTGGGCAGGCATATAACTTATGTAAAAAAAACCACTTATTATTCCTCTATTTATACAAGGTTGCATGGATACTTAACTCTAATATAGACACGATAAATGGATTATTGGTTTATGTTTACTGAACACCAAATTTGTTTTGGAGTAATATATGTAGTAAAATGTCTGTTTGAGACAACAAATAGTTGTTTCGGCTCTTAAGTATCACTGTTGAAATACACAGCAATACTTGTATCATTATCATCATCAATTTCTTCCTATTTCTAGTTTTTTTTTACAAATTCGAATTTAGTATACACAGAATTAGATGATGTCAGAACCTATTGATGATGCTTTGGACAATGAGGAGGCTGAAGATGAAAGTGCATAGTTGAAAGACCATGTTAATTCGATGAATGACTGAAAATGCAATTAAAATGGTATTTTGTTCTTCCATTTATACTATGATTTTTTTCTTTTATATTGTGTGGTCCGCGGGGTGGATAGGACTTTAGAATAGTTTCACCAATAATAATAATAATAATTTGAAAAACTAGTATCTGGTTAATATTGACCTGTGTTCCAAGCCATTTAAAACACAGTTTGTTCTGCAAAATATTTGATTATGTATCTAGTTGTTATTGGTGGAGTACATTGGGACATGAAAACCATTTGATCTTCTCCTGGTCGACTGTACTGTATTGAATTTAATGTTGCTACTGCTTGTTTTAGCTGTTCTGTTTCTTTTGCAGCTAAGCTACTCTTTTTTGCTACTACTTGTTGGAAAATAGTTTCTTTGAATACTAGAAGAAAAAGGCAGTTTTGAAACTGAGCCAACTGAAGCTAAGTTTATCTTAATTATTCTTGCAGCTCAGTTGCACAAATTGAGTTTTGCAACTAGCTGTGCGCAAACTGAGTCATGCAACTTAACTGCGCGAAAACCGAGTTATGCAACTCAGCTGCGCGCAAACTAATTTTCGCAACTCAGTTGCGCGCAGCTGAGTTGCAAAAACCAGTTTGCGCGCAGCTGAGTTGTAAGAATCAGTTTGTGCGTAGCTGAGTTGCATAACTCAGTTTTCACGCAGCTAAGTTGCATAACTCGGTTTGCTCACAACTGAGTTGCAAAACTCATTTTTCGCACAACTGAGTTGCAAAACTCATTTTTCGCGCAACTATCAAATATATTTATCCTAGGATAAGTCACTAATTATTTGTTATTTCTATAAAAATGAGTGCATTTATATTTTGTAGGCACTTGTGGAGGAGGAAAAGAAAACAAAATTTGGAATGTAATGGCAACGAGAAAGCAAATATGTGTTGAGTAATTTGTTTGGATAACAGAAGTTTTTGATCCGGAAGCACCGATTTACGATGGTCCTGAAAACGGACATTACAAGTTTTGTGAATTTTTCGGATGGAGGCTTTGTGATATGGTCCACGTTTCGCCTTTGCAGTATCTAAAATTCTATGTATCTTTAGTAAAACTTTGTATTGCTTTATATAATTTGAACATGATATTATGGTAATTTTAAATTAGAAGCATGTATCAAATATTTGAGCATTATGCGAATGTGACATTGTTGAATTTGAAATATGAAAGTGTACCAAATCTTATATTGAATTGATACATTGAATTATATATGTGATTGGAAATCATAAAGACATGTTACTCATTTATAAGTGTTAACAATTTATGTACGCTAACATTTATAAGTGTTAGTAGGATTATGATACTGACATTTATAAGTGTTACCATATCTTATGGTTCCAACATTTATAAGTATTAACAATGAATATGTTTGTAACTCTCATAAATGTTAGCATATCTTATAGTTCCAACATTTATAAGTGTTAGCAATGAATATGTTTGTAACACTTATAAGTGTTAGCAGTTACTCTGTTTGTAACACTTATAAGTGTTATAGGAAATTCCTCACAGGCCGTTGGTGACACATTAAAGTGTTACAGAAATTATTTGTAACACTTATACTTGTTGGGAGACCTTTACATTTCCCTATTAGTGTAATTCTTTCAAAAGAAAACATGGGATTGAAAGAAGGATTCTCTAATTTCTGGTTCTTGATAATGCAACGAATGTTAATCTAAGGCTTTCCCTATCGCCAATATTGATAATTGCTCGATCAAGTGTTAACCCTTGACTTTTATGTATTATTATTTCCCAAGAAAGAACTAAAGGTAACTGAGTTCTAGTACATAAAGTACCCCAAGATATTTTCCAGTTTACTATTTGTGGTGGAATCGGGATAATATTTGTACCATGACGAAATCGAGGACCGTGATAATTATCAAAATTTACCATTACAGCTAATGGTAAGTCATTAAAATAGTTTAATGACTGTGAGTATATAATATCTACAATAGTACATATTGCCCCATTAACCAGTCCATTTTGAATGGCAAGATTTGATTGCAACATCACACAAGCACCCACGGAAATACATTTTTCTAAATCTTTTCCATCATCAGAAGAAGCATTAGATGCTATTTCGCAATTATTGAAAGAAGGAATGTGTGCAATAGGATTCTCAAGTTGAATTAACCGATCTCGATTATGTTCTTCAGCTGCCATTCTTGTCGGAAAAAGGTGCATAGCACATTTAAAATTCATCTTAGTTTCATTTGACAATATTGACCAATCTCTGGCCTTGAATAATTTCCAATCATCTAAAATAGACACATCTCTACTTAATCTTTCCAAAGCTTCTCGTAAAGGTGCTTGCTCATTTCCTGCTTGACGAAATATGTGTGATAATCTTACACATTTATCGAAGCTTGCATAAGCAATTCCTCCCCACCACTGTAAATGATTTCCATCCTTTAGATCTAAGGAACTATCACATATAGGAGGTAATTGCCTCATATCACCGAGCAAAACAACCGAAACACAACAAAAAAAAATCATTTGTTGAAAATATATCACGACATCGTAAATCAATGTTTGCAATCATTGTTCTACCAAACATACTATGTTCATCAATGATGATTAACTTTGTGTCTTTAAAATCATCTTGCATAAGACGACATTGTTTGCCTGAAACTTGCTTATAAGTTTTTTCTTTCAATGGCAATTGAAAACTCATGGTGGATAGTACTGTCACCGATGTTGAAGGCGGCTACACCTGTTGGAGCCACAATACGAAGGGCTTTCTTGGATCCAAAATGAGCAACAATTGTTTGAACAATCGCTTTGATAAGAGTTGATTTTCCAGTGCCTGCTCCTCCACATATGATCAATCTGGTTGATTTTCCTTCTTGTAGTCTATTAATGTCATGTTCCATCCTCTGTTTTTTAGATAAATCATCTAAAGAAAAAGAAATAGAATTATTTAACGTCAATTCTATGGTTTCATCATCAACATTCAAATTGTTTATACAAGGACGCAACTTATTATGAATAAATTTGCGTTCTTTGTCTATATTAGGATAACGAAGCAATGCTTCCATCCAATTATGTGAAGTATCATAATCTCGTAAACCCAATTCTATTTCATCTCCAGAAACAAATAGAAGTCCCATTGAAGCTGCCAACATCCACTCTTCTCTTTCATTTTGTTCGGCATCATGGTCTATACTATCATCATCCTCAAACTGATCTTCAGTTGCATTTGGTAGCGGCTGGTCTTGTGCCAAGCCAATATCAATATACTTTTCAGACCAAGTGTTAAAGCCTCCTTTAGCTTCTTGCACGCTTCGATAACGATGATGTAGTAATACCTGTATTGTCCAAAAAAATATAAAAACTGGATTAGAGATCGTATGCAATAGATGGAAATTAAATATAAACTTAATTAATAAACGGTTAAAACAAAACAAAACAAAAACTATAAATATCATTGTCCAAGTGATTAAAACACCTTGACATTGTGCGAGATGTTATGGGTTCGAATCTCACCTTGCAGGATTTTACCTATATGTTATGTAGTTTGTTATATACTACCTAAACTTGTATATGTAGTAACCAATTTCAAAAACAAAACAAAAATCAGAAATTCTACCTATTGTTCACAAAAATACTCTCATTTTTCTCTATTTGGTATGCTATTAAATTCTGGGATCATATGCACAACAGCCTCCACTCGATACTTATGCCATTTACCACTATAGTAACTATGTTTTTTGGCCATATCAAGTAGAGAAAGATCCTCATAAATGCTAGGCCGCTCCATATATCTTATGTTAAAATTTGGATTGGACTCAACTTCATCCATGGATGAAGTGGATTTCATACGTCGTATGGTAGTGAATAACATGCTTTTCTCATTCAAATTTAGTTGTACCATGGTTCTAGATGAACGTACAAGTGGGTAAGACATTAACATGTGACATACTTCTTGTGCCGAAATATCTCTTTTAGATACGTTTTTCAAAAGAAGCTTCTTAATTGCAGATTTAGAAGTTTGACATTGTGACAGCCCGCCCCGTACCAACTGACATTTCCCCGAAATGCGTTGTGCCAATGTCCAACTAGCATAGGACGGTCGCCAAAAGAATGGGTTTTGAAACTATGAATCATAAAGAACATGTAGTATATCTCACAGCGCATAGAATAAAATATAATAGTAACATAACTTGACATAAGACAGGCGAGACAGTGCATACGCTAAAAACTGAACCATCATAGAAGCGGAATCCAAAATACAGCTTATGATCCAAACCATCATTATTACAATTTCAAAATACTGTCTCTAAAAAAAGAAAGATACACTACTAATGCCCAAAGCAGTGACCAGCAATAATGCAGGGAGAATATACATAAATAGTACGTGGAAGCCTCCTGCTCGTCTCCGTACGGCTACTCGTGCATAACCACCTAACTTGTCTCTAGTCTGCTCGTTTAGGAGCATCCAGAGTAATAAGAAGAGACATAAAAATCTAGGTCAGACAAAAGTCTGGTATGAGCGATAGCAGCAAAGTAAAACAATAATAGGTATAAATAATCATATATACCTGAACCTGCAACCAAAGAGTTAGCACAACAAGATGTACAATACTCTAAGGTAATACTAACATATAGTATACAAATGGGAGTGTGCGTGTCATGGTGATAACAAACATCAAACATAGCAATCATCCTCACGTTTCTCACTCAGTGCGTAAAGCATACCAAATACACCACTTTGATCACCAAATCTATTGGGGCCATGACGGCAACTCCGTACAACTATTGCTACTACCACTTTGCCCTTTGGGGCCATGACGGCAACTCCATACAACTATTACTTTGACCCCACTACACTGGTCAATAGTCAATAACCCTGACAAGACAACCAGTCCACACTTCCCTGTCTTTGGTTCGTCTACATGCCCCCCTCTCTCAATGGTGAACCAAAATTGTAGATATCGATAACCCCTTTCACACGTCCCGCAGTAAAGCCGAACTCTAGAAGTTAACTCGTTGGTTCCCATATGGATCCTGAGTAATGACTTCTCATCTGGACTTCCTTTGCATCTCGGATTCCGGTCAAATTGGAATTGATCTTCAGAAGAGTTTATGGTCATCATCAGTTCGTTTTCTATCCAGGCCCGAAGGCCAGCTCGTGGGCCCCCTGGCATCGGCCCGGGGTTCCCCCTTCGACTCGTGGATCGTGACATCATGGTCCGCTCGTGGTTCGTGGCTCGCCCCTTCAGCTCGTGGTCCTCCTAGGTCCGGTTCGTGACTTGCTTCATGGTTCGGGCTCTCATGATGGAGCGGTTCGTGAGGGGTGCTCCACGAGTGGGGTTGGCTCGTGAGTGGATGGTCATGATCGGGGTCCTGTACTATTTCCTACAACTTTCCAGCAAGTTATTTATGCCATATGACGGCATTTTCGACCATTCTAACTTTCCTAACAATCTCATAGCATACCAAACAATAGTAATAACATGTGTAATCAATAACAAACATTAAAACACCAAGCATATAGGTTATTTAGATCAAACATACCCAAAAAAGCATGATTTTCCCCTTAATCCCCTTAACCATGTTTAACTGTAGGATTAGCAAACTTAATCCAAATTAATCCAAATTTATATCAGTGACTTAAAATAATATTTTAGAATTTCTACATATTTTTTCATATTTCTATGATGCATAATTTCACTAATTATCACTAATCACCCCTAATTAGCCGTAGTTAGTGAATAAAAGTGCAAATCACTCACCTTAGCCACAAATAAATTATAGATCTGAAAACTCTACTGATTTGGGTCGAATTCCTATGTGTTCCAGCAGGTCTATCCCGATTTTGATGCTAATATGTCTTGATTTGATCTAGATTTGCTTAATATGTGATTAGAAAGTGATTAAAGAGTGATTTAGAAGATGAGGGCCATGATTAGGGTTAGGGAATGTTTGTGGTGGCTGGAAAAATGAAAAAGAATCATTCTCTAACTCTTTTCAGCCCTCCCATAACCCTAGCCCCTAAATGGGTTATGGGTCTAGCTATGAATCTCCCTATTAAGCCCGATTAGGCTGATTTTTTCCATCTCCAAATCTTATTTCAGCCATATCTCCCAAACAGTAAGTCCGTTTGATTAATGTGAACACTCTACGGAAAGGTAAACCATCATCCAAATCCAATGGAAAGGTAAACCATCATCCAAATCCAATGGAAGTGGTTTAGGTCAAAACTCCTTACTAATCAAAAGTTATAGGAGAAATAAGATTCGCTAGGGGCAAAATGGTCATTTAAAATTTGGCAAAAATCGTGAACATGGGAAATGACCCTAGTAGTCGTTTCCCAAAGTTACATGACCATACAACTTCGTATGAAAATAAAATAAATATTCTAGATCCTTCGATACGTAGAATACGGATCGTTACACTCCCTCCCCTCCCCCCCCCCCCCCCCCCGTTAAGAAATTTCACCCCCGAATTTTTTGACTAAAACATACAATGGTGGTTCGCATGCCTATCAACCATTTACAAACAATTAAACATACATAATAACATAACAAGCCTGTCCTAGCATGCGGTTTATTAACAAGAGAATAACTATCTCGTGACTAAAATCTTACCTGGCAAAGAGTTCTTGATATGACTTCCTTATGCTTTCCTCGGTTTCCCAAGTACAGTCCACTACAACAAATACAACTTTTTACAGCATTTAAAAAACGCTATGAAAGTTATTAACAGCGTTTTTACATATGTTGTATATCAACATGCAGTTAAAAGTCAGAACCATACTACATCGATTATAAAAAGCTATGAAAAGTATTGTTCAATGGCGTTTCTTTTGTGCGATTAATACATTTCATGGCGTTTTAGACTGATTTGTAAGAATTTTTTCTCAGCATTTTTTGCATGTCATAAAATACATTTCTCAGCGTCTTTGACGTGCTATGAAAAAAACATTGTAGCATTTATTTTTTTTGTTATGGTATTTATTTATAGCATTTATGAATTGCTGTAAGTGGCTTATACCAATTTTTTTTTAAACTATTTACGGTGTTTTAAAAACGCCATGAAAAGGTTCAACAACATTTTAAAAACGCCGTAAAAAATCCAAAATCATCTCCGCATTTTTGTGGTTGTTTAAAATCAACATGTTATATCGATTACCATATTACACAATCAGTGCATCATATTAATAAGACGTTTCATATTGATAACATAACTCATAACCAACAAATAAAATTATATAATCAAAATGTGCAATATTCTTACATCAAATATACACAATACGCCCATAATATTTCATAAAATAGTAATGAAACATTAAATATACACATACACAAGTAGTAGTGACCAAAAATAGTCGTTCATACATTCTTACAAACCAAAATATAGTCTTAGAAGCAAGAAAAACTTCATCTCATAACTAATTGCAACAATGTTTTCCATCAATGTCGTCTATCTACCTGTAAAACAAAAATAAAATTAAATAAATATTGATAGTATATTCTGAAGCAAAGTCAATCACCAGCTAATATGTAAACTATTAGCTCCCAAAATCCACATGTAAACTAGATGCAACTAATATGTAAAATAGAGGCAAGCTTCAAATGTAGGACTAGGACTAAGAGGGCGAAAAGACCTAAAAGAAATTTTGGTGATGTAGTTAGACAACTTAATAAGGGCTTGGGTTTCACATCCAGTAATGACTAACAAGATAAAGGCGGAATACTATACATTGGAATGTCAACGTTTGGTCTACTGAGGTAATTCATAAGAGTGATCAATCATTCACATGATCAATTAGAATTTTTTTTGTTTGGTTTTCTTTTGCACATTCATATAGTCATGTAATCAATTCGAAGGAAGTACAGTATTATGAAAGTATATTAAAATGGGGGAAAAAAATCTATGTGTACATTTAGGATAGAGTTGGTTGTTATCAACTCTAACTTAATAAAATAGCTAAATGATGCCCAAAGGCTTGAAATTTACAAACAAAAGGTCAATAAATTATCAAGAATCTTACATAAACAGATCGTAGAAAAATTCTAAACAGGGAATTAATTCAATATTTTACTAATTATTTAACTCCTCCCTTTTGAACTATAATTTCAACATACAAAAATGGGATTATATTATTGCGTATGTAAGCAATGCTAACTTTATATCTTTTCATAATTTAGATGTTTTTTTACAGTTTCAGTCATATATGTTCTTACTATTTTTTGTTATCATGGTTCTATGTTACATGACATTTTCCTAATACTACATGAAGTTTTTACATATAATAAACACCTCAATATGATACATGCAATTCCAATAACTTATTAATTGTTTTGAGTATATTCTGAATTCATATGCACTTAATACAAGCATGCAGATGTCTACAGACAGGTTAAAGTTAGATTTCTAATCTAATAGTCTGGTTTCATACTTTTATTTCAAGCAAATGCAATAGTTCATGTTACCATTATCACTGCCTGTGGTATCTGGCACGTGCATCATTATTAACTTACAATCTGATGCCATATCCATAAATGGATTTGCACTGAGTACACTTGTCATTATTAATAATGATATTAGTTTAATAGCGGCCATCTTAGCACTTCTAACATTTTTTCTAAGTATTGTCCAAGTATACCTATCGTCTAATATTTTCTTTCTTCTAAAATGAAGTATAACCAAATATGCATCTCAGCTTTTATGAAGAGAATACAAGCAAATGCTTTTCTTGCCAAAGTAATGTTAAATTGCACTTACCGGAACTTGCATCTCTTATGACTTTCTCAGCATGCCAAGCAATTGCAGTGACGATGACATCTTCAGTGTTTCCTTAATCGGATATTGGTCTCCATAGACGTGCGCTTGGAGCATTTGCAACATGGACGTTCAATTCATTCTTAGCTACAGGACAAAATAATGCAAGTTTTTATTCCATGACATTGTTGAATGAGACAGACATGCAAGTTAGTTACAGAACAGATATGCATGTGTACCCATTATAAGACAACAAGGCATAATGAAAGAAAATAAATAGTGCATCAGGCCCTTCTATGACAAAGTTGGCAGGGGCAAACGAAAAGCATGTTGGCTGATGTTAAAACAATTAACAAATGAAATCACAACATGAACAAAAACAAAAGGGCTACTCTCAATACTAACTATCAGCTACCGGGTAGGTGATTATTCTGGAGGATCTACTCTTCCTTCCGTCTAAAGTCCAATCACTGCCTAGTATCACCACCTAAGGGTTCAAATCAAAGTCATTCTAAGCTGGCTTCAATCTCATTACCTATCTTTCTAGGTATGAAATTTGAAACAAGTCCTAGCGTAAAATCTAAAACTGTTACTGAAACTCTGAGTTTAGGTTCTTCAAGCCAACCTTCAACTTCTAAACTAAATAAGTTAGGTTCTAGTTTGGTATCCGATATTTCAGTAGGTGTTTAGATAGGTCAAGATTCTCACAAGTCTAAGCTTTTTAGCAGTCCACAAAAGCTTGGTTCAAAACCAAAGCAGAGATCACTCTTTGCTCTTCCTATGTTAAACATACCTAACAAATGTTTTGAAGCTAATGCTAAGCCTAAAGAGGGAATATTCAACTCCTTTGACGAGCAGACAGACAAAGATATTTGATAACTTGACATCGAAAGAACTACATATGAAGATTATGTACATAAAAAATGAAGTCATAAAAATTTACAAATATAAATGTTAAATTATAAAAGAGTTTAAAAATAAGATGGTCATAGTTTGGAGTTAAAATTAGCAATTGCATATGAAGATTACATCCACATAAATCTCTATTTTTTTGAACCGTAAAAACCATTCTATAAGGGAAAAAACGGAAAAAAAACACAAGTATGAGTAACAAGAATCTCTAAGGATAAAGCTAGAGGCATGAGCATACAGGTACATATTTTACAATAGAAAATTGTTTATTTCTGATATCCTTTTCATTTGACCTGCTTAGCAATAAGTATCTAGATATCACTTATAAATAGAAAAACAATACAGTCTACATTATCATTTGAAGTTATTTATTGACCAATCATAAATACAGAACCCCTTAAATGTAACTAACAACAAATGCATATTAAATATGGTCCAGCGATATCTTTTGGTGTTGAAAGCTATCCAAACAATAACATAAAATGTAGAAACAAGTCTGACCTTTTGAAATCTATCCAAACAAAAGTCCATCTTTGTATGGTCCGAGTTTGCTCATGGTTTTTGAACTAGTCTGCAATAATATAATTATCTATTATTTTTATAATAGCCAAATTTAAAAGAAAAAAATGTACATATAAGATATAAGAGGTTAATAATAACCGATAAGCACCCGGTGATGAATGATTATGCTTTGTAGCGTAGTAAGATTAACAATAGCGAAAAAATCGAATGACTAACCTTTTTCAATACAAAGTAGAAACCCACCAGCAACAAGGAAGGCAAACATATATAAGGCAATGTATATTTGGCGCCATAAGAAAAAGCACATGTAAGCATAACTGCATTTAGTTTTTTTTTTTTTTTGTTTTTTTTTTTTTTGATACCAATTCATTTATATGATTCATACAGTACCACAGTCATAAAGTCATCCAGTGATATCACTACATTTTAGCATGTCGCCTACTGAAAGAATGTAATGACCCGCATTTTCAGCGGTATAATAATTAATTTATTTAATTATTTAAGATAGTGATTTAGAGGATTTAATGGTTGTCGAATTAAATAAGAATGAATATTTAATTTAAATAATAATTAAATAATATATTTAATTCTGAAATAATCAGAATGGGCTGAAATGGCGATATGGTATGAATTGGGCAAACTCAAAATATATAATTCAGTTTAAAATTTGAATTATGATAACGAATATATTTAATTAACGATGGTTTGAACATATAATTATATTATAATTAAAATCGAGCTTGAAATGGCGCGGCAGTTCGTTAATTGGCGATTTGAACTTCAACTGAATATACAGAATTCGTTTTAAGCCGGATTTCTGTGAAACAAGAAACATTAGGAGCTGGTGAAGTATATTTTTCTAATGAAAGAGAAAAATCGAGATTTCGTTTGTTAGATTTGGAGTTATGTCCAAATCAAATTTCTAGAATTGCACTATGGAATTTGTATATAATTCGTAATGCTTAATTTACGTTATAAAAGGGTTTTCAATATAATTAAATATTGGTATCGAATTTGGACAAACCCTCCTAGATGTAGTGATAATTTAATTTTTAGAATTTTACTGTAATTTTTAATTAATTAAATAAGCGACTTTTTTTTGAAGTGTTTTGCACCCTATATCAATATACTTGGGTTTCACAATATGAGTTGAACTACCGATATTATTATATTTTTGATATCATGGGACATTGCTTGTTTCATCGGGATTTTTATTTTCATCCACAACGATTTGTATGTGGTTGTTTTAAGGGTAAATTCTCATTGAAATTTCCAAAACAAAATATTACATTATTTTGTTGATCCCACCTTCTTCTATTTAGAGTTGCGTGGATAAGTTGCTACCACCAAACGGATTGTGTGGCCCAGAGTAAAACAACAACTCAAAATCTTCTTCTATAAAAAGATGGAAACCTAATTCTTCCTTCATCAAAAATAGCGGCCTTCAACAGATGGAAAAACGAGCATAGCCTTCTCGCTTCAAAATTCCAAACAAAAATCCACAAATATCGATAAATCATTTAACGCATATATTTGGCTGGCATTGGTTTCAAGTAGTTCAAATCCCTTTTCTTTTTCTGGAATAAGCTGACGCGAGTACGGGTTTGCGTTGGGTGGTCACTGGGATTGGTTGGAAGCGGTATGCTAATTGGAAGGGTAACGTAAAGAAGGAGAATACAAAGAAAAGTGGAGTGTTTGTATTGTGCGATGATTGTTTTCTGAAATGGGTTGTCTGAGTGCTTAAAGTTGTGAAGAGGCCGTGGAGTTGGAAGGAGCAGCTGAAGCGCGGTTTGAATGGGTTTAATGGGGTTGAGGAGGTATATGCGGTAATGAAAGAAAAGGGGAGATGGGTAGCAACAAGCATCAAAATGCTGTTAGGCGCATTCATGGATTGGTTCAGTCAGATTGTTGGCAATGTTATTTTCTGATTTCATGAAGGAAGGGATGGGGGTATAAGTTTTCGGCAGGTTGAGAAATATACAGGAGCAAGAGGTTGCGAACTATATTGGGAGAGAAGGTATTTAGTACGGGCTGGGTATTCAAAATAAGTAGTGCGGCCCAAATAAAGGGGGTAAAGCCCAACGTTGGATGCTATGTGGTGGGCATGGGCCGATGTTGCTAATAAGCCCAGAAAAGAAGAAAGGAATAAAAGAATAAAAAGAGAGCAAAGGAAGAAGAGTTTTGAAGATACAGCTTGGTTATTTGTTGGGGGCTTTAAGCATGGGACGGGCCAAGTAAATATCAGAAATTTTATACTGTCTGATCCGTTGGATTCGGACGGACACAGGCTATGCATTGGATTTGGTCTGGGAGTGAATCCGAGTTCGTTACAATTTATAACAAAATAAATTGTCTGTCTGAATCAAGTGATGTTTGTTGTTATTAACGATGATCGTCCAATGTGAGTAAAACTCACCAACTCTGAACAGTTCTATTTTTATAACTTATATTTAGAACTGATAAATGATGACTGATTATATGTGTTAACTGTTTGGTTGAATTGTTTGTGTATTGGTTGAAATTATAGATAACGATATTTATATAAATCATTAATCGAATATTGATTCTGTTTATCAGAATGTTTCATATCGAAATGAAATCGATGTTATTATGTTGATTAACATCTATGATGCAGGGAAATAGGTTGGAGGGACCCAACTGGGTTCCTCAATATTTAAATACTGTTTTGTTTCATATATCGTGATATATGATGTGATATATAATCTGTTGATGATTATGTATGTTTAAATGATGCTGATCATTGTTATTCGATATTTTTAATATCATAAGAAACCGTGGGATGTAAAAAGAAATATTTCAATGTATATTGAAATAAAGTAATTTTATAAAATCAACCGATTTTATAAAAGGAAATATTTTTGAAAATAAAGTATTTATAAAATCATAGGATTTTATAAAGGGGAATATTTATTTAGAAAATAAATAGAATTAATAAAGGAATATTTATTTAGAAAATAAATAGAATAAAGGATTATTTATTTAGAAAATAAATAAAACAAATAGAAAGAGAAATATTTGTAAACCATTTACAAATAAATAGAATAAAGGATTATTTATTTAGAAAATAAATAAAGGAGTTAATCGAATCGAGTTAATTGAAAGGAGTTAATCAAACATAGTTAACCAAATGGAGTTAAACAGAAATTGGAAACTGACTAGAGATTAATAAGTTGAATGGTTTCCTGAGTATCGATCTGATGTTGGTTTCGGTCTTCGGGGTTTGTACTTAGGAAGTTGTTCTCTTGTTAGTTTATAGTTAGAGTCTGATAGATGTGGAAGAATAGTGATACGTAATTACGCCATGGAAATGTTTTCCATTGTTAATAACATATATTTCTAAACATAGAAAATGAGGAAATATATATATATATATATATATATATATATATATATGTGTGTGTGTGTGTGTGTATATATGTTTGATGATTGGATCGATAATTCCATTTGGAAATAGGATCGTTGTGTGTACACAGACATGTTTTCATTTGATAGTTAAATCACCGTCTATCAAAGTTTTGACCATTTTAACAATTGTTAATATGGAGAGACCGGTTGGATTATTATCCGAAGAACCACTTTGTAGTGGCATAAGCGTTGCGAATCAAGTACGCTGAATATATTGAAGATGGAGTAAAGTGCAAGGGCTATTGTATAAATATTAGGTAACAATTGCCTAAGATGGATGTACTGAATAGTGCCTTCGGTTTGTCCAGTCCCAGGACAACTTGTATGGAAGAAGGTCTGACAGAGTATATCTAATAGATCACGTAATTTGATCTCTTCAAATGTATTCACGTTTGGTGGCGGAGGAAATCGTTTCTCTTAGCTATATACCCATGTTATTTTTAGATAAATCAATTTGTGATTTGGTGCGTATGACGATGTGACATTCTAAGTGAATGAAGATGTTGCATGTAAAAGATAAGCGTAGCTTCTAGCTTCACATCCGGTAAATGACAGAAATCAGGCAGGCAGCATGGCTACGTAGGTTGCACCTATTAGGGTGTATAATCACCTTGTCTAGAGTTTCATTTATTTCTAAAAATCTATTGTTTATGCTGTCCCATTCGGGAAACGGTTGCTGAACCTAATTGTTGGTGATATACATTCGATACACTCAAGCTAAATGAGTGGTCAGTCATGTGTGGCCGGGTTGCAAGATATTCTTGTTGAACCCAGTGTATTCCTCTCTAGAGGTACGCATGCAAAAGGTGGTTCCATACCTTGTCATAGTTGGAAATCCATTACCCAATACGTGCTTGCGTTTTTGATTGTATACTATATATGTAGAACGTGAGATGTAAGCGTTTCTGCTAGATGATTATTATATTGTGGTTGATAGACCTTATTATAATATCAAAAGATTTTTGATATAAAGATATTTTGGATTTTCATAAGGGAAAAACCCGTTCCGTAATACGGCGTGGTCTTATGAGATATCGTTTACTTGTTCAAACTGTTTTAAACTGTTTTACTCATACCAGTCCCACGACTGACCCGAAGTTTATTTTGTTTGTTTTTTCCTAAACTATTGGGTGCCCAATTTTGTACGGGCAGTCAAGTAGTCGGGATTTACAGATATACTAGAAGAGCTTGGAGCAAGAGGCTTCAGGGTTATATAGCTATTGTTTTTTTCCACTGTTGTTGTAAGTGTTGTACTCTGCAATGTTATTGTATACATATACTATTTGTATTTCAAAAGTTATGTTATATTTTATTCGTTCTGCTGTGAGATTCGTGTTTACTCTGATGATGATGTTCTTCTTCTTCTTTTATTCTATAAGTTCTATCTTATCTATTCTCACCCTCTAACTTCTTTCATTAACTATTCGGTTATTTTCGAATCCTTGGATGTTCGATATGTGTTGTATATCGGATAACCAAGATCGTCAAAATCCAGGTCGTTACAGTTGGTATCAGAGCTTAAGTTAAGAGATTTACCTTGGCTCTGTGGTGTGACTCAGTAGAGATGGGGTTAGTAACACCCTAGATTGAGTTGAGTGTATATATACGAGTGAACATATTTGTTATTTATATAGAAATTTGTTTTATATTGTAGAGATTTATTGGTTGAGTCGTTTATGAGTTCTGGTCGATCAGTTTGATCCACTGTATCGGTAGGGATTTTGTAAACACTTGAATACGATGAACCGTCATGGTATGTTTTGAAAAGAGGGTAAACGATATAATTTTACCCAAATTATATTATTGATATAGAGGATTTACATTGGAATGATTATAATATATTGGATATATTGGTTGTCATTATAATCGAATAATATTATAATTGAAACAATTATGTAAATAACTAATCAGAATTCGTATAAGTGTTACGAAGCGAATTAAATCTGAAATTTAAATCAGAATTGAAATTAAAACCCTGGAAATTTGGAACAGAGTTGTAAATAGACTTGGATTAAATATATGTAAATTTTAAGATCCTGGGAAATTTTAATTTGTATTCCAAGCATTTGTGAATGATATTTTGGACTGATTTAAAAAATGAAGTGTTTAAGAATGATTTTGAAAGTGATATAGTATTGAACTCACTTCGATGACTGGAAAATAATTCTGATAATGACTACAGCATAATCAGTGTTCATTTTCGAGTGGTAAGTGACGGATTACTACCAAAGGTTTTGGTTTTGAATTTGTTATGATAAAAACAAGTTGTTGAAACCCGAAAAGGAATATTTGGTTTTTGAAAAGCTAAGTGATTTAAAAATTCCCAGGGAAATATTGTTTGATTTAAAACCAAATTTGAACAGAAATTTGGCAAAGCCAATTGGAATTAAAATAAAGTCAGTTAAGGGGTAACTGAAATTGAATTTGAATGATATCGAGACAAATTGGATTTGGGAGATTCGAATTTGAAGTGTAATTTGGTAACCAAGTTAAGAGTTGTGAATCGAGAATGAAACTCGAGTTTGAAATGATAGTTGGTTTGGATATAAGCGAATGGTTGTGTTGGGGATAAAAGTGATTAGAGCTTGATTGGGATGACATTGGGATATGCTGAAATTGCAGCAGATGGAAAAGATATAATGATATACCCGACAAAAAGGTACATGTTTATATTTGATATGAGTTGGAATTTATGAGCCGATTTGGCAAGCCGCTTGGCTGTTGATTTTCTTTTGAGTTGGGAAGGCCCAGAGAGGCGAGTTGGAGTTTTACCGATAGGGCCGTATAAAGGAGGTTATGGCGAATTTTTCCTAAAATTTAAGGTGTTAGAAAATTTTCAGAATTTTTGAAAATTTAGTTAGTCGAAATAAATTAATATTTTAGTCGATATTAATTGGTTCAATTGAAACCGGAGATAAGAGGTAAACAGATAAAT
Source organism: Allium sativum (assembly GCA_030737875.1). NCBI lineage: Eukaryota > Viridiplantae > Streptophyta > Magnoliopsida > Asparagales > Amaryllidaceae > Allium > Allium sativum. The sequence continues at coordinate 709,908,201 of CM060924.1, read as the reverse complement.
TTTTACCCCATAGATAGGGTCGTCCTCTACCTTAGCAATTTCGAGGACGAAATTATTTTAAGTGGGGAAGAATGTAATGTCCCGCATTTTCAGCGATATAATAATTTATTTATTTAATTATTTAAGATAGTGATTTAGAGGATTTAATGGTCGTTGAATTAAATAAGAATGAATATTTAATTTAAATAACAGTTAAATAATATATTTAATTCTGAAATAATTAGAATGGGCTGAAATGGCGATATGGTATGAATTGGGCAAATCCAAAATATATAATTCAGTTTAAAATTTTAATTACGATAACGAATACATTTAATTAAAGATGGTTTGAACGTATAATTATATTATAATTAAAATCGAGCTAGAAATGGCGGGCAGTTCGTTAATTGGCGATTTGAACTTCAACTGAATATACAGAATTCGTTTTAAGCCGGATTTCTGTGAAACAAGTAACGTTAGGAGCTGGTGAAGTATATTTTTCTAATGAAAGAGAAAAATTGAGATTTCGTTTGTTAGACATGGAGTTATGTCCAAATCAAATTTCCAGAACTGCACTATGGAATTTGTATATAATTCGTAACGCTTAATTTATGTTATAAAAGGGTTTTCAATTTAATTAATTATTGGTATCGCATTTGGTAAAACCTTCCTAGACATAGTGATAATTTAATTTTTAGAATTTTACTGTAATTTTTAATTAATTATATAAGCGACTTTTTATTTGAAGTGTTTTGCACCCTATATCAATATTTTTGGGTTTCACAATATGAGTTGAACTACCGATATTATTGTATTTTTGAGATCGTGGGAAATTGCTTGTTTCATCGGGATTTTTATTTTCGTCCACAATGATTTGTATGTGGTTGTTTTAAGGGTAAGTTCTCATTGAAATTTCCAAAACATAATATTGCATTATTTTGTTGATGCCACCTTCTTCTATTTAGAGCTGCGTGGATAAATTGCTACCACCAAACGGATTACGTGTCCTAGAGTAAAGCAACAACTCAAAATCTTCTTCTATAAAAAGGATGGAAACCTAATTCTTCCTTCATCAAAAATAGCGGCCGCCAGCAGATGGAAACATGAGCAAAACCTTCTCGTTCCAAAATCCAAACAAAAATCCACAAATATTAATAAATCATTTAACGCATATATTTGGCTGGCATTGGTTTCAAGTAGTTCGAATCCCTTTTCTTTTTCTGGAATAAGCTGACGCAAGTACGGGTTTGCATTGGGTGGTCACTGGGATTGGTTGGAAGCGCTGACTGGAAGGGTGACGTGAAGAAGGAGAATACGAAGAAAAGTGGAGTGTTTGTTTTGTGCAATGATTGTTTTCTGAAATGGGTTGTCTGAGTGCTTAAAGTTGTGAAGAGGCCATGGAGTCAGAAGGAGCAGCTGAAGGACGGTTTGAATGGGTTTAATGGGGTTGAGGAGTTATATGCGGTAATGAAAGATAAGGGGAGATAGGTAGCAGCTGGCATCAAAATGTTGTTAGGCGCATTCATGGATTGGTTCAGTCTGATTGTTGGCAATGTTATTTTCTGATTTCATGACGGAAGGAACGGGGGTATAAGCTTTCGGCAGGTTGAGAAATATACAGGAGAAAGAGGTTGCGAATTATATTGGGAGAGAAGGTATTTAGTACGGGCTGGGTATTCAAAATAAGTAGTGCGGCCCAAATAAAGGGGGTAAAGCCCAACGTTGGATGCTATGCGGTGGGCATGGGCCGATGTTGCTAATAAGCCCAGAAAAGAAGAAAGGAATAAAAGAATAAAAAGAAGCAAAGGAAGAAGAGTTTTGAAGATACAGCTTGGTTATTTGTTGGGGGCTTTAAGCATGGGACGGGCCGAGGAAATATGAGAAATTTTATACGGTCTGATCCGTTGGATTCGTACGGACACAGGCTACGCATTGGATCTGGTCTGGGAGTGAATCCAGGCTCATTACAATTTATAGCAAAATAAATTGTCCGTCTGAATCAAGCGATGGTTGTCGTTATTAATGATGATCGTCCAATGTGAGTAAAACTCACCAACTCTGAACAGTTCTATTTTTATGACGTATATTTAGAACTGATAAATGATGACTGATTGCTATGTGTTAACTGTTTGGTTGAATTGTTTGTGTATTGGTTGAAATTATAGATAACGATATTTATATAAATCGTTAATCGAATATTGATTCTGTTTATCAGAATGTTTCATATCGAAATGAAATCGATGTTATTATGTTGATTAACATCTATGATGCAGGGAAATAGGTTGGAGGGACCCAACTGGGTTCCTCAATATTTAAATACTGTTTTGTTTCATATATCGTGATATATGATGTGATATCTAATCTGTTGATGATTATGTATGTTTAAATGATGCTGATCATTGTTATTCGATATTTTTAATATCATAAGAAACCGTGGGATGTAAAAAGAAATATTTCAATGTATATTGAAATAAAGGAATTTTATAAAATCAACCGATTTTATAAAAGGAAATATTTTTGAAAATAAAGTATTTATAAAATCATAGGATTTTATAAAGGGGAATATTTATTTAGAAAATAAATAGAATTAATAAAGGAATATTTATTTAGAAAATAAATAGAATAAAGGATTATTTATTTAGAAAATAAATAAAACAAATAGAAAGAGAAATATTTGTAAACCATTTACAAATAAATAGAATAAAGGATTATTTACTAAGAAAATAAATAAAGGAGTTAATCGAATCGAGTTAATCGAAAGGAGTTAATCAAATATAGTTAATCAAATGGAGTTAAACAGAAATTGGAAACTGACTAGAGCTTAATAAGTTGAATGGTTTCCTGAGTATCGATCTGATGTTGGTTTCGGTCTTCGGGGTTTGTACTTAGGAAGTTGTTCTCTTGTTAGTTTATAGTTAGAGTCTGATAGATGTGGAAGAATAGTGATACGTAATTAAGCCATGGAAATGTTTTCCATTATTAATAATTTATATTTTCTAAACATAGAAAATGAGGATATATATATATATATATATATATATGTTTGATGATTGGATCAATAATTCCATTTGGAAATAGGATCGTTGTGTGTACACAGACATGTTTTCATTTGATAGTTAAATCACCGACTATCAAAGTTTGACCATTTTAACGATTGTTAATATGGAGAGACCGGTTGGATTATTATCCGAAAAACCACTCTGTATTGGCATAAGCGTTGCGAATCAAGTATGCTGAATATATTGAAGACGGAGTAAAGTGCAAGGGCTATTGTATTAATCTTAGATAACAATTGCCTAAGATGGATGTACTGAATAGTGCCTTCGGTTTGTCCAGTCCCAGGACAACTTGTATGGAAGAAGGTCTAACAGAGTATATCTAATAGATCACGTAAGTTGATCTCTTCAAACATATTCACGTTTGGTGGCGGAGGAATTCATTTCTCTTAGCTGTTTTCCCATGTTATTTTTAGATAAATCAATTTGTGATTTGGTGAGTATGACGATGTGACATTCTAAGTGAATGAAGATGTGGCATGTAAAAGATGAGCGTAGCATCTAGCCTCACATCCGGTAAATGATAAAAATCGGGCATGCAACATGGCTATGCAGGTCGCACCTATTAGGGTGTATAATCACCTGATCTAGAGTTTCATTTATTTCTAAAAATCCATTGTTGATGCTGACCCATTAGGGAAACGGTTGCTGAACCCAACCGTTGGTGATATACATTCGATACACTCAAGCGAAATGTGTGGCCGGTCATGTGTGGCCGGGTTGCAAGATGTTCTTATTGAACCCATTGTATTCCTCTCTATAGGTACACGAATGAAAGGTGGTTCCATACCTTGTCATAGTTGGAAACCCATTACGTGCTTGCGGTTTTGATTGTATACTATATATGTAGAACGTGAGATGTAAGCGTTTCTGCTAGATGATTATTATATTGTGGTTGATAGACATTATTATAATATCAAAAGATTTTTGATATAAAGACATTTTGGATTTTCATAAGGGAAAAACCCGTTCCGTTATACGGTGTGGTCTTATGAGATATCATTTACTTGTTCAAACTGTTTTAAACTGTTTTTGTTACAACCCGGAAAATCTGAACCAGTTTAAAAATTTTAAATTGGCTATTTTAGTGGATTTAAAATATTTAAAATTAATATTTTAAATAATAACGACGAAAAGTAAGTTTGAATCGGCGTTTGAAAATAAATATAATTAATTCTAATTATAAACAAGGCCTGAAATGGCGCGGTAGTTTCAAAATTTGAATTCAAACTTTGATTGACTGTACCGGGTGCAAATTGAAACAGATTTTAGTGAAACCAAAAATATTTAAATCTGTTAGTGAATATCTTTCTAACGAATCTGAAAAATCGAAGTTTCTTAGCGGGAAGCAAAAGTTATGGCCAAATTAATTTTCAGAAAGGTCGCTATAAAATTTATATAACCCGTGAAAATTGCCTTTTTGCAAACGACCTCGGAATTCGACGAAACCACTTTTGTTGGATCCGGGATGTCAAATTATTGCTAGTTTTCAAATTTCATAATTTTTGAAGCTAGTATGTGAGCGTGGCAAAGGAAAATGTGTTTGGTCGATTTCTATTAAATTGGATCGAGCAGAAAGGGCCATTTTTCAAACGGTCTCAGAATTCGACGAAACTAGTTTTGTTGGGACTGTATCATCAAAACATAGCTAGATTTATTTTTCGGGAATTTTTAGAATCAGTATGTGGCCTCGGCAAATTGAAATGTACGTTTAAACTAAATATTGAACGTTTTATATTTTAATTTGAAGGAAAACTGACTGAAACAGTCGAATGGGCCTACGAAACATAACCCATTGTGTTCGGAATGGGGGTATTTGGCTGGAGACAACAGTCGTTGGGTTTGGATTGGAGTTAGTATGTGGAGAGGGTTACTTTCGAATTTTAAAAAAATATATAAATATAAAAAAAAATCATTGGTCAGTTGTTTTTCTCTCTCCCCGTAACCCTATATCGAGCGGCGGCTACCACCTGCCACCTTCCCTCTTCGATTTCGGCCAAAGCGTGCATCAAAACCCTGTGCCCCAATTGAACTTTTTGAAGATCCCACTCTCCTCTCCAAATCCATACCAATTGCTGAATTTTTCATTGAGTATTTCGTTCGTTTGAAGCCTCCAAGGTCCAGCCGTTTTGAGCCCAATTTTGCCTCTGCCGCCGCACCGAGTTGAGTGCCACCACCCTTAAAACGCGCGCCCTTTGGAGCTCTTTCAGGTGGCAGTGGCTGATCCTCCCATCGCGCGACGGATTTCGCGAAAATCCCGACCCTGGTTTCGAACCAAACAGAGCGGTAACGGTTTAAATTAAATTAAACTATATTACAACACTTTAAAGCGCTACGGTTTTATATTTCACTGTAAAATCATATCTTTTTCATTTGTTGACGAAATTTAGTGAAACAAGAGACAGTGGACTCGTGTGGACGTCTTCTACATTCTAAAAGAGACCGGATATTTTTCTGAGCATTCTGCTATTTTTAGTGGAGTGGAACCCAATGTGAGATTTCTAAATTATAAACGATATGGAAATGACGATGTATAAATTGTATATTCGATGTATGAGTTATATAAGTGTTGTACACCTCACGTATAAGCGTTGTATAAGTTGTATGTTTGATGTATAAGTTGTATATGCGTTGTAAAATCTATATATGTGTTGAAATGGAAGTGAAATATGATTATATATATACGCCCCTCGTCCACAAACCATGGATGATATTTATTGGTTGTGATTGGTGTGAAAATTGGTTGATAGCGAATGGTTGATTAGAATTGTTTGTGGTTGAAAAATACCCGTTTGTGGTTGAGAATTATTTGGTTGAAACCACATAGGATTAGTTTGTGGAAAAGAAAAAAAATAAACATGTCGCCTGCGTGCGAACTAGATGCATGAAATCCCAATTGTCAAAAGCTGCGAGGCTTTAAGATAGAGCGATGAGCCGTACTAGGGACGGCCCCGGTTTTAACTACCCTGCCGTTATGCTACCCAAATTTTGAATAATATTCATGTGTTAGAATTATTTTCATGTGTTGAAACTATATTCGTGTTTTGAATAGAAATTCATGTGTTGAATACAAATTCATGTGTTGAACGACATTCATGTTTTGAATTAAATTGTTTTATAATAAAAATCATATTTTTATCATCTATATGAACTATATAAAATAGTCGTGTTTGGAAATAAATTGTTTTATAATAAAAATCATATTTTTATCATCTATATGAACTGTACAAAATAGTCGTTTTTTTGAAATATATTGTTTTATAACAAAAATCATATTTTTATCATCTATATGAACTATATAAAATAGTCGTTTTTTGAAATAAATTGTTTTATAACAAAAATCATATTTTTATCATCTATATGAACTATATAAAATAGTCTTGTCTTGAAATAAATTGTTTATAATAAAAATCATATTTTTATCATCTATATGAACTATATAAAATAGTCGTGTTTTGAAATAAATTGTTTTATAATAAAAATCATATTTTTATCATCTATATGAACTATATAAAATAGTTGTGTTTTGAAATAAATTGTTTTATAATAAAAATCATATTTTTATCATCTATATGAACTATATAAAATAGTCGTTTTTTGAAATAAATTGTTTTATAATAAAAATCATATTTTTATCATCTATATGAACTATATAAAATAGTCGTGTTTTGAAATAAATTGTTTTGCAATAAAAATCACATTTTTACTATTTATATAAACTATAGAAAATATTCATGTGTTGAATGTTGAAACGAAATTCATGTGTTGAATGTTTGAAACGAAATTCATGTGTTGAATAGAAACTCATGTGTTGAATAGAAATTCCTGTGTGGAAATAAAATTAAAAAAATTCATGTGTTGAAATAAATATCTATTAGATAAAAATATCATTTTTATCAAATGTATGAAAAGCATATGGTTTTGAAATCGAAGAATCGATTATATTTATATATAAATATAAATATAATTAAAATAAATCGAATAACAAAGCTGCAGTTCGTGTTTTGAAACCGTAATTTCAAACGATTAGTGCGGGAGATCCGACCATCGGATTTTCCCGAAACCGAAACCGTTGGGTTCGCCTTGGAAATATCTTTCGAACGACATCCACTTTGTGAAGATCCAAGGTTGGATTGTACGGAATGTTTAATTCAAATCTGAAGAAAAACAGCGCCAGAATTGATTATATATATATATATATATATAATTAAATTAAATTGAATAACGACGCTGCAGTTCGTATTTTGAAATCGAAACTTCAAATGAGTGTACCGGGAGATCCGACAGTTGGATTTTCCCAAAACTGAAACTGTTGGATTAGTTTTGAAAAGATCTTTCTAGTTATATAAAATTTGTGAAGATCCAACGGTTAGATTTTCAAATATGTGTAAATCAAATCTGAAGGAAAACAGCGCCACGACCGTGTTATGGCCTGAAGCGTCGTTTGAATAAATTGGCTATTATTAAATAAATAAAAATAGCGATAAATTGTTATAAAATATTATAAATGATATGGAATGGAAATAAACTGAATTCACCCGATTTATTGGATATTTGATGGTTGAATGTGAAATTTATAAACTAACTGAAGGTTAGCTAAGTCGAATGGTTTCCTGGGTTTTGTTCTGATGTTGGTTTCGGCCTTCGGGGTTAATATTTTGGAAATCGTTCTCTTACTAATTTACGGTTAGTGACTAATGAATTGGAATAAAGCGTATGTTGTGTTTGTGTAGCACTTGTTAATTATATACGCGAGTTGCTCAGAAAGATCGGGTTTATCCCATTCTGAATAACTGAATCGACGATAAGAAGTCGATGATGAAGACGGTGGTTGAAGACCGGAGATCTTCACCTCGGTTGGACGATAACTGATGTCCTGATTGGGAGGCATCCTGAAATATGGATAATGAGTGGTGATCATCCAGACGTACGTGGAGATCGATGGGTATGCGAGGTATATAGTGCCTCCGGTTTCGTTTAGACCCAGAACGGACTTATAAATGGACTGTGTGTCTGACATTGGAATTCATTCTGTGTGATTAATAGCCATCAGTTGCATGGTGTGAATTGCCTGTGTGGCATGCTAAGATGCAGTGATCAAGGCTTCTGTTGAAAAGCAAAGTCTTGTGGTTGATGATCAAACCACGGCCTGTGTGGCATAGCTTTGTGTATAACGTGAATTCGTCAGCCTCACACCCCGGTATGAACCAGAAACAGGAGAGGACCTCAGGGAGGACATGCGTTTCTTTATAGTTAAAGTTGGTGTCAGTGCTTAAACTGGATGACATATATATTATTTTCACCTGTGTGGTTGTTGCTGTTGCGAGGCGCCTCGGATATATCGGTCGATCCGGGACCGATGGAGTCATTCGTTGGCTCATTAATGCCCCCAAAGGGCGGGGAAACGCTGTGTTCGGGCATTTCAATCCACATCGGTGAACCGGCCCTGACGATCCAAGGGCCCACCTGAGTCTGGGTCCTGAGGCTCAGGCTAGAGAGTCTCGAAGTCGGTAAGGACTATCTTTTGCCTTGGTTTATGTCGGAAATCCAATTTCCAAATACGACATTGTGCGGTTTTGATTGTAAACCTTAATCTAGCGACATAGTGGCATGGGACGCTCATGTCGTCTATGATTGATATTTATGGTTGTTTATAAAATTAGAAACTAACTGGAAATGAGCTAAGACGGGTGGTTTCCTCGATATTGGTGTGATGCTGGTTTCGGCCTTCGGGGTTAATACTTAGGGAATCGTTCTCTTACTAATTTACAGTTGGAGTCTGATTAAGAATTAAACGACAAAATCTACATTTTAAGTGATTTTACTCTACGCGTATTAAGCATATCTTGGTTGATATAATGTAAAACTCTATCCTTCGGTTTGCGTTGCAATGTGTGATGGGACTTGAGTCTTATATCGGCTTTATTTTATAAAAAGCATTGCGATGTTTAAAAGATTTACTTGTTTTTAAAGCACTGGCAATCAAATGGAGTAAACCTATTCCGCGAAAGTGGCGTGGTCCTGTGATTAGCCATATTATAAATGTGTTAAGTAGGTTTCTCATACCAATCCCATGACTGACTCGTAGTTTGTTTCACTTGTAAACTCGGGTGCCCCTCTTCCTACACGGGCAGCCTTGTATTCAGGTTTTAGCAGGATCTTTCTGGATAGCTGGAGCTGAAGATGGATTCTATCATTTATCTCTTTTTATGCTGTTCAGCTCATATTGTACATATTATGTTTGTTTTCCGCTGTAGACATTTATGTATAGCTGAACTGTATTTGTGCTAAGTATGATCTTGTATATTGTGTAACTCTGATGATTTCATTTATCCAGTGTATTATTGTACATTATTTGGTGTATTTATTTATTTCTGTTCTGTTATTATCTGTTTATATGTTATATTCCAAAGTTGCCACCGTCAGTACGGGGTTTTGGGGTCGTCACAGTTTTACTCATACCAGTCCCATGACTGACCCGGAGTTTATTTTGTTTGTTTTTTCCTAAACTCTTGGGTGCCCAATTTTGTACGGGCAGTCAAGTAGTTGGGATTTACAGATATACTGGAGGAGCTTGGAGCAGGAGGCTTCAGGATTATATAGCTATTGTTTATTTCCACTATTGTTATAAGTGTTGTACTCTGCAATGTTATTGTATACATGTACTGTTTGTATTTCAAAAGTCATGTCATATTTTATTCGTTCCGCTGTGAGATTCGTGTTTACTCTGATGATGATTTCTTCTTCTTCTTCTTCTATTCTATAAGTTCTATCTTATCTATTCTCACCCTCTAACTTCTTTCATTAACTATTCGGTTATTTTCGAATCCTTGGATGTTCGATATGTGTTATATATCAGATAACCAAGATCGTCAAAATCCGGGTCACTACAAAGAATAGGAAATTAAATACCCTCTATAGTTTTAGGAATATGCAATAACACTGATAAACATTACTAGCTGGAACTACGATGTGCAGTAAATAAAAAGCACTAAGTTTATCTCTAAACAACAGCATCACTAGTTAATTTGTGTCCACTACGTTCAAGATTGCGCTCTTCGATGAAGGCGACCCTGCAACTACTTCTTCTATCATGTATCCATTTGTTCCTCTCAGTATCTTAAAATAACCAGCATCTCCCCACCCTCTGTTCCATTGATTTGCAAGCAGCCAATAGTCTTCTCCTTCTTCGCTCGTTCCCCAATCGATTAACTTCACTGCATGGCCACCAATGTCATCGCCTATAACATGCTTATAGACACCTGATTTATAGTGAGAAAAATCCTCGTATACAGTGAAGGAAACCTCGAATGGACCATTCTTATATACTTCAGCCATAATGTCATGAGGATTAAAGCTAACTTGGTAAGCATCCACGTTGAAATGTTTGGTTTTTCCCAAAGAAGATTGTTTGATTTGCATTTCCAATCCTATTGATTCCGCTTGGGAGTACCTCAGTTTTGATAGTGGACTACTATGTAAAGATTCATACAAGCAAAGATTTGAAACAAATTAACCAGGAAAGTGAGAGTACCTGATGCATCAGTGTAGAACAGCAGAACACATAGGAGTTTTTAGCTGAAAATTGACGTCATGAATGTTGTTTAAATGTCCACCATATGTCATCTAAAACGGATCCTGATGGTTGCTACTCCATTCACTAATGCTGCATGAATTTGTGTTATAACACAGGTGACTGTTGTCAACTTATCTGTACAAGCACACAAATTTAATGCATGTTCATATATGTGACAAGGGAAAGGAATTAGGAAAGTGAAAAAGGCAGCAAAATTATATTTGACTAAGAAAAAGAATGGGGCATGATGGAAGATTTGGAATGACTGATTCTTTTAGGGAATTGTTATGGCACTCCAAATATTGTTAAGGGGGGTCAAATTTTAAAAATAGTCCAATCATAAAAAGAATGTTATGGGGAGTCACATACTTAATTTTTTATGTTCCCTTTTTACCCTGATAATAAAATCAGTTAGCATCCCAAACCCAATCAATTTCAAATGCAAAAAACCAAATCCCTAAATTATTTGCAAACAAAAAAATGATCGTTTGGGAAGAAATAATGGTGCAAATGAAGAACGTAAAACAAATGAGATTATTGATAATTTAACATATGAGAAATGAAATTATCTAAAAAAGCGATCGACAAATAAGAAACGAAATTACTTAAGAAAAATGATTGACCACCGAGATTATTGATAGTTTGGTATAAAAATATGATGTAGTTCGACTAATATACCGTATATTTTTTAATTAAGAACTAAAAAAAGATTATTATAAAGAAGGCTAATTTGGTAAAATAAACTTTATTTGTTGAGGGGGTGCTCTCTGTATTGATACTCTCCTTAACAAATTCTAATTTTTCTTTTATAGGTTCTTTCCTCTTTCCAAGGGTTATATGATGCCACTATTAAAACAAGAAAGTAGGGAGTGTCATTTTAGTATTAATTATCGACCATTAAAATATTTGAGAAAAAATATACTAATACATTTATTTATGCAAATTCGAAACAAATATATACTGCGGATCAAAAGAAGAATGTACTACTATATTTATTTGGAAAGCTGAAGCACATGAATAATTTATTACATAATTAATTCAAATTTTGACCTTATAAATTCTTTTGAGAGAAAACCGAAAGGGAAAAACTTATTCCATAATTAAGCCCAATCAATTAACATAATTCAAAGCAGGATAATTTGAACTAACTGAAGGATATATAGATGTATGTATACATATACACCATTTATTTTTTTATATGTCAAAGGTAATTGTTCTTATTAATTACAATCCAATAGAGGAAAGTGAATAAATTCACAATTACATGTATTCACCAGGAGAAAGTAAAATTATCACAAGTAAAAATAAAGATTCTACGTAAAGGGAAGTGATGATGTAACCAAACCTAAGATACGTTGTTAATGAGAAAATTAAACTCCTCATATTGAAACATTGTAATTTGGAGTTGATAATTTTCTGACAAAAATATGGTGAAAGCATGTTAATTTTGATCCAAATCAAACATGCGCTCAAGATTATAATCGTATTTTACAAGTGCAAAATTGAAATGTAGATAGAAATCCAAGTCCAAAATAGAAATATGGTGAGTATAATTTTGTCTTTTAAGGGATTGTCAGAATATAGATTGGATATCATATACATCATTGTTTTATCCTTTTAAAAAAATGTTGGTGATATGGGTTTGTTATTTTGTTACTTTATGATATCTTGATGATATTGAGTCTCAAGTGCCATTTCTTTAGCATCAACAATTTATAACTTAACCAGAGATATCTATTATCTTCCTTTAAGTCTGATTATCAACATGTAAACATATTAAGGAAATAACTATTACTAGTATAACTGCATAACGGTGGGAAAACCGACTTTGTAATACATCTTGATTTACTTTCTATATAATGAAAAAAATACATTTCCATGTTATGGTTTTTTAATATGGACATATTGAAATTTTCACCCAAGTACCCTATGATTTGTTCATTCATAATTAATATGTATGACTAATTTGCGCATGGAATTCAAAAGTGATAAGATAAAATAAGCATCATGATTTTGGCTTTAAAGGCAAGGCTACAAAGCTACAATTAATGTGAAATAACTTTACATATGAAATGAATGTTCCTGGACAACTTCCTGCATGACATATATGGATATAAATAAGGTAAACAATTACCATGCCCCATTAGGGAAATGTTGAGATTTATAAAATTAACCAGATAGCTACTCCTGAGTTTCACCTATTTTCTTTTAAATAATAACAAATTATGCAATCGAAATATTTTTTTCCTATTACGGATAGATATCATTCTTAATAAAAACCCATATAATTCGTTAACATTTGAACAAATATATATAATTCGTTAATGTTTTTTTCATCTTCTTTTTCTTCCCTCTTTCCAACCTTTAAAACACAATTATCTATAATTAGCAATTCGTTATACCGAATTGAATAAAATTTAACAAAACATGCTTTACTTCTTGCAATTATTTTTTAAATTTTTCAAAAACTTCTCAATTTTAATAGAATTGCTTAAATTTTAGAAGAAAAACATCAATATATTTAAATTACAATGATTATTTTTAATGTTGCCTTAATTGAAATTTCAAGTTTCATGATAAAAAAATCATTAGCATTTGAACAAATATTTATAATTTGTATCAAATTTTATTACTTTAAAGTTTATTTTATTTACGAATATTTCATTTGAGTTCGATTTCGAAAAAATTAAAAAATGAATTATAGAAGAAAACTACAAATATTGTCTAAGTTAAATGGAATCAGTATTCCATTTAAGATTAACTACGATAAAAGAAATAAAAAGTCAAGAATATTAAGCTATACATATATATATTAAAAAAATGGTAATAAATTAATGTTAGTATATACTTTGTACGTTAATTAGATTAGAAAAAAAATGTTACAACATAAAGGAAAATGAAACTAACGAAAATTATTTACATTAACATTAAAACTGGTCATAAATGCACATAAAGAATGAAAATACAAGGAACAGATATATAAGGCTTGTCATGATTATTCAATAGACATTGTAATTAATGAACCTACAAAGCATCAAAGAAAAAGTAGAAAACTAACATTTTGTCCAAAATAATCAGAAAATCATGGTTCCTATTTTATTAACAGAAGCATGCTAGTTATGAATTTCCAACAATAGACACTATAAAAATAGAGTAAAACACTTGATATTTAAGAAACAGCAAAAGCTCATAACGCTGTAATATAACAGGAGATATTTTATTAATTACTTGAACCATAAAGAAGGACACCACACCTGATTTTCCACTAATTTTCATTTGATTTCCCATAAATATGAAACGAAACTTGTTTCCATGTAAATGTGTAACTCATACACTGAGATAATTTTGGTAAGGGATAAATATATGAGTGCTAAAATTATGTTATCTACCAAAACAACATGACATATGTTTCAAATAACCATTTACATGAAGTTAATCCATTAGACATACATCAACAAATCATGTACTTTGTGTAATTTATGGTTACACATTTATCTATAATATGCATAAAAATAGATTTCAAAATTTTGAAACAAACAAGTACCATCATTATAAAATTTTGAATATGGTAATGTATCTATAGCAAGAATGTTGGTACCATTACCCTGAAACTGTTAGGTGTATAACCAATAGGGTTAAAGAAAAATTACTTTACCGTTTGCTCTATTAAAACGTGAAGGTTTTATTAGTTTAAGAATCACGTTTTCTTATGGAATGAAAATAGAGAAATGAAGTAATATTATTAATACAGGGTCTATCATTTAGAATCCTGATATGGTATACCATTATTTAGAAACAAAACTACTGTTATTAACAACAATATCCGACTTCTAATAAAATTTAAATACCAAACACACTAAATGTATGAAATCCTAACAATAATTCGCTAAATTATATACAATGTATTCATCCTATAATTTGAGTTTTACAGGAGCAACCCATATACATTGTGTTCGGTCTGATGCATTGCAATTAACCATCTTTGTCGTACAACAGTTCTCATGAGAGTTGGCTGAAATCTCAAAATCATGCTTGAGAAGGACCTCTTTTTCATATATGCTCATATGGATTTCCATGACTCGAACATGTTCCACACTATAGCCTTGGCACTATTACCTACCGTTTACATAAATTTACTGAAGCTTACTATGGTTGAAACAGAAGTTTTTAAAAAAAGTACTAATTTTTTCAAAGCCAAATGATTATCTTCTGCTAACTATCTTACTTTTTTGGAACTGTTAATCTGCATGTTACATAATGTTTTCCTAGAATTACATTACATATCGCCATTAGAAATAACAAAAGAAAACTATTAGTACTAAGGTTTCAATTTGCATTTTAAAGGTTTCAATTTGCATTTTAATCATTACAAATAATACAAAATCAAATGAAGTAGGATTAAAAAGAGATAGCTAAAGTAGTAACACACTTAATCTCTTTCTTTGAAAATTTCACAATATGATACCAAGTACGAACAAAATTAAGGCACTAAAATAAATCAGTAATAACATTATAAACTGTAGTTGCTGAGCATTATAATTGAGTAAGAAAAAATTAAAAAACTAAGGCATTAAAATTTTGTAACCGAACCTGGGCTAGGGTGAGTAAAACCACATCAAGATTACCCACTGTGCAGAAGATGTCACAACCTGAGCTAGTAATATTAAAGAAAGGAAAGACTTAATTGCAATCGGATGACCTGGCAATCAAAATATTCTGACTCATCTTCTTGTGATAGACCGTGCAATTCAGTTGGTAAGATAAAACATAAACTTCAAAAAAAGGGTTTTGGGCATCATTTTAATGGAATAGGTGACTACCTAAAAACAAATCGATGAACTTGATGAATTTTCCCCTTTTTGCCTTCCGATGTAAGGAAAGAATATCGATGAATGTTAAAAATGAAGAAAGAGGAAAGCGATGGGGAATTTAACATTTTTCTTCCGGTGGTATGAAGAGAGGAGCGGTAGATAAAAGGGAAAATAAATTATTTGGAGGGAATGACAAAAATAAGAGGCAGCAATGAAAAAAAGGGTTAGGTCGTGGTACTGTTAGCATTTTTAGGGTATAATTCTGGCTTTTAATTTTCCTTTACTGCACTCCAGGATTAAATGTAACAACCCGTAAAATGCGAGCCAGTTTGAAATTTTTATTTTGGCAATTTTAGCGAATTTTGATTATTTAAAATAGATTATTTTAAATAATATCGACGAGAAATTTATTTTGAATATAATTCGACGTATATATTTATATACGTCGTCGTTAGAATATAAATAATTGTATATAATTATAAATAGAATTGAAAATGGCGCGGTAGTTCGATAATTCGATTTCAAACTTCAATTGAATGTACCGGGTGCAAAACAATCCGGATTTTAGTGAAACCAAAAATAATGGAATCTAATAGTGAATATCTTTCTAACGAATCCGAAAAATCAAGATTTCATATCAGGAATCAAAAGATATGTCCAGTTGAAAATTCTGAATAGTCGCTATGGAATTCAGGCCCTTAAAAATGGACATTTTGCAAATGACCTCGGATTTCGACGAAACCAGTTTTGTTGGGTCCGCAGTGTCAAGTTATTGCTAGGTTTTAAATTTCATAATTTTTCGAATCAATATGTGAGCGTGGCAAAGGAAAACGCGTTTGACCAGTTTCAGTTGATTTTAATCGACTGGAAATTGGCCATTTTTCAAACGGTCTCAGAATTCGACGAAACTAGTTTTGTTAGGACCGCATCGTCAATACGAAGCTAGAAAATATTTTTCTGGAATTTTTAGAGTTAGTATGTGACCCCGGTAATTTGAAATGTACGTTTAAAATTCAATATAGTGATTTAAATGTAAATTTAACGGAAACTTATTGTAACAATCAAATCATCTTGCGATACATATCCCATTGTGTTCGGAATGGGGGTAAAACGCTATGGACGACAGGCGGTGGACCTCGTTTAGAGGTCGTTTGAAAAGGTTGACTTTTTGAATTAAAATAAAATAATTAAATTAATAAAAATAAAACTCTCCCCCCTTTTTATTTCGTTCTGGCCCCCCCCCTTTTTCTATCATTCGATAGATTCAAAGGAAAAAAAAAAAAAAGGGGGCAACCGTCGAATCGGAGAAAACCCCCCCCAGGCGCCGCCGATCTTCGGCAAGCCACCTCCTCCTCGTCGAATCGGAGAACCCCCCCTGAAGCCCGACAACCCAGAACCCCGCGACCCCTCCCTGGCCTCACCTCCGCCTACACCGATTCGCGAGCCTCCCCCTCGATACTCCTCTTCCCCTTCCTCCGCGACCCCCTCTTCCTCAACACCCCCTCCCCAAGTGCCGCGACCCCCCCTCCTTCCCTCCTTCAGCCGCAAGCCCCCCCTGTAAGGTTACAGATTTTTCCTTTTTTATTTTATGTTTAAAACTGATTTTTATTATTATTTTAAAAACTGATTTTTATTTATTTTTAAAACTGAATTTTCTTTATTTTTAAAACTGAATTTTCTTTATTTTAAAAACTGTTTTTTTTACTTTAAAACTAATTTTTATTTTATGTTGTAAAGTGATAAAAATGTAATCTTTTATATTGTGGAAACAAAAATATGATTTTTATATTTTTAAAGTATTAAAAATATAGTCTTTACTATATAGAAGAGGTAAAAATATGATTTTTACATGATAGGAATATTAAAAATATCATCTTTATATGTGTAGAAAAATAAAAATGAGATTTTTATAAAGATGAAATCTTTAAATTTGAAAAGGCGAAGTCTATATTTTTATAAAGGTGAAATCTTTATTTTAGAAAAGGCGAAATCTTTATCTTAGCAAAAATAGAATTTTTATATAGTGAACTTTGAAATAAAAATTCGATTTTTATATATTGAATAGCGAAGTAAAAATTCGATTTTTATATATTGAATAGCGAAGTAAAAATTCGATTTTTAGATATTGAACAGCGAAATAAAAATTCGATTTTTATATATTGAACTTTGAAATAAAAATTCGATTTTTATATATTGAATAGCGAAATAAAAATTCGATTTTTATATATATAGTGGCCTTGGGCAACGAAGGTGGCAAAAAGGCGAAACGACGAAGATTTCTATAAATGAAGAGTCAAGATGATTGGATAGCTATATGTGAGAATTTCTCACCTTTCAAATTTATTTTCTAGTTATATATATATACTAGGATGCAGACGGTGTTTAGTAGCACCCGACACAATCGTCCACAGACCATGGACTTGTTTGTTTGGCTGTTTGGTTATTGATTGTGATATTGGTTTGAATGTGGTTTGTGGTGTGGGAAAAAAAATCGAATCGATAAATTGGTTAGGATTAGACGTGCGCCGTTATAAGGCGAAGGAGTAAGGCTAGGTTAGACTCTTACTCCAAGTTTTGTGGTTTGCATAACGAACTGATTTGATTGATGTGTGAATGGCGTGGGCCTTCACTAGACCGGGGATAAGGCTAGGCCTCGTCCCGTTTCTAGTATCGTGCCGTTATGCCGCCGAAATTTTCTAAAATATGTTAGAAAAATAAAAATATCATTTTATTGTGTAAATGAATTGAATAGAAATTCATAGGTTGAAATAAAATGTTTTATCGTTAAAAATATAATTTTTAACGTGAATGTGAATAAATGAATAGTTATAAACAAATCGGCCGATTTGTTTGTATATACACTGATTTGACTGATATTGATTGGGTCGATAAATTTTACACATCGCCCAATTGCACAAATAAAATCTGTGTTTGATTGTTTGAAACCCCACACGGGTGTTGGGATGAAATTTGAAGTTCACTCATCCTGATTGATTAAATATGTCGATCGATTGATTGACAGGCTGTTATAAGCGTTGAATATCTATATTTGATGCTTATACAGTGTAGTGCACTTTGGTTGATGGTTGATTATTTTCAATGCTATTATATACATGTGTTGTATGCAAATCCATATAATTAATTTTATATGGTAATTGATTGGGCCTCATTCCAGTTTTGAAAAAGAAATATTTGAAATAGAATATTTGAAAATAGAAATTTATGAAGCCGTGTTGATTAGATTGACGCCATTTTGACGTGAACGATATTTATATCAATTTTAAGTGATTTCGAAATGAATTGAATTGAAAACGAATTCGAAATGAATTGAATTGAAAACGAATTCAAAATGAATTGAATTGAAAACGAATTCAAAGTGAATTGAATTGAAAGTGATTTCGAAGTGAATTGAATTGAAAGTGATTTCGAAGTAAATTGAATTGAAAGTGATTTCGAAGTGAATTGAATTGAAAGTGATTTCGAAATGAATTGAATTGAAAACGAATTCAAAATAAATTGAATTGAAAACGAATTCAAAATGAATTGAATTGAAACCGAATTCAAAATGAATTGAATTGAAAACGAATTCAAAGTGAATTGAATTGAAAGTGATTTCGAAGTGAAAGAAATGAATTGAATTGAAAACGAATTCGAAATGAATTGAATTGAAAACGAATTCAAAATGAATTGAATTGAAAACGAATTCAAAGTGAATTGAATTGAAAGTGATTTCGAAGTGAATTGAATTGAAAGTGATTTCGAAGTGAATTGAATTGAAAGTGATTTCGAAATGAATTGAATTGAAAACGAATTCGAAATGAATTGAATTGAAACCGAATTCAAAATGAATTGAATTGAAAACGAATTCAAAGTGAATTGAATTGAAAGTGATTTCGAAGTGAATTGAATTGAAAGTGATTTCGAAGTAAATTGAATTGAAAGTGATTTCGAAATGAATTGAATTGAAAACGATTTCGAAATGAATTGAATTGAAAACGATTTCGAAATGAATTGAATTGAAAACGAATTCGAATTGAATTGAAAACGATTTCGAAATGAATTGAATTGAAAACGATTTCGAAATGAATTGAATTGAAAACGAATTCAAATTGAATTGAAATTTGAATTGAATAGAAATGAATTTTGAAACGAATTTATAAAGAAGAATTCAATTTTGCTTTGAATTGAAATGGAAGTTGAAGTAGGTTTTGAAACGATTTTAAAACTATTTATATAATTCGTTTTGAATAGAAATCGACGAAATATATATTATATATATTATATATATAATATAATGGCCTGAATAGAACGTGCCGCGCCGCGGCAGTTCGTGAATTTCGACCATTTATTTCAAACGGACGTTGCGGGAGATCCGACCGTCGGATTCTCCTAAAACCGGAACCGTTGGGTTCGTATCGAAAAGAGCTTTCTAACGAATATTAGAAATTCAAAATATAACGGTTGGATTTGGAGATACGTCCAAATCAAATTCGAAAAAGGTCGCTGTAAGTGCAGTTCGATGACCGTTGATGGAAATCGACTGTACAGGCCTTGATAAAATTATTAAAAATAGTAATAATTTATGTAAAATCATAAGAAATGATTTAGAAAGAATTGGGATGAAAAACTCCATATCTGAAAAGATAAAAATAGATTTTTATCGAAATGAACTAGTTTTGAACTAGAAATATAATTCTATTTATTTTTAAATAAATAAATTGAATTTGAAAAGGGTTTTAAAAATAACCAGAATTTCCAATGATTGCATTGGAGTGGATTTGAATCGAAATTGTCTTCGGAATATTTCGATGTTGGAATTCGTGATTATACAGGTGTTGTTATGGAAATTTGAAAGATATATTTATATCGTTATTTCCAATACGACATTTGTTAGTCGTAGAATTTGATATTGAATATAAGCCGATATATTTTCTATTCAGAGCCTTGTATTGAATATCAAATGTGATTTGGGGTTTGTCGTGAATGGTGTCTTCACTAACACTGTTCTTGAACCCAGTTGAGAAAAGATTAAATCTTTTTATTTAGATTTAATGAAGTGTACCAATTAAATAATATTTAATTGGAATTGAATTGATATTGATTTTTGGGTTTATCGTGGGCAGTGTTTTAAATAACACTCGTTCTTTAACCCGATAATTAATGAAGGTGATTTTGGGTTTATTGTGAACTGTGTTTTAAATGACACGGATTCTTTAACCCAGTTAACGATTAAAACTAAGTTGAGTTTTAATGAATCTTTAATTAGATTGAAATGATCGAAAATGGAGTA
The DNA here is from genome assembly GCA_030737875.1 of Allium sativum. Classification (NCBI taxonomy): domain Eukaryota; kingdom Viridiplantae; phylum Streptophyta; class Magnoliopsida; order Asparagales; family Amaryllidaceae; genus Allium; species Allium sativum. Next base: position 709,887,489 of record CM060924.1, on the reverse strand, counting down.
TCACCAGTTTTGCTCCAGGCGATAGTTAAATCTTTAATTAGATTTGAACGTGAAATGGTAATTGAATTTACCGATAACACCGTGGTGTTAGATATGAAGTATGACCAGTTTTACTTCATGGGATGGATAGGTTGGGATTGGGAAATTAAAACAAATGATTACTTCGGTAAGGTTCGTTAAATCCCGACTAGTTTTGAATTGATATTCAAAAGTAGATTAAAGAATAAATTCAAGGAATTTATCTTTGATAAAATTAATGGGAATCTTTCCCTATGAATGTGAAATTTAGAAACTAACTGTCGGTTAGCCAAGCAGAATGGTTTTCTGGATATTGATCTGATGTTGGTTTCGGCCTTCGGGGTTAATATTTGGGGAATTATTCTCTTGATTAATTTACGGTTAGTGACTAATGAATTGGAATGAGGCGTATGTTGTGTTTGTGTAACACTTATTTAAAATATACGCGAGTTATTCGGAAAGACCGGGTTTATCCCATTCTGAATAACTGATACGACGATAAGTCGAAGATGAAGACGATGGTCGAAGACCGGAAGTCTTCACGTCGTTTGGGTAATTACTGATGATCTTGATTGGGCTGTACACCCAAGAAGATGGAAACAGTTAGTGATCGTCCAGACGTACTTGGAGATCGATGGATATGCGGGGTACTAGGTGCCTCCGGTTTCGTTCAGACCCAGAACGGACTTGTTAAATGGACTGTGTGTCTGACATTGGATTTTAGTCTGTGTGATTGATCTCTATTAAATATATATCTGTTTGGCGGCGGAGAATTTATTCTCTTGCTTAACGCCCTTCTCTGAGGCGTACGAGCTCAGGGGTTATATATTGATGGATATCAAACGCATGGAGTGAATTGCCTGTGTGGCATGCCTAAGTGGCAATTGATCGAGGCTTCTGTTGAAAAGCAAAGTCTTGTGGTGATGATCAAAGCACGGCCTTTGTGGCGTAGCTTTGTGTAACGTTTGCTTCGCGAGTTTCACACCCGGTATGAACCAAAAACGGGAGAAGGACCTCAGGGAGGGCATGCGTTTCTTTCTAATTAGAAGTGGCGTCAGTGGTTTTACACGCCCTGACGAGTTTGACTTATGTGGTTGTTGCTGTTGCGAGGCGCCTCGGATTGATCGGTCGTTCTCGAACCGATGGAGTCATTTAGTTGGCTCGTTTACGCCCCAAAGGGCGGGGAAACGTATTGTTCAGGCACTATAATCCACATCGGTGGACCGGCCCTGACGATCCAAGGGGCAGTTGCGGCTCTTCCGGTGGCTCGGGCTAGAGAGTCACGAATCGGTGGAGGACTATCTTTTGCCTCGGTTCATAGACGGAAATCCAATTTCCAAATACGTGACATTTGCGGTTTTAATTGTAGAACTAGTATGGCGACATGATATATGGTACCCATGCCGCCTATGATTGATACTTATGATTTGAAGTTGTTTTATACACTATGCACTTATAATAGTATCAAATGATTTGTTTTAAACGTATCAAGCATTCTTTGGCTGTTATAAGGGAAAACCCTATCCCCCGGCTTGCGTTGCATTGTGTGATAGGACCTGGGTCTTATAACAGCTTCATTTTTCTCTATTTAGCATTGCGCTGTTGGTTTTATGCACTGGTACTCTTGGGAGGAAACCCGTTCCGTGTTTTACGGCGTGGTCCCTTGATTTACCTAACTTTAAAATAAAGATTTATGACTGTTTTAGTTCTCACACCAGTCCCATGACTGACCTGGAGTTTATTGTTTTAACCTAAACTCTGGGTGCCCTTATTTTGACACGGGCAGCTGGTAGTTTCGGTTTTGCAGATTTATATTCACAGGATCCTGGTCTACAGCTGGAACGATATCCGGAAAGCTTTGTATCCGTATATCTACTTCTAGTTGTGTATTGTATTATTTTCCGCTGCGATGTATTTAAATGTAATTTAAATCTCTGATATTTCTGTGTAATATTCATTTATACTCTGTATATTCTTGTAATCTGATGCATTGTTGTAATATACAATGAAATGTTCTTCTATATGCGTTCTGATTTGTCGTGTTCTCAAACGATAGGGCGTTTCGAACGGTCTGGGTCGGTTTAACGACTGGTTCGGACCGAGCGAAATTCCTTCTCGTCACAGTTGGTATCAGAGCTTTGGTTTACAAAGCTAGAGAACAAGGCACATTAGAACCATACGAAAGAATTCATCAGATATTGGATTAGTAATATCCAATGGGGATGACTCGTTAGAGATAGGATCAGTAGTATCCTAGAACGGGTGTGAAGAGTATATTTTTTAAAATGAAAACAAATTTTGTTTTGAAAATTTAAATCAATTATTCGTATTTGATTATTTATTTATATTGACTTTGGACAGTCCAGTATATAAAGATTTTGCATATACGCCTTGCAAACGTGTATTTAAAGTTTTAATATACTGGATAGATATAGAATCATACTCTAGTGGCCCGAAGATGATTCTGATGGTTGAATACTCATCGTTAGAATTTATATTCGTGTGACGAAGGTGTGATATTTATATATTTCCATTAGACAAGTGTGAGAACCAAAAATTAGATAGGGCTTATTGTTGTGATTTGGCATCAAAAATCTGATTTTTGACTATGTATCAAAATTATGCATTTGAAAAGCTAATCAACTAATTGATTGATGGTTGTATTGTTTGATTACTGTTTGAATAATTAAAATTTGAACCATTTAGTTCATTTGAGTCAAATATTGAATTTTATTGAAATTGATCGCATTTGCTTGCATATACATATACTTACATTGAACAGGTCATAGCAAGGAGGCTATAGCCGAAGAAGAAAATTTGTTTGCCCGACAAATAGGTACATGTTTACTACATAATTTCCTGTTTTGTTCGGGTGATGATGATTTTGTGAGCCTATTGGCTAGCCGCTTGGCTTTTTCTTTTTCTTTTTGAGATCTGAAGGACCGGGGAAGCTATTTGAAATTCCCCGATGCTCCCATTGCAGGGGAGGTTATGGCGAAATTTTTCGAAAATTTAGGGTGTTAGCCAAATTTTTGAAATTTTGAAGATTCTCAGAAACTGAAAAGTTGGAGAATGGAAGCCAGATCGAACGTAGAGTTGATTAATCAAACCACTTTCGACTTTGTTCCTTTTCGGGGACGAAAAGTTTTAAGTGGGGGAGATTGTAACAACCCGTAAAATGCGAGCCAGTTTGAAATTTTTATTTTGGCAATTTTAGCGAATTTTGATTATTTAAAATAGATTATTTTAAATAATATCGACGAGAAATTTATTTTGAATATAATTCGACGTATATATTTATATACGTCGTCGTTAGAATATAAATAATTGTATATAATTATAAATAGAATTGAAAATGGCGCGGTAGTTCGATAATTCGATTTCAAACTTCAATTGAATGTACCGGGTGCAAAACAATCCGGATTTTAGTGAAACCAAAAATAATGGAATCTAATAGTGAATATCTTTCTAACGAATCCGAAAAATCAAGATTTCATATCAGGAATCAAAAGATATGTCCAGTTGAAAATTCTGAATAGTCGCTATGGAATTCAGGCCCTTAAAAATGGACATTTTGCAAATGACCTCGGATTTCGACGAAACCAGTTTTGTTGGGTCCGCAGTGTCAAGTTATTGCTAGGTTTTAAATTTCATAATTTTTCGAATCAATATGTGAGCGTGGCAAAGGAAAACGCGTTTGACCAGTTTAAGTTGATTTTAATCGACTGGAAATTGGCCATTTTTCAAACGGTCTCAGAATTCGACGAAACTAGTTTTGTTAGGACCGTATCGTCAATACGAAGCTAGAAAATATTTTTCTTGAATTTTTAGAGTTAGTATGTGACCCCGGTAATTTGAAATGTACGTTTAAAATTCAATATAGTGATTTAAATGTAAATTTAACGGAAACTGATTGTAACAATCAAATCAGCTTGCGATACATATCCCATTGTGTTCGGAATGGGGGTAAAACGCTATGGACGACAGGCGGTGGACCTCGTTTAGAGGTCGTTTGAAAAGGTTGACTTTTTGAATTAAAATAAAATAATTAAATTAATAAAAATAAAACTCTCCCCCCTTTTTATTTCGTTCTGGCCCCCCCCCCTTTTTCTATCATTCGATAGATTCAAAGGAAAAAAAAAAGGGGGGCAACCGTCGAATCGGAGAAACCCCCCCCCAGGCGCCGCCGATCTTCGGCAAGCCACCTCCTCCTCGTCGAATCGGAGAACCCCCCCCCCCTGAAGCCCGACAACCCAGAACCCCGCGACCCCTCCCTGGCCTCACCTCCGCCTACACCGATTCGCGAGCCTCCCCCTCGATCCTCCTCTTCCCCTTCCTCCGCGACCCCCTCTTCCTCAACACCCCCTCCCCAAGTGCCGCGACCCCCCTTCCCTCCTTCAGCCGCAAGCCCCCCCCCCCTGTAAGTTTACAGATTTTTCCTTTTTTATTTTATGTTTAAAACTGATTTTTATTATTATTTTAAAAACTGATTTTTATTTATTTTTAAAACTGAATTTTCTTTATTTTTAAAACTGAATTTTCTTTATTTTAAAAACTGTTTTTTTACTTTAAAACTAATTTTTATTTTATGTTGTAAAGTGATAAAAATGTAATCTTTTATATTGTGGAAACAAAAATATGATTTTTATATTTTTAAAGTATTAAAAATATAGTCTTTACTATATAGAAGAGGTAAAAATATGATTTTTACATGATAGGAATATTAAAAATATCATCTTTATATGTGTAGAAAAATAAAAATGAGATTTTTATAAAGATGAAATCTTTAAATTTGAAAAGGCGAAGTCTATATTTTTATAAAGGTGAAATCTTTATTTTAGAAAAGGCGAAATCTTTATCTTAGCAAAAATAGAATTTTTATATAGTGAACTTTGAAATAAAAATTCGATTTTTATATATTGAATAGCGAAGTAAAAATTCGATTTTTATATATTGAATAGCGAAGTAAAAATTCGATTTTTAGATATTGAACAGCGAAATAAAAATTCGATTTTTATATATTGAACTTTGAAATAAAAATTCGATTTTTATATATTGAATAGCGAAATAAAAATTCGATTTTTATATATATAGTGGCCTTGGGCAACGAAGGTGACAAAAAGGCGAAACGACGAAGATTTCTATAAATGAAGAGTCAAGATGATTGGATAGCTATATGTGAGAATTTCTCACCTTTCAAATTTATTTTCTAGTTATATATATATACTAGGATGCAGACGGTGTTTAGTAGCACCCGACACAATCGTCCACAGACCATGGACTTGTTTGTTTGGCTGTTTGGTTATTGATTGTGATATTGGTTTGAATGTGGTTTGTGGTGTGGGAAAAAAAATCGAATCGATAAATTGGTTAGGATTAGACGTGCGCCGTTATAAGGCGAAGGAGTAAGGCTAGGTTAGACTCTTACTCCAAGTTTTGTGGTTTGCATAACGAACTGATTTGATTGATGTGTGAATGGCGTGGGCCTTCACTAGACCGGGGATAAGGCTAGGCCTCGTCCCGTTTCTAGTATCGTGCCGTTATGCCGCCGAAATTTTCTAAAATATGTTAGAAAAATAAAAATATCATTTTATTGTGTAAATGAATTGAATAGAAATTCATAGGTTGAAATAAAATGTTTTATCGTTAAAAATATAATTTTTAACGTGAATGTGAATAAATGAATAGTTATAAACAAATCGGCCGATTTGTTTGTATATACACTGATTTGACTGATATTGATTGGGTCGATAAATTTTACACATCGCCCAATTGCACAAATAAAATCTGTGTTTGATTGTTTGAAACCCCACACGGGTGTTGGGATGAAATTTGAAGTTCACTCATCCTGATTGATTAAATATGTCGATCGATTGATTGACAGGCTGTTATAAGCGTTGAATATCTATATTTGATGCTTATACAGTGTAGTGCACTTTGGTTGATGGTTGATTATTTTCAATGCTATTATATACATGTGTTGTATGCAAATCCATATAATTAATTTTATATGGTAATTGATTGGGCCTCATTCCAGTTTTGAAAAAGAAATATTTGAAATAGAATATTTGAAAATAGAAATTTATGAAGCCGTGTTGATTAGATTGACGCCATTTTGACGTGAACGATATTTATATCAATTTTAAGTGATTTCGAAATGAATTGAATTGAAAACGAATTCGAAATGAATTGAATTGAAAACGAATTCAAAATGAATTGAATTGAAAACGAATTCAAAGTGAATTGAATTGAAAGTGATTTCGAAGTGAATTGAATTGAAAGTGATTTCGAAGTAAATTGAATTGAAAGTGATTTCGAAGTGAATTGAATTGAAAGTGATTTCGAAATGAATTGAATTGAAAACGAATTCAAAATAAATTGAATTGAAAACGAATTCAAAATGAATTGAAACCGAATTCAAAATGAATTGAATTGAAAACGAATTCAAAGTGAATTGAATTGAAAGTGATTTCGAAGTGAATTGAATTGAAAGTGATTTCGAAATGAATTGAATTGAAAACAAATTCGAAATGAATTGAATTGAAAACGAATTCAAAATGAATTGAATTGAAAACGAATTCAAAGTGATTTGAATTGAAAGTGATTTCGAAGTGAATTGAATTGAAAGTGATTTCGAAGTGAATTGAATTGAAAGTGATTTCGAAATGAATTGAATTGAAAACGAATTCAAAATGAATTGAATTGAAACCGAATTCAAAATGAATTGAATTGAAAACGAATTCAAAGTGAATTGAATTGAAAGTGATTTCGAAGTGAATTGAATTGAAAGTGATTTCGAAGTAAATTGAATTGAAAGTGATTTCGAAATGAATTGAATTGAAAACGATTTCGAAATGAATTGAATTGAAAACGATTTCGAAATGAATTGAATTGAAAACGAATTCGAATTGAATTGAAAACGATTTCGAAATGAATTGAATTGAAAACGATTTCGAAATGAATTGAATTGAAAACGAATTCAAATTGAATTGAAATTTGAATTGAATAGAAATGAATTTTGAAACGAATTTATAAAGAAGAATTCAATTTTGCTTTGAATTGAAATGGAAGTTGAAGTAGGTTTTGAAACGATTTTAAAACTATTTATATAATTCGTTTTGAATAGAAATCGACGAAATATATATTATATATATTATATATATAATATAATGGCCTGAATAGAACGCGCCGCGCCGCGGCAGTTCGTGAATTTCGACCATTTATTTCAAACGGACGTTGCGGGAGATCCGACCGTCGGATTCTCCTAAAACCGGAACCGTTGGGTTCGTATCGAAAAGAGCTTTCTAACGAATATTAGAAATTCAAAATCTAACGGTTGGATTTGGAGATACGTCCAAATCAAATTCGAAAAAGGTCGCTGTAAGTGCAGTTCGATGACCGTTGATGGAAATCGACTGTACAGGCCTTGATAAAATTATTAAAAATAGTAATAATTTATGTAAAATCATAAGAAATGATTTAGGAAGAATTGGGATGAAAAACTCCATATTTGAAAAGATAAAAATAGATTTTTATCGAAATGAACTAGTTTTGAACTAGAAATATAATTCTATTTATTTTTAAATAAATAAATTGAATTTGAAAAGGGTTTTAAAAATAACCAGAATTTCCAATGATTGCATTGGAGTGGATTTGAATCGAAATTGTCTTCGGAATATTTCGATGTTGGAATTCGTGATTATACAGGTGTTGTTATGGAAATTTGAAAGATATATTTATATCGTTATTTCCAATACGACATTTGTTAGTCGTAGAATTTGATATTGAATATAAGCCGATATATTTTCTATTCAGAGCCTTGTATTGAATATCAAATGTGATTTGGGGTTTGTCGTGAATGGTGTCTTCACTAACACTGTTCTTGAACCCAGTTGAGAAAAGATTAAATCTTTTTATTTAGATTTAATGAAGTGTACCAATTAAATAATATTTAATTGGAATTGAATTGATATTGATTTTTGGGTTTATCGTGGGCAGTGTTTTAAATAACACTCGTTCTTTAACCCGATAATTAATGAAGGTGATTTTGGGTTTATTGTGAACTGTGTTTTAAATGACACGGATTCTTTAACCCAGTTAACGATTAAAACTAAGTTGAGTTTTAATGAATCTTTAATTAGATTGAAATGATCGAAAATGGAGTATCACCAGTTTTGCTCCAGGCGATAGTTAAATCTTTAATTAGATTTGAACGTGAAATGGTAATTGAATTTACCGATAACACCGTGGTGTTAGATATGAAGTATGACCAGTTTTACTTCATGGGATGGATAGGTTGGGATTGGGAAATTAAAACAAATGATTACTTCGGTAAGGTTCGTTAAATCCCGACTAGTTTTGAATTGATATTCAAAAGTAGATTAAAGAATAAATTCAAGGAATTTATCTTTGATAAAATTAATGGGAATCTTTCCCTATGAATGTGAAATTTAGAAACTAACTGTCGGTTAGCCAAGCAGAATGGTTTTCTGGATATTGATCTGATGTTGGTTTCGGCCTTCGGGGTTAATATTTGGGGAATTATTCTCTTGATTAATTTACGGTTAGTGACTAATGAATTGGAATGAGGCGTATGTTGTGTTTGTGTAACACTTAGTTAAAATATACGCGAGTTATTCGGAAAGACCGGGTTTATCCCATTCTGAATAACTGATACGACGATAAGTCGAAGATGAAGACGATGGTCGAAGACCGGAAGTCTTCACGTCGTTTGGGTAATTACTGATGATCTTGATTGGGCTGTACACCCAAGAAGATGGAAACAGTTAATGATCGTCCAGACGTACTTGGAGATCGATGGATATGCGGGGTACTAGGTGCCTCCGGTTTCGTTCAGACCCAGAACGGACTTGTTAAATGGACTGTGTGTCTGACATTGGATTTTAGTCTGTGTGATTGATCTCTATTAAATATATATCTGTTTAGCGGCGGAGAATTTATTCTCTTGCTTAACGCCCTTCTCTGAGACGTACGAGCTCAGGGGTTATATATTGATGGATATCAAACGCATGGAGTGAATTGCCTGTGTGGCATGCCTAGGTGGCAATTGATCGAGGCTTCTGTTGAAAAGAAAAGTCTTGTGGTGATGATCAAAGCACGGCCTTTGTGGCGTAGCTTTGTGTAACGTTTGCTTCGCGAGTTTCACACCCGGTATGAACCAAAAACGGGAGAAGGACCTCAGGGAGGGCATGCGTTTCTTTCTAGTTAGAAGTGGCGTCAGTGGTTTTACACGCCCTGACGAGTTTGACTTATGTGGTTGTTGCTGTTGCGAGGCGCCTCGGATTGATCGGTCGTTCTCGAACCGATGGTGTCATTTAGTTGGCTCGTTTACGCCCCAAAGGGCGGGGAAACGTATTGTTCAGGCACTATAATCCACATCGGTGGACCGGCCCTGACGATCCAAGGGGCAGTTGCGGCTGTTCCGGTGGCTCGGGCTAGAGAGTCACGAATCGGTGGAGGACTATCTTTTGCCTCGGTTCATAGACGGAAATCCAATTTCCAAATACGTGACATTTGCGGTTTTAATTGTAGAACTAGTATGGCGACATGATATATGGTACCCATGCCGCCTATGATTGATACTTATGATTTGAAGTTGTTTTATACACTATGCACTTATAATAGTATCAAATGATTTGTTTTAAACGTATCAAGCATTCTTTGGCTGTTATAAGGGAAAACCCTATCCCCCGGTTTGCGCTGCATTGTGTGATAGGACCTGGGTCTTATAACAGCTTCATTTTTCTCTATTTAGCATTGCGCTGTTGGTTTTATGCACTGGTACTCTTGGGAGGAAACCCGTTCCGTGTTTTACGGCGTGGTCCCTTGATTTACCTAACTTTAAAATAAAGATTTATAACTGTTTTAGTTCTCACACCAGTCCCATGACTGACCTGGAGTTTATTGTTTTAACCTAAACTCTGGGTGCCCTTATTTTGACACGGGCAGCTGGTAGTTTCGGTTTTGCAGATTTATATTCACAGGATCCTGGTCTACAGCTGGAACGATATCCGGAAAGCTTTGTATCCGTATATCTACTTCTAGTTGTGTATTGTATTATTTTCCGCTGCGATGTATTTAAATGTAATTTAAATCTCTGATATTTCTGTGTAATATTCATTTATACTCTGTATATTCTTGTAATCTGATGCATTGTTGTAATATACAATGAAATGTTCTTCTATATGCGTTCTGATTTGTCGTGTTCTCAAACGATAGGGCGTTTCGAACGGTCTGGGTCGGTTTAACGACTGGTTCGGACCGAGCGAAATTCCTTCTCGTCACATTAAACGCCAAGAAATGATGCGGTCAATGGTATGATTTGTTGTAGTGGTCATTCTCATTATCGCCCTAGTGGATCTTAACCAATTTCACCGTCTTCCTTTGAAGTTGCTTCGTATCATATTTGACAATACGAATCATTCTGTAGCTCCCAACTGCCTCAGATTCCACTTCGATATCATCCAACTGATCTGGTGAAATAGTCATATCAGAATTGTGCATGAACTTCCTTAACTGGGAAACATGAAATTCGTTGTGCACTCCCACTATCTTGTCTGGTAATCCAACGTAATACACTAAATTCCCAACTTGTTTGAGAATTGGAAATGGACCAACAAACCTTGGTGCTAACTTACCTCTCCTGCCAAATCGAATCACACTCTTTAATGGAGAAATCATGACGAATACCAAGTTGCCAACGGAGAATTTCAGATCTCTTCGCCTTTTATAAACATAACTCTTTTGCCTATCTTGGGCAGCCTTCATCCGCTGTTGAATAACCTTGATATTATCTGAAGTTTCTCTTATTACATCTGGCCCAAGCACAAATTTCTCACCGGTTTCCAACTAACATGATGGTGAGTTGCATGATCTTCCATACAAAGCTTCAAATGGAGCCATACCAATACTGGAGTGATAACTATTATTATATGCGAACTTAACCAGATGCAAATGGTTATCCCATAATCTACCAAAATCCAATATCCAAGCCCTTAAGAGATCCTCTAATACACGATTCACCCTCTCTATTTGACCATCAGTTTGAGGATGGTATGTGGTTCTGAGATGTAATTCTGACCCTAAAGCCTCTTATAAGCTCTTCCAAAACCCACTAGTAAATAATGGATCTCGGTCAGTCACAATATCTTTAGGTACTCTATGAAATCTCACTATCCATTTCATATACAGCTCTGCTAACTTAGCAACCGTTCTATTCGACCTGACATGTATAAACCTTTCACTCTTGGTCAATCGATCCATAATCACCCAAATACTATCATGAACCGATCTAGTCCTTGGAAAACCGTCAATGAAATCCATTGATACTTGTACCCATTTCCATTCGGGAATTTCTAACGGTTGTAACAAACCACTAGGCTTCTTTTGCTCAACTTTAACTAGATGGCAATTCATGCACTTGGATATAAACTTCCCAATGTCTCTCTTCATCCCTTCCCAGTGGTATGTCTGCTTCAAGTCTTGATACATCTTGTTACCACCGGGATGTATAGTCAGTTTCAAGTGATGACACTCTCTAAGCACTTCATTTCTCAATCCATTAACATTGGGTACAACTAGTCTCCCATTCTCTCGGAGTCATTTTTCTCGATCTAGTCCATACTTGTTCATCTTCTCATCGTCAGTACCTATCTCTACCTTGGAGATGATTTCCAATAGGTTAGGATCTTCCCTCTGACTGGAACCAATCCGCTCAATCAAAGTCGGTCTGATCGTCAAACTTGTTAACATCTCTGGATCCAATTCACACTTAGGTCTGAAATCATATCCTGTGATATACTCCAGTTGCTTCCATTCAAGAAACATAGCTCCTAAACTGGTATGTCTCTTACTCAATGCATCCGCTACCGCATTGCCCTTCCTGGGTGTGTATGCGATATTGAAATCATATGAAGCCAAGAACTCTAACCATCTCTGCTGATAAAGATTTAAATCCTTTTGAGAGAAAAGGTACTTTAATGACTTATGATCGGTAAACAACTTGAATATTTCTCCTAAGAGATAGTGTCTCCACGTTTTCAACGCGAACACGATCGCTGCTAATTCCAAATCATGGGTATGATACCTTTTCTCATGCGGTTTCAGTTGTCGACTAGCATAAGCTACAACCCTACCAACTTACATCAGTACATCCCTAGTCTGGTACCACAGGCATCCGTGTATACCGTCATCTCTTCGTTCCTTTTAGGAATAACAAACACTGGTGCGCACGTTAATTTGACCTTTAGGTTCTTAAATGCATTCTCACACCTTTCGTTCCAAATGAAAGCTTGATTCTTCTTAGTCAACTGAGTTAACAGTGCCGCTATCTTGGAGAAGTCTTAGATAAACTTACGATAGTATCCAGCTAACCCCAAGAAACTTCTCACGTCCGTTGCATTCTTAGACGTAGACCAATCTTGTACCATAGCCATCTTCCCAGGATCCAATGCAATACCATTCTCTGAGACAACACGGCCCAAGAGTCTCACTTCCCTCCTCAAGAAGTGACACTTAGAAAATTTCTCTTTCAATTGGTATTTTCTCGACACCTCTGTCATTGTCCTCAAATGTCCCTTGTGTTCTTCCTCTGTCCTCGAATAAACTAAGATATCATCCAGGAACATAAGAACAAACTTATTCAATTGATCCATGAATACCATATTCTTAAGATCCACAAAATATGTTGGTGCATTGGTCAACCCGAATGGCATGACCACCACTCATAGAATCCAGACGGCGTCCGAAATGCCTTTTTGGTATACTCTCAGCTGCTTCTCAGAGCTGATGAAAACTTATCGCGAGATCTAACTACGATAACACTCTTGCTCCATTCAGTTGATCAAAAAAATCATCTATCCGTGGATGATTATACTTATTCTTCCTAGTCACCTTGTTCAGCTCACGGTAGTCTACACATAAGCGAAAGGAACCATCGGCCTTGGTGGCAAATACAATTGGTGCTCCCTACTCTGAAATATTCTTCGGATAAATCCCTTCTTCATAAGATCGCCCAGTTGCACCTCGAGCTCTCGTTGCTCCCTTAGTGCCATACGATGAAGTGGCCTCGCTATAGGTTTGGCATCTTTCACTAAAGCAATACGAAACTCAATCTCAAGATATGGTGGAAGTTCGGTCACTTCCTCGAAGACGTCCGGATACTCGCCAACAATAGGCACATCTGATAACTCATCCTGCCAAATGGCAAGGGAATGTAGAAAATAAGCCATCAACTCATCACTAAATAGGCAACCCAATACCACCCTCCGCCCATCGTCCGCTCTACTGGTCACTGAAGACCCCTCGCAGTTCACCACCACCCCATATCTTTGGAGCCAATCGACTCCCAAAATAATGCCAAACCCAGTAAAGCCCAAAACAAAGAAATCACAAGCAAACATACATCCATGACTCGATAAGACCAAATTACGACAAATCATGCAAAGGCTAGTCGAACCACTGATCGGGTTCGTCACAACCAAAGGTCTATCGACAATCTCGGGTTCCAATTCCAACCTATCTATCAGGTCACTAGATACGAAGGAATGGGAAGGCCCGATATCAAACAATACTCGAACAGGAACATCATAAATAGAAAACATACCTTGGATAACGACACCTTTTCCCTTCTGCGCCGCAGCTGGGGCGTTCGACGAAGAAGAAACAACGTCGATAGCATATGCTTTCATGATCTGCTTCTCTTTAGGAGGTTGTGGACATTCATTCTTAAAATGTCCTACTTGGCCACAGTTGAAACACTTCTTTTCCCCTGGTTTTGCTCGAAAATTGCTGGCATAGTGGTCCTTCTTGCCACAGCTAAAGCACTCGATATCTTTCTTATTCTTCTTTTTCTGACCATCCTTGGTATGATTCTGCTTCCTCTTATTCTGGTAATTATTCTTGCCTCTATCGCTTGCCTGCGGCTTTGGTTCTTATATAGCTGTAATAGCAACCTCGTTCTTCGACTTAGGGTAAAGGCTCTCTGATCTCAATGCCTTTCCTGCAATAGATTCAAATGTCTCATCGATGTGGTTTATAAGCCTTTCCCCCAAGTACTCATCTAAGCTAATTATAAACTTCTCATTCTCCTTCTCGACAATATCGATAAGGGATAATCCATATTTCGATAAAGTATCGAACTCAACAATATACTCTGAGACTGCCCTACCATTCTGCTTAAGCTCCAAAAACTTCCTGAACAATTCCGATTTTTGAGAAGTTGGAATAAACTTATCACTGAAGCGGGTCCTAAACCGATTCCAAGTAACTTGATCGTCAGGAGTAGCTGCTTTAACAACATTCCACCAATTCATAGCCTGTCCTTGAAGCTGACGCGATGCTAACTTTCTCTTTCATTGCATCATCGATCCCGAAATCCTCGAAGATGCGTTCGCAACTATCAAGCCAATCCTGAACCTATATAGCCGATTCCGTTCCATGAAATGACTTCCCACCAAGGCTAGTATAATCCTAGTTAAGCTTGGCGAAATCGGATATAGGCGCCTACTCTACTGCACCACCACAATTAGCAGCATTAGGAACTACTCCCTGAGCATCCCTAAGCATCTCTTGCATGAAGGTAGTAAACATCGTCCTCATATCGAGGACATTCCTATCATTGGCCCCTGAACTCGTACTCCTTGTATATCCGCTCATCGTTCAGACTGTAAAGAGAAAACGATTAACCATCTTCTTAGTGGTGTTAGTGCAGTGCGAATTCATCCTTAGACATACCAATAGTGTATATATATATAGTTTTTTTGAAAACCAAAATATCACAAATACGCACTCTCATATACGTATATATCTCTTCCTTATTACTTCCCCTAGGTTAACTACGCAACTTAGGCTCTGATACCAAGTGTGACGGCCCACCCCGTACCAGCCGACATTTCCCCGAAATGCACTGTGCCAATGTCCAACTAGCATGGGACGGTCGTCAAAAGAACGGATTTTGAAACTATAAATTATCAAGAACCTGTAGTATATCTCACAGCACATGGAATAAAATATAATAGTAACATAACTTGTCATAAAACAGGCAAGATAGTGCATAAGTTGAAAATTAAACCATCATAGCAGCGGAATCCAAAATACAGCTTATGATCCAAACCATCAATATTACAACTTCGAAATACTATCTCAAAAAAAAAATAGAAAAGGTACACTACTAATGCCCAAAGAAGTGACCAGCAATAACGCAGGGATAATATATGTAAATAGTACATGGAAGCCGCCTGCTTGTCTCCGGACAGCTACTCGTGCATAACCACCTAACCTGTCTATAGTCTGCTCGTTTAGGAGCACCCAGAGTAATAAGAAGAGAAATAAAACTCTAGGTCAGACAAAAGTATGGTATGAGCGATAGCAGCAAAGTAAAACAATAACAGATATAAATAATCATACCTAAACCTGGACTGCAACCAAAGAGTTAGCACAACAAGATGTACAATACTATAAGGTAACACTAACGTATAGTGTAAAAATGGGAGTGTGCGTGTCATGGTGATAGCAAACATCAAACATAGCAATCATCCCCACGTCTATCACTCAGTGTGTAAAGCATACGATATCCACTGCTTTGATCATGAAATCTATTGGGGCCATGACGGCAAATCCGTACAACTATTGCTACGACCACTTTGCCCTTTGGGGCCATAATGGCAACTCCGTACAACTATAACTCTAACCCCACTTCCCTGGTCTATAGTCAATAACCCTAATGAGCCAACCAGTCCACACTTCCCTGACTCTGGTTCGTCTTCATGCCCCCCTTTCTCAATGGCGAACCAAAGTTATAGATATCGATAACCCCTTCGCACATGTCCCGCAGCAAAGCCCAACTCTAGAAGTTAACTCATTGGTTCCCATCAGGATCCAGAGTAATAACTTCTTATCTGGACTTCCTTTGCATCTCGGGTCACGTTCAAATTGGAATTGATCTTCAGAAGTGTTCACGGTCATCATCGGTTCGTTCCCTATCCAGGCCCGAAGGCCGGCTCGTGGCCCTCCCGGCATCGGCTCGTGGTTCCCTCTTCGGCTCGCGGCTCGCAGCTCGCAGCTCGTGACATCGTGGTTCTCATGGTTCATGGCTCACCCCCTTTGGCTCGTGGTCCTCCTAGGTCCGGTTTGTGACTTGCTTCATGGTTCGGGCCCGCATGGTGCAGCGGTTCATGAGGGGGTGCTCCACGAGTGGGGTCAGCTCGTGAGTGGATGGTCATGATCGGGGTCCTGTACTATTTCTTGCAACTTTCCAACAAGCTATTTACGCCAGACGACGGCATTTTCGACCATTCTAACTTTCCTATACAATTTCAAAGCATACCAAACAGCGGTAATAACATGTGTAATCAATCATAAACATTAAAACACTAAGCATATAGGTTATTTAGATCAGACATACCCAAAAAAGCATGATTTTCCCCTTAATCCCCTTAACCATGTTTAACTATAGGATTAGCAAACTTAATCCAAATTAACCTAAATTTATATCAGTGACATAAAATAATATTTTATCAATGACATAAAATAATATTTTAGAATGTCTACATTTTTTTCTATACTTTTATGATGCATAATTTCGCTAATTATCACTAATCACCCCTAATTAGCCATAATTAATGAATTAATTAGTGAATAAAAGTGTAAATCACTCAAATTAGCCATAAATAAATTATGGATATGAAAAATCCACTGATTTGGGTCGAATTCCCATGTGTTCCAATAGCTCTATCTCGATTTTGATGCTAATCTGCCTTGATTTGAGGTAGATTTGCTTAATATGTGATTAGAAAGCGATTAAAGGGTGATTTGGAAGATGGAGGCCATGACTAGGTTTAGAGAAATGTTTGTGGTGGCTGGAAAAATGAAAAAGAACCATTCTCTAACTCTTTTCAGCCCTCCCATAACCCTAATCCCGAAATGGGTTATGGGCCTAGCTGTTAATCACCCTATTAAGCCCAATTAGGCTGTTTTTTCCATCTCCGAATCTTATTTCAGTCATATCTCCCAAACGACAAGTCCATTTGAGTAATGTGACCACTCTATGAAAAGGTAAACCATGTTCTAAATCCAGTGGAAGTGGTTTTAGTCACTAACTCCATACCAATCAAAAGTTATAGGAGAAACAAGATTCGCAGAGACAAAACGATCATTTAAAATTTGGTAAAAATCGTGAACATGGAAAATGACCCTAATAGTTGTTTCCCAAAGTTACACGACCATACGACTTCGTACGAAAATAAAATAAATATTTTACGATCCTTCGATACGTAGAATGTGGGTCGTTACAGACATGGACGATGAACATCTTCAACTATTGTGCGTAATGTTTCTGTGAAAGACTTTGATACTGGTTCTGAATTTGATGCATATTTTCCAATATAATTAACCATGGCTTGTACAGACAGCACCAGAGACTAATCAATATTAGCACGCCATGTTTGTGGAAGTTCTTCTACAATTTTTGACTGTGAAAGTACACCGAATGGATATTTAAAATGACAAGCCGTTAGCTTAGTTTTCCGATGTAACCTCAAACAATAACTTCCACATTTAGAATGATGCATAACCCAATTTATCATGTTATCATAATAATCATCGTCGGTATCAAAATTTTCGTCAGGTGGAATAACGCGTGCGCATGGATGCATTTGTCTATAACAAGGCTCATTTATATTTGGATTTATGGTGGAAACAAGGCGATCAAAGTTTTCAATAACTTTATTATTTTCACATGAGTTTTCTCCTACAAATGATAAGTCTGGAGCATCTTGTAACCATAAAAATCCATGAACGTGTCCACTTCCACGATTTTAACATTTAAAATGATACCAATAATCTTTAATGGAGAACTCAGGAGTTAGAAAATCTTTTACAAACATAGCAACTCAAGTTTGAAAAAACCATGAAGCAATAAGTGGTTTCTCATTTAGAAGTTCGGCTCTTCTTTTCCTCTGCTCATTGAGATCAAAATTTTGCAATTCATTTGATTGGTCCAGAAGTTTACAAAGATCTGGCCATTGCATATCAGCTGAACTTAATGTAAAAAATATAGTTGGCGCCCCTAGTTGTCTCACCATAGATGTAAGTTCTTTGAATCTTGCAAATCAATAAGGACGACTTCCACGTATGCTTTTAGCATAATAAGAAATATGTTGTGCTAATTGTTGATCTCCTGAGTTTAGCATTTCACGTATATCTTGAATTGATAAGTTACCATCTTCAGGATTATTTTACATGTATATATTACCAATATCTAAAGCACGCCACCTACTTAATGAATTATAAGAGAAATATCGAAATCTAGAATCTTTTGAAAATCTTTGGTCATGATATTTCATTAAATATTGGAAGTACTCAGGTGGTTTTATTCTTCGTGGTCGCGCTTATCTCAAGTCCGCATTTCCTGATGGAAACAATGTTGGAAATGCCATAGCAATATATCCAGGAGTATTGTATGGTTATCTTCACCAATTTCTAGAAAAGATAAAATAGAATCTTGATGGTTTGGTTGCACTATAGATGAGACTGCACCTGATGTCTCAATTTCATCAATGCAAGGGAATTCAGTTTGATACTGTGGAGGTCCTTGAATGTAATCATCAGAAATTTGAGCTGTTTCATTTGAAACAATATCTTGGATGTAGGGAATGTTTATTATTGGTATACCATCTTCAGGTAGTTCTTGAAGTGATGTAACATCCCGTATATTTCGATTATTTAAGTATATGTAATTTAATTTAATTATTGAATTTAAAATGGTTTTAAAATAAAATTTATGATAATAATTAATGGTTCAGTATGATTTTTAATAAGAAATTACCACAAGCTGAGTGTCAACGATATATAAGATATGTTTGATGTGAAAACAAGAGAAAATTAATTTAATGTTTTTATTTGGAGATTAAATAATTGAATTGATTTATAAGGAAATGTTAATCCCTAATAAAAATATTATTTTCATATAGAAGCGATTTAAATAATGCACAGTTTAAATAGCGTAGTTAACAGAAATTAACACTAAAAATTTGCAATCAAATTTAATTGTAGAATGCGCTTAATTAAATGTAGTAGAGTAAAAATTTCTATAGTTATATACGGAAGTTTGTTCCGTAAGTGTAAATATATTTCTCCTTCTGTTCTAATATCCATGTATTTTCAACCCCTTTATTTTTTGTCTGTTCAAATTTTAGCCCAACTCATTAAGTTTCCTTTTAAAACCAAAGCAATTAATGAAAAAAATGGAATAATTAATATGTTACATTTAAATCAAAACAAAACTTAATTTTGGAAAGGTAAATTTTAATGCTTAGTCATCAGTTTTTGCTTGAATGGAAATCAAAACGTTTGTTAATTCATTTCCAAGTCATGCGTTATGTCACCCTTCTATTTCTTTTATTTATATCAAGTTGTAACATTTCATATTACATATAATACATATAGTATGTCATAAATGTTTAGTTATCTGCCCCTTTTACCTTCCTCCCTCCTTTTTGTTGAATGAAGTCTTGATTGTCGGTCTCGATGTTGGCCCTTTCAGTCGGAAAACCTCGAGTGCCAACGATTTTCTGATTTCTTCTTTCCGATGTTACTCAAAATATAAAACGTTTTACTGACTGCATATATAAATAAATGATTACTATTTTTCCTATTCTTCCCTAAACATGTTTTAATGTTTGCATATAATATATATTATAAAATGTTTTATATAACATAAATGTTTTCCTTTTATATTAACCACATTAATTTCATTTCTTTATCTAGTAATTTATTTTCCTTCATTTTATTAATTTCTTTCCCTATATTCTTTCATACATGCATTATTCTCATCCCATTATTTCATGCATATGCATGCGTTGATTTTTTTTTTTAAGTGTAACCTTTAGAAACAAACTAATTATAAAGATATGCATGCATTTTTGGGGGACACAACATAAGTGAAACGTTTTTATAAATATAAATTAAACGTAAAAGGCATATTCAAACCATTTAAAGAAAATTCCTTCTCTAAAGGAAGGCAATACACATCCATAAAGAGCAATGTTCAGTCGTATAAAAGAAATTAAAGGTGCATTCGGAACACGTGGATTTTATTTTAATGATCCATAGAAACAGTCATTTATGGATAAATCAATTAGTGCATCCTTACCCATTCCACTTTTTCACCGCTTCTCTCTCCACTCTCTTGGTCCATTTATTTGTTTAGATCTGAAGCAAGTTTCGTTGCCTATCTATAAAAAAATTGCCATTACCCTTCAAATTCGATTTTTCCAAACTCACCGTAACACCCTCCATGTCCAGCATTCTTCCACCACTTGCCGCCGCTTCCTGTATCCACCGTGAATCCCTTTCGCTCGTGAGCCAAGACCGAAGCCTCGGTCTCCATTCAGCGCTAGCAACCGCTCACAGATCGAACCTTGTTCTATCGCCGTCGCCTGGAAGTTCCGCATCCCAAGGCCTCATACGAGCATATTTATTCCTGTTCCTTCAAGGTGAGACCTTCTCACTCATTCCAAATTCAAGTAATTTAATTGTTAAAAGTTTAGGTATCTTGATTTGTGGGAATAAAATTATTTTTCTGTTGATGGTTGGGGTTCCTTTTGCCATGCGTGTAGTAGTTGCTTCCCCTTTTGTACTCACTATGCACCTGCTAAGTGTTTATTGTCGGTCCACTATCTTGACTACATTATCATCTACCATGTTTGTTGCTTGTATTTTTTATTTTGTTTTGCCTTGCTCATATGTTCTATGCAGCACTCAAATCACTTCACATATATATAATTATAATAATATATGTAGTAGTTGAAAGAAGCATTAGTTTGTATGCTGTTCAATTACACTATGCCTGTTGAAACTTTTGAAAGAAGGGAAAAGGTTTTTTTTCCTTCTTTGTTTTGTGCCTGGCATATGCGTTTTATATTATGGTAAAAAATAACTTTTTGATAAGAGAGAGGATATTTGATTTAGTTTGGCTGTGCAAACTTTTGGTGTAGTATGGGAATTGCTAGCTTCTTCTCTCATATGTGAAAATACGTCTAAGGATTTATATAATAATATATTTATGTAAGGGAAAAAATAGTTTGCATGTGGTATACTTGCTGCATGTATGTAAAGCAACAGTGACTTGTTGATCTTAAACATATATTTACACCCTTCGTGTTGAATGATTGTATAAAATGAAATATTGCTTTTTTTGTATGTCACACATGAAAAAAAGTACTTGTTGCGTGGCCCCTATAAATTAGTATTATCTGTGGATGTATTTATGCACATGTTCTACCTTGCCTATTTACTAGTTTTGTGTAACATTACCTGGTTGGTCATTTAATCTTTTTACTATAATATTTAATATGCATGCTTCTGTCATGCTTCCACTCATTACTTTGTTGCTTTGTTTCACCTGAGGCCATCTATTAATACATGTTTGTATCTCTTATTGTTCCTATATCGTTTTGGGTTGTTCTTTTTCGCCTCTTGACGTATAGTTAATGTTATGATCTGCATGAAAGTTTAAAATTGAAATTATTGCAAGAAAAAAAGTTTAATGTAGTTAATATACTTGAATACAACCTGACCTTAGTTTTTGTTTGCTTGAGTCAGGGTCAGACCTGAGTAATTACAACTTAGATTTGAAGCTGATGATGATGAGGATTCGTGAAGATGCACGTATGCGCACATGCCTAATTTAAAGTGTAAAGCTATATTTTAAAATTCATGTATATATATTTATTCCGCTGTGCAAAATGTTTTGTAAAACTCTGATATTTGTGTAAAATTTATTCATCTGCAAACATTTATATTCTGTGATTCTGTGTGATATTCCTTTTAAACTCGTAAGCTAAATAACGATTCGCCATTTTGAGCATCTTGAGTTGGTTTTATTATTGATTCGGCGTAAAAATGGCGAGTTGTTACAGTTCAGAGCTTTGGTTTATACAAAGCTTAAATTATGGGGTTAACTAGAATTGTCACCAGAATCTCTAAGGATAGCGTATTTTGAAAAAAATTACTTTGAAAATATAAATTATTTTAATACTTAAATTAGTTTGAAATTTAAATCTTCTCAAAACCCTACTCTTCGAACCCGTTCTTTTGATAGCTTCCTTCGTTAAGGTTTCTTTAAATCTTAATCTTGATTCCATTTGAAACCCATCTTCGAATTGTCATGGTTGCTAGAGAATAAGAGTATAAATTAAATTAGTTATTTACTAAATAGATTTGAATTAGTTATTTTGAAAATACCTATTGACGGCGTAAGACAATTTATGTAGATTCTGGGAATATCAACGAATAAAAATGAATGATAAATAAGTTTATAAGTTGAAGATGCTAACTAATAATAAATAGATTAATAGTGAAACTATTAAACCATTCAAGAGGAATAACATATTTGGTCAAATTTATTTAAGTTTAAATGCAAAGTAATGAAAACTCCAATCTTGATAGGAAATTTTGATAAATTGTCGGTTTAATTGAAATGGCAAGAACTGAAGCACAAAAGGCGGCACGTCGAGAACGAAGAGAAATTTCCCGTAAAGAGGCAAACAAGGAATTTGAGTAAATTGAAAGGAGAATTAAGGAGAGATAAGAGCCTGGTCCGTATGATAATGTCGTATGTTATTGATGTCATGATAAGGGACATTATGTTGCTATGTGCCGAAAGAAGAGAAAGAGAAAGAATCGTTATGCTTGTTTTGAGATTATTTGTTTTAAGTGTCAAAAGGAAGGACATTTCCTTAGTCGCTGCCCTGAGGTGAAAAAGAAGAAAAGCACACTTAATTTAACAGTTGATCGATTGACATTCTGTTACCACTGCCATTAGACTGGGCACATAGCTCAAAACTATGCCGAGAGGCAACATGGAAAGCAAGTTGTGTTTTGCCCAGTTAGAGAAAGAAGTGCAAAGAAAGTAAATAATGATGGGAGTATCACATACTTTTGTTGAAATGTAGGAATTGGGGACACATTGATGAGGAATGCACTAATCCTTCCGCAGTGAAACCTAGAGTAGTGCAACCTGAAATAGTGCATACCGAGGAGGAATTTCGAAGAAGATGCGGATTACCAGACAAGATGCGGATAGTCCTTGATGATTCTGAATCCTAATCAATCAGTCTTGTTTTGTAATGCTATCTTTTGTAACCCAAATCGAAAGTGTAGTTTTAATAATGAATTGATTGTCAATATGAACTAGATTTGAAATGATATTGAATATTCAAATCAATTGTGAAATCAAAACTAAATTGATACTGGAATGCAAATTTTGAAAGTTCATCGACTTATGAATATTGTGATTTGAAATTTTTGAAAGGTATATGACTTATATAAGCATGAGATTAATCCGAAAACCACTGATTTGGAAGATAATTGATTGAAATAATAGTCTTATATGATAGAATTTATATGAAAATGGTATGTTGGAAAAAACATGATTTGAAAAGAAAATCTTATGTAAATTAATACTTATGTAAGTGCAATATATGCGAAATGTGAAATGAAGTACTATATATTTAATATGTATGTTTTCCAAAAGAAGATATGGGAAGTGCCCTCCACTTAGAATTGATATTTGAAAAATCGTAGCTACTTTGGTGCTCTATTGATTGGAGATCCACCGATATCGGAATCCCATTCGGTGGGATCACATTAATTATTATTACTTATCTGTTTTAGCGTAATTCGAGGGTCGCGAAGCCTACAGTTACGAGCAGTTCCATTGAGATAGTGGTCGTAACCGCCGTGTAACTGCGATCTAGACGCCATAGCGAAATTATAGGGGTGATATGCCTACAGTATGCATGGTTCCACTGAGATAGTGGTCGTAACCGCCGTGTTACTGCGATCTATGGCAATAACCATGGCGAAATTTGAGGGGTGTGATACATATGCTTACAAGTGACTCTACTGGGACAGTAGCGTAACCGCCGAGTAACCGCGATCCATAGGGGAATGTATTTTCCAAAATTATTTTATAATGTTTTAAGCATTTTCACTGGGAGTTTAAACAAATATATTTAGTACTTACAGATTTTAGTCATGCGGCTGGCCAGTGTATGCCTAACGTCTGTAAGAACGACAGTAAACTTGTTAAACTTTAAGTTATCATGTATTTTCAAACGTTAAATAACAAATCAATAACCTGAAATTAAATTTATATAACTTCAACATAATAAACTAAGAAAGAAAAGTTGGTCTTAAGAAATATAACAGCTTTGAATTTTTAATAAAATATTTATTTCTAATTTCAAAAGTTATTTTCAAACACGAGAATCATGTTTTCAAAATTTAAGTTTTGTTATAAATAGTTCAAGTTGTGACTATAAGAAAACTTGAACTTTAATAAAAAGTGTTTGAAATAGAGATTTTGAATTTAATAAATAGATTTATAACAAATGAATTTAATTAATAATGTAAGGACGAATTTCTGAATTTAAAATCCTATAATTTATTTTGTTCCAAACTTTGTAAAATTCACATAATTATGAATATTTTGTTATATGCATAAGCATTTTTTTACAACTTCTTCTTTTCGAGGATGAAAAGTTTTAAGTAGGGGAGATTGTAACATCCCGTATATTTCGATTATTTAAGTATATGTAATTTAATTTATTTATTGAATTTAAAACGGTTTTAAAATAAAATTTATGAATAATGAATGGTTCAATATGATTTTTAATAAGAAATTACGACAAGCTGAGTGTCAACGATATATAAGATATGTTTGATTTGAAAACAAGAATTAAATGAAAAAATTAATTTAATGTATTTATTTGGAGATTAAATCATGGAATTGATCTATTAAGGAAACGTTAATCCCTAATAAAAATATTATTTTCAAATAGAATCGATTTAAATAATGCACAGTTTAAATAGCGTAGTTAACAGAAATTAACATTAATGATTTGCAATCAAATTTAATTGTATTTGGAATACGCTTAATTAAATGTAGTAGTGTAAAATTTTAATATACGAAAGTTTTGTTCCGTCAACTGTAAATATATTTCCCATTCTATTCTAATATCCATATATTCTCAACCCCTTTATTTTTGTCTGCTCAAATTTTAGCCCTACTCATTAAGTTTCCTTTTAAAACCAAAGCAATTAATAAAAAAATGGAATAATTAATATGTTACATTTAAAACAAAACAAAACGTTATTTTGGAAAGGTAAATTTTAATTCTTAGTCATCAGTTTTTGCTTGAATGAAAATAAAAACATTTGTTAATTCATTTCCAAGTCATGCGTTATGTCACCCTTCCATTTCTTTTATTTATATCAAGTTGTAACATTTTATATTACATATAATACATATAGTACAACATAAATGCTTAGTTATCTGCCTCTTTTACCTTCCTCCCTCCTTTTTGTGAAATGTCTACTCAAAATATAAAACGTTTTACTGACTGCATATATAAATAAATGATTACTATTTTTCTAATTCTTCCGTAAACATGTTTTAATGTTTGCATATAATATATAGTATAAAATGTTTTATATAACATAAATGTTTTTTCTTTTTATATTAAGCACATTCATTTTATTTCTTTATCTATTAATTTATTTCCCTTCATTTTATTAATTTCTTTTCTTATATTCTTTCATGCATGCATTATTTACATCCTATTATTTCGTGCATGTGCATGCGTTGATTTTTTTTAGTGAAATCTTTGGAAACAAACTAATTATAAAAATATGCATGCATTTTTGGGGCATGTAACATAAGCGAACGTCTTTATAAATATAAATCAAATGTAAAAGGCATGTTCAAACCATTTAAAGAAAATTCCTTCTTTAACGGAAGGGAATACACGACCATAAAAAGCAAAGTTCAGCCATATAAAAGAAATTAAAGGTGGATTCGAAACACGTGGATTTTGTTTTAATGATTCATAGAAATAGTCATTTATGGATAAATCAATTAGTGCATCCTTACCCATTCCACTCTTTCATCGCTTCTCTCTCAACTCTCTTTCTATTTATTTGTTTAGATCTGAACCAAGTTTTGTTGCCTATCTATAAAAAAAATCCACTGCCCTTTAAATTCGATTTTTCCAAACTCACCGTAACGGCCTCCATCACCAGCGTTCTTCCACCACTCGCTGTCGCTTCCTGTATCCACCGTGAACCCCTTTCATTCGTAAGCCAAGAACAAAGCATCGGTCTCCGTTCGGTGCTAGCAACCGCTCCTATATCGAACCCTATTCTATCCCCGTCGCCTGGAAGCTCCGCATCCCATGGCCTCCTACGAGCATCTTTATTCCTACGCCTTCAAGGTAAGACCTTCTCACCCATTCCAAATTCAAGTAAATTAATTGTTAAAAGTTTGGGTATCTTGATTTGTGGGAATAAAATTATTTTTCTGTTGATGGTTAGAGCTCCTATTGCCATGCGTGTAGTAGTTGCTTCCCCTTTTGTACTCACCATGCACCTGCTAAGTGTTTATTGCCGATCTACTATCTTGACTACATCATCATCTACCATGTTTGTTGCTTGTATTTTTTATTTTATTTTGCCTTGCTCATATGTTCTATGCAGCACTCAAATCTCTTCACATAGATATAATTATAATAGTATATGTAGTAGTTGAAAGAAGCATTAGTTTGTATGATGTTCAATTACACTATGCATGTTGAAACTTTTGAAAGAAGGGAAAAAGTTTTATTTTCCTTCTTTGTTTTGTGCCTGGCATATGCGTTTTATATTATGGTAAAAAAAAAACTTTTTGATAAGAGACAGGATATTTGATTTAGTTTTGATGTGCAAACTTTTGGTGTAGTATGGGAGTTGCTAGCTTCTTCTCTTGTAACACCCCACACCCGCTAAGGTCACTCACAAAGGGAATGCCTTAGCTTCGGTGGAGTATTTATGTGAATATAGAACTGAAAAATTACAACAAGACAGATATAAGTAATACTTGAAATTTAAAACATCATTTCATTGCATCAGAAGGTAAACATGTTTGGTTACATCTCAAAAACCAACAAGAGTCAAGTACAAAATATCCATCTCGTTAAAACATAAGTACATAATCCCACTACATACTAATAGCCATAATAGAAAAGATAACCGAGCTTTTCTTCAAGAGTCCAAGCTCCAAAAGATATATAAAGCAATCTGATCAAAACCCACTAGTGTTAGGCCCACTCTGAGAAACCGAGGGTTGGGGAAAAAGATAAAAACAACGGGGTCAGACATAAGTCTGAGTGAGCCCTATAACCTTAACAATACAATCATTAAAGTAATTAGGGTATGATATAAACCTGGTACGGTACGACTGGGGATAAATGACTACACTAAGTAGCCAACTAGACTTAGGATTAACTAAGATAACGGTAAAGACGCGCCTATCCACCCAAGGATAAATACAACACTACACCACACTAGATCTACCCACCCAAGGGTAATTCCTACACTGCACCACACCAGATCTACCCACCCAAGGATAATTCCTACTTAAAGGTTGATCCCACTAAGTGTACTTAGTAATTTTTAATAATAGTTTCGTGTACCCCTAGTTGTCTACATAGGTGTCGTCTGCCCCTATCTCCACTAGGTGTACCCACAACTTAGTAATTTTAATAGTAGTCTCGTGTACCCCTAGCTGACTACATAGGTGCAGTCTGCCCCTATCTCCACTAGGTGTATCCACTACTCCCAAGCGATCGGCTCCCTATCGTAGATACCCGTGCTGGTCCCATAGTGGGGTGTATCACTCCCCAAAGTGGCAACCCGATACTATCAATGGTGCACGGCTTATATCTACACGATGCAACAACGTCTTACCTACCAGCCCGGGTCCACACACGCATATGAAACCCGTTGGACTCGCGTTGCCACCGCTACCCCGTTTTGGCCTCTTATAGTCAAGCCCAGTACGCGTGTCCCGTCCTCGACATGGGTCGAGCCCAATAAGATACATATGGGTTACTGGTTGAAATGGGCCCCCACAAGCTACTACTTAAGCTTGTCTTTTTATCTAGTGCATCTCACTTAACCCCTTTTACATAATCATGCCCACTTACATGTTAAGGTTTGGTTAAGTCATCTAATCATATTTCAATTGCCACTCAAGGCACCCACTAGATTTCTACATGCCACCCAAGGCACCCACTTGATTTCCACATGCCACCCAAGGCACCCACTTAACCCTTTAATCATGTTTAGTTACATGTTCCACTTTGGTTAAGTATTCTAGTCGTATTCTCTATTGCCACCCAAGGCAACCCACTAGATTTCCTCATGCCACCCAAGGCACCCACTTAACCCTTTAATCATGTTTAATTACATGTCCCACTTTGGTTAAGTATTCTAATCTTATCTTCTGTTGCCACCCAAGGCAACCACTAGATTTCCTCATGCCACCCAAGGCACCCACTTAACCCTTTAATCATGTTTAATTACATGTTCCACTTTGGTTAAGTATTCTAATCGTATTTTCTATTGCCACCCAAGGCAACCACTAGATTTCCTCATGCCACCCAAGGCACTTACTTAATCTCCACATGCCACCCAAGGCACCCACTTAACCCTTCATGCCCCACTACATGCTTATCTGGTTAAGTGTTTCTTAATTGATTAAGAACGTAACCGTTGTAAAGACCTCTCACATTAGACTATCTTTTATGGCAGCTGGATTTGCCGGTTGGGTCCGGGCAGCCTTACTCCATAACCGAGTCTAACCTCGTGTCTATACACTTGTCACGTATTTAGTTTGTGCCTAAGACCTCTCACATTGGGCCAATCATTTGTAGCCGCTGGATATGCCGGTCGGTTCCGGGCAGTCTTATGCTACAAAAGGGTCCAACCTCGTGTCTTAGTCGATTAATTACACCTAATTAATCACCCTCATAATTTGTATTAACTATCCCTAATTAATTACAAATTTAACGATGTACATAATTGACTCAATTATGTCCATCCACTTTATGGTATGCATAATCATACCAACTTCACACCGTTTCATTAACATGTATATTAACCTCATCGTTCCCCACGTAATTCGCGAACATGACGTAAAAAGGAAGATTTATCACAAATACAATGGGTTCAACTTGCATAACATTGGCATCAACATGGGTTTTAAAGGTGTCATCATGCATATAGCATCAAACCCAACTAGCATAAATAATCAACCCAAACTTGCATGAATCACATATGTCATAAAGAGATTAACTTGCATAAGTTACTATGTCATACAAAGGGGTAAACTTGCATATGTATGTATGACATACAAAGGGGTTAACTTGCATATGTATGCATATCATACAAAGGTGTAAACTTGCACATGTTACTTGCATAAAATCAAACACCAAACTTGCATATCATGTCATGTATGAACTTGCATATAATCATACACCAAACTTGCATATCATGTCATGTATGAACTTGCATATAATCATATACCAAACTTGCATATCATGTCATGTATGAACTTGCATATAATCATACACCAAACTTGCATACATATCATAGATGAACTTGCATACACCAAACTTGCATATCATGGTGTCATAATGGATCAATGTTTCTCATATGACTTGCATAACTTGCATAACATCATAAACACATAGCATATGACTTGCATAACTTGCATAACATCATAATCACATAGCATATGACATGCATAACTTGCATAACATCATAAACACATAGCATATGACTTGCATAACTTGCATAACATCATAATCACATAGCATATGACTTGCATAACTTGCATAACATCATGAACTTATAGCACATAACTTGCATAACATCATAAACACATAGCATATAACTTGCATAACATGCATAACATCATTAACACATAGCATATAACTTGCATAACATGCATTGATCCACATTCATAGCCATAACCTCATCATATCCTACCATAATCATTTCAATAATTGGTCATTAAGACTATAGAAAACTCACCACTTGTTGATTAGCACTCCTAAGAAGAAGATTAAGGTGCTAGCGTTGATTAGTAGTTGATTTGAGAAGCTTTCCTCCTCTTTAATTTGTTGGTGGCTCCTCCTAGTTGCATTTTGACGGCATAACGACGTTGTCTCCAATTTTAGTATGAATTAGGGTAGTCTTAGGGTGTATTTATAGAATTAGGATGTAGTTTAGGCCCTTAGATTAACCCTAGATTAGGTTAGAGCCGTCAGATCACGTCCTAGCCACCAAAACACAGCCCAAAGGCCAAGCTGATGCACCCAGGTCACCTGGGCTCGACCAGGGAGGTTGACCCTAGGGTCAACTCCCCAGTCGAACTGGGGGGGGGGGGAGGTCGACTCCCCAGTCGACCCCCAGCTCGACCCCCTGGGTCTGGCGGGATTTTTCCCGCCACTTCTGAAAATTGAAAATTTTGTTTTTAAATCTGAATTTAAATTTCTGAAAACTTCTTTGGGCCCTATCTGGGTCATACAGACTCCGATTTTCGAAAACTCGGACTCTATTTCGCGTATTTTTCCGAGACGAACGCAATGGCATAGCCCGTTTCCCCTGATTCAGATTTTTAAATTTAATTCTGCCCTGTTTTATATTATAGCAATTTATTCAACATACGGGGTGTTACATTCTCCCCTACTTAAAGGATTTCGTCCCCGAAATCTCTAAGTCAAGAAGAACGTATCCTACCAACCAAACAACCATCTACTCAAACCATCAAACACTGGCATCCATTGTCCTTAGAGTTTCTAATGCTGTATGAACATATGCAAAGAGTGTGTGTATATGTTCCCTGTCTAATGCAAAATTAGGCGGTCTACTAATTCAGTTGACCTCCTTAATGCAAACCATGATAGTGCCATGCATCCAATATGTATGCAAAAGAACCCTATCGACACACACTATCTCTACATGTGTGCACAACCATACACCAAAATGCATCATCCATGTGATAACGCAACCATTATACATCCATTAATATAGCTACCTACACAATTTTATGCAATATGCAATATGAAGTGATTGAGCCGATCTAGTGCCTAGAGTGTGTGTATATGCATCCACGAGCAACCACTAGCAACCACTTGCATCCACACGCATCCATCAAACATAACATGTCTCAAACACATGTTTCAACCATAGGTTTTCCCTATCTAAAGGTCAAAGGTACTAATGAGAGGACATACTAAAGATAAGATAAGTACTAGACAAACGATAAAGGAGAAGTTAAAAGACATACCCTCAAAAAAAGGAATGGGTATAATGAACGCATCTTCGCTTCTGTCTCCCAAGTAGCATTGCTCTCTTCTTCTCCCCATTGCACTTTGACTAGCCGCACCTCTCTGTTCCTCAACTTCCTAATCTCTGACCCATGGATGCGGGTAGGAGCTCGTCGAATAGTCGCATCACGCTCCACCTCTACTTCTCTAAGCAAGCTCGGCTCTACCACCTCTGCTGTAATAACCCTGAATTTTGGGGCCAATTTAAAATTTTTACTTTAGAAATTTTAATGAATTTTTAATATTTGACATGATTTATTTTAAATAATAACGATTAAAATTTATGTTATTTGAAGTGAAACATATGTTAGAAAATATAGAAGTGTTGAAAATATTATTTTTAACATTGCTAGAAAATACCTGCTAGAAAAGAGGAAGAAAGAAAATATATTAAATATGATTTTACATTAAAAATATTCTTTTTAATGTGAATACGAAGCGTATATAATTTACATGTAATAAAATATATTTTTGTTACTCTTTTTACATGTAAAGAAATAAATGGTTTGTTCTTACATCAAAATCATATTATAATTGATAGTTCAGTAAAAAAATTTCTTTTTTTTTACATTTTGTAAAAGAGAAAACATTCATTTTTATTTATAATAAATAAGAGCTGCATGTTAATGAAAAGGAATAACTACACTTTCTCTATCTTTCCCTTTTAGGAGTTCTGAAATGGCATGTATTAATTAATATACTTATTAAAAAATCAAACGTTCATGGAGGCACATAAAACATGTTTACATATAAAGTTTACATTTTTCTTTGTAATGGTAAAGGAATACATTTTCTATACAATATAGCAAAGTTTACATTTTCTTTGTAACATAAAAACATATGAAGAGGAAATCATAGCAGGTATTAATTAGCAAATTAGGTATGAAATTCTACTATAATAGATGGTGTAATTAAGGGTACATAAATGTGGATAGAAACAGAAATAAACGCATAATAATTGCGTAATTGAAAAAAAAAATCTGATTAAGCTAGAAATAAAAGGGTTAAATTTAATAATTTGATTGACTAAGAATAGGAAATAAATTAGGAAAGAATTGTATATGTAAATTAAAAATCAATAAATGAGATATAGCTAAATTTAGAAAATAATTAAATAAAATTGTATTAGGTTCATTTGTCAGCAATTCATTTTCTTTTAAATGCATAACATACAAAATGTGAATAGTTTCAAGAGTTTAAATGCCTTCCCTCTTCATTGTCCTTAATGCATCATTTATTTCTTTCTTTCTTTTTTTTTTCTTTTTCTTCAAATACACTACCTTCTTTGCTCCAATCTATTTTTTTATTAATCAGCATTTATTTTCCTTCATTCTATTAATTTCTTCTCTAAATTCAGTACTTATTCTCTCCAAAAACAAACCATATACATGTATATATGTTTTTCCCTTATCTTTTATACCTTTTTGTTTAAATTCAGAATTTTTTTATAAAAACTTTCAACATTACCTATGCGTATTTTTATCTATTTTCTTTTCCTTATACTTGTCTATACATGTGAGAATGTTTCTTAAATTCTCAAAATTTTAATATTATGTGTTTTGAAATTTAGAAAGTCACAAACTTTCTAACAATTAGTGTTAAACTATTAAATACACATTCATTTCTTTGCATTATTCTTTAATTTCTTTCCCTTAATCATATTAATTTCTTTCTCCTCATTTTCTTTTTTTTACGCATCTTATTCCATTTATATACTTTCATTCGTTAAATATACCTTCTCTTATTTCTTCTTTCCCCTTCCTCCCTTCATGGTTTCATTCTAAACTAAATCGATTCAATCTCCTAATCTAAGCCATGATTTTCGAAACTCCAAACACTAAATTGAAGAGCTATTTAAGCTTAACAAACTGAACGAGCATGATCTTCTAATTGTTAATGGATCGAGATAATTTCAGCCAAGAAGGCATCGACTATGGGTTTGAACGAAGACAATGTAAATCAGAGAAACAACGGCCGAATTTGATTGAGGTAGAAGAAGAGGAATATTCCCTTTTGATTCTTTTTTTTTCTAACTTAAATGAATCGTAACTCGTTCGTTTTAGCTCAGAATTTGACGAATTCGGAAGCGTTGGAATCGTAACAGCAAATAGAACGTGTTGAGACTGACTGGAGTTGATTCTGGGCTGTTTGGAATTTTGAAAAAATCGCAAAACTGTGAGAATCTCTGATCTTTACAATATAAATAATCTATTAAATTATTTATTCAATTAAATATCTGTCTGTATGTAATTTTATCTGTGTTGTGATGTGATAAAATTTTGGTGTTTGATCTGTTTGTATTCTGATGGATTGTGTTGTGTTGTACCGTACAGATCCATGGTTGTAAATCTTGATCTGAATAAATTTGTATTAAAATCGTCGTGTTTGATATGACATCAAATAAATTGGATTTAATTAGGATTATTTTTAAATCCAATTAAAAATTCTGAGTTGATTCCACAAAGAATTATTTTGTTTTAATTTTATTAACAACTTATTTGTTAATAAAAAGGCACCTGAGAGGATTTACTTTTGTTGAGAAATTTATTGTTTGTAAAAAAGTAAGAATTTGGTTGATATAAGTTTATTTGTATTTACTTTGCAAATAAAAGGTCAAAGTGAAAACACATCTTATTAACACTATTTTTGTTAATAAAAAGGACAATAGGAAAGTTGCATTTTAAATTAACATTTTTATTTGTAAATTTATAAGGCATATAAAAGATAACATTTTATTTGTTACTTGAAAAGGTTGAACATTATTTGTTAAATGTTAAATATTATTTGTTAATGAAACAAGTTTTAATCTTCATTTTTGTTAACAAAGTAGAGGACAAAGTTTTAACATTAAATTTTGTCAACAAAGTTTTAACACAATTTTGTTAGTAAAATAAAAGAACAAAGTTTTAACATTAATTTTGTTAGTAAAATAAAAAGGATAAAGTTTTAACATGAGTTGGGTTAACAAGTTTTTAACATTAACTTTGTTAATAAAAGGACAAGTTTTGACATTAATTTTGTTTACAAATAAAAAAAGACAATTCTTATGTCATTTTGTTTGTTAAAATAAAAAGACAATTCTTATGTCATTTTGTTTGTTTGTTAAAATAAACAGACAATTCTTATGTGATTTTGTTTATATAAAATAAAAAGACAAAATGTTTATACTATTTTGTCAGCAAAACTAAAGGACAATTTTTATGTTATTTTGTCAACATAAATAAAAGGACAACTTTTATTTTTGTCTTGTCTACGAATCAAGATACCAATTTTTATCCTTTATTTTTATTAACATAAATGAATACAAGTTTTATCTTTATTTTTGTTTACATAAATAAATGCAAGTTTTTATCCTTAATTTTGTTAACCTAATAAAATGCAAGTTTAAATCCTTATTTTCATTTACAAAATAAAATAAGGATGAGACCCTTTATTGAGATTCCTTAAAATTATATACTCCTATGTTGTGTGGTATGGTTGACATGGAAATTACATCGTTGGGTGAATGGAATGGTTAGACAAAAACCATTATTTTGGTTACCTTACTTGACACCAAATTGACATGACAAAATTGATGATGAACCTTATGCGTAGCATTGTGTTAATATATTTAGAGAATAAAGTCTTTCTTTTTATTTGTGTTTCAACACAAATATATATTTAAAATAAAATAAAGTATGCAAATATACATAGAAATTAAGTTCATCTTTTTATTTGTATTTCTCAATACAAATATGACATAGAAGTAAATTGTGTTCCCAACACAAATATTAACATAGAAATTGAATTACCTTTTTATTTGTGATTTCAACACAAATATAAAAAAAACAAATAAAAATAAAAAAAAGAATAACATTTCTTGATCAATGAAAAAGAATAACATTTCTTGATAAATGTAAAAGAATACACTTTTATTATGTTTGGTTTAAATGAAACAAGATAACATATTTTTATCTGAATATGATTAGTGAATGTTAAAACATATTTTTATCAAAATATGATTGGTAGAACAAAATATACATTTGTGTATATTAAAAGTGAATTAGTCAAAATACACATTTTTGTATATTAAAAGTGTGTTAAAACAAAATCAGCGTTTTGTTAAGATAAAAGGTGGTTAAAACAAAATAGACATTTTGTTAGGATAAAAGGTTAAAAATATTTATTTACAAATAGGTAAATAAATAAGAAATTATAATGCGTAACCCGAGGTTGGATTTAGTTGTGATGTAAACCTGCCCGGACCCGGCCGGCTGTCCAGTAATCACAACAATACCTATCCAATGTGAGAGGTTAAGCATATATATTAATTTTCTAAATTTACATTTTATATATGTAAATTACTTCAAAATATTTAGTGTAAATAAATAAAACATAGACAAAGGAAGACATATATATTTACATTAGGTAAATAAGAGATTATTTAAATTACATTTTTATATGTAATTAAAAGAATATGTTTTACACTATAAAGAAAATTACATTTATATGTAATTAAGATTATAAGAAATAAAATTACATTTTTATGTAATTAAAATTATGAGGAAGAGATTTACATATTATGTAATTAAGAATAAATAGGAAATATAGAACAAATATGTGAATTAAAATTTATTTACATTTTCCTATGTAAATAAAAAGAATAAAAATAATAGTTATGTGAATAAGTATTTATTTCATTTTCTTATGTAAAAAAAAAGATTAAAAGAATAATTATATGAATAGGATTTATTTACATTTTTCTTACGTAAATAAAAAGAACCAATTTGTAAATGGTGATTATTTACGTTTTCTTATGTAAATAATAAAAAGAAAGGTTAGAAAAGAACTAACATAAGATATTCTTTTTATGTTAAAAGGGAATATTAGAAAAGAATTAAAGAAATACAATTATTTACATTTGCTATGTAAATAGGATTTGCAAAGGAAATTGAAACCATTTATTTACAAATAGTGTAAATAAATATGAATAAGGAATTAGATACATTTATTTACAATTAATGTAAATAAATATAACAAAAGTAAAAGTAAAACATTTATTTACATTTAGGTAAATAAGTAAGAAAAAGATAAGAATATATTTATTTACATTTAGGTAAATAAATAAGGTAAGAAAAAGAATGTAATTTATTTACATTTAGGGTAAATAAATTAAAACATAGAAAGATATAATTTATTTACATTTAGGTAAATAAAACAAAATATAGAAAAAAGTATAATTTATTTACATTTAGGGTAAGCGAAACAGAGTTATTAAAAGTGATATTTTTATCGTCATTTTAGATGCGATAAAAAGAATAGACTTTTGAAATTGGAATAGTCAAACGATTTATATTTATATATATAAATATAAATTATAAATTAAACGGAACGTGCGCGGCAGTTCGTGTATCGGCAATCGTAACTTTAAACGGTTATACAGAGAGATCCGACCGTCGGATTTTCCCAAAACTGGAGCCGTTTGGACCGCTTTGGGAAGATCTTTCCAATGACATAAGTTTCGCCAAAATCCAACGGTTAGATTTCAAGATATGTGTAAATCAAATTTGGTTGAAAACAACGCCAGGGTCGCCCATTTACCCGAAGCGTTGTTAAATTAATTTAGGCTATTTTTATATAAATAAAAACAGCGATATGTTGTTATCAAATATTAATAACGATATGAAATGTTTTCAAATTATATATATATATATGCGAGAATCATTTGAGAAGACCGAGTTCAATCTCATTTCAAATGATTATACGACGTTTTAAATCTAAGAGTTGAAGACGGCGATTGAAGACCGACGATCTTCACATCGAATGGGTAACTAGCGTTGAGGTCCTTGGTTGATTTGCTCCCAAGACGGGGCTAAGATGGTAGTTATCCGGACGTAGTGTTGATTTGTATGGATTTGACTTTCGCTCAGACCCAGAGCATAAGTTTATAAATGGAATGTATGTCTGACGTTGTAGTCCTTTAAACTACATTCGTTGATCTCTGTTAATACATATCTGCTTGGTAGTTAACACCCTTCTCTGAGACATATGAGCTTAGAGGTTATATATTGGCAGAAATCAATGGTATAGTATGAACTGACAATGTGGCATGCTAAGATGCATTGATCAAGGCTTTTGTTGAAAAGCAGGCCTTGTGGTTGATGATCAAAGCACGGCCTGTTTAGGCGTAGCTTTGTGTATAGCGTGACTTCGCGAGCCTCACACCCCGGTATGAGTCAAAAACGGGATATGGACCGTAGGGAGTGCACACGTTTCTTTCTAGCTAGAGTGGTGTCAGCGACCTGCCAGCCCTGACATTTTACTTATGTGGATGATGGATTTTGAGGCGCCTCGTTATTTTTATAGGCCGTTGGTGGTCATACTATAGGTCCAAAGGGGCCGGGAAACATGTGTTCAGGCATAACCAATCCACTACCCATAGGCGGGGACCGGCCCTACCGCTTCCAAGGGTTCACTGCGGGGAATCCTGAGGCATTTGCTAGAGTGTCTCGAATCGGAGAGGATCTTGCCCCTAGCCTCGACTCATGATGGAATCCAAATTTCCAATACGCCCTTGCGGTTTTGATTGTAGAACTAGTATCGGCGACATAGTAGGATGGGGTACTATGCCGTCTAGGATTAATACTTATGATTGAAATGTTTCTATTTAAAACATATACACATTAATATCAAATCCGTTTTATACTTATCAAGCATCTTTTGACCATTATAAGGTAAAACCCTATCCTCTGGTGTGCGTTGCATTGTGTGATGGGACCTGGGTCTTATAATGGTTTCATTTTTCCAAAAAGACATTGCGTTATTTCTCGATTTACTTTGGTTTATGCACTGGTAATCCATAGGAGTAAACCCGTTCCGCGAAAGTGGCGTGGTCCTTGGATTTGTCTTATTAGTTATATTAGTTTAGAATTCTCACACCAGTCCCATGACTGACTCGTAGTTTGTTTCACTTTGCAAACTCGGGTGCCCTCTTTTCCACACGGGCAGTCGAGTAGCTTTTTGCAGATATCTATTCTTTTAGCAGGATCCTGGATCGAAGCCTAAAGCTGTGTCCAGAGCTTGGTAATCTTCCGCTGTTTGTTTGTATTATCTTTTGTAGTCTATCTTCCGCTGTAATGTACTCTGATATATTCTGTACTCTGATGTAACATTATTGTAATGTAATAAAAGTCTGCTGTTATTGTTCTTATGTATTGTATTCCCAAAATTAAAGTATTCGAAGATTTCCGACTTTTGGGTCAGACCTGTGTGGTTTATGGTCGATTCAAAGAGCGGGAATTTCCGGGTCTTTACAGGTGGTATCAGAGCTTTGGTTAGCTCAAATCTTTGGGGTACAACTCATTAGAACTGAACAAAAGGCTCATCAGAGGTAGGATTAGTAATATCCTATAAAAAGAATACTCGTTAGAGATAGGATCAGCAGTATCCTAGAATGAGAAAAACTCGTTAGAGATGGGGTTAGTAATGCCCTAGAATGAGTTGAGAGTGCCAAGCTTATAATATACGTATTTGTGATTATAATCTATTTTAGAAAATATGATTTTTATAAAAGTTATATATATTTGAAAAGCTAATCAACAAATTGATTGATGATTGTGTAGTATAATTATTAGTTCAACTAATAAAATTATTTAAACCAATGGAAAAAATATAAATTAGTTAGTTAATTAAACAACTTTTAGCTTCGTTCCTTTTCGAGGACGAAAAGTTTTTAAGTGGGGTAGACTGTAATAACCCTGAATTTTGGGGCCAGTTTAAATTTTTTACTTTAGAAATTTTAATGAATTTTTAATATTTGACATGATTTATTTTAAATAATAACGGTTAAAATTTATGTTATTTGAAGTGAAACATATGTTAGAAAATATAGAAGTGTTGAAAATATTATTTTTAACATTGCTAGAAAATACCTGCTAGAAAAGAGGAAGAAAGAAAATATATTAAATATGATTTTACATTAAAAATATTCTTTTTAATGTGAATACGAAGAATATATAATTTACATGTAATAAAATATATTTTTGTTACTCTTTTTACATGTAAAGAAATAAATGGTTTGTTCTTACATCAAAATCATATTATAATTGATAGTTCAGTAAAAAAATTTCTTTTTTTTTACATTTTGTAAAAGAGAAAACATTCATTTTTATTTATAATAAATAAGAGCTGCATGTTAATGAAAAGGAATAACTACACTTTCTCTATCTTTCCCTTTTAGGAGTTCTGAAATGGCATGTATTAATTAATATACTTATTAAAAAATCAAACGTTCATGGAGGCACATAAAACATGTTTACATATAAAGTTTACATTTTTCTTTGTAATGGTAAAGGAATACATTTTCTATACAATATAGCAAAGTTTACATTTTCTTTGTAACATAAAAACATATGAAGAGGAAATCATAGTAGGTATTAATTAGCAAATTAGGTATGAAATTCTACTATAATAGATGGTGTAATTAAGGGTACATAAATGTGGATAGAAACGGGAATAAACGCATAATAATTGCGTAATTGAAAAAAAATCTGATTAAGCTAGAAATAAAAGGGTTAAATTTAATAATTTGATTGACTAAGAATAGGAAATAAATTAGGAAAGAATTGTATATGTAAATTAAAAATCAATAAATGAGATATAGCTAAATTTAGAAAATAATTAAATAAAATTGTATTAGGTTCATTTGTCAGCAATTCATTTTCTTTGAAATGCATAACATACGAAATGTGAATAGTTTCAAGAGTTTAAATGCCTTCCCTCTTCATTGTCCTTAATGCATCATTTATTTCTTTCTTTCTTTTTTTTTCTTTTTCTTCAAATACACTACCTTCTTTGCTCCAATCTATTTTTTTATTAATCAGCATTTATTTTCCTTCATTCTATTAATTTCTTCTCTAAATTCAGTACTTATTCTCTCCAAAAACAAACCATATACATGTGTATATGTTTTTCCCTTATCTTCTATACCTTTTTGTTTAAATTCAGAATTTTTTTTATAAAAACTTTCAACATTACCTATGCGTATTTTTATCTATTTTCTTTTCCTTATACTTGTCTATACATGTGAGAATGTTTCTTAAATTCTCAAAATTTTAATACTATGTGTTTTGAAATTTAGAAAGTCACAAACTTTCTAACAATTAGTGTTAAACTATTAAATACGCATTCATTTCTTTGCATTATTCTTTAATTTCTTTCCCTCAATCATATTAATTTCTTTCTCCTCATTTTCTTTTTTTTTACGCATCTTATTCCATTTATATACTTTCATTCGTTAAATATACCTTCTCTTATTTCTTCTTTCCCCTTCCTCCCTTCATGGTTTCATTCCAAACTAAATTGATTCAATCTCCTAATCTAAGCCATGATTTTCGAAACTCCAAACACTAAATTGAAGAGCTATTTAAGCTTAACAAACTGAACGGGCATGATCTTCTAATTGTTAATGGATCGAGATAATTTCAGCCAAGAAGGCATCGACTATGGGTTTGAACGAAGACGATGTAAATCAGAGAAACAACGGCCGAATTTGATTGAGGTAGAAGAAGAGGAATATTCCCTTTTGATTCTTTTTTTTTTCTAACTTAAATGAATCGTAACTCGTTCGTTTTAGCTCAGAATTTGACGAATTCGGAAGCGTTGGAATCGTAACAGCAAATAGAACGTGTTGAGACTGACTGGAGTTGATTCTGGGCTGTTTGGAATTTTGAAAAAATCGCAAAACTGTGAGAATCTCTGATCTTTACAATATAAATAATCTATTAAATTATTTATTCAATTAAATATCTGTCTGTATGTAATTTTATCTGTGCTGTGATGTGATAAAATTTTGGTGTTTGATCTGTTTGTATTCTGATGGATTGTGTTGTGTTGTACCATACAGATCCATGGTTGTAAATCTTGATCTGAATAAATTTGTATTAAAATCATCGTGTTTGATATGACATCAAATAAATTGGATTTAATTAGGATTATTTTTAAATCCAATTAAAAATTCTGAGTTGATTCCACAAAGAATTATTTTGTTTTAATTTTATTAACAATTTATTTGTTAATAAAAAGGCACCTGAGAGGATTTACTTTTGTTGAGCAATTTATTGTTTGTAAAAAAGTAAGAATTTGGTTGATATAAGTTTAGTTGTATTTACTTTGCAAATAAAAGGTCAAAGTGAAAACACATCTTATTAACACTATTTTTGTTAATAAAAAGGACAATAGGAAAGTTGCATTTTAATTTAACATTTTTATTTGTAAATTTTTAAGGCATATAAAAGTTAACATTTTATTTGTTACTTGAAAAGGTTGAACATTATTTGTTAAATGTTAAATATTATTTGTTAATGAAACAAGTTTTAATCTTCATTTTTGTTAACAAAGTAGAGGACAAAGTTTTAACATTAAATTTTGTCAACAAAGTGTTAACACAATTTTGTTAGTAAAATAAAAGAACAAAGTTTTAACATTAATTTTGTTAGTAAAATAAAAAGGATAAAGTTTTAACATGAGTTGGGTTAACAAGTTTTTAACATTAACTTTGTTAATAAAATGACAAATTTTGACATTAATTTTGTTTACAAATAAAAAAAGACAATTCTTATGTCATTTTGTTTGTTAAAATAAAAAGACAATTCTTATGTCATTTTGTTTGTTTGTTAAAATAAACAGACAATTCTTATGTGATTTTGTTTATATAAAATAAAAAGACAAAATGTTTATACTATTTTGTCAGCAAAACTAAAGGACAATTTTTATGTTATTTTGTCAACATAAATAAAAGGACAACTTTTATTTTTGTCTTGTCTATGAATCAAGACACCAATTTTTATCCTTTATTTTTGTTAACATAAATGAATACAAGTTTTATCTTTATTTTTGTTTACATAAATAAATGCAAGTTTTTATCCTTAATTTTGTTAACCTAATAAAATGCAAGTTTAAATCCTTATTTTCATTTACAAAATAAAATAAGGATGAGACACATTATTGAGATTCCTTAAAATTATATACTCCTATGTTGTGTGGTATGGTTGACCTGGAAATTACATCGTTGGGTGAATGGAATGGTTAGACAAAAACCATTATTTTGGTTACCTTACTTGACACCAAATTGACATGACAAAATTGATGATGAACCTTATGCGTAGCATTGTGTTAATATATTTAGAGAATAAAGTCTTTCTTTTTATTTGTGTTTCAACACAAATATATATTTAAAATAAAATAAAGTATGCAAATATACATAGAAATTAAGTTCATCTTTTTATTTGTATTTCTCAATACAAATATGACATAGAAGTAAATTGTGTTCCCAACACAAATATTAACATAGAAATTGAATTACCTTTTTATTTGTGATTTCAACACAAATATAAAAAAAACAAATAAAAATAAAAAAAAGAATAACATTTCTTGATCAATGAAAAAGAATAACATTTCTTGATAAATGTTAAAGAATACACTTTTATTATGTTTGGTTTAAATGAAACAAGATAACATATTTTTATCTGAATATGATTAGTGAATGTTAAAACATATTTTTATCAAAATATGATTGGTAGAACAAAATATACATTTGTGTATATTAAAAGTGAATTAGACAAAATACACATTTTTGTATATTAAAAGTGTGTTAAAACAAAATCAGCGTTTTGTTAAGATAAAAGGTGGTTAAAACAAAATAGACATTTTGTTAGGATAAAAGGTTAAAAATATTTATTTACAAATAGGTAAATAAATAAGAAATTATAATGCGTAACCCGAGGTTGGATTGAGTTGTGATGTAAACCTGCCCGGACCCGCCCGGCTGTCCAGTAATCACAACAATACCTATCCAATATGAGAGGTTAAAGCATATATATTAATTTTCTAAATTTACATTTTATATATGTAAATTACTTCAAAATATTTAGTGTAAATAAATAAAACATAGACAAAGGAAGACATATATATTTACATTAGGTAAATAAGAGATTATTTAAATTACATTTTTATATGTAATTAAAAGAATATGTTTTACACTGTAAAGAAAATTACATTTATATGTAATTAAGATTATAAGAAATAAAATTACATTTTTATGTAATTAAAATTATGAGGAATAGATTTACATATTATGTAATTAAGAATAAATAGGAAATATAGAACAAATATGTGAATTAAAATTTATTTACATTTTCCTATGTAAATAAAAAGAATAAAAATAATAGTTATGCGAATAAGTATTTATTTCATTTTCTTATGTAAAAAAAAAGATTAAAAGAATAATTATATGAATAGGATTTATTTACATTTTTCTTATGTAAATAAAAAGAACCAATTTGTAAATGGTGATTATTTACGTTTTCTTATGTAAATAATAAAAAGAAAGGTTAGAAAAGAACTAACATAAGATATTCTTTTTATGTTAAAAGGGAATATTAGAAAAGAATTAAAGAAATACAATTATTTACATTTGCTATGTAAATAGGATTTGCAAAGGAAATTGAAACCATTTATTTACAAATAGTGTAAATAAATATGAATAAGGAATTAGATACATTTATTTACAATTAATGTAAATAAATTTAACAAAAGTAAAAGTAAAACATTTATTTACATTTAGGTAAATAAGTAAGAAAAAGATAAGAATATATTTATTTACATTTAGGTAAATAAATAGGGTAAGAAAAAGAATGTAATTTATTTACATTTAGGGTAAATAAATTAAAACATAGAAAGATATAATTTATTTACATTTAGGTAAATAAAACAAAATATAGAAAAAAGTATAATTTATTTACATTTAGGGTAAGCGAAACAGAGTTATTAAAAGTGATATTTTTATCGTCATTTTAGATGCGATAAAAAGAATAGACTTTTGAAATTGGAATAGTCAAACGATTTATATATATATATATATATATATATATATATATATAAATTATAAATTAAACGGAACGCGCGCGGCAGTTCGCTTATCGGCAATCGTAACTTTAAACGGTTATACAGAGAGATCCGACCGTCGGATTTTCCCAAAACTGGAGCCGTTTGGACCGCTTTGGGAAGATCTTTCCAATGACATAAATTTCGCCAAAATCCAACGGTTAGATTTCAAGATATGTGTAAATCAAATTTGGTTGAAAACAACGCCAGGGTCGCCCATTTACCCGAAGCGTTGTTAAATTAATTTAGGCTATTTTTATATAAATAAAAACAGCGATATGTTG
Organism: Allium sativum; assembly: GCA_030737875.1. Lineage (NCBI taxonomy): Eukaryota > Viridiplantae > Streptophyta > Magnoliopsida > Asparagales > Amaryllidaceae > Allium > Allium sativum. The sequence continues at coordinate 709,843,034 of CM060924.1, read as the reverse complement.
TTATCAAATATTAATAACGATATGAAATGTTTTCAAATTATATATATATATATATATATATATATATATATATATATATATGCGAGAATCATTTGAGAAGACCGAGTTCAATCTCATTTCAAATGATTATACGACGTTTTAAATCTAAGAGTTGAAGACGGCGATTGAAGACCGACGATCTTCACATCGAATGGGTAATTAGCGTTGAGGTCCTTGATTGATTTGCTCCCAAGACGGGGCTAAGATGGTAGTTATTCGGACGTAGTGTTGATTTGTACGGATTTGACTTTCGCTCAGACCCAGAGCATAAGTTTATAAATGGAATGTATGTCTCATGTTGTAGTCCTTTATACTACATTCGTTGATCTCTGTTAATACATATCTGCTTGGTAGTTAACACCCTTCTCTGAGACATATGAGCTTAGAGGTTATATATTGGCAGAAATCAATGGTATAGTATGGACTGACAATGTGGCATGCTAAGATGCATTGATCAAGGCTTTTGTTGAAAAGCAGGCCTTGTGGTTGATGATCAAAGCACGGCCTGTTTAGGCGTAGCTTTGTGTATAGCGTGACTTCGCGAGCCTCACACCCCGGTATGAGTCAAAAACGGGATATGGACCGTAGGGAGTGCACACGTTTCTTTCTAGCTAGAGTGGTGTCAGCGACCTGCCAGCCCTGACATTTTACTTATGTGGATGATGGATTTTGAGGCGCCTCGTTATTTTTATAGGCCGTTGGTGGTCATACTATAGGTCCAAAGGGACCGGGAAACGTGTGTTCAGGCATAACCAATCCACTGCCCATAGGCGGGGACCGGCCCTACCGCTTCCAAGGGTTCACTGCGGGGAATCCTGAGGCATTTGCTAGAGTGTCTCGAATCGGAGAGGATCTTGCCCCTAGCCTCGACTCATGATGGAATCCAAATTTCCAATACGCCCTTGCGGTTTTGATTGTAGAACTAGTATCGGCGACATAGTAGGATGGGGTACTATGCCGTCTAGGATTAATACTTATGATTGAAATGTTTCTATTTAAAACATATACACATTAATATCAAATCCGTTTTATACGTATCAAGCATCTTTTGACCATTATAAGGTAAAACCGTATCCTCTGGTGTGCGTTGCATTGTGTGATGGGACCTGGGTCTTATAATGGTTTCATTTTTCCAAAAAGACATTGCGTTATTTCTCGATTTACTTTGGTTTATGCACTGGCAATCCATAGGAGTAAACCCGTTCCGCGAAAGTGGCGTGGTCCTTGGATTTGTCTTATTAGTTATATTAGTTTAGAATTCTCACACCAGTCCCATGACTGACTCGTAGTTTGTTTCACTTTGCAAACTCGGGTGCCCTCTTTTCCACACGGGCAGTCGAGTAGCTTTTTCCAGATATCTATTCTTTTAGCAGGATCCTGGATCGAAGCCTAAAGCTGTGTCCAAAGCTTGGTAATCTTCCGCTGTTTGTTTGTATTATCTTTTGTAGTCTATCTTCCGCTGTAATGTACTCTGATATATTCTGTACTCTGATGTAACATTATTGTAATGTAATAAAAGTCTGCTGTTATTGTTCTAATGTATTGTATTCCCAAAGTTAAAGTATTCGAAGATTTCCAACTTTTGGGTCAGACCTGTGTGGTTTATGGTCGATTCAAAGAGCGGGAATTTCCGGGTCTTTACATCTGCGGTCTCATGTAGGCACTTCCTCAAATGTGACACATGGAATACGTCATGTTCCCTGTGCAACCGAACTATCTCTCCCAGATAAACTGAAGCTAGCCGTGGAGCAGTCCTCTTGCTCTTTACGGGTATGAAATGGGCACCCTTAGTAAGTCTGTCTACCACAACCCAAATTCCCGTATTACCCTTCTTCGACTTAGGTAACCTGTCAATAAAATCCATCGAGACGCCATCCCACTTCCATTGCGGAACTTCCAATGGGTGAAGCAACCCACCGGGTTTCTTTTGCTCCGCTTTCACCTGTTGGCACACCAAGCATCTAGCGACATACTCGGCCACATCCTTCTTCCTACTGGCCCAAAAGAAAACTCGCTTCATGTCTTGGCACATCTTGTCCCCACCGGGATGAATGGTCATCTTAGAACGATGCGCATCATCAAGAATAGCCTTCCTCAAACCCTCGTCTTGCGGTACACAAAGTCTACCGTCTCTACGCAAGCACCCCCTATCGTCTAGGGTATACCTACTCAAATGGCTGAACGACTCCCCCCTTATGAGCCTCTATACCAACTCAACCAACTGTGGGTCATCCCTCTGTGCCTCGCCAATCCGTCTCAAAAGAGTAGGTCTAACCTCCAAGGACGCTAGCAAACCGGGTATAAAGTCAACGGAAGGTCTGAAATCAAACATCGAGATAAATTCCAAGCTTCGTCGTACCACGAACAATGGACTCAAGGACAACCTTTTTCCGCTCAAGGCGTCCGCCACCACGTTACCCTTGCCAGGGGTATACGCCATCTCGAAATCATAGGATGCTAGGAACTCCATCCACCTTTACTGTTTCAAGACTATGCGCTCGAAGAGTCTCCAACACTTCCCTAAGATATAGGGCATGCTTTTCTCCTCTTCTGGAGAAAACCAGGATATACTTTCATACAAAATCGTCACAACTATCCATCTCTCACGCAGACCGTCCTAGTCAAACTCACATCCCCCAAGTGCAAGCCCAAAAGGCCTAAACCAATATCAGACAACCACCCAACGGACACCTCCTTCGAATTCAGACGACCTACGTGAGATGATACTAGTAAAAATGGCTAAATAATTAAGCCCTTGTCCAACTCTGGATATCCTTGCCAATGCTCCAAAACCACCGTTGATCAAATGACTGGCTTTGCTTAACCTATTAAGCACACACGAAAACTTATTTAGCCAAGATGTCATCCACAAAAACCACCACGAAGTTATTTAGGTACTCCCTGAATACTCTACTCATCAAATCAACAAAGCATGCGGGGGCGTTCGTCAATCCAAATGGCATCACAAGCCACTCATAGAAACCATCCGGAGTCCTAAAGGCGGTCTTCTCTATACTATCTTCAGTCACTCCCAACTGATGAAATTCCGTGGCCAAGTCCCATTGCGAAAACACTGAGGCGCTAACCAACTGATCAAAAAGATCATCAATCCTCGGCAATGGGTGTCTATTCTTATTTGTGAGCTTGTTGAGTTCTCTATAGTCTACACAAAGTCTGAGGGACCCATCCGCCTTCGTGGCAAAAACTACTGGAGCACCCCACTCCGATATCCTTCGTCTTATGAACCTCTTCTCAAGCAACTCTCCTACTTGCTTATGGAGTTCCCTCTTCTCACGAGGAGCCATGTGGCGCACTGGTAAAGATACAGGTTTAGCATTATCCACCAGATATATTCGGAAGTCTATCTCCCGCTTCGGAGGTAAGCCCTTCATCTCCTCAAACTCATCCGAGTACTCCCGAACCACTCTAACAGATCGCAAACTCTCGACCGAAGCGTCAAGCGATTCAAGATAACTTAGCATAACAAAATCTATGGGATTACAAGAGATCTCGAGAGTGTTACCCAAGCGGGTGATGAGTCTAACAACTCTCCTTTCGCAATCAAGAACGGTACCATTACTGGATAACCAGTCCATGCCCAAAATCAACCCATAGCCCGTGAAGCCCAAACAAAAGCATCACCCCTAAACTCAACGCTAAGTATGAGGATCTTCAAACCCAAACATATCATGGACAAATAAGTGGAGCCCCCCAATTGGGTTTGAAACAACCATGGGATCATCTACTAAACTGGTGTCTAGGTGCAGTGACTCAACTAATGATGATGAGATAAACGAATGTGGTGCGCCAGAGTCGAATAAAGTTCGAACAGGATGATCGAGAGAGCCAAATTTCAACTTAGACGGTCCTACCCCCATCAGGTATACCCGTCGCGAGGGAATACATCTACCCTCCAGAAGATCCTGTACTTCATCCTTACCACTTTGGACAACCCCAAGGTGTCTTATTTCTCCAAAACAACTAGCCTTCCCCTTCACATTCTCCTTTCGTGGCCTTCTTACCACGATAAGGTTTCGTCCCTTATTTACCTAACAGCTATTTGAACCTTCCTCTCTCGTCCATCTTAACGGTACCCATAAGCCCTCCACCTCCTTGGACTACCTTCTTAGCCCAACGAACGTCTTAGTCCCTTGAAGTGGTTCTTCCGTCCTTCATACGGAAGTCCTTATTTATCTTAAAAAGACATCTATACACGGAGGATAAATTTAAAAAGAGATAGAGGAAGAGATTCAAAACGGAGAATCGAAGGAAGAATATATGGCTATTGGGGATTATGCTTTTCTTTCAAAAACTTTTCTCTTAAAAGACGTGTTTTTGAAAACACTTCTTCCAAGAATGTTTTTAGAAAAATAGTTTTCTAAAAATTTTATCTGTTCCGGTAACCTTAAGCTCTGATACCACGTGTAACACCCCACACCCGCTAAGGTCACTCACAAAGGGAATGCCTTAGATTCGGTGGATTATTTATGTGAATATAGAACTGAAAAATTACAACAAGACAGATATAAGTAATACTTGAAATTTAAAACATCATTTCATTGCAGCAGAAGATAAGCATGTTTGGTTACATCTCAAAAACCAACAAGAGTCAAGTACAAAATATCCATCTCGTTAAAACATAAGTACATAATCCCACTACATACTAATAGCCATAATAGAAAAGATAACCGAGCTTTTCTTCAAGAGTCCAAGCTCCAAAAGATAGATAAAGCAATCTGATCAAAACCCACTAGTGCTAGGCCCACTCTGAGAACCTGAGGGTTGGGGAAAAAGATAAAAACAACGGGGTCAGACATAAGTCTGAGTGAGCCCTATAACCTTAACAATACAATCATTAAAGTAATTAGGGTATGATATAAACCTGGTACGGTACGACTGGGGATAAATGACTACACTAAGTAGCCAACTAGACTTAGGATAAACTAAGATAACGGTAAAGACGCGCCTATCCACCCAAAGATAAATACTACACTGCACCACACTAGATCTACCCACCCAAGGGTAATTCCTACACTGCACCACACCAGATCTACCCACCCAAGGATAATTCCTACTTAAAGGTTGATCCCACTAAGTGTACTTAGTAATTTTTAATAATAGTTTCGTTTACCCCTAGCTGTCTACATAGGTGCCGTCTGCCCCTATCTCCACTAGGTGTACCCAGAACTTAGTAATTTTAATAGTAGTCTCGTGTACCCCTAGCTGACTACATAGGTGCCGTCTGCCCCTATCTCCACTAGGTGTACCCACTACTCCCAAGCGATCGGTTCCCTACCGTAGATACCCGTGCTGGCCCCACAGTGGGGTGTATCACTCCCCAAAGTGGCAACCCGATACTATCAATGGTGCACGGCTTATATCTACAAGATGCAACAACGTCTTACCTACCAGCCCGGGTCCACACACGCATATGAAACCCGTTGGACTCATGTTGCCACCGCTACCCCGTTTTTGCCTCTTATAGTCAAGCCCAGTATGCGTGTCCCGTCCTCGACATGGGTCGAGCCCAATAAGATACATATGGGTTACTGGTTGAAATGAGCCCCCACAAGCTACTACTTAAGCTTGTCTTTTTATCTAGTGCATCCCACTTAACCCCTTTTTCATAATCATGCCCACTTACATGTTAAGGTTTGGTTAAGTCATCTAATCATATTTCAATTGCCACTCAAGGCACCCACTAGATTTCTACATGCCACCCAAGGCACCCACTTGATTTCCACATGCCACTCAAGGCACCCACTTAACCCTTTAATCATGTTTAGTTACATGTTCCACTTTGGTTAAGTATTCTAGTCGTATTCTCTATTGCCACCCAAGGCAACCCACTAGATTTCCTCATGCCACCCAAGGCACCCACTTAACCCTTTAATCATGTTTAATTACATGTCCCACTTTGGTTAAGTATTCTAATCTTATCTTCTGTTGCCACCCAAGGCAACCACTAGATTTCCTCATGCCACCCAAGGCACCCACTTAACCCTTTAATCATGTTTAATTACATGTTCCACTTTGGTTAAGTATTCTAATCGTATTTTCTATTGCCACCCAAGGCAACCACTAGATTTCCTCATGCCACCCAAGGCACTTACTTAATCTCCACATGCCACCCAAGGCACCCACTTAACCCTTCATGCCCCACTACATGCTTATCTGGTTAAGTGTTTCTTAATTGATTAAGAACGTAACCGTTGTAAAGACCTCTCACATTAGACTATCTTTTATGACAGCTGGATTTGCCGGTTGGGTCCGGGCAGCCTTACGCCATAACCGAGTCTAACCTCGTGTCTATACACTTGTCACGTATTTAGTTTGTGCCTAAGACCTCTCACATTGGGCCAATCATTTGTAGCCGCTGGATATGTCGGTCGGTTCCGGGCAGTCTTATGCTACAAAAAGGTCCAACCTCGTGTCTTAGTCGATTAATTACACCTAATTAATCACCCTCATAATTTGTATTAACTATCCCTAATTAATTACAAATTTAACGATGTACATAATTGACTCAATTATGTCCATCCACTTTATGGTATGCATAATCATACCAACTTCACACCGTTTCATTAACATGTATATTAACCCCATCGTTCCCCACGTAATTCGCGAACATGACATAAAAAGGAAGATTCATCACAAATACAATGGGTTCAACTTGCATAACATTGGCATCAACATGGGTTTTAAAGGTGTCATGCATATAGCATTAAACCCAACTAGCATAAATAATCAACCCAAACTTGCATGAATCACATATGTCATAAAGAGATTAACTTGCATAAGTTACTATGTCATACAAAGGGGTAAACTTGCATATGTATGTATGACATACAAAGGGGTTAACTTGCATATGTATGCATATCATACAAAGGTGTAAACTTGCACATGTTACTTGCATAAAATCAAACATCAAACTTGCATATCATGTCATGTATGAACTTGCATATAATCATACACCAAAAGTGCATATCATGTCATGTATGAACTTGCATATAATCATACACCAAACTTGCATATCATGTCATGTATGAGCTTGCATATAATCATACACCAAACTTGCATACATATCATAGATGAACTTGCATACACCAAACCTGCATATCATGGTGTCATAATGGATCAATGTTTCTCATATGACTTGCATAACTTGCATAACATCATAAACACATAGCATATGACTTGCATAACTTGCATAACATCATAATCACATAGCATATGACTTGCATAACTTGCATAACATCATAAACACATAGCATATGACTTGCATAACTTGCATAACATCATAATCACATAGCATATGACTTGCATAACTTGCATAACATCATGAACTTATAGCACATAACTTGCATAACATCATAAACACATAGGATATAACTTGCATAACATGCATAACATCATTAACACATAGCATATAACTTGCATAACATGCATTGATCCACATTCATAGCCATAACCTCATCATATCCTACCATAATCATTTCAATAATTGGTCATTAAGGCTATAGAAAACTCACCACTTGTTGATTAGCACTCCTAAGAAGAAGATTAAGCTGCTAGAGTTGATTAGTAGTTGATTTGAGAAGCTTTCCTCCTCTTTAATTTGTTGGTGGCTCCTCCTAGTTGCATTTTGACGGCATAACGACGTTGTCTCCAATTTTAGTATGAATTAGGGTAGTCTTAGGGTGTATTTATAGAATTAGGATGTAGTTTAGGCCCTTAGATTAACCCTAGATTAGGTTAGAGCCGTCAGATCACGTCCTAGCCACCAAAACACAGCCCAAAGGCCAAGCTGATGCACCCAGGTCACCTGGGCTCGACCAGGGAGGTCGACCCTAGGGTCGACTCCCCAGTCGAACTGGGGGGGAGGTCGACTCCCCATTCGACCCCCTGGGTCTGGCGGGATTTTTCCCGCCACTTCTGAAAATTGAAAATTTTGTTTTTAAATCTGAATTTAAATTTCTGAAAACTTCTTTGGGCCCTATCTGGGTCATACGGACTCCGATTTTCGAAAACTCGGACTCTATTTCGCGTATTTTTCCGAGACGAACGCAATGGCATAGCCCGTTTCCCCTGATTCAGATTTTTAAATTTAATTCTGCCCTGTTTTATATTATAGCAATTTATTCAACATACGGGGTGTTACATCTCTCATGTGTGAATACATGTCTAAACATGTATATAATAATATATTTATGTAAGGGAAGAAATTGCTTGCATGTGGTATACTTGCTGCATGTATGTAAAGTAACAATGACATGTTGATATTAAACATATATTTACACCCTTCGTGTTGAACAATTGGATAAAATGAAACAATATTTTTTTTGTATGTCACACATGAAAAAAAAAGTACTTGTTGCCTGGCCCTATCAATTGGTACTAGCTGTGCATGTATTTATGCATATATTGTACCCTGCCTGTTTACTAGTTGTGTGTCACATTGCTTGGTTGGTCATTTAATCTTTTTGTGACTGCAATATTTAATATGCATGCTTCTGCCATGCTTCCACTCGTTACTTTGTTGCTTTGTTTCACCTGAGGCCATGTGTTAATACATGTTTGTATCTCTTATTGTTCCTATACCATATTGGGTCGTTCTATTTAGCTTCTTGGCATATATTTAATGTTATGATCTGCATGAAAGTTTAAAACTGAAATTATTGCAAAAAAAAGTTTTAATGTAGTTAATTTACTTAAATACAACCTGACCTGAGTTTTTGTTTTCTCGGGTCGGGGTCAGACCTGAGTAATTACAGCTCAAATTTGAAGTCGACGATGATGAGGATTCGTGAAGACGCACGTACGCGCGCAAGCCCGATTCAAAGTGTAAAGCTATATTTTAAAATTCATGTATTTATTTTTATTCTGTTGTTTAAAAAGTTTTGTAAAATTCTGATATTTTTCTAAAATTTATTCCACTGGAACCATTTCTATTCTGTGATTCTGTGTGATATTCCTTTTCAACCCGTAAGCTAGATAACGATTCGCCATTTTGAGCGTCTTCAGTCGGTTTTATTACTGATTCGGAACATTAAAAATAGCGAGTTGTTACAAGTGATATATCATTAATGCGTATATCTGCATAAAATATATTATGAAGTTTAAGCCAAAGTAATGCTTGTCTAACATATTCACGTCGCACTCGAAATTCTTTATTGCCATGTGCACAGCTTCTACTCATAATTAGTATGGCTGATAAAATTTGAGAACGAAAAGGAAATGAATAAGCAATCGTATTAACATCTTGGGGAAAATTAATAACATTTCCACTATTTATATTGTTGTCCTTTAAAGCGGCATACCAATATCACTGGATGGATGTGTGCGATAAGTATACGCTCCAAGCTTGTAAGACGGGATAACTCATTTGGAATACATCCAGGATCCATTAAATTTTGATCACTAAACATGAATGGAAGATTAGGCCGTGGTTTATCCTTGCAACAATCTGAACATGAACTTAAATAAATTGTTAAATATGGAAAGCTACGAGTGCAAGTGCGACAGGTCTTCCAATGTATATTTTGGCAGGAGTTTATAAATATTTGTGCATTGCTATTTTCTAGTTTTGAAGTCAATGAAGTTGAAATATATTTAGTTGAATTGCTACTAACACGCTCCTTTCGAACTCTATACCTAGATCTTATAAAAGATCTTTCTTCAATGGTCATTTCGTCTCGAGATCTTTTTCTGCTAATTGAATTTTGAGTTTGTTTAATTCTTTGAGTTTGTGGATTAGCTCTCGACTGTCGTCTCCTTCTTGCAGCATCAATAACATTTCTTTGTTGACGTTTGATATCAGATTCTCGTTGCCTTCGATTTCGCTGAGCAATAGAACGATTTCTTCTAATATCAACCTATAATTTATAAATTTGAAATTGTTGAATGTTAATAAAAAAACATTGTTAATATGAACCAATAATTTATGTTGGATCGATATTTTTTTGAATATGCATGATATGATAATCATTTGTTTGTCTTTAAATTTAATCAATTTATCCAACATATTTTCATCTGTCAAAGATTTTTATTGGCAAACTTACAAAATATAGTGTGTAACATTGGACACCAATGCAAAATAAATGGACAACTTAAAATAATAAAAAATATGTACTATTAAACAACATTGTTAATATAGTTTCACATTTAAACTTACAAGTAATATATAACTAACAAATGAACAATGTATACCTCACGTGAAGTTAATGGTTGATCTACGGGAGCCAAAAATTCTCTTTTTTGTTGTTATCATCCTCTGACGAAGGTACGACATTCAAATCAATAGAATTAAATCTACATGTAGTTGTTATGTATATAAATGAGTATTATAAAAAGTTAGTAAAAAATTCAATATACAATTTAAAAAATCTATTATTATAAAAGTTACCTTGATCATCATGATGGACTTTTAGTGGTTGATCTGCGAGGTTCACAAATTCTCATATTTGTTGTTTATCGTCCCCTGACAAAGATAATACATTCAGATAAACAGAATTAAATTTACCTATAGGTGTTGTGTATTTTAGTAAATATGCTAAAACAATATACAATATTTTCATCAGATAATATACCATTTGTCAATGATAATTGTTGCACATTATCAATGGACGCGTCAAATGCTTGTTTACCATTACCGAATGAAGGTGATTCATTCAAATCTATGCATTGCATTATATATGAAATGTAAGAGACTTCATTTTAATGATAATTAATAGAAACATGACGGTACAAAAAAGCCGTAATTCAAAAAATAAAATAAAACAAACATTATATGAGGTATGTCACATTTAAAATTTATTGCAATAAATAACATTGCTAATTATGAAAATTCCATGGTTGAATTGAGTTTGATAGAGAGTCACCGATCGTTTTTATTTGTTGTTTATGTAGATCATTTGTAAAGTCTTCACATGGTTTTTCATCATTACTGGACGAAGGTGATTCATTCATATCTATGTATTGCATTATATATGAAATGTAGGAGACTTCATATAATGATAATTAATAGAAACATTATAGTACAAGAAAACATTAACTGAAAATTTTAAATAAAATAAACATCATATTAGGTATGCCACGATAAAAATTTATTTCAAAAATAACATTGATAATTACCAAAATTCCACGGTTGAATTGAGTTAGATAGAGAGTCACTGATTTGGTATATTTGTTGTTTCTCTTTACATGGTTGATCATCAGCACCGAATGAAGGCGATTCATTCAAATCGGTGTAATGCATATCTGTGAAAAAAACATCATGTCAAGTGGGAATGAGATATTTTTTTTATAAACCATCTTACTATATACTAAAGCAAGGCCAACTTTCCCTCCAAAACTGACCCTTTTCCCTCCACAACACCACTAATAAATAATAATAATAATAATAATAATAATAATAATAATCCCTCCCACTCCCTCTTCACATGCATTTTCCCTCCTCACATGACGCCACTTTAGCCACATATCCTTGGCGAATAAAATAAAGCATATTTGCTACCATAAAAATGCCTCCATGTTCACACACACCAATAAAGAAAAACACCTATAATCATTACTGGATTTAGTTTCCAAAGCACACAACTATTTTTTAATTATAAAAAACACCTAGAATTATTACTGTGTTTGATGGTTGATTTCCAAGGTGCACAATTATTTTTTAATTCCCTCCAAAAATGCATCTTCCCTCTTCATGTTTTCCCTCCAACATGCATTTTTCCCCTCTTCATTCAGCTAATTAATAATACATATCTTTCTTTTCTTGGGAATAGCTGAGTCTCTTCTTTATATGCACTGTATAATTATTACTGTTTTATTTATCGAGAACTGAGCAGTCTTTTTTTATTCACTGTAATTATTACCGAGATAAACAACAATGGCCATTTCTCCTATCCTCAGTCGCAAGCTTCCTTTTTAATTCTTCCTTTCCTCATTCCACCCGCTACTTCCATGCAAATTCAGCTATTTTCTCCAGTCTCCAAAACCGAAGTCATTCCAAACCCAGAAATTGTTTTCCTCCTTTTCCTCTTCCACTTTAACTTCCTTTCATATTGTCCTCGACCAATTTCCTTCCTCGCCGTACACTCGCTTTTCTTTCTCCTTTTGACGATTAAATTTATTCTCCGGCTATCTAAAACCTTAAATCTTTCCAAGCCCTAAAACTATTTAACCCCTTCTCTTGCACTGTCATGAGCCAATTCTCTCCTCTGTCATTTAATTGTTGTTTTTATGTCTTCTTTGTAATTCAATTTCTAAGCAGTCGAAGTGAATCGCATGGATTGTACTGCTCGCACGACAACTCATTTAAAAATTTAACTTATAACCTTTTAGACGGCGGAGGAGGTTGCTGTTGTTTACTGTATCAATGTTGTTGATTGAAGGGCGAAAAGGCAAGAACTAATTTCCCCAATTTGGATGTGAAGCCTTCAACGATTACAGCGGTATGTTTTGATGACGTCCCTTCTTATTTAGATTAATTCTATTCAAAAAATTTAATAGTAGCAACATCTCTTATTATTTTCTTAACCTGGCCTCAAAAGTTGCAAAATTTAATTCATTTATTTTGTTTTTAATTTTACTTAGTGTATCCTGTATTTATTGATAAAACTTCAATTTGTCCTTAATGTGCATGTTTGATTCAAGCTAGAAAACCAATACAAATTTTATAATTACATTTTATAACCGATGTTGCACATCTAATAAGGTATAATTAACTAAATGTTTTATGTATTTGATCTCTAAAATACAAATGCATCTTTTTATACACCTAGTTTCTCTTTGGAAGTTGTAAATTTTAAGACTTTTAAGACTTGATCTTTTCTCCTTTTTTATATATGATATGTAATTAGATTGGACTTCTGTTGACTAATTTTATTATTTCAATTACCACTGAAACCGTTGATATAATAAGCTATTGATCCATGTCTGATTAGTTATATCAATATAATTAGCAAACCCTTTACAATGCATGATTTGTTTCCCAATAAAATTTGAAATTTCATTGATTTTGGGGCAATGATTTTTTTAGGCTGCAATTTACAGTAAACCTTCTGCAGAAGAAAAGGAAAGGAATGTTCCGATTGCTTAACAGTGTAAGCCATATTTCTAACTTCATTCATTCTTCAATTTATCCATTAAGTTGATGTTTATTCTCACTTATTTTTTTTTTAGTTTTATTTTTTATACTACTACATAACCTTGATGGGAATTATGTGACAACGAGTACCATGAATTCATTCCTATGGTTATGGATATCTCAGGTATGAATGATTTACATGAAATATCTTACAAGAATTTACTCTTATGATTATAGCAACTTCAGTTCCACGAATTATCTTACAGAGCATCACAGCTACTACAACTATTAGATTAAAATCAAGTAGCTTTAAATCTCGATGAAAAAAGTTTTGACAATATTGGTCATATTGATATTTTGCAATTTTTTTTTAGAAGATACTGTTAGTTTTGACATGTGATATTTATTAAGAAATTATTATTTAACATTTTATTCTACAATGCAATGCATAGAATTATGACTGCTCTCAACATTGTCTATTCAAAATAGAAATGGTCATCGTTAAGGTTCTATGAATTATAAGTGGTGTTTCGAATTATGATATTCAGTTTTGGGGGCCATTTTAACTGTTTTATTTTTTTATTTTCCTGTAAGAAAACCTTTTTCCTTAAATTTTAATTTTTTTCCCATTACCTTCAGCTAATTCTGTTTTGCTTACTCTCTTTATCATGTTTTATGTTTTTGAAGAAATTAGGAATAACACAATTTTACAGTTTTTACACGGTTTTGTATCTTATTTTGCTTCTTTCCATGAGAATACCTATTTTTTTTTTACGTAAATAAATTGAATTTTTGTTTTATCATACTTGCAGATTTTCATATTCAACTTCATCAATTTTAAATTACCATGTCTACTAGAAAATTCGAGTCTGGCAATCAAGTTGTATAACGTGAAAGCATTTCTTTTTTCAGTTATGGAAGGTCTTGGATTTATTAGGTTGTAGTAATGTATTTATGTATACATTGCGAGTAGATATGTACACAGTGAATGAAGTATAAGTTCCAAGTGTTGTCAGATATAATGGTTTTTTTGGGATTTAATGTTGAATGCGTTAGGTTATAGTAATGTACATATATGTATAGTTCGAGCAATATGTGTAAATGGTGAATGAAGTATGGTACCAGGGTGTAGCAGATATAGAGTTTGTTGTTTTTAACTTTTTGATTTTGTTTTTGGTGATTTAACATTGATATATTACTTACCAGATTGAACGTTTATTTATCCCTCTTTTGTTTTTGTGATTTAACGTACTTGAATTCATGTTTTATGTTAATGCATGGGGTGTAAACGGTGCACGAAATATATGTGCACGTCATAGAAGATTTAACGTTTTTTAGGTCTTTTAACGGTGATTCTTTTTTTATATAATTCCGGTGTCTTCTCATTTTTTTTTTATTGCAATGCTTTATAAAAAAATTGGTATTGACAGCATGCCTTTACTTTCTGTTTGTGGTGAATTTGTAAAACAAGCTCTCATTTTTTATTTTATTCTACCCTACGAAATACAACTTAGTAAGACCTTATCATTATCACACTAAAACATTTGCTTTACTTTATGTTATCATGTGAGTTTATTCTAAGATAATTGATTATTTTTGGATATGTTCCACCCTTTTTTGTTCTAACTATTCATGGATGTATTAGTGAAATTGCATCCATGAAAGAAATTTATTATATCATGTTAGGATCACCTTTTTATAACATGTTAGCTCCATTAATTTGCCTCCACACTATTGATTATGAGGCTGCAGCATGAGGAAAACATGATTCTCATATTTTTTTCAATAAACATAATTTGTAACCTGTTTATAGTTTACCAAACCTTCAAAGGAATGGCTTACGGGATTGATAAAGATAATATAGCCAAAAGAATACATATAATTCCAGAAAATTGGTTAAATTTTTTGTCAGATGCCATATTAACAAGAATCTATAATCAGATATAAAGACACGGCATGTGTAACTGTAGTATCATATCCTTTTTAATATATACATGTATAATTACCAATTAGGAACGTGATATAGCTACACGTGTCTGCCCTGTATGCCAACTATAGTACCACTTTTTCCTCTTTCTTCGTCATATTATGGTTCCTAATTATGATTTTGATGATACATAATTCCAACTAAAGCAGCGATCCATCTCGAAGGTGTACCTCAGTGATATGGGTCCTCAATCCAATGCATATGAAAGCATCGATTGAAAGTCCTTTGAATATGAGCATTCGTAATTTTCACTTCCGTTACACATAGCTGGATGTCAAAGCGATAAGTGGCATCAATATGATGATCAATGAATTGGTCTAGAAGTCACTGTGCAAAAATTATGTTATGTAATTTATTGCATTGGAAGAATAAATGACTAGATGATATGATATAACTATATATATATATATATATATATATATATATATTGTTAACACTACCTAACTGATGTTTGATGTTGTGAAGCTACAGTAAACATGTTCAGTATGGTGGAGTTGCAAGAAAGATGCTAAAGCGGCTGACATGAACATATATAAGACGCTGCATTTATGTGCTGGAGGTGACAGAATTCTCTTCAAGGCAAGAAGGTTGATGTTGCAAGCCAAGGTGCTACAGATGATGATTACTGATATGTAGGCTTGGTTAGGGACAATATTTCTTATGGTCTGGAGAGTACTGAAGGTGATAAATGAAAGGATGTGCACGTTTGATTGATATGCTCCAGCTTTAAGAAAACAGTGCATGAGAGTTGCTTCAAAATGTGAGCTTGAATGATCAATCATGTGTGATGCTCCAATATTAATGTACGTTAGCCAGACTAACAATATTACTCACTTAATGATAAAGTTATTTTATAGCACTCAATGATGATACCTTATTATTTTTCTCCTTAAAATTTTGTAGTTAAAAGTTAGTCGTTAATATCTTTTTGGTTTGATAAAAAGTTGGGTTAGCTTCGTTTAGTTGGATCTTGGATTTTCTCCTTTAAATCTGTATGATATTTTTTGTTTTATATTGACAAGAAAATTTCCGCATTGTTACTTCTTCATTTAATCTATTGCAATAACATTGCTGCGAAGTATAAAATCAAATATGGGGTTGTGAAGTATAAAATGTTATACGTGTTATTTGCATACCTGTTAATTGTCTTTCAATTTAGATTCAGGATAGACAAAATAGGGGGTTGTTTCAAAGGCATAAATTAGTAGAACATTGAGACTTCTTTATCATCATCAATTTTGAACATAGGTGTATATGGGTTGAGAGTAGATCAGAATGATACGCTGGGAAAATTAATTCACAAAAGACTTAAAATAATGTGTTATTAAACTGTAATATCCTGTTTTCTTCTATTCATTTGTAGAAGTGCCATGTTTGGAAAGACTCTTGAACGTACCCAGGTTAGTTTTAGCTTGATCGAATGCATTTGTATTCGTTTTCTTTACATGGACGTTGATGCTTATTATACCACTTTAGCACTCCAGAATCTATATCCTCAAGTAGAAAATGCAGGGTGTGAAAATGACATATGGAATCGGAATATGATAAAGATTGGTTTTGGGCTGAGGGGTTAGGTATCAGAATTCAGAGCACCAACTGTAGTGGTAGCGGTAAAGTTGTACATTATTTTTGTGAATTTTATTCGATATATGCAGAAAAGCATAACTATTCTTTTGCATTTTAATTTTATTTGTACTTAAATTCCAAAATGTCATATAAGTGATATAACTCATCCACAGTTTGAATTTTTTTTTTGCTAAGTATGTTAATAGTAACCCGATTATCTGTAAATATATGCAACTCTTTACGTTAGCAACATCATATGAATTTAATTCTAGAATTTATGCCATGTTACTGTTTATTAGGTTAAAAATCATTGTGCAATATGCCACTTTTTTATATGGTACTGCATTGATGTTTGATTGAAGGCAGCCGTGCATGTGCACGGGGACTAGCCTAGTTAAATATTGATATTGAAGCAACAAACTCTATGTTGAAGTAAGAGTAGAAGCGCTTCCAACTTCCAAAGCAAAAACTAGTTAAACATATATCGTGTCTCACAAAATCATATTAGCACAGACGCTCCTTGTTTCCACACAAGCTATATATCATATTACACCTAACAATACTGTGACCAACATGTTTGGATTGAATCCTTACCGTAATATTTTAAGGAAAATCCGCGCATATACTAAATTAAGGTTAAGAATATCATCCGGTAATAGTAATTGCTAACCAACATTTAACTCGTGTACTTATGCTCAATCCTAGCCATGGTATGGGAATTTAAGAGCTTTCTTTTCACTGGCTTGTTGATCAAAAGTCATGGTTAGACAGATGCTTGACTTTTAAATAACCCATTATTAGTTAAATATGCTTAGATTAATATGCATGATTCTGATAACTTTATAGCAAAGTTCGCACTATTTGCATATATTGTAAGAAATGCTACTATTTGAAAAACATTTGCAAACCGTTCTATAGCAGAAATTTTGCCATTTTTTTGGTTCCCTTTCTGTTATGACTATGAATTTCCAACTCCCTCTCCAATCCCCATAATCTGCATTGTAACAAAGTAGAAAATGACATAATCTGCACTGTAACTGTTGGAAATATTGGGTGAATATTAAAATATTGAGATAAGTGTATGAATGGCTCTTTTATTGAATAGTCCCATATCAAGGGATTATATGGAAGAGGCAAGTATTTATACTTGTTTCTAAGAAATCATGTTGGGGCCTTGGGCTTCCAATACATGCTTTGTTGTGAGGAGGGAGACCATGCATCATGACCACCACACACGTGCGCGCGACCGACCGACTCGATCCGGCCCGGTTCGGTTCGGTTCGGGCATGGGCTTGGCTTTGTGGTGTAAATACTTATTTTTGGACCATAAAACACTGCAATTTTCGAACTATGTTTTTAAGTACGAAAATATTTCTGAGCCGACTTTTATTTTGAAGCGGTAAACTATTGACCCGGTATTTTAGCAGATTTTATTACTGCAAAGTATTTTCGTTCAGCCCTAATCCCCATCTATATATTACCTTCTGTTGTAGACGAAAAATATATACCTTACCTCCGCCATTAAAATTATTATTCAAAAATCTTCACCAGTAATTTTATTTCGAAAGTGCAAATCTGCACTGATTTGTTGTGCAAAGCAAATCAGTTATTAATTTCAGAGGCTGTTTTATCCTAGAGGCGGTGGCGAAAGTACGAACTGGTTTTGCACCACCGACCAGATCACTGAATCGTCTTCAAGAAAGCGACCAAGTACGTGACTCAGCCATTGTTTCCCAACAATTTGAAGACGATCTGAAACAATGGCTTCGACATCAAACATGGATGATGCTGCTCCTCCCTCTGCCTTCCAGATCCCATTGGTGACTGCTGCCCCCTTTCGTTTCGAAGGTCTGCACTTCAAACGATGGCGTCAAAAGATGGAGTTTTACCTGACGATGAGAAAGGTGGCTGCTGCTCTGACCACCGACAAACCGCAATTGCCAGACAAACCTGACGGAACTGATGAAGCGTAGATGGCTTCCTGGACTGAACAATCAAAACAACAATAGAACTGGATTGAGCAGGATTATCTGTGCAGAAATTTCATTCTCAATGGCCTCAACGATGATTTGTGTGATTACTACAACTCGGACGACAAGACAGCGAAGGAGATCTGGGAAGCGCTGAAGAAGAAATATGATACAGAGGAGGCAGGGGCAAAGAAGTATGCTGTGAGCCGCTATCTCAAGTATCAGATGACAGATTACAGGTCAGTAGAGATGCAGTCTCATGAGCTTCAGAAAGCAGCTCATGAGATCATCTCCAAAGGTATGGTTTTGGATGAACAGTTTCAAGTTGCTGTTATTATTGATAAACTACCCCCAGGTTGGAAAGACTTTAAGAATTTCTTACGACATAAGACTAAGGAATTTTCCTTAGAGAGCCTGATCACTCGCCTCCGTATTGAGGAGGAGGCACGCAAACAGGACCAGAAAGAGGAAGTGCTGGTTGTCTCAAACAACAACACTAAGAAGACCACATCCGCTGTTCTGAAACCGAATCAGAAATCATTTAAGAATCAGAACAGGCGCAACAAACAGAATGGGAATCCGCAAGGAAACCCAAAAAAAAACAGTAGAAACCAGCTCAAAAGAATGACTTTGGACAGTTGTTTCTATGTTACAACTGTGGAAAACCAGGTCATATGGCACGCAAGAGTCGGAACAGGCCAAGCTCTGCACCGCAGGCGAACCTGACAGAAGAGCCTCTTACGGCTATGATTACTGAGATTCACCTTGTTGGTGGATCAAAGGGTTGGTGGGTAGAAACTGGTGCTTCTCGCCATGTCTGCTATGATCATGATATGTTCACCACATACACGACTGCAGATGATCAGAAAGTGCTATTGGGAGATTCTCATACCACTAACGTTGCAGGGGTTGGAAATGTGGAGATCAAGTTTACCTCTGGAAGGACTGTGATTCTTAAAGATGTTTTGCATACTCCAGAGATGAGAAAGAATCTGGTTTCTGGCTTTCTTCTTAATAAGGCAGGATTTACTCAATTTATTGGGGCTAATGTGTATACCATAGGTTATAAGGGATCTTTTGTAGGAAAGGGTCATGCTTGTGAGGGAATGTTTAAATTAAATGTTGAATCTAATAAAGTGAATAATTTTGCTTATATGTTATGTGATTTTAATATTTGGCACTCTAGATTATGTCATGTTAATAAACGAATAATTCATAACATGAGCACTCTAGATATGATACCTAAGATGTCAGAATCTGAATCTGATAAATGTGAATTCTGTACACAAGCAAAAATCACTAAGAAATCTCATAAATCTATTGATAGAGAATCTGAACCCTTAGATTTGATTCACTCTGACATATGTGAACTTGATGGTACTTTAACTAGACATGGACATCGTTATTTTATCACTTTTATTGATGACTGTTCTGATTTCACATATGTATACCTTATGAAAAATAAAAGTGATGCTTTTGACATGTTTAAAACATTCAAAACTGAGATTGAGAATCAAATAGGAAAATTAAGAGATTTCATGGTGATAGAGGAACAGAATATGAATCCATTCAATTTTGGATTTCTATAAATTACATGGTATTTTACATGAGAGAACTGCACCCTATTCACCTGAAATGAATGGTAAAGCTGAAAGAAAAAATAGGACTTTTACCGAATTAGTAGTTGCCATCCTACTAAATTCTGGTGCAGCAAAACATTGGTGGGGGGATATTTTATTGACTGTACGTTATGTTCTAAATAGAATCCCCAAATCTAAGAATGAAATTTCACCTTATGAAATTTTAAACAATCATAAACCCAATGTGTCATACTTTAGAACTTGGGGTTGTCTAGCATATGTTCGCATTCCAGACCCTAAGAGAATAAAATTGACAAGTAGAGCATATGAATGTGTATTTATAGGCTATGCTATTAATAGCAAAGCATATCGATTTTATGACATAAATGCATATAAGATAATTGAATCAAATGATGCCGATTTTTATGAAACAAAATTTCCTTTCAAATTAAGGAATAGTGGGGGCACCTCAAGTATGCCTATTAGAACAGAACTTAATAAAAGATCTGAAGCTGAACCTAGAAGAAGTAAAAGAGCAAGAACCGAGAAAAATTTTGGTTCGGATTTCTGTGCTTTTACTATAGAGGAGGATCCCTTAAACCTCCAAGAGGCCTTATCTTCTTTAGATGCCGATTTTTGGCAAGAGGCTATAAATGATGAGATGGATTCTCTGGAATCCAATAAGACTTGGCATTTGGCAGATTTACCCCCTGGTTGTAAATCTATAGGTTGTAAATGGGTGCTTAAAAAGAAATTAAAACCTGATGGTACTATAGATAAATACAAAGCACGACTGGTAGCTAAAGGTTTTAGTTAAAAAGAAAATATAGATTTCTTCGACACTTTTTCACCTGTAACTAGAATAACATCCATTTGGGTATTAATCTCACTCGCTTCCATTCATAATTTACTAATACACCAAATGGATGTTAAAACCGCATTTTTAAACGGTGAATTAGAAGAAGGAATCTATATGGACCAGCCTGAAGGATTTGTTGTACATGGTCAAGAACATAAAGTATGCAAATTAGATAAATCATTATATGATTTAAAACAAGCACCTAAACAATGGCATGAAAAATTTGATAACTTAATCATTTCACATGGTTTTAAAGTTAATGAAAGTGATAAATGCATTTATTACAAATCTGAGAATGACATTTGCACTATTATATGCCTTTATGTAGATGACCTACTCATCTTTGGGTCAAATATTCATGCCATAAATTCAGTCAAATCCTTATTAAGTGCCAATTTTGATATGAAAGATCTAGATGAGGCGAGTGTAATCCTTGGTATTAAGATTACTAGGTCAGAAAAGGGAATTTCTTTGGATCAATCTCATTACATTGAGAAGATACTGAAGAAATATAATTACTTTGATTGTAAATCTGCATGTACACCATATGATCCAAGTGTAAAATTATTTAAGAACACTGGTGAAGGTGTAAGACAGTCTGATTATGCGAGCATCATTGGCAGTCTTCGGTATGCCACCGATTGTACTAGACCCGACATTGCCTATGTCGTGGGATTATTATGCAGGTTTACCAGTAGACCTAGTATAGAGCACTGGCATGCTATTGAAAGGGTCATGAGATACCTTAAACGAACTATGAACCTTGGATTACATTATGAGAAGTTTCCAGCTGTACTTGAAGGACATTCAGATGCAGATTGGAATACTTTATCTGATGACTCTAAAGCGACCAGTGGCTATATATTTAGCATCCCTGGAGGAGCTGTTTCTTGGAAATCCAAGAAATAGACTATTTTGGCTCAGTCTACTATGGAGTCTGAGATGATAGCACTAGCCACGGCTAGTGAAGAAGCAGAGTACTTGAGAAATCTGCTAGTTGAGATTCCCCTATGGGAAAAACTGATACCAGTTGTGTTGATACATTGCGATAGTACCGCGACTATTGCAAAAGTTCAGAACCGTTATTATAACGGTAAGAGGCGACAAATACGTCGTAATCACAGCACGGTTAGAGAACTACTTTCCACAGGTACCGTTAGAGTGGATTACGTACGTAATGATGAAAATTTGGCAGATCCTTTGACGAAAGGACTGTCCAGAGAGAAAGTCCTTAATTCTTCTAAAAGAATGGGACTATTTCCCTTAGATTGTTGAGTCATGCATAATGGTAACCTGACCTAAATGACTGGAGATCCCAAGAAATTGGTTCAATGGGTAAAAACAAGTTGTGTAGTGATAGGAGTTGAACATGCTATTTAATAAACCAAGAAGCATGTATTCCTGAAGTGATTAGAGGATGAGTTGATAATAACTCTTAATGAGACCTATACTCTATTTGGAGTGGAGTACCTACCTTCAGGAGTACTCTTGATAGACTCACCTATGTGAATGTGGAAATGTGGTCGTTTCCTATGGAGTTTTGTGCAAAACTTCTAGAGCGTTCACTAAACTGGGATAGACGTGCATGACCATAAATACACAGGCTTATTTGATTGCACTTTAGAAAAGATTGTGTGTGGTTTGATGTCAGGAATAGAGTTCAAGACTACGTGTCACTCTAGTAAAAACTGAATCTTATTCACTATGCAAAGGTTCAAGTCGGATGACACCTTTGTTTATGCACAGTCTTATGTTTCTAGAAAATTGCTTGATAATATTTTAAAAATTCATGTGGGGGATTGTTGGAAATATTGGGTGAATTATTAAAATATGGAGATAAGTGTATGAATGGCTCCTTTATTGAATAGTCTCATATCATGGGATTATATGGAAGAGGCAAGTATTTATACTTGTTTCTGAGAAATCATGTTGGGGCCTTAGGCTCCCAATACATGCTTTGTTGTGAGGAGGGAGGCCATGCATCATGGCCACCACACGCCCGCGCGCGGCCGGCCGACTCGACCCGACCCGGCCCGGCCCGGTTCGGTTCGGGCTCGGGCTTGGGCTTGGCTTTGTGGTGTAAACACTTATATTTTTGGGCCAGAAAACACTGCATTTTTTGAACTATGTTTTTAAATACGAAAATATTTCTGAGCCGACTTTTATTTTGAAGCGGTAAACTATTGACTCGGTATTTTAGCAGATTTTATTACTGCAAAGTATTTTCATTCAGTCCTAATCCCCATCTATATATTACCTTCTGTTGTAGACGAAAAATATATACCTAACCTCCGCCATTAAAATTATTATTCAGAAATCTTCGAGCAGTAATTTTATTTCGAAAGTGCAAATCTGCACTGATTTGTTGTGCAAAGCAAATCAGTTATTAATTTCAGAGGCTGTTTTGTCCTAGAGGCGGCGGCGAAAGTATGAACTGGTTTTGCACCACCGACCAGATCGCCGAATCGTCTTCAAGAAAGCGACCAAGTACGTGACTCAGCCATTGTTTCCCAACAGTAAATAAGTAGAAAATGTAAGTTTTTTATAATTATTTATTAACAACTCTGTGGGGGCATACACTAATAATTTTTTAGTTCATTCTCTAAACTGGGGTTTCATGTGTATCAACTAAGGCATAACTGGTCAAGTAGCAATTTTTGTACTTTCTTGTACTATAATATATAAAACATAACTGGAACCAAAGAATCAAATATTCAATCTGCATCTTACTTGTAGCTTCATATCCAACGTAGTGACTAATAAATTGGTTATACATAATACGAGGATTTCAATGTGACAACGGTGGGAAAACCGACCATTAAGGTGTTTAATATATACTAAAAATACTTGTTAAAACATATTTCAAATTAGATTTTATTTAACAAATTATAGGGTACTTCAAGAGAAAATGGAAGTAACTAATAAAGTACAAATATTCATCCTCACAATTATCTACATGAGGATTGCCTATACTTGTTTGATAACTCAAAATGATTTATGATTTAGTATACAAGAAAATAAAATATATGTTACACATAATAAGGATACACAAACACTTACTCAACCATGCAATAGTCAATTATATTACATTTTAAGCATTATTATATGCATCCATTCTTCACTCATCCTGTAGTAAACCCTTAAATAATCCAATATCTGTTAACTTCATCCACTATATTGTCTCCCATGTATAAACCATTGTGCATTCGTTCGACTGTACTTTTTTTGAATTCCAATGCCCTCTTCTTTCGATCCCCTTTTCTTTTGCATAAACTACGGATTTTGTAAATGAGATCTTAAAGAGGAAATTATTTTCTTGATTCTTTAGTAAGTTTTGGTCCCAGCGTAACTTGATTACCCTCTTTCATCCGACATCTCATTGAACAAAGTGACCTTCCTCAGAAAGCTTTGGACTATGCCATTCAATTTTCTGCTTTATGATTATAGTTATAGGAGAATTCAGCTTGACAGTAATATAACAGACTATATAGATCAACAACAAACTTTTGTATAAACGACTACACTACTATTACACATTTATTAATGGAACTTCTCAATTTTTTATTTTTATTTTTTAAAGGAAAAAGGGTATACACTATACAATAGTTTATTGGGTATTATTTATTACAAAGAGAAAGATTATCACCATGACGATGAACAAAATAGGAAAAGGTCAAAATGAACAAAAACATGTTGTTACAAAAATTGCGATGACATCAACAACAAACCAATGTTAGGTTTAGTTGAAATCAAACCTAACAGAGATTGCTAGTCTACATGATATGTGGCAACAACGGTTTTAAAGTTGATACGATTCAATTTTCAAAATTTTGAAATAAACCAAAGTTCTTTTGATTTTGTTTGCTAAATAGGTCCTTACTCTTGCAATTATCACTGCGGAAAAAGTGAATTTTTTTAATTCTGTTTCAAGTTTTCCAATTTTCGCAGTATTCAACAAGTGAAATCCAGATTTGATGGTATGAAACACAGAACAAATATTGTGTTTCCACCAATGGTACAAAAAGTCATTTTGCATTTGATCATAGGTATAATACTCCTAGTATTTGACAGGCCATACTGTCGTTAGTTATAACAGTTTTATAAAGCATTTATTTGTATACTCAAAGAAAAACGTGGCTATTCATCTTCAGTTCAGGCCAAATAACGTACTATAAATACCAAAAGCACAAACAGGTTCTTTCATACTTCATCCGATCTAAGAAACTTAAAATGACATAGAATAAACCAGCTTCAAAAATCAACAATAGTGGATCAAGTAAAATCCCCGGTATGTGTTTAAAATTACCGACTGATGAAAAATCAAAGCAAGTGTTATTCGCAGAAGCAGGTAAGGACACAGTTGATTTCCTATTCCACCTCCTCCTGATGCATACATTAAATTAACCAATGAAATATCAGCTTGCAATTCAAATAATTACTATCCATAACATCTATTTGGTAAAAACATATAAGATAATTCCAAAAATTCCCTTTTCATACGTAATATTTTTTAATCATAAAGGCACAATTCTGTTACATTTACTAATAATAGTAAAAGGAAACAATTCAACAACACTGTGAATCCTATGTCGGCACAATACATTATGAATAAAGTAGGGGAAATATTGTTGTAAACTTACATTATTTTTCTAAGTTTTGATGGTTGTAAATATCCAACACTTTCTTCTACAATAGATTATAGTTTATCATCCCAGTGTAAGTTTTTCTTCAAACTTCAACTTCTCATTCCCATAATTTCAATTATATTTTCCCTCAATGGCCCGGTGTATTCATTTCCATACGGCCACTAAACTTTGCTAGGCCCTCTGCCTTTAACCCAACATACATCCTATGTGCACTTGTTACCTTGTTATATAGCTAGTGTCATGTGAAGGTTTGCTTTTTCATTAATATTTGGTAGCCATTATCCTATGTTCATCTTATTTTATGCAGCTACGAAGAGCATATCAAAATTTGGATTTGATTTGTCCGTTATAGTTCAGTTTATTATATTTCTTGACTATGTCAAATGTCGGAATGGAAACAGGGTGAATAAGGATGAGCAGTTTTGGTGAGCTTTTATGTCCTATGTGTTGGGGAAATCTCGGTCTTTCCCGCTTCGTGAAGTTAAGATAGGCAATTAAAATTAAAAGTAGCAACGACAGCACAAGAGTTTATAATTCTCCAATATGGAGATTCTTCCACTATACAAAGGAATAGTAGGATTACAAGAATTTGATTACAAAAGTAACTCACACTTGACTCAAGCTTAAGGATGAATACTTCTTAAGCTATCTCTCTTTTCTCTCAAAAAGGCTTACTAACTCTCAAGTATTTTTCTCACTCTAAGAAGTGGATTTCTTTCTTGGATTCTTGGATGGATAGTAATAGGCCTCCTTCTCCTATTTATACTACTCAACCTCCATAATGAATGGTGGTGATTACTTGCATCCGATGGTAGAGTTTGATTCTCTAGAATGCTCCACACTCTCTCGGAATCTCTACACTCTTCCATTCCCTTCTTTATTCTTCCATAATCTTCCGTAAGGTTCCAGAAGGTTCCACACGTCTCCAGAATATTCCAGAGGGTTCCACACTTTTCCACAAGCTTCTAGAGGGTTCTACACTTCTCTAGAGTTCTCCGGAACATTCTAGAAAATTCTAGATTTCTCTAGAAACGTCTAGAATTTTCTAGAAACTCTCCAATTAAGGAGGGATCCCAACAAATCTCCCCCTCCCGACTTAATTGGGGGGTAGTAGTACGCCGGCACCTTGACATCAATCTTCAAACTTATTTGTTGGTACTACCTTGGTCATCATATCAGACCAGTTCTCATCCGTGTGAACTTTATCAAGGTGTATTTGCTTTTCCTCGAGAACTCCTCGGATCCAGTGATATCTTGTATCAATGTGCTTTTTGCGGGAATGAAATGTTGAATTCTTTGCCAAGTAAATTGCACTTTGATTGTCACACTTCAAGACATACTTTTCTTGATCCACTCCCAACTCATGCAGCAAGTTCTTCACCCACAACATCTCCTTGCAAGCTTCAGTAGCTGCAATATACTCTGCCTCTGTAGTGGATAATGCAATACACTTTTGTAGCTTTGATTGCCATGAAATAGCTCCCCCTGCAAAAGTGGTTAAGTATCCCGATGTTGATTTCCGTGAATCAATGTCACCAGCCAAGTCTACATCTGTATATCCTTCTAACACCGGTTTTCCTTTTCCAAAGCATAAACATCTTTTGGAAGTTCCACGTAGATATCAGAGGATCCATTTGACTGCAACCCAATGCTCATTCCCTGGGTTAGCCAAGAAGCGACTGACAACACCAACTGCATAAGCGATAACTGGTCTTGTGCATATCATTGCGTACATAAGACTGCCTACTACAGATGAGTATGGTTTCTTCTTCATCTCCTCCTTGTCTTTTTCACTTGTCGGACTCTGCTTTGAACTTAGCTTGAAGTGCCCAGCTAGTGGAGTGTTAACCGGCTTTGATTTGTGCATGTTGAACCTTTCCAACACTTTCTCGATATATCTCTCTTGGGATAGCCACAACAGTCTTTTTGATCTATCACGAGTTATTCTCATCCCAAGGATTTGTTTAGCCGGTCCCAAATCTTTCATGGCAAAGCTCTTGCTTAGATCTTTCTTTAAAGCAGTTATCTTTATGCGATCTTGTCCAATGATAAGCATATCATCAACATAGAGCAGAAGTATGAGAAAGTCACCACTTACATACCTCTTTATGAAGACACAATGATCGCTTTCCGTCTTTTTGAAGTCATGTTCTGCCATGAATGTGTCGAACTTCTTGTACCATTGTCTTGGTGCTTGTTTAAGTCCATACAGACTCTTTGTGAGGCGGCACACTAGATCTTCTTTGCCTGGAACTTTGAATCCCTCAGGCTGTTCCATGTAGATCTCTTCCTCTAAGTCACCATGTAGAAATGCCGTCTTGACATCGAGTTGTTCAATCTCCAAATCTTGCACGGCTGCTAGGCTAAGGACAACTCGGATTGATGACATCTTTACCACGGGAGAGAATATCTCTTCAAAGTCAGTACCTTTTTCTTGTCCAAATCCTTTAACGACTAACCGAGCTTTGTAGCGAGGCTTTGAACAGTTCTCTTCGGTCTTGATTCTATAAACCCACTTATTCTTCAAAGCTCTTCTCCCTTTTGGTAGCTCCACTAGTTCATATGTATTATTCTCATGCAAGGATTGCATTTCTTCTTGCATGGCTATTCTCCACTCTTCTTTATGACAACCACTCATTGCTTCTTTATAGCTTTGAGGCCCCCCCTCATCAGTGAGTGTAACGTACTCCTCTGTGTTGTATCGACTGGATGGTCTTCTGTCCCTTGAGGATCGTCTTGGCTCTGGTGCGATTGGAGTGCTAGATTGAGGTTCTTCCTGGACCGGTTCATGATGGGTTTCATGATCTTCAGCATCACTACTTTCTTGGGTGTTATTATCTTCATGTCGAACCATAGTAGGTTCAGTATTCTTATAGCTTCTCAATCTTGGCCTCTCTGAATTCTTGATGTCCTCAATTGTTTGGTCTTCGAAGAATACAACATCGCTACTGCGAATAACCTTCTTGTTAATTGGATCCCACAACCGGTACCCAAATTCATCCTTAGGTGAACGAAGATAGATACACTCCTTTGTCTTTGCATCAAGCTTAGCTCTCTCATCTTTTGGGATGTGAACAAATGCCCTGCACCCGAACACCTTGAGATGATTATATGAAGCCCTCTTGCCCGTCCAAACTTCCTCAGGAATGGCCCCATCCAAAGGAACTGATGGTGTGAGGTTGACAATGTCGATCACAGCCATTATAGCTTCTCCCCAAAATGATTTGGGTAACATAGCATGAGAGAGCACACAACGAACTCTTTCTTCAATGGTTCGATTCATTCTCTCAGCTAGCCCATTCAATTGTGGTGTCTTGGGTGGAGTCTTCTCTAGCCTAATGCCATATTTCTTGCAATAGACTTCAAAAGGGCCTTTATACTCACCTCCGTTATCTGATCGTACACACTTGATCTTTCGTCCAGTCTCACGCTCCACTAGAGCATGGAATTCTTTGAAGGCATCAAGCACTTGATCCTTTGATTTTAACAGGTGCAACCATACTTTTCTTGAATGATCATTAATGAAGGTGACAAAATGTAGAGCACCACCAATGGATCTCTCAGACATTGAGCATACGTCAGTGTGCACGAGGTCTAGAATGTTCTTTCTCCTTGTGGGCGGAGAAGATCTTTGGAAAGCAACCCTGTGTTGTTTTCCAGCTAAACAATGAGCACAAGGATGAAGTGGTTTACCTTTCACGTTAGGGAGGAGTTGTTTCTGAATGAGTATGTGAAGACCTTTCTCACTAATGTGCCCAAGTCGTTGATGCCATATGTCCATATCATCGGTAGAGATGTTTACTTCTTCTTTGCATAGCTTAGCTTGCATTACATACAATGAGCCTACCTTCTTTCCTCGAGCCATCGTCAAACTTCCTTTGGTGAGCTTCCACTTCCCCTCACCAAAGTAATTCATCAGACCATCATCATCTAGCTTTCCAGCGGAGATAAGACTGAGGCGCATGGTTGGGACATGCCTCACATCTTTCAAAATAAGCTTGCACCCGGTACTTGTCGTCAGAGTGATGTCTCCTATTCCAACAATCTTGCTTCTATCTTGATTTCCCATTTGCACCGTGCCAAAGTCACCTCTTTGGTAGGATGAGAAGAAGTTTTCATGTGGAGTAACATGGAAGGAAGCACCAGAATCAATAATCCAAGAACTCTCATCGCAAGCAATGTTTAGAATGTTACTTTCACCAACGAGATATAACAGATCTTCCTTCAATACTATGGCAGTAGTACTCTTTTCTTCTTGCTTCTTCGTTAGGCTTATTTGGTCAGGCTTAACATTACCGGCCTTTTGGTCTCTTTTGAAGCTTCGACATTCCATTTTCTTATGACCTATCTTTCCACAATAATAGCATGTAATCTTCGAGCGTGACTTGGATCTTCCTCGAGATTGATGTGGATTTCGGCTCTTACTACGTCCACGAGTTTCATTCCTACCCGGATTGTCAACAACATTAGCTTCGGGATGAATAGACTCGTCTCGTTCCATTCTCCTTGCTTCTTCACCAAGAAGGCTGTGACTGACGGTATCCATAGTTAACTTTCCTTCCGGAGCTGAGTTACTAAGTGTAACAACAAGTGTGTCCCAACTTTCCGGTAAGGAACTGAGGAATAGAAGAGCTTGTAACTCATCATCAATCTTCATATCAATTTTTGTTAGTTGATTTACGAGCTCCTTGAAGTTATTCAAGTGCTCAATCATGCTATGACCATCCTTATACTCCAATTTCACCAACCGTCGAACTAAATTGGCCTTGTTGCGAGGCGTTTTCTTCTGAATCATGGACTCAAGCTTTGTCCATAATTCATAGGCATTTGTATAAGTAGAAACATGCTCGAAGAGAGTTTTGTCAATATACTTACGGATCATAGCAACAGCCTTCCGGTTCAACAGTTCCCATTGAGCATCACTCTTCCCTGCCACTTTATCTTTGTAGATGATGGGCTCATGCAAATCCTTACAATACAAGTGGTCCTCCATCATTGGCTTCCAATAGGAGTAGTTGTTGGCTGTGAGCTTGAACATGTCTCCATCATGAGCGACATTATCCTCCATCTTGAACTTACACGAGCTTGATTACGGCTACAGATGAACCTGGCTCTGATACCACTGTTGGGGAAATCTCGGTCTTTCCCGCTTCGTGAAGTTAAGATAGGCAATTAAAATTAAAAGTAACAACGACAGCACAAGAGTTTATAATTCTCCAATATGGAGATTCTTCCACTATACAAAGGAATAGTAGGATTACAAGAATTTGATTACAAAAGTAACTCACACTTGACTCAAGCTTAAGGATGGATACTTCTTAAGCTATCTCTCTTTTCTCTCAAAGAGGCTTACTAACTCTCAAGTATTTTTCTCACTCTAAGAAGTGGATTTCTTTCTTGGATTCTTGGATGGATAGTAATAGGGCTCCTTCTCCTATTTATACTACCCAACCTCCATAATGAATGGTGGTGATTACTTGCATCCGATGGTAGAGTTTGATTCTCTAGAATGCTCCACACTCTCTCGGAATCTCTACACTCTTCCATTCCCTTCTTTATTCTTCCATAATCTTCCGTAAGGTTCCAGAAGGTTCCACACGTCTCCAGAATATTCCAGAGGGTTCCACACTTTTCCACAAGCTTCTAGAGGGTTCTACACTTCTCTATAGTTCTCCGGAACATTCTAGAAAATTCTAGATTTCTCTAGAAACGTCTAGAATTTTCTAGAAACTCTCCAATTAAGGAGGGATCCCAACACTATGTCATGTTCTGACTAGTAGCAATCAAATTTATGCTTGTTTTTATTATCATTTGCTTTAAATTTGGATTGTACGTATATGGCATTGCTTGTTGTGCACCTTATTTTCTATGTAGTAGCATTCTCTTTCTCTGTTCCCCTCTTCCACTGGTCTATCCCATCAGAATATATGTAACAACCCGAATATTTGAGGTATTTTACATTCTATATCAGCATTTTGGGGTTTCACAGAATAAGCTAAATTGTCTATATTATTATATTTTTGAAATTATAACGCATTACTCGTAAAAATAGTACTTTTTTTTTGTCTATAGCAGCCCCGCACGTGAACAAAAATCTGCATAGTAAGAAACCCCCCATTTTTCTAGCTTTAAAACTTGCGCATGAATACATTAATAGTGGTGGTGACAACGTTAGAATTATATCCCTGATGGCATCATTATAAGTGGAAGAACATGTATGCACCTCTAATATGAATGGCAACTAAAGGAATGCTCATGACCATGAGCCAACAAAGCAAATGTATATCTGCAGCATTAGGAAGGGTAAAGTTTTTGAACACATCGAGTAAGGATATGGTTTTATCCTTTAGTAAAGGAGTCTTCAAATCAGTACAACAAATGTTGTAATTGCCAAACATACATGGCAACCGTAACAAACATGTGTGAAAGAAAACCATAAAAGTATAAATATTTTTTCCATTACTTGACAGCGAAGTCTCGTACACCATCCTTTCCCAGCGCAGACTGAAGCGAAACCTCATATCACCGCATTTACTTCGCATCGGTACATGCCTATAAACCTATGTATATATTAATAAGGTACACTGTACACAGTTGCTTAACACTGAAGTATTGTTCCACTGTACATATAACTTGCAGCCACCATTTGTTTTGATTTATGAAACCAAACCGTGAGCTCCAAATAACGAAGGAGATGCAAAGCTTTAAAATGGAAAAATTAGGAAGTGCGTTAGCATTGTGTATGGGGTACAGTCAGCACGTGCTGTGCATGGCAACGTTTAAAATAGGAGGTGAGGCATTTGGCTTGGGAAGCATTAGAGATGGAGTGGTTAATAGGATCAGTCACGTGGAATGGAGAAAATGGATGTTGCGTGATGGCTTTCAAAATGAGTCGTGCATACTGGAGTACACAGTGGAGCATGGTTTGTGCGATTTGCATGAAAAGTGTGATGATAGCTATGCATTCTTTGATCTTCTGCAACAACATTCATTTGTTGTTGCATTAGATGTGAATGCAGTGTTGCGGTTGGAATTCTTATGTTGTGACATGCAACACCAGGTCAAAGTGTTGCATTACATAAATACATGCCAAGTCAGCGATCCGCGTAATCAGTTTAAACAAATATGTAACCGTAAATGTAGATTAATCCAACGGTTCAAGCAGATCCTTGCTACACTAGTTCAAAGTGTTGCATTAGATAAATACATGCCAAGTCAGCGATCCACGTTATCAGTTTAAAAAAAATAAAGAACCGTAGATGTAGATTAATCCAACGGTTCAAGCCGTTCCTTGCTACAGCTTAGTGAAAATTTGGCGCGATAGTTTCTTCATTCACGAAATACTTCCCCCCAAAACAAATTTCTCCCGTGCTCCTCCTTCGATCCATTTCTCTCTCCACGAAATCCATCCAATAACACCTCCGATTGCTACTGTAAGTCTGTACCTCCGATTACAAACTATAAACCTTCGATTGCTCCCATTTTACAAACTTTACACCTCCAATTTGGATCATTTAGGACAATTACAGGTAATTAGGGCTTCATCATTTCGGTTTTATTTAGTTGATTTCGTCGCTAACTTATTTTGGTGTACGTTCAAAGTCTCTGGGTGATTTGGATATACCGATTGCCTTAAATTAGGGTTTTTTATAGTTGAAGTGTTGTATTTATATGTTTGCATGTGTTGAAATTATGCAAGTTCTATATTTTTATGTTTACCAAACCATTGATGTATTGGTAAATAATGCTTATTTCGACAGGTGGAAACAAAATTTAGAGGACAAAAGAAATCCAATTTAAATGTTTAAATGTCTATTTCTGTTTGTAGTTAAATAATGCCTATTTCTCTTCCTACATCATATGACTGCGAAGACACCCTGGGCATGGGTGATCTAGGATTGTCAAACCCATCATCACCAGAAACTCCTATTGATTTTTATATAGAGATGCAAGAAAGGCACTACGATGATTTGCTTGAGTATGAACTAGAGCAAGAAGAATTCCGAAGACAACGGCTAGAAGAAGAACGACGTGAAGAAAGGGCGATGCGACGGCATGGTTGTGCTGCATTGCGTCGTCAGCATCAAAACAACCAAGTGGTTAACGAACAGCAAGCTGACTTACCAATCATAAAGTGTGATTGTGGGTATGCCGCTGTAGAAGATGTTATTTCGATTGGATTTAACATTGTTCATCGTTATTTTAGATGTCGTGTTTATCCCACAGGGTGTACCTTTTGGCAGTGGATTGACCAACAGTTTCCAAGTCGAGCCGCTGGGTATGTAAATGAATTACAACATCAACTTACAACGCTGCAAAATCGAGTTATTGGTTTTTGAACTGATGTTAGTAGACTTAACGACCAGCTTCAAGGGCTAAACATTAGAAGACAAAATTAAATTATTGCATCGTTTTTTGTATTAGGTACAACTGTATCGTCTTTGTGTCACCTATATGGTCTCTGTATCTGTACTGTTTTGTTTTGGTGCAGTCGTGTAATGTTTATGAATTTGTGGTCAGTATCCTTAGTTGCTTTTTTTATGTATTATCCTAATAAATCAGTTCCAAAAGTTAGTGATAATTCATATCAAAACAATCGTCTTTGTATCATCATACTGATTATGTATATTTGTAAATTATTAACTTGTTTTGTTTTTATTCCTAATTTAGTCAAACCTTACAGGGTAGCCCTTGTTCGTGTCTTGAAACTATTACTGAAATCAAATTTGGTCTTGCGAGGCCGAGGTTAGATTGTGACAATGGATAGTGAGTATTACATATGGATAGGACTTCCGAGATCGAGTGCAGAATATGTAAGAGTGGTAACAGCTTTTCTAAGAAATGCATTTCCCATTTATAAAGTAGGTGATGAGATGAAGTGCCCCTGCAAAAAATGTATAGAACGTAATTGGTATTGTGAAAATTTCATATACGATCATCTTATTTTTAATGGCCCTTCTCCATTACATACCGGGTGGATTTCTGAAGTTTCACAGACAAAATTATTAGGAGTTGATGACCATATGGATTGTGCAACGGAGATGGATTTTGAGGATAATTTGGATATGATGTTCAAATGTGCGGGTTACAAATTTGGTCAAAATCCCAGGGACTTTGTAGAAGAACCAAATCCAGAGGCCGAGAAATTTTATCGGCATGTTAAAGAAGGAAAAAAACCGTTATATCCTGGCTGCACTAAATTTTCTCGACTAAGTTTCTTGATCAGGCTTTGTCATTTAAAGTGTGCTTATGGAATTAACGAGTTTTTGTTTGGGGAATTACTAAAGCTTATAAAAGAAGCCTTTCTTGATGCCCAGTTGCCTTTGTCAAAGAATGTAATTAAGGATTTAGGTCTTGATTACCATAAAATACATGCCTGCCCAAACCATTGCATGTTATATTGGGCAGAGAATAAAGATAAAGAGGCTTGTGACATTTGTAGTTTTTCGAGGTGGGTTGTAAAAGAAAAAGAAGACATCGTTGATAATAATGATCCACCAAAGTCGATTCTCAAAGTGCCGACAAATATTATGAGGTACTTTCCTCCAAGACCAAGGTTACAAAGGATGTTTATGTGCAAAGAATTTTCCAAACTCATGAGATAGCACTAAGTGGAACGAAAAGAAGATGGAAAACTAAGACATCCGGCTGATGTTGTGGCATGGAAGATGATGGATGCTCGCTATCCTGATTTTTCATCAGAAAATCGTAATGTTAGATTGGGTCTAGCATCTGATGGATTTAATCCATATCGTTCAATGAATTCAAGTTATAGTATATGGCCAATTCTGTTGGTAAACTACAATCTTCCGCCATAACCTCTTCCGCCTTGGTTATGCCTGAAACAAGAGAATTTGATTCTTTCAACATTAATATCTGGTCAAGATTCTCCAAAGAACAACATTTACATATATATGTAGCCTTTAATTGCGGAGTTGAAAGCGTTATGGAATGTTGGCGTCGAAACATATGATTCCTTGACTGATGGGAATTTTAATTTACGTGCAAGCGTCTTATGGACCATTAGTGATTTTCCGGGATATGCCATGTTTTTAGGTTGGAGCACGAAAGGGAAACTAGCGTGTCCAGTATGCCATTATGAACCTTCTTCAAATTATTTAAAGCATAGCAAAAAAATGTGTTATATGCACCATAGAAAGTTTCTTGATCCGACAAATAAGTGGAGGCTGGATAAGAGGAGATTTAATGGCGAAACTGAAATGGGGAGCATTCCAGAAATACTATCAGGAACTGATATTGAAGAGTTATTGCGGGGGTTCAAAAATAGGTTTGGGGATAAGACGAAGAAACCTGGTAAAAGCGATGGCCCTTTTAAAAAAAGGTCAATACTGTTTGACTTACCATATTGGTGTCATAATCCCCTTCGACATAACCTGGATGCCATGCACATAGAGAAGAACATATGCGACAAAATATTAGGTACTTTACCTAATATAGGTCGCATGTCGAAGGATCACCTAAACACTCGTTTGGATTTACAGGAATTGAGCATAAGGAAGGAACTTCATCCTGTTGAATGTGGTGACGGAAAGCATGTTGAAATTAGAGCTGCAATATTTGATATGACAAACAAGGAAAAATAAATCTTTTGCTCTGTATTGAAGAACGCCAAACTGCCCTACGGTTGTGCCTCGAATGTTATTCGGTACGTGCACCTGAAAGAGAGAACGGTTGTGGGATATAAGAGCCATGATGCTCATTTCATACTCCACTATTTGTTACAATTTGCCGTGAAGAAAGCGTCAAAACCCGAGGTTGCATTATCAATGATCAAATTTAGTGCATTCCTTAGAGGACTATGGAGCAAGGTTATCGAAGTGGATGATATCAAGAGACTGCAAAAAAGAATTGTTGAGATACTTTGTGATTTTAAAATGATTTTTCCACAAGCTTTTTTCGATATAATGGTATACTTGCCTGTTCGTTTATGCAGAGAAATCGAATACGGCGGGCCTGAACATCTTAGGTGCATATATCCCATTGAGCGATATCTAGGAAAGTTGAAATCTTATGTGCGAAATAGAAACAGACTGGAAGGTTCGATTGCAGAAGGTTACTTGGTAGAAGAGTGTGTGGCCTTCTGTTCAAGATTTTTAAGCGTTGATGGAGGAACAGAAAACACGTCGATTGACTTTGGAAGATGTCCAACAGATTTGGAATATCATATTGGAACAAAGAAGAATAAAGATGGGAAGATGTTCAATTTTAAAGATGCAGAGTGGAAGGCAACACATTGCTATATTCTGTTCAATTCCGGTAATCAAGAAATTGAGAGTTTGATCGAGTAAGTTCTTAAGTTCCTATATCATTTTCGTTAACTATAAATTAACATCTGCATTTCGTAGTTTTTTGACCTTAATTATTATTTAGGGTTCTTCGAGCTATTGTGGATGGTCTTCCAAATCCAAGAAGATACAAGAGGGAACGAGAACATTTCAAAGAGTTTTGGAATTGGCTTAAAGAAGAAGTTCTGAAAAAGGGCAATATTTCAATAGATTTAGAGTTGTTTGCATTAGGTCCTAATCGAGTAGATAGGAAGTTTACCAGTTATATAGTAAATGGATACAGATTCCACACAAAATTTAGAGGTTCTCGATGTACCACACAAAATAGTGGTATATTTTTGAGTGCCAAAACCACCAACTTTGCAAGTTCGAAAGACCAAAACCAAATAGTGGGTGATGTCAATTACTACGGATCAATCGAAGAGATTTTTGAGCTTGATTATTGGGGAGCTTTCATTGTGGTCCTTTTTAAGTGTTGCTGGTACCAAGAGGAAAAAGATTCATATGGTCTTACTCGAGTAAATTTTAGCAAGTGCCATAAAACTGAGCCTTATGTCATGTCTTCGCAAGTGCAACAAGTATTTTATGTGGAAGATGCAGTTGAAAAGAACAGTCATTACGTTATTAAAAAATTGCCACGAGATTGGTGTGATATTGAAAATCAGAATGCAATGGAAGAAGACATGAACAATACGCAATCACATGATATGGGCATAGGCAGTGAACTAGAACCGGAAGTTGTTGATGTGGGTTGGATTAGGGATGATGTCCCCGTAATACAACTAGAAACAGAAGTAGAAGCAGAAGTTCCTGATCCCATTCCATCTCATTAGGATAAAAATTCCTCTTTCTTCTTGCTTTAATTTGATCTAATTTATGATGTATTTGGCACTTATTGTTTTAACTGGGAATTATTATCTTTGATGAATGTATTTGTCCCTCTTTTCTCATAATGCAATCTACACTGTTCACATGTTTTATGATTAAATGTCTTTCTTTACTGTCATCTGACTGTCGTTATAGACCAAAATGTTATAGTTGTTGTTTTTTGTCTACTTAAACATGCATGTACCTTGTTATAATGTATTTATTTTGTACAGGATGGATGAACTTATTACTATCCGACTGCAACATGGCGGACAGTTTCGAAAGACATGTTACATTGGTGGAGATCCCTTCGTAGTATCAAATTATGATGTAGACCACTTTTCTTACAGTGTGCTTATGGACTTTATTAAAGATGCTCTCCATTACACTGAAATAGGAGGAATCTATATCATCAGCAAAGGAATGAGGGGTTGCTGGCAGCTAAGATTGAATGACAAGGACGTAAACAAGTACGTATAGGGTTGCATTAATAAGCAAGAAGAAGTGGTTTTTTACATCGACAACACCATTGACAAAGACAATGAGTCGGCGACTCAACTGCAGCCACATGTAATCACACGGCCAAGGAAAAACATAATTCAAGGTATATAGTATATGTAATATAGATCCATTCTTATATATATATATATATATATATGTGTGTGTGTGTGTGTGTGTAAAGTACTACGAAGGAGGCCATCGTTTCGTTTTTTTTTGTTCCAGGATCTGCTAAGAAGCCGGTTGCAAAGCGCAAGTATACTACTGCACATAGACTTCAGCAGCAACACAAAATGATGAAAAACATCCCAACTCAAGCTGGTCAGAAGAAACTATCGCCGGAGCCTGATGATATGAATAAGGATGAAGAAGATGTTATTGTGATGAACAAAGGAACCAGGAGGAAATTAAATGTAGAAAATGAAACAGATAATGATGATACCCGAGAGAATGAAGTTGTTGTTCAGGTATTTTTCAGTTTTCATTTCAGTTTTATTAATCCAGATGAAATCTTTTATTTCAAACTACTTTTTATTAAAATTTTGCACGTAAAAGCAAGAATTGGATTTTAGTTGTTTTCTATTACTGTGTCGATGTCCTATTCCGACCATGAAGGCTGCAGCAAATTCAAGTAACTATTTGTTCTTTGTGCATAGATTCTGTCAAAATAGCGAGAATTGTTTATAGGTCAACTCTATTTGGTTAACTAGCTTAAATTTATCATCGATGGTGCGCAATAATGCTAATCTGCTTGCAGTTCTCACAACCATAAGTTTTGACGAAGTATGAACAAGAGCGAATCACACGAATGCAAGAAAACGATGCAGCTAGTAGATCACTTGGGGTGCCTTCATTGGTTAATTGTATGCAAGAGGTTGCCGCACGAAGTAAGAAAGATAAAGGTAAAGATGTTGTTGGACATGAAGAATACATCCCAGAAAATGCTGGCGAAGACGTCATTGATGATTCATCAGATTCGGAGGTATAAAGAAGTCATTTGTTTATTACTTATTGTCTTTGCCTTTATGAACGTAAAAAATCTTGACCTTCGACTTAATTGTAGAGAATCAAAATTGTAAAGTCAAAAGAGCCTTTATCTAGACCAAGAACTCGTTCGCGAACCAATGCAGCCATTGAAATTGAGAAGGAAGCGATGACCTGCACCCCCTCTCCAAAGAAATCTGGCTCCAACGGGGAGTTGATCAAGAAACACACTCCCACTCCAAAGAAAATGAGTAACCGGGAGAAAATCGCAGAAACATTAACGAACTTGAAGAAAATTACACCGTCTTTTTCAGGAGTTTTAAAACCTATAATGTCTTGTCCATCCGTTTTAAAACCTACATGTAGCAAATTGTTCAAACAAACAGCCACTTCATGTGAAGCTGCTGGTTCAGTTGCTTCTTATTTAGCGATGCGGAAACGTTAAAAGCAGAACGTTGAAGTGCCTGAAACAATGGGAAATCTTACCGATCGATTAGAGGAGGAATGGATTGCACAGGAAGATGAAGCAGGTACAGGTACAATATAATGTTTCTTTATCTGTGCACTGCACTGCACTGTTGACTGTGTCTATTTTTTATTAATTTTTTTGAACCTGGTAGATAAAGTACAAGGTCCGAAAAAACATAGAGGGAAGTCAAAAATGACAAAGGTTCATGCTAGAACCCCTGATGAAAAAGTAGTCATTGAGTTGAATGAGGATGGTCTGCCAGTATCTGATAATATTACAGAGTTAAGCAATTTTCTTGGGACAATAGCAAAGGATAATGTGACTCTAACTTACATCAATTGGCATGTTGTTCCAGATTCATTAAAGCGACAAATGTTGGATTATGCTCTGGTACAATCTAATTTCCTTAACCATATCAACTGACTTCCTAAATGTTTGGTTTTAATTAATTAGTTTGTTTCCTGAATTTTGTGATTGATATATTGTAGGCTAGGTATGTCATTCCGGAAGAAGGACACAAGTGGGTCTTGAACACGCTTAACGACTCTTGGAGGCAGTACAAGTCTCGCATCAAAGCAAGGTATTATAAAAAATATTCAACTGATGAGGAAAGGCTTGCAAATAGGCCGAGTACAATTCCGTTGGAGGATTTTAAAATGCTCTTGGAATACTGGGGCGATGAAGCAGTTCAGGTACGGCTTTAATGATTTCACATTTGTATAATGTTTAGTAGTTCACATTATCTTGTTTAGTGCTAATCGATTCTTTAGTAGTTCGCATTATCCTTGTTTAGTGGTAATATTTTTTTTTGGATTTCCAGGCCCTAGCTGATTCTAATTTCGTGTATCGTAATTCACTAAATGAGACACATACCATGGGTCCCAAAACTCAAGCAGTAGCTAAAGAAAAGATAGTATGTGTTTTTTTTAACTTAAGTTATTTTTTTGTGATTGAGTTGATTTGGCCACATGATAATTCTAATTTGTTATATCACATGATTTATATTTTATATATCATTGTCTCAATGTTCATAGGCAGCAGCTAGATCTGTAAATACTTAACATTGAATGTTAAAAATTATGTTTAATTGTTGGTAATTGTAATACTTGATAGAGAAAGAAGGACCCAGAAAAAGCCTCCCCATCCGCTGCCTTGGTTTATTTGGAAACATATAAACGAGAACCGGGTAGAAGTTACAAGACTAACACGGATGAACTAAAGGCCAAATACGTGAGTACATATATAATTAGATACTGAAATAGCAATACTTGTGTTAGTATAATTGGGACATTGTACGTTTGTTGCAGTTGCTTATTAAATCGAACACATAATTAGTTTGAAAGAAAACAAGTTCTGTTAATAAATTCATTCCTGCCAGCTGCCTATTTATATATACGCTTGCCTGGTTTTCATTTTGTAGGCGAAGGTTCAAGCAATGGTGGATGCAGGGAACATTACTGAGGCAAATGCACTTGTTTCTGGTAGGAAGAGCCACACGCGGAACTGGTTTGTAGGAAGGTGAGGAAAAATGGCCGAAAAGTCTCTAACAACTCTTGGTTCTTTGGACAGTTATGTGCAAGAGCTGGCCCAAAAAATAAGGCAAGAGCTTGAGGCGGATTTGGAAGAAAAAGTGAACAGAAAAGTGAAAGAGAATATGTCACTGGGGTTAAAAAAGCTTAGTGAAGCCAATCCAGATCTTAATTTAGACGTCGGAGACTTTTATGTCACCACAACAAGTGATGAAGATGACCTCGTTACCCCTGTAACCACGACAACTGACTGAAGTATTTGGATGGTATGTGTTAGCACTTGTGTTATGTTCTGTTCTTTTGAATTATGGCACTGTGGTATGTGTTTGTGATGACACTTTTGGTATGTTTGGATGATGGCACTTGTGGTATGTGTTGGTAATGACACTAGTGAGTGGGTATATTAATTGGTTGGTCTGACTGTGGTTATGAATGTTTTGGGAGGATTTATTGTATGAATATTTTGTTATATATGTATGAAAGTGGTATAATGTTTTGGATTGAATATATGTATTGCAGATTGTAATTACAGGGTTGTATTACAGCTGCAGTTGAGTTTTTTCTGGTGTTGCATTTGATTTTTTTACCACTGCAGTTGATGTTTTCTAGTGTTGCATTAGACTGTGCTGTAGTGTTGCATCAGACTGTGCTGTGGTGTTGCATTAGACTGTGTTGTGGTGTTGCATTAAGTGTACTATTATTAATTTCACAATGATACGACACATGGGGCCCGCATCTTACGTGGTGCCATGTGGATAGCTGACGTGGCATGTGAAACATGTGCAGCTGACGTGGATAGATGACGTGGCATGCGACACGTTGGCAACTGACGTGGAAAGTGCATGTGGCCCCCACTACCATGACCTGGAAGCCAGGCTCTGGCTTCTACTTAAGGCAACGCTGTACGTTGTTGCATTACATGCATATACTGTTGCAATAGGGTTATAATGCAACACTTTCTGTCTGTGGCCTTAGATGTGCAAAAGCGTTGCCTTAGAAGGCTAATGCAATGGCAGCGGATGCCACGCCCCCTTGGTGTTGCCTATTTGAAAAAGGGCCTACGACAGCGCTTTTCTAATCTACGACCACAGTAAAATAATGTTGAATATGCCCACTTTTGTAGTAGTTTGGGTTGTAATATATGGATGATGGGCCGAAATAGAAGTAGGGGAAATGGCATATTACTTGGGTTCGCATTTGTCTGGAGGGAGCAAAGTTAAATGCGGGTCTGGGTTTTTCTCTGAAAGCATGTGTGGGCCTTCTGGTAAAGCCCAAAATGATATATATATATATATGTATATGTATATATATATATATAAGAAGCGGACTTTGGCAGGCAAGGAAAAGGGGTGTTTGAATATACAGTGAGATTGATATTTTGGAAAGAAGAGGGGTACTGTGCAAAGCAGGTTGGGGCTGGAAACTAATGGGCGGGTTTAATGGAAAGGTAAGGCCTGGTGAAAATTAATAATTTAAGTCCTAATTATATTAATAACATGTAACTTAGAAATTATGTAACTTTTTCATATTTCAAACGAATCTGACAAATTTGGTGCCATTGGAATTGTAGAGTCACAGGCTACATACTGGAACTGGTCTGGAGCAATTTGGAGCTCATTGGGATTTTTGATGAAATAAAACGCGGGATTTCAAATCATCGACCGTAAATCGTTATTCAACGATTATCGATCATAGTGAGTAATCTTACTAACTCTATCCAGTTTTACAATTTTATAAACATTACTTAATATTGATAAAAAATGATTGAATGTTGTGTGTGATGGTTGTTTGGATGATTTACAAATAAATTGGTTGATAGTTATATATATAAACCGTTGATTTAATACCGAATCGGTTTACTTTTAAATTTCATATTTATACGAAATTGGGATTTATATATGTTGATTAACATCTGTGGATGCAGGGAAACAGGTTGGCGGATTCCTCAATAATTATATTGTTGTTTTTCATATATTGTATTATATGATGTGACAAATAATCTGTGATTGATTATTGAATGTTGGGATGTTAAATAACATTGACCCGGAAATATTTGGCATTTAAAATGCCAAAAAATATATTCGAATATATTAGTAAAGAAATTGCGGTTTTAAAAAGGAATTTCTATTTTAAAAATAGAAATCAAATTTCAAATGGATTAGAATAAAATAACTTGTTTTAATTATATTAAAACAAGAAGTTGGTTTGTAAATGATATTTAGAAATAATATGAAATAATTATTATAAAATAATTAGGAAATACAAATTCAAGAATGAATATTAGAAAGGGAAGTGGAAATTGTTTTCAAAAGAAAACGATAAAAATTCATTTCGATGTTCGAATGCGAATAGAACTAACTAAAACCATAAGGGTTTATAACTAAAGTTCGACGATGTCGGTTAATTTATTTTTAGAAATTATATATTTTATAAATTTGGGATTGAATAAGATAACTAAGATTTGGCTTTGGAAATAATAAATTATAATAGAATATGGAGTTGAGATTTATTTATAAATTTGGTTTATAATTAACGAGAAGTTTATTTGTAAACGGAGTTTATAAGGTGGAATATAAAAGTGAATTTACAAAGTAATCTGATAGATGGAATTCTAACAAAAAATTTGGCAAGTACTATATAAATCAAGATTTACTGGATATAACGAGTCAAGATTTATGTAAAGAAATAATAGTCACGTTTAAAGGTGAATTATGATTTAAAGCAAACACTTTGCAGATTTAAATTGGAGTTAAAGAAATCAAGAATTGATTGGGGACTAGTTAAGTTGAACGGCTTTCTAGGTATCGATCTGATGTTGGTTTCGGTCAAGTTCTCTCACTGGTTTACAGTTTGGGACTGATGGATAGTGATGCGTGAATAAGGTATGGAAATGTTTTCCAGTGTTAATAACATGTATTTTCGAATTAGGGGAATACAAAGAGTTGTGAATATATGGAAATGTTTTCCAAGAAAATTGTGAGAAGTAAAACGATTTTAAAGAAATTATTGGGAAATTGGGAAATGAAGTCATGATTGATCGGTAAGATTTCCATTTAGGAATACAACCGTGGTTTTTACACATGTTTTCCTTTGATAATTAAATAACTGACTATTAAAGTTTATGACCATTTCCGTTGTCAATATGGAGAGATCTGGATCAGATTTATTATCTGAAAACCACTCCCTATGGGCATTATCATCGCGAGTCAAATATGATGAAGAAAATTAAAGATGGAGTTTATGCAAGGGATGTTCTGGAATGGTGTCTGGGTTTTTCCAGTCCCAGGATAGCGTATATGAACGAATATCTGACAGAGTATATCTAATAGATCGCGTAAGTTGATCGCTTCAAACGAATT
This sequence comes from Allium sativum, assembly GCA_030737875.1. Lineage (NCBI taxonomy): Eukaryota > Viridiplantae > Streptophyta > Magnoliopsida > Asparagales > Amaryllidaceae > Allium > Allium sativum. The sequence goes on along the minus strand of CM060924.1, from coordinate 709,798,285 downwards.
TATGTTGGTGGCAGAAGAATTCGTTTCTCTTAGCTTATACCCATGGTATTTTTGGGGAAATCAATTTGTGATTTGGCGGGTATGATGATGTGGCATTCAAAGAAGATAAATATGTGATCTGTATATTGGTACGTTATGGCCTCAAGCCTCATCAACCCGGAAATGACAAAAATCGGACAGGCAACATAGCTAAGTGGGTCGCACCCAATTAGGATATATTATCACAATCTAGAGAATATTCATATTTGTTACTTCTTTCGCTTCTGTATCTCCTGGGAACGGTTATGTTGGTATGCCTACCGTAAGGTGACAATATATTCAGAACATTCAAGTTATATGAATAGCCAGTCATGTGTGGCTGAGTTACAAGATGTTCTTGTTGAACTCCAGTGTATCGCTTCTAGAGTACACTAATCGAAAGGTGGTTCCATACCTTGTCATAGTTGGAAATCCATTACCTAATAAGAGCCCACGGTTTTGATTGTATATTATATATGTAGAACACGAGATGAAAACGTTTTGTTAGATTTCTAAGTACTTGTATTAAACACAATTATAATATCAGAATAATAGTTTTTTATAAAATGTTTTGGGTTATCGTAAGGTAAAAACCATCTGTGTTTATGTGTGGATTGGTCTTACGATTATCATTGCTTTTGAAAAAGATTTGGAAAAGTTAAACCAAGTGTTTGGAGTTTACTCACACCAATCACATGACTGAACCAGAGTTTATTTTGTTTTGTTTTCCCTAAACTCTTGGGTGCCCAAATTTGTATGGGCAGTCAAGTAGTCGAGATTTTACAGATACCATTGAAGGAGTTTGGAGCAGGATGCTTCAGTGTTGGATATATATATAGAGAGAGAGAGTTATTTATGTTGTGATATTTATATGATGTACTCTAATGATGATGAATGTAAGTACAAATACAGATTTGTATTTCAAAGTATTGTTATAATATATTTTATTCCTTCCATTGTGAGGTTCGTGTTTCATCTATTGTGATCTTCTTCTATTCTAACTTTCTTTTTATTTCTTACCCTCTAACTTCTTTCTATTAATGATGATCTAGTATTTCCGATACATGATAGTCGACATGGGTTTTGTGTTGATTTTCAGGGTCGAAAATCCCTGGTTTGTTACAATATGTTTCCAGCCCCAAAGTCTATTTTATTATTCTGACTTTGACTCCCATTTGTGCATTTAGTGTGATTGCTCTACACAAAAAGTCATGCCATTTATTCGAAATTTCAACAACTAATCATATCGTAGGAATTTCAACAGTTAATCATTTATTCAAAATTTCAACAACTAATTAGAAAGCATGATCATAGCGCCAACTGCAGGATATAAGGATGAACTAAGTAGCTTATTCAAAGACATCATGAGAAATAACGATCAATTATAAAAAAGAAAACATGTTTTGGTTAATCGAGATGATGAACTAAGTAATTAGTGTCTACATTTTGTTCCACAATTGACAAACAAATACATCATGAAAAATTAGCAAGGATTCATAACTCATCGGCAACAACATTGTAACATATGTTGATGTACAAATTACAAAGCGTAAACTATGGAAAACTATTTGAAACTTATGCTCAAAGGAATAATGTGCCGCTTGAAAATTTTAAAAACAAATATAAGTAATAATGTTTGAATTTTATAATACGAAATAGATAATCATTAGCTGTGCCCCATGCAACCATTAAAAAGCAGGTAATAATTTAAACAATACACATCCTATGTCCTAGAGAGTCTATAAGTTTACACCTTGATATATACCCTACATAAAAAAATATGCTAAAATATTCCACTAAAAACACAGACAGAGTTTTTACCATTGCAAAGCTATTAAAGCACAGATTACTAAAAAAACAAATAGAGTTTGCAAAAATCAATCAATAAAATAAGTGAAGGAAGATCAAAATTTATAAATTATTATTTTAGTGAACAAACAAAAAATCAAACAGCATAAAGCTAAAAATTGCTACATACCTAGCTATATGATGGATAAACTAAAACTGCTCCAATCTTCTGGGAGAATATTTATCCAAATCACAGTTTCGGGGAATTAATCTCAAATAAAGAGAAAGAAGGCAGTAAGCGATTTAAATCCAAAAAGTCTAGTCCAGAAATTTGGACCGAAAAAAGATAAGAAATCCAGAAATTCGGATCGAGAAAAAAGATAGAAATCCAAATCTGAAATTTCGAAAATGATTCGAGAGAGAGCAAAAAGAATAACATGAAGCGGCAGTTACACATGAAAATTTGGGAGACTTTTATGCCGATAATAATTGGGGTTTAGCCTGTCTTGTAGTAGGGAAACCTCCCTGTTGGTTTGAAAATTAGTTTATCCTCTCTTACAGTAGGGAAACCTCCCGATCGATTTGATTATAGTAGAGAAACCTCTCTAACGGTCGGTTTGACTATTTCATATATGAATTAATTTTTCCTAAATTACTTCGAAGCAACTGTAATGAGTAAGAAAAAACTTCCCACCTTTTCTTTGGAGTAAATTAAGACCATGCATTTTATGATACTTCATCTGTGAGTCCGTTGTGTTGTATTCCAATGGTGGACGTATGTTAGAAATGAAGAGATATTTAAACGTACCGATAAGTTGATGAAATATGGAGTTTACACATAGTAACAAGTTAGTTTCTCGATTTGTGTGTGTCATCCTTGCGCAGGGGCCATGCTAATCTTCTTTGTATCGTTCCAATTTTATCCGATGTCCCCGAAGGGACATAGTAACAAGTTAGTGTGTGTGTGTATATACGTACTCATATAAGCTGGTGTGTGTGTGTGTATATATATATATATATATAAAGTGTGTGTGTGTTATGGTAAGAGCACACCGTTTTCCTCCTCCTAATATCAAAAATAAAAATAATAAGCACAATTAATTTTATGGATTTTCTAATACCACAAGCAATTCATATTCCAGTCAATCATCGTGCAAAATCATTTTGCATGGAAAACAACCGCCGACCAACAAATTTTACACGGTCATCAATCGCCGAACTACTATTTATCGGTTGTTGATCACCGCAGAAAATAGTGTTGATTAGTGTTTGTTTGCCATACAAAAATAAACAAAAATAATGTAATTACTAGTCCCCTATAAAGTTTGGCATTAGGAAAAGTATAGATAAAATTTTATGGTATTTTTTAGTAACGGTATTAGTAAGAAAAAAAATGAGGTGCCCTTAGTTGCACATTATATATATATATATATATATATATATATATATATATAACACATAAGGTAACAATGTAACAGAATTCTCATTTTTCAAATATCAATAAAAAAATGTCGGAGTTGATGGTACACTGTAGAGCAACATAACAGGAGTACCCAGTATTATTTAATTACATATATTGATGTAGAATGGAAATAATATGAAATTATTGAAAGTGGCCATGTATGAAATACTTGTTGTTCAGAGATCGTAAGGAAAGGTTGTAGTTGATGATACAATATAAAGCAACATAAAAGTTCTTTTACTAACTCAAATTTCAAAATACAAAATGCTTGGGCATGACATCATTGGTTAATGCTCCGCCAAAGCACTGGGAGCCAAGTAGAACCCAAATTTAGACCCAACAAATATTATATATCCTTTAAAAGCTTGCTTGTAGTCTCCAACAGATGATTAATGGTTTTTGGTGCTAACAACAAAAATATAGAAAAGACCATTGTAATACAAAGGTATTACAACAGTTTCATCTAGTCAACATAGTACAACATGTCAAGACAACCCATTTTAATAAAATCTATCTACAATAGTTTTGGTTATGTCCGTTGAAATAGGCGTCACTTTTCATCAACATAAATAACGGTCCAAAGTAGCCTATTGTACTAGAACACTACAAGAACAACAGTAATTTCTAACGACCAGGGATTGTTGGAAATGACGTTGGTACATGCTTCACCGACTTCCAACGGCCTCCAACGCCTAATTTCCATTGACATCAAACGTTCAGTTTGGATACGTGGAAGTGATCGTTGACTAGATGGTGTTGGAAACCGTTAGAAGACGTGGGAATGAAGCCATTGCAAACCCTTGGTAGTCGATGAAATATATGGATCTATAAGTCGTTGGATATCGTTGGAAGCCATTGGAAATCTGAGTATTTTTTTCCGAAGATTACATTGTTTACTTCCAGCCATCCCACAATCTTGTATATATATCAAAAAACTCAATTTCGAGTATATACATCACAACCACACTCACATATATATCCAAACGTAATATTAAACCCAAATCATACACATAAAGTCTTAAACGCACAACATAATCCAATATTTACAAATATCCAACAATCTAAAGTCATCATATCATAAACCATTATCCAACAAATTGTCTAAACCATCATCACAGCTACAGTAACAACATATACAAACCATCATTAGGTATCAAGCAAATCCTCAACTCATTCAAAGCGTATAAGTACACACATATACATACATACATATATATATATATATATATATAACAACAAAACGAAACAAACTAACCTCAAGTCACTCCTCTCCGGAACCACCAGGTGATGAAGGAAACATACCATACTAGGCTATGAACTCCGCCAAACACTCGTTAAGCTACTTCATATGTTCCTCACTGCGGCGATCACGCTCGGTAAGCTCGGCGATCTGGGCTCATAGGTGTGAAAATTCCTCTTGTCCTGAGCCCTTTGATACTACTTCTGGGATGTCTTAACCTGTAAACAATTTTAGATTTTCACTGTTTCATAATTGCAATTCATAAAAATTTCAGTAGAATAATTATTGCAAAATTAATTTTAAAATTACCGCTTGATTCCCAAATCCATAACGACTATTGACGGTTGTTGGATTCTTGATAGTCTCAAAAATTGCATCCTCCTCATCAGCAATTAAGTAAACCAGTCTAGTTTGCTCAAGCATTTGTTCTCGTTGTTAATGGAACCGTTCCTGCTATGCAAAAAACAATTGTATTTAGATGACACTATTTTAATTAAATTACAATTTTAAGTTAACTACTATGTTATACTTACATATGCAGTACGTGCCTTGTCATCATAATTGCCTATCTTTTGCACTACAAGAAAAACTGTATATTTATGTTGGTATTTTGTCGGGAAAAGCCACAACCGATGGAATTACCGATGAAATAAAAGCAACGTAGTATTTAACATCGTTAAATTTCCCGCTAAAAGTTCTTGATGTCTTATCCTTGACAACGTCATCACTTATTGACGATTTTCCGATGTTTTTTCTTTTCTTTTCTTTTATGGAGAACGAAAATTTTATGACGAATTTAACGATGTCACAAGAGAAAGTGATTAATGTACGGATGTCAATGTATTCATCGGAAAATATCTATGAATTAGCGACCAATTCAATGTTTTTGTTTTTTATTTTTTCGATAAATTTAGTGATAAATTTCTGTAAAACTGCCACGTAATATGCATCAACATTTTCAGTTACCACATTGGCTCTTCTAATTTTTGTACTAGACAATATATCACATGTTACAACCTTTTTCCATTAGTTTCATATCTCAACATTATATCATACGTGATTATATATTATCATGTTAGCACGGTTCTGAGCAGTATTCGGTAAAAAAACTCATTCCACAAAACAATAAGATTTCTGAAATTAAACAATGATTCAGAACTTATATAGAAAATAACCAATGTCAAATATTAAACAACTATTAATCACCCAAATGTAGCCAAAGCATGAATGAAATATATCATATACATTGTTAATTCAATCAGCATTTACACTCAAGTTTGCCATATTTTGCATGTAAAATAGCTTTAACTATGACAACAACAAGTAAAGGCTAGAACAAACAAAAGCAATCTCCAGTACAATTCTCACTTAGATGGAAACAAAATGCCTACCAACAAAAGTAACCATCATACAAGACATCTCTGATTGCATTTTAGATTGGGAAAGAATTTGTGCCTGCATATGCTCATGCATTTCGTTCTCTATCATCCGCTCTCCATGCAATTGCTCCTCGAATTCAGTTCGTTGTCGCTCATCTCTCTCTTTATGTTCATGTCTATGTCTTTCAATCACCTCCTAAATTTAAGTTTCTCAGCTGCTTGAACATGTTCACGTTTTATATCTTTCCATAGCTCTTTGACAATTTTCTCATTTTGATCTAATACTTTCTTTATCTCAGTTGCTTCCTCGTTATCTACTATAATAGAAGATGAATTTAAATGTGCCTAAATAAATTTGCAAACAATATTATATTCTTTAACAAGATGAAAACAGTATATGTAAAAAAATATAGTCCTATATCATACAGGATTAGTTATTTAACACATGGACATGGACTTAAATAATTGTAAACTTTGTCTATGATGAAGTTTCAAGAAGATTCTTCCAAGTTGATTCCTGAACAATTTCGGCTAAGCATGCCAGACATCCACTCGTTACTTTATTTTTCTAAACCATTTTAGCATAGCCGCCATTTATGATGCAAACTTTGCAAAATGAAAGGTAAAAGCAAAGTTTAAGACAACAGAGAAAGGGAAGTAGCAGCAACAAACCTATTTTTGAACTAAGAAATCGTAGCCAACTTGTGACTTCTTTAAAGTACACTAAATCAATGAGAGTGCGTTATATAAATTCCAAAAATTAGGATAAAAATATAAAAACGCTGCATAAGATGAGTCTTAATAACACAACAAGATCAAATTTTGAAGAGTATAAAAGCAAAATACTTGCTTGGTCATTCTAGTAAAATCTGAAAACCCATGCAGTCGAATAAAAAAGTAACAGACATCATTTGCACTATGGGGAAGAATTTTGGTTAGAACTTGTTTAAGCTAATCAAAATACAAATAGAGATAAAGCATGCATTGAATAAAGAAAAAAAGGCATAACAATGCATAACATTTGAGTTCATCTTCGGTCAAAATTGAAAAATCTTCCCTTTTCAGTTTCTCAACCTTTGTCCGAAAAGTGCTTAATTTTCAATTTGGTTAAGCATGAAAATAACTCAGATATTTTTTAAACCAGTTCTTATTTCGTTTTAGTTAAGCAAACATTCTAACAGTGCAAACTTTCCACATACATTTTGTTGGAAGTTTTGAATCCCACTGTCATGTAAAATATTTCTGCGATTGTCCATGACACTTACGCGGGACTAAGAATACGTTGACTTCCTGGTCTTAAGCATAGCAAAACACCATTATAAGCATTCATGGAGGAGAGATTTCAACAAGTCCAAACACCTGGAAAAAAAACAAAAATCATGACTACATGTTAGACTTAGTGATAAAATGAAGTAAATGTAATTCCTTGCATTTTGTATGTATACCATCCACACAAAATTTATCCAAAAATAGCTCCTGCATTTTACTTCAATTTTCCCACATCATAAGCAAACCTAAATTCAAGCCAAACCTACAAAACACTACAAACAACCATTCTCCCATTCTTTGCTCACCAAAAAGATTATCAATAGTAAACTAAATCAATATCCAATTCCCTTTCTTTTTCCAAATCCAAAATTCAGACAAAACTCTATCAACGAAATTCGCAGGCTCAGGCATGCACGTCCTATTGAAAAACATAACGCACGTAGGCTTGCCTACAATGTCAGCGGTTGTCTGCAACACACCATCAGTGCTTTATCGAAATGGAGTATAGGAAGGTGAAAACCCTCTTTAATACACTTTGCTTCTCTTCATCCTTCAAATCATTCTCACAGTCATCATGACTCAAGCTATTTTTTTCTTACGAAGGCCATTTTGCTAACCAATCAGGAATTCTAGTAAGTTACCTATTTCATATCATATCATGCAATGACATAACGATAGTTAACCTCCGACCAAAAACATATTTCTATAAGAGGGCGACATAATTTTAGGCACATTTCAAACAATTTGCAAGCATGATGTTCCTAGTTAAGAGCATATTAACACTAGAAACAATAGCAATCCAAGGCCTGATGTACTTCCTATTCCTAGTAGGACTCGAAATGGATGCTTAAGTCATAAGAAAAATGGGTCGAAAAGTGATAGTGATTGCTTTTGTAGGCATGATCATTCCCTTCTCCATAGGAACCGCCACCTCATTATTATTTCGCCATAAAACATCAAGAAACATAAATCAAAGCCCTTTCCTCCTATTTCTAGGTGTAGCGCTCTCAGTGACTACATTTCCAATACTTGCATGCTTTCTAGCCGAAATTAAGCTTATAAACACGAAATAGGTAGAACATCAATGTCCTCTGCAATAATCAATGACGTGTGCAAATGGATTCTACTTACACTATCGATAACACTTGCTGACAAACATAACACTGCACTATCTTCACTGTGGTTTACATTATCGGGTGCTGTGTTTGTGTGATTTTATGCAGTTAAAAGTTCAGTGTGGATAATGGCTGAGAGTATACCCAAAGGAAGTGGGATTATGGATATTCATGTGTGTATCTGCTTACAGGAGTTATGTTATCTGGTTTTATAACATCTGTTATAGGAATGGGTTTTGCTATGGAGCCCGAAATTTAGGGGGTACGAATTTGTGCGATTCAGCGAAATTCACGGAGTACCTTAGGATTGTTCATCATAACTCAACCAGCAGCCGCACGTTTTGATTTCGGACAAAATGACGTACAGTATTTCGGGCTCTCTAGAATTGTCATATAGGAATACATGCTATTTGTAGAGGATTTTTCTACGGACTAGTGATTCCAAATGGCCCTTTTGGAGATGCTCTGGTGGATAAATTAGAAGATTTTGTGAATGGGTTGATGTTGCCTTTGCCACCAGTGGATTGAAAACAAATATAATGAAGATTAAGGATCCTCTTACTACATCAATGCTTGTGCTCATGTTCGTGCTTGCTAATATGTGGATAATCGTAGGGACCGTTTTTGTGGCTCTGTTCTATAGTATGCCCTTTAAGGAAGGTATATCCCCAGTGTTTCTAATGAGTACTAGAGGTCTGGTCGAGAAGATCGTACTTAACATTGGAAGGGATAAACAGGTAAGGAAATATGTTTCTTTATTTTTCATCTTTTTTTACAGATATATGGATGAATGTCTAGTGCAGTGTTGGTAACGATTCAAATATTATTAAGAAGTGCTTAATTCATGTTGCAGTTTATAAAATCATAAAAAACAAGCATTTGGATGAATTTACCAAATGATAGAAGAATAAACTTACCTCTTGATCACTTATGAATATCTTTAATCAAATTATCTTAGGTATACAAAAAATCACATGAAATATATTAGCATCAATAACAAATTTACATTGATATCAACAATCTAGTAAGGTAATGGTAATATTTAGGCTTGCAGAAGAAAGCATTGATACTTAGTCATAGGGACCGGCTGATTTTTAGTTAGAATTTTTATAAGAGAAACATGTACACACTACGAATGCTTAAGATGATTATAATTTTGAAAATCAATATGATAATTGTATTTTACTAATGTTGATATGTTAATGCTATCTACGATTAAGAAGAATTTCTTATGTTGGTATGAACCATTCTTGATTAGAGTCCAACTTATTAAAGGTGCTGGCTGATGAATCATTTAAGTTATTTTCTTCCATACTATGGATAGACTTTGACCTGGTAATGAATCATTTGAGTTATTTTCTTCTATGTTACAGATGAACTTCGAGAATTATCAGATTATTTTTGTAAATTAAAATCAAGAATTTTCTCCCATAATAATAAACTTTTAAGTACTATCTTTATAACAGTTTAAATAATGATAACTATTTTGCTAAAGCACATGCTTTAAGGTTTTATATGTCCAAAAATTCAAAAGAGCCTAGTATACCAAAAAAAGAAACAATAAAGAGCATTTTCACTTAAAAGATAAAAGTCATATATAGCAAAAGTTTCTGAAATTGGTAAAAACAAACATCATGTCCAGGGCCATTTAAAAGTGATATATTTATTCCCATATAGGTATGTTTTATACACCATGTCCATAGAGATGCTTTCTTATGTTTTGGCATTATGAAAATGTAGAATATAAACGTCTATAATTGTTGGTGAAATCAAGTATAAAGAAATCCAAATAAATCAATTAGACAAGAACAATACAAAGTAACATACTTGAAATCAATACAAAGAGACTATATTTTATGATCTGAAATGAAAAAATGAAAATAAAAAAAATAAAAAAATAAATCTAAATCAAGCAACCAATAAGAAAGATAAAAATTGATTACATACCTCAAATTAGAGAGATATTTTGCTAGATTCGAAACAAATAAATAAAAATCAGAAAACATATGAAGAAAAACAAGCCAATCAATTCATGACAATATAATTAGTATGTATCATGCCTAATAATCACGCAAGGAAAAGTTCTTATGAGTGCTGCTAGTCGCGCTTAGCATAGTGACTGGATAGCAAAACCCTGGCTAGGGTTTTGGCAGCTCTTGAATGAGAAAAAATCGAATATGATCGAAGAAGAAATGGAAACAAATAAGAAAGGGCATCATTTATGAAAACTAAAATGCTTATTCGACCGACTCTAACAGGCTACAGCCGAGTAAACCAAGTCAATTAAACATTTTTAGCTTCTCAAATATCAACCGTTCATATCTTGATCTCTACATCCATGTTGTGTTGTAAAAATCATTCCAATTGTATGGTCTATCCTAATTATGTAATTTTGATTTTGATAGGATACCGAAATGGTAAAATAGTAGCATATCACTGAATAGACTACACATAATTTTTAGTTAATAACTTGAAATTCATTTATCAAAGGTTAATAGTTGATATAATTTTGAATACAATTACATTTAGATCATGAAAAAATTACATTTTATTTTAACTACTTTGAATTGAATCGGATATGACATTGCAAAATAAATTGTTTAATTTTCTAAAAAATTATATACATTTAAGTAACAAATTTCGATTTACTCTGCAATATTTAATTCATCCATTACATCAAAATTATAAACATGTACATTCCATTGAAATTATATTTAAAATATTATAAAAATAGTCAGCATATACATTAGTTTGCATGCTCGATTAGATGATATTCTCAAGGACAAAATAATTTATGCTTTTGTTTACTATACTAGTAATAGATCGAGAGAAAAAGTCGCGATACCAATAGATTTCGCGATGTTTTTTTTTCTCAATTTAGTTGGATGGTATCAACCATCGCTATTGCGTCGGTGTTGTGCTGCGATTTCCGATGTTTTTCTGTCGGCGTTTAGGCATCATTATTGACAATGTTTCTTATAGTGTTAACAACTTAGAACTTAAATTTTTTAACTTGATAATTAATAAACATACAAGGCCCTTATGATGATGCTGAAACGACTTGAAGCAATATCAAGTTTGTGCTTGTTGCATGCACGCTGCCCTTTATAACAGCCCGCATGTTACATATCGAAGGATCGTAAAATATTATTTATTTTATTCCCTGAGGGTTGGATCATTCTCATATTTTTGGGGATGTGAAACATGTCCATAATTTTTATTAATTTTGTTTGTGACCATTTTGCCTCTACCAGTCTTGTACATGACATAACTTTTGACTCAGGTCGAACGAGGTGTTAAGACCCCATGCATTGGAAAGGAAATGATGTTTCCCTTTCCATAGAGTGGTTACATTAAGGATTTGGCTCATTAGTTTGGGAGAAATCGCCGTTTTAAGGTTTCACAGTTGGTTGTTTAGGTTTTTAAAGCCATAATGGGTTGATTTGGAGAGGCCCGTTAGTGGGCTAGTGGAAGCTATAAACAGGGGGTAGGAGGCATGGAGAATAGTTTTCTTTCTCCATTCTATCATTTTTGAAAAGCATGTGGTCCTCCATATCCTTCAACTTTTCACCACTGAAGCTTGGAGAATCGAAGATCTACAACATTTGAAGCTAGATCGATTTCATCCAACCAAGCGGATGAAGTAAGATCTCCGCTCTCCAGATTCGTATTTCATCATTTTTATGCTAGATCGAAGATTTGGTGAGTGATATGCATCTCTCACACGGATTCAATCAAACATATGAGTGTTTGATCTTGGTTTTCATCAAATTCAAGTTGTTTTCCTTAGATCTACATCATGGTAAGATTATTTTCATATAAATCGCCATAGGATATAATTTAGCAATTTAAAACCGATAATTTCCATATATATGCTTATGCAAGTTAGATCCATAACTTTGAAAATTGCATAACTTTAGTGATAATCGTCATATTCATGTTGTTAATGACTTCATAAGATGCTTATGGTTGTGTTGAATGAATTAGATGAGTATATTTCGTCGATTGTGTCGATTGGCGAAATTGGACTTACATTGAGGCTGTACAGGTCTTTGGTCGGTCGTATAGTATGAGTGAAGTACAAGATGTAGTACAAGTGTTCTGGTTAGTCGGCTTCATACTGGTCGGTCGTGCACGAAGTATCGGGTCGGTCGGTCAGAAAGAAGGTGGGTCGGTCGGTCTTCTTTTCAAGGCAGTGGAGGTCGGCGCATAGTGTTCTGGTCGGTCGGCCAATGCAAAGAGTGGGTCGGTCGGGTAGAGCAGGGTCTGGGTCATGCAGTGCAGGTGGATCGGTCGGTCATTCCATGGTCGGTTGGTCTGGGTAGAGACATTCGGGTCGGTCGGTCTGGGTAGAGGATCGGGTCGGTTATGCAGCAGAGGATCAGGTCGGTCATGTAGCAGGGGATCAGGTCGGTCACGGGCTGGTCGGTCAGTTCGTAAAGGATGGGTGGTCGCATAGGATCATTTTTGCAAAATTATATTTTTTTGGGTACAATCTGGATTTGAACAAAAGGGTCTAAAAAAAATTATTCGGGGGGCAACCCCCTAAACCCTAGCTGTAGCGCTGTGATGTAATTTGGCTCGGTGATGTTGTGACTTCTACGTAAGTTCAAGTGGGAATATTCGAAGTGTTGATTGTGTTTGTTGATCGGTGTAGAACAACGAATGAGGTGGAAACTCAAAGGTCGTGAGTGGGGGACAATGGTTACTCGAGAAGGTTGCTCGAGTTAGGAAAGGTCATCAAGGTTGGATGACTAGAGATGCAAAGGCCGAGAGATTATCGTTGTCGTAAGTTCTAGCAGACTCAAAGTAGGGGTACAATAGGGGCACCTAAAAGACCGGTTGTAGGTCGAGTACCCTGGGTATCATCGAAAGGCCAAGTAGTCAAGGTTGGACCATACGTATTTTTGAAAGGCGTAAGAAGTTAATGCTTGAACTGGGGTTACCGTTAGCCCTTGACATATGGCAAGGTTGGTCGTCATACAATTAATAATGGTTTCGAACCAAGATTGGTGGTGATAGGCAGAGTCTGTCATGGATGATTCTTTGGTTTGTTTGAACCGTCTCATGTAGACTGTCCAACATCGAAAATTAAATCTTCCCCTTACTAAGAATCATTAAACCGTATCATCAACTCATATTATTAATTACAAGTCAATGGATAATCAATCAAGTGCGAAAACATTAATCAATAACTAACTAGCCCTTAAAATCGTTTAAGAGTTCTCACATACTTAAGTAGCTTCACCAATTTTACTTAATGATCGAATCTGTAAGGGTTTAGTTTCCTTTACCACATCAAATCACTTGCATATAATTCAAACATACCACAACAAAGCAACTAAGGCATGTATATAACTAATATTCTATAAAAGTGAAATTTCGTGAACTAATATAAGGTGTTTCGCTCCCAAAATCCATAAAGATGTCATTTTTACTCCATGAATCTATTTAAGAATCATTAGCAAATATATACCATCAATATAACCACATATAAACCATTAATTTTCTAAGATACATATCATCAAACACCTTATAGGCATCATATAAACTAGCAAATAAAACACCTTTTGTAATGGCCCGAATTTTCGTACCCTTTGAGTTGACTAATCACACTCCACGTCCAACCCAAATTGCACAGAAATATGAATCATTAATAGAAAGAAGTTAGAGGATGAGAAGTAGAAAGAAAAGCTAGAATAGAAGAAAACGAAGAACACAAGTCTTACAACGGAATGAATAAAATATATTAGATAATTTACTTTTGAAATACAAATTAGTAACGGTTATACATACCATTATCAGAGCACAACAATTATTCCTGAAATAGTTATAAACACCTGTTTCCAGAGACAACATAGTACACAGCGGAAAATATGATAGTCTATAGCTAACCGATGAAGCCTCCTGCTTCAAGATCCTCCAAATGAATCTGTAAAATCCTAACTACTTGACTCCTCGTACAAATTTGGGCACCTAAGAGTTTAAGGAAAACAAAACAAAATAAACTCTGGGTCAGTCATGAGACTGGTGTAAGTAAACTCCAACCATTTATTTAACTTTCAAAATCCTTTCGAAAGAAATGATAATCGTAAGACCGATCCACATATAAAAACGATGGTTTTTATCTTACGATAACAGAAAATATTTTTTATATCAAACCTAGTGATAATTATTTCACTAGCAAGAATTTGTGATATAAGATTAGTCAACACCACTGACTCTTGCTAGCGAATGAATTCCATTCCAATCTTATATCACACTATTCCAAGGAAATTCGTTTTGTCCGATCCAGTTCCGATCTTTGTCTAACATCACTGACCAGCGATGTTGCACCAATACCTTGCAATTTCAAATCTCAACTTCATTTCCTAACAAGAAGTACATCACTCCAACCACCATGATTTCCAACCATCATTTATCACAAAAAAAACTAAACTTGTACACCATTGATCTCAACACAGTGACTCGAACCCCTGAAAGAACCACCACCTCAATACCAAACCTTTCCAGAAATTCAACACTCATGCTAAACTCCATAAAAATCCAAACCTGGCCTTGGATTTTGAAGCTCGATGCCCTTAGGAAAAAAACGCGACTTCCTGCTTCAGGCAAATCCAGTACCGTCGAATACTTCTCATCAGCAGGCCGCCCTTCGTCCCTTTCCAATCCTACTTCTGCTTAAAGAAATCGCACTTAATAGTGCTTTCGATCAGAGCTCCAGCTTCAAAACCCCAAAATCCAAAGCCCTATATCGTACTGTGACTTCGAGTGATGAACAACCATGGGCGATGACTGCTTCTCCCCAAGCCGCACCATTTCTACTCAACGCCATCTCCTAACTCCCTTCCGTATCAAAAAACTCAATCGTATCGCATGCTATAATACTTCGAGGTGCCCTAGGTCATGCGATGCTCGAACTCGAGTAACCTCGAAACTATCTATCGCGACTTCCAACATTTAGATAAACTAAGATCCGACGAAGACAAGAAGGGAATTTGATTCATGATTTTGGTTTTTACTTGAATTGATTTTTGATTTCCGAGTTTTAGGAGCGGAACGACTTTTCTTCTCGTTGGTTTTCAATTCTCAAATGAATTTGAGGAAGCCGAATTCTTCCAAAAGAATGAAAAAGTGGAAATGTTAAAGGGAGTCGCATGTATATATAAATAGAAGAGTGGACATTCGTACATCACCATTAAATTTTTGTTTTACTTTGTTGTGAAGCTGGGGAACAGATCTTACATGAAACGGACAGGAACACAACGGTAGCTAGGGTAGGTATGCAGTGGATACTTCGGTAGAAAGGAAAAAGTTTTATATTTATTTATTCTAGTTTATAATTTAACCGATATGATTTTAGTTAATTAAATTGTCCCGTTGATTTCGATCTCCTATTTGAACGCAACAACCGGTGTTTCAAGCATTGTACCACTATTCTGAACACACTGAGACAGGTTCTGAAGCTCAATTCGATCATACGGAGAAGATATAAATTTAAATTGATATAAATTAAATTCAAAACAAACAAATTCCTAGATAATAAATTATTATTATCATTTATATATATCCAATTAAAATTTCTGTAAATCATTTGAATCAAACTAAATTAGTTAATTAAATTTTGAATTGAATTAGTTCAGATTCTCATATTACGATAATATATATATTCGAAATATATCATATTTCGATTATTAAATCGATAACTCAATATAAAAATTGATTTATATTATCAACTCAATATTTAAAACCATATTGAATATTTAAAATAAATCGGTCAAAAATATGGGTCGTTGCAATAGCCCTTGCACTTTACTTCATCTTCAATCTTCTTTAGCATAAGTTTATTTATAACGCTTATGCCCATAAGGAGTGGTTTTCAGATAATAAATCTGATCTCGGTCTCTCTGTGTCAACAACGGAGGTATAAAATAAATCAAAACTTTGATAGTCGATGATTTAACTATCAAAGGAACATCCATTCAACCAACAATCCTATTTCCAAATGGAAATCCTACAAATCAACCATCAAACAACAATAAGCCCCTTTAAATCAATTTCTTATTAAATTATTTATTTCTCCACTTCCCATATCTTTCCCCATATTTCTCAAAACCCATTTTAGCCTTTCCCGGTCCTTGGAAAACATTTCCAAATATTATGAACTCTTATTTTCCATATTTCAGAAGTTATATGTTTTTAACATCGGAAAATATTTCCATCTCTTCACATTTCTTATTTCCTACATTTAGAAAATGTACGTTATTAATATTGGAAAACAATTGCAATTCCATCTCAGATTTATAACGGTAGCGTTATAATCGCTGTTTCCACTTCTTTTATAATCGCTGTTTCCAATTTAGGAATCCACTTCTTTTATGAAAAACATTGATTATAACGGTAGTGTTATAATCGCTGTTTCCAAATATTTGATTTATAAAACATTTATTTTAACGGTAGCATTAAAATCGTTGTTTAGATTTATAAAACATTAACAGTAGCATTATAATCGCTGTTTAGATTTACAAAACATTTATTATAACAGTAGCATTATAATCGCTGTTTCCAAATATTTGGTATATAAAAATATAACTTGTACTTATTAATTCAATTGATAAGTAAATAAATAAATAAATTTGATTCAAAATAGAAAGTAAAATAACTACTTATCTAAATTCGATATAATCAAATTACAATAAATAACTCTCATTCGAATACTTTATTTTCGATTAATATTCCACACTTCGGAATAAATCAAACCATTTCAAGTTAACCCAATTTCCCTTACGATTATTTCCATTCGCAAAACATTTTCTTTTAATCGTTCTTCACTTTCAATTATCAGTATCTTTCCTTAATAGGAATTTAGACTTGTTTAATTATTCTAAAATACATCTTAAACTATTTCAAAACATATAATTGTATTTCCATAACTACAAATATTGAAATATTCTCTTCTTAATATATTTAATTTAAATTATAGTTTTATACTATATAGAATTCAAATATCCTTCCTGAACTAAACCATTATAATAAAATTCGACCTAATCAAAGTATAGTTATAAATCCCTTAGGTTTATTTTAATTTGTTTTATATTCCAAACTTTGGAAATAAAATCCATTGTTTCCTTTTGAAAACGACTTCCATTCCCTTTATCATTCAAATTTCTATTTGAATTCACATTTCCAACCCAGATTTCTTTTATAGATGCTTTCATTGGCAAAATATCTATGCTAAAAAATTATTCACTTTGATTGTGAATAATATTTCTTTTTACATAATCAAATCCATTTCATTTTGTCATAACAAATCCAAATTCCATTTATAACTTCTATTTACAGTTATTTATAGAATATCTCATTATTAATTTCAAACATTTATAATCTCGTTTATAATTTCCTTTATAAATTGGCTAAGTTCACATCTCATTTCAAATATTGGTTTCAAAACCGATTTCCACTTTTCCATATAAATTTAAATTTGAATTTATATTTCAATTCATCCAATGATAAATAATTCACTTAATTCATACTCTTGTTTATACACAACTTCTTGTTTTCTCCATTAACATGTTTTTAGTTTCAACTCTATTCGAAATTACATTTCTATTTTTTCTGAATTAACTTTCCTTTTTAAAACTCATATTTCATTTTCTATATTCGAAGATATTTCACGGTATTCAAATACCAAAAATCTAGGGCCAGGGTAATTTAACACAGCATAATCAATCACGGTATATATCACAGTAAATAACAAACAATAATATAAATGTTGAGGAATCCAGTTGGATCCCTCCAACCTGTTTCCCTACATCCACAGATGTTAATCTACATTAATAATATTAATTTCACATCAATATGAAATAAACAGATCTAATAATCAGTCAACGCTATAACTATATCATCCATTTCAACCAATTTTATCAACCATTCATCCAAACAATCAACACACAGCATAAAATTATTATAAATAAATTAAAAATTCATTTATATAAAAATATAAACAAATTAGAGTTAGTGAGTTTACTTACCCTAGTTTGCAGTTGACGATTCTGCTTTTGTTTCATTTTAAAATCAAACAATGTCTGATTTTATCACAAAATTGCAATAGCTCTATTCACAGCCGTGTTAATTCCACAACCTAGATGTCGTTGTCATGATTCCAATAAATCCAGCAGTGTTCAATTCTGTTTACGAATGAACGATATGTAATATTACAAGTTATAATCAATTGAATTTTAAAACAATAGCAAGGTCACTAGTTTAATATTATTCTTTAGTTATCTTTTTAAATCCTCGTTTAAAATAATTAACTCTTCCTTGAATGTCGAATAAAAACCCGATTACTCCTTATTCCCATTCATTTCCTTACTGTTGCCTTCTTCCAAAAACAAAACCTGCGCATGCCTACTTCAAACTGAATAAACCATTTAATTTTGTAGTTAACCTTAAAACCTGATAATAGGTTGAGAGATTTCCTCATGAATTGTTTAAAATGATCATATGGAGATCATCTTCCCCTAATGTTTGCAACAAGTATGTTAGACCATCTACCCAAATTCTCACGTATCACCTCAATTTGCATGAATACAATTAGCTTACTATCTTCTTTACCAGTGTTAATTCCTATTCTCAAACCCCCCACACCCATTCTTGCCAACCAACCTGCTCACCACTGGAAATACAATACCCTTGACCTCTTCTTCCCACATACATACGAACCCGCTTACAGGACCTTCCTCATAGCCGTGATTCCTCCACTCCTCTCATCCCCTGGCAACATGATTCCAATCCTATTTCTCTTTTTTTTAAGAGATTCCTGCTTTTCTAATAAAGGGGTTTTTTCTTCAGTTAAAAAAAGAAAGAGTTTTTATCCTTTCCCTAAAACAAAAAAATAATTTACTGAACTTATTTGAGTAATCTCTCATTGATGTATTGTTTCGTCGAGATTTAAATCACGATGTTATTTTCGGCCAATCCAGCAGCAATAACGGAAGCGGCAGAAATCAGTGGATTCATGATGATAGGTTCCTCGCACCAAAAAAAACTTTGATGCACTGCTAGTACATCATCTGAGAATTCTTAATTGGCGAGTTATAAATAGACACAGGGCTATTTACAAGGGATTACCTCGGATCTACGCCGAGGTATTGATGGTGATTCTCAAATATCGTAAAACAGAATGTGATACGATGAGATAGAATGCAATAGAAACAAAGACAAGGAACAACATTTGAAATAGATGCTCGAGTTATTACATATATCATGATCGATCTTGAAATAAATTGAGTCATCTGTTCCTTTACCCAAGAAAAAGTATTTCTATTTTGCATGATCCAATCATTGATCCCGGAATTTCTACAATAAATTAGATAGGTAGATGCAAATCAACCCATCACCACAACAACTTCATCAATCCTTTATTACTGTGTAAGTTCCAAAGACACACTAACACATATCAAGCCATCACCACAGCAACTTCATCAATCCTTTATTACTGTGTAAGTTCCAAAGACACACTAACACATATCAAGCCACAAAATGCCCCACACTAAGGCACGACTGTACCGATTCCCATAAAAACTTGCACCAAACTCCTCCTATACGTCTGTTCCAGTAAAACGTAGCTGATTCCCCCATCTTCCATATACATCCTCGTCCCTTCCTTTCAATGGAGCCACCCAAATTTTTCACCGAACTATCCCCTTTGCGAGCTTAAACCCTCAACCTCACCATCGTCGAACTGGACGGTACCCCTCGTTTCGCGACTTTCAGAGATCGAGCTATAGGAAATGAGGCGAACTAAAAATTGTGAAAACCCGTAACTTCCCCGTAAAGGAAAGCGTCGGATAGTTCGAGAACAAGCCACAACAGAACACAAACAGAAGAACATTTCATTGCTTATTACAACAATGTATCAGATTACAAGAATATACAGAGTATAAATGAATAAATATTACACAGAAATATCAGAGATTTAAATTATATTTAAATACATAGCAGCGGAAAATAATACAATACACAACTAGAGGAGATATACGGATACAAAGCTTTCCGGATATCATTCCAGCTGTAAACCAGGATCCTGTGAATATAAATCTGCAAAACCAAAACTACTAGCTGCCCGTGTCAAAATAGGGACACCCAGAGTTTAGGTTAAAACAATAAACTCCAGGTCAGTCATGGGACTGGTGTGAGAACTAAAACAGTTATTAATCTTTATTTTTAAAGTTTGGTAAATCAAGGGACCACGCCGTATAACACGGAACGGGTTTCCTCCCAAGAGTACCAGTGCATAAAACAAACAGCGCAATGCTAAATAAAGAAAAATGAAGCTGTTATAAGACCCAGGTCCTATCACACAATGCAACGCAAGCCGGGGGATAGGGTTTTCCCTTATAACAGCCAAAGAATGCTTGATACGTTTAAAATAGATTATTTGATACTATTATAAGTGCATAGTGTATAAAACAACTTCAAATCATAAGTATCAATCATAGACGGCATGAATGACCCATACCGCTATGTCGCCGTATATAAGTTTACAATCAAAACCGCAATGTCGTATTTGGAAATTGGATTTCCATCTATGAACCGAGGCAAAAGATAGTCCTCACCGAATTCGAGACGCTCTATCCCGCCCCTCAGGATCAGAGCTCGAGTGACCCTTGGATCGTCAAGGCCGGTCCACCGATGTGGATTAAAATGCCTGAACATGCGCTTCCCCACCCTTTGGGGCGTAAATGAGTCAACGAATGACTCCATCGGACCCGGATCGTCCGATCAAACCGAGGCGCCTCGCAACATCAACAACCACATAAGTCAAACTCGTCATGGCGTGTAAAACCACTGACGCCACTTTTTAGCTAGAAAGAAACGCATGTCCTCCCTGATGTCCGTCTCCCGTTTTTTGTTCATACCGGGTGTGAAACACGCGAAGTAACCGTTACACAAAGCTACGCCAAAAAGGCCTTGCTTCGATCATCAACCACAAGACTTTGCTTTTTAACAGAAGCCTTGATCATTCGCCACTTAGGCATGCCACACCGGCAGTTCACTCTATGCGTTTGATATCCATCAGTATATAACCTCTGAGCTCGTACGTCTCAGAGAAGGGCGTTAAGCAAGAGAATAAATTCTCCGCCGCCAAACAGATATATATTTAATAGAAATCAATCACACAGACTAAAATCCAATGTCAGACACACAGTCCATTTACAAGTCCGTTCTGGGTCTGAACGAAACCGGAGGCACCTAGTACCCCGCATATCCATCGATCTCCAAATACGTCTGGACGATCACCAACTGTTTCCATCTTCTTGGGTGTACAGCCCAATCAAGATCATCAGTAATCACCCAAACGATGTGAAGACTTCCGGTCTTCAACCGCCGTCTTCATCTTCGACTTATCGTCGTATCAGTTATTCAGAATGGGATAAACCCGGTCTTTCCGAATAACTCGCGTATATTTTAAATAAGTGTTACACAAACACGACATACGCCTCATTCCTATTCATTAGTCACTAACCGTAAATTAATCAAGAGAATAATTCCCCAAATATTAACCCCGAAGGTCGAAACCAACATCAGATCAATATTCAGAAAACCATTCTGCTTGGCTAACCGACAGTTAGTTTCTAAATTTCACATTCATAGGGAAAGGTTCCCATTAATTTTATCCAAGATAAATTCCTTGAATTTATTCTTTATTCTATTTTTGAATCTCAATTCAAACTAGTCGGGATTAGTGAACCTTACCGAAGTAATTATTTATTTTAATTTCCCCATCCCAACCTATTCATCCCATGAAGTAAAACTGGTAATACTTCATATCTAACACCACAGTGTTATCGGTAAATTCAATTACCATTTCACGTTCAAATCTAATTAAAGATTTAACTATCGCCTGGAGCAAAACTGGTGATACTCCATTTTCGATCATTTCAATCTAATTAAAGATTCATTAAAACTCCACTTAGTTTTAATCTTCGACTGGGTTAAAGAATCAGTGTCATTTAAAACACGGTTCACGATAAACCCAAAATCACATTCATTAATTATCGGGTTAAAGAACGAGTGTTATTTAAAACACTGTTCACGATAAACCCAAAAATCATTCCATTAATTATCGGGTTAAAGAACAAGTGTTATTTAAAACACTGTTCACGATAAACCCAAAAATCATTCCATTAATTATCGGGTTAAAGAACAAGTGTTATTTAAAACACTGTTCACGATAAACCCAATATCAATATCAATTCAATTCCAATTAAATATTATTGAATTGGTACACTTCATTAAATCTAAATAAAAAGATTTAATCTTTTCTCAACTGGGTTCAAGAACAGTGTTAGTGAAGACACCATTCACGACAAACCCAAATCACATTTTGATATTCAATACAAGGCTCTGAATAGAAAATATACCGGCTTATATTCAATATCAAATTCTACGACTAACAAATATCGCATTGGAAATAACAATATATATATATATATATCTTTCAAATTCCCATAACAATATCTGTATCATCACGAAATCCAACATCGAAATATTCCGAAGGCAATTTCGATTCAAATCCATTCCAATGCAATCATTAGAAATTCTGGTTATTTTCAAAACCATTTCAAATTCAATTTATTTATTTAAAAATAAATAGAATTGTAATTCTAGTTCAAAACTAGTTCATTTCGATAAAAATCTATTTTTATCTTTTCAAATATGGATTTTTTCATCCCAATTCTTTCTAAATCATTTCTTATGATTTTACACAAATTATTACTATCTTTAATAATTTTATCAAGGCCCGTACAGTCGACTTCCATCAACGGCCATCGAACTGCACTTACAGAGACCTTTTTCAAATTTGATTTGGACGTAACTCCAAATCCAACCGTTAGATTTCAAATTTCTAATATTCGTTAGAAAGCTCTTTTCGATACGAACCCAACGGTTCCGGTTTTAGGAGAATCCGACGGTCGGATCTCCCGTAATGTCCGTTTGAAATAAATGGTCGAAATTCACGAACTGCCGCGGCGCGGAGCGTTCTATTCAGGCCATTATATTATATATATAATATATACTTCGTCGATTTCTATTTAAAACGAATTATATAAATAGTTTTAAAATCGTTTCAAAAGCAATTTCAACTTTCTTTTCAATTCAAATCAAAATTGAATTCTTCTTTATAAATTCGTTTTAAAATTCATTTCTATTCAATTCAAATTTCAATTCAATTTGAATTCATTTCAATTCACTTTCAATTCAATTTGAATTTGTTTTCAATTCAATTCATTTCGAAATCGTTTTCAATTCAATTCATTTCGAAATCGTTTTCAATTCAATTCATTTCGAAATCGTTTTCAATTCAATTCATTTCGAAATCGTTTTCAATTCAATTCATTTCGAAATCGTTTTCAATTCAATTCATTTCGAAATCGTTTTCAATTCAATTCATTTCGAAATCGTTTTCAATTCAATTCATTTCGAAATCGTTTTCAATTCAATTCATTTCGAAATCGTTTTCAATTCAATTCATTTCAAAATGAATAAAATCGATATAAATATCGTTTACGTCAAAATGACGTCAATCTAATCAACACGGCTTCATAAATTTCCATTTTCAAATATTCTATTTCAAATATTTCTTTTTCAAAATAGTTGTTATTATCAAAATATTTCGTTCAACACATGACCAATCTCAATGGATGAGTACTGTCAACACATGAACCTTTATTTTATATCGATAAAGATGTAAATTTTATTACTAAAATATTTCGTTCAACACATGACCAATCTCAATGGATGAGTACTGTCAACACATGAACCTTTATTTTATATCGATAAAGATGTAAATTTTATTACTAAAATATTTCGTTCAACCCATGACCAATCTCAATGGATGAGTACTGTCAACACATGAACCTTTATTTTATAATATTCCTTATTTTTCAAATTGGAATGAGGCCCAATCAATTACCATATAAAGTTAATTGTATGGATTTTCATTCATTACACACATATAATAGCATTGAAAAATAATCAACCATCAACCAAAGTGCACTACACTGTATAAGCATCAAATATAGATATCTAACGCTTATAACAGCCTGTCAATCGATCGATCGACATATTTAATCAATCAGGATGAGTGAAATTCAAATTTCCTCCTAACACCCGTGTGGGGTTTCAAACAATCAAACACAGATTTTAGTTGTGCAGTTGGGCGATGTGTAAAATTTATCGACCCAATCAATGTCCTTCAAATTGGTGTACATAAACAAACCGTTCGGTTTGTAAATGAATATTTTATTTTATTCACTTCACGTTAAAAATTATATTTTAACGATAAAAACATTTTTATTTCAACATATGAATTTCTATTCAGTTCATTTATTCAATAAAATGATATTTTTATTTTTCTAACATATTTTAGAAAATTTCGGCGGCATAACGGCACGATACTAGAAACGGGACGAGGCCTAGCCTTATCCCCGGTCTAGTGAAGGCCCACGCCATTCACACATCAATCAAATCAATTCATTTCACCAAACAATTCAATTCAAACAAAATATTCTAACTAACCACACAACCAAACAATTTAACAAACAAGCCATCCATGGTCTGTGGATGACGGGTGTCGGGTGCTACTAAACACCGTCTGCATCCTAATATATATATATAACTAGAAAAGAAATTGAAAGGTGAGAAATTCTCACCGATAGCTATCCAATCATCTTGACTCTTCTTTTATAGAAATCTTCGTCGTTCTGCCTCTTTTCACTTTAGTCGCCCGTAGCCACTACATATTTAAAAATCGAATTTTTACTTCGCTATTCAATATATAAAAATCGAATTTTTACTTTGCTATTCTATATATAAAATTCGAATTTTTGCTTTGCTATTCTATATGTAAAAAATCCCATTTCAAAATATAGATTTCGCCTTCATATAAAAATAAAGATTTCTCCTTTTCAAAAATAAAGTTTATATTTTTCTCGAAGTAAAAATCATATTTTTACTTCACTACTCATATCAAAATATCGTTTTTATTTTTGCTACCTATACAAAGATGTTATTTCTAATATACCTACAATGCAAAGATCATATTTTTATCTTTCTTCAATATAAAAGATTATATTTTTACTACTTTAAAAATATAAAAATCATATTTTTAATACTTTAAAAATATAAAAATCATATTTTTATACTTTAAAAATATAAAAATCATATGTTTATCATCTTCACATCATAAAAATTACATCTTTCACCTATATAAATTCATGTCTTTCACTTATATAAATTCAGTTTTTAATACTATAAAAATTCAGTTTTTTACCATATTAAAAAAAAAATCTGTTTTTAATGCAAAACAAAAATCAGTTTTTCTTATATAAAATAAAATCAGTCTAGAAAATAAATTATTTAATTAAATAAGAAAACTTACTGACGATAGAGGTGGTGCGGTTTTTTTCTTGCATGGGGGGGGGGGACTCGCCGTTGACTTCAGAAGAAGAGGGAGAGGAGCGGGATGGTCGGGGTGGCGCGCTGAGGTGGCGCAGGCGGAGGGCGAGGTCGGAGGAGGGGAAACGCGTGCGGGTTTGGGGGGTTTCGCGCTGGCTTCGAGGTGGAGATCGAGGGGGGGTGGGGTTGCAGGCGCGAGCGGCAGCGATAGGGTGGAGGATCGGCGGTGGTCGGCGCCGCCTAGGGGGCGCGATGGTAGACGGATTCCGCCTCCGTCTTATATATATATATATATATTTTTCTGGTATCGATTTGTTTTTGAAAGGAGGGGGGGCCAGAGATAAAGGAAAAGGGGGGGTTTTTTTTTGTTTATTTTTTTTAATTCTTTTATTTTGCAAAAAGTTGACTTTCACATACGACCTCGAAACGAGGTCCACCACCTGTCGTCCATAGCGTTTCACCCCATTCCGAACACAATGGGACATGTTTCGTATGTTGATTCTATCGTTCGAATCAATTTCCGTTAAATTTATATTTAAATCACTTTATTGAATTTTAAACGTACATTTCAAATTACCGGGGTCACATACGAATTTTAAAATGGCAGAAAATATTTTCTAGCTTCGTATTGACGATACGGTCCTAACAAAACTAGTTTCGTCGAATTCTGAGACCGTTTGAAAAATGGCCATTTTCCAGTCGATTAAAATCAACTGAAACTGGTCAAACGCGTTTTCCTTTGCCACGCTCACATATTGATTCGAAAAATTACGAAATTTGAAACCTAGCAATAAATTGACATCACGAACCCAACAAAACTGGTTTCGTCGAAATCCGAGGCTGTTTGCAAAATGTCTATTTTTTAGGGCCTGAATTCCATAGCGACTATTCAGAATTTTCAACTGGACATATCCTTTGATTCCCGCTATGAAATCTCGATTTTTTGGATTCGTTGGAAAGATATCATCAATTAGATCCTAATATTTTTGGTTTCACTAAAATCCGGATTGTTTTGCACTCGGAACGTTCAAATGAAATTTGAAATCGAATTATCGAACTACCGCGCCATTTTCAATTCTATTTATAATTATATATAAATATTTATATTCTAACGACGACGTATATAATATATACGTCGAATTTCAATTCCAAAATAAATTTTCCTTCGTTTTTATTTAAAATGATTCATTTTAAATATTCAAAATTCGCTAAAATTGCCAAAATAAAAATTTTAAACTGGCCCAGATTTTCGGGTTGTTACAATCTCCCCCACTTAAAACTTTTCGTCCCCGAAAAGGAACAAAGTCGAAAGTGGTTTGACTAATCAACTCTACATTCGATCTGGCTTCCATTCTCCAACTTTTCAGTTTCTGAGAATTTTCTAAAATTTCAAAAATTTGGCTAACACCCTACATTTTCGAAAAATTTCGCCATAACCTCCCCTGCAATGGGAGCATCGGGAAATCTCAAATAGCTTCCCCGGTCCTTCAGATCTCAAAAAGAAAAAGAAAAAGCCAAGCGGCTAGCCAATAGGCTCATAAAATCATCATCACCCAAACAAAACAGTAAATTATGTAGTAAACATGTACCTATTTGTCGGGCAAACAAATTTTATTCTCTGCTCTAGCCTCCTTGCTATGACATGTTCAAGGTAAGTACAAGTATATGCAAGCAAACACAACCAATTTTCAATCTAATTCAATATTTGGTTCAATTAGGCTAAATGGTTCAAAATTATCAACCAAATAAACAAACAACACAAACATCAATCAATTAGTGAATTAACGTTTCAAATTCATAATTTTGATATATATACTGAAAATCTTGTTTTTGATGCCAATTCACAACAATGTGTTCTAGCTATATATAAGTTTTGGTTCTCACACCAGCCTAATGGAAATATATAGAAAATCACACCTTCGAAACTTGAACATAAATGTTGATGATGCGATCGCTATCATCAATATCATCTTCGGGCGACTAGAGTGCGATGTTATATCTATCCAATATATTAAAACTTTGAATATACGTTTGCAAGGCGTACATGCAAATTCTTTATATACTGAATTGTCCAAAATCAATATAAAATAAATAATCAAATACGAATAGTTGATTTAAATTTTCAAAACAAAATTTGTTTTCACTTTTTTAAAAATATACTCTTCACACTCGTTCTAGGATACTACTGATCCCATCTCTAACGAGTCATTCTCGTTGGATATTACTAATCCAATATCTGATGAATTCTTTCGTACGGTTCTAATGTGTCTTGTTCTCTAGCTTTGTAAACCAAAGCTCTGATACCAACTGTGAAAACCCATAACTTCCCCGTAAAGGAAAGCGTCGGATAGTTCGAGAACAAGCCACAACTGAACACAAACAGAAGAACATTTCATTGCTTATTACAACAATGTATCAGATTACAAGAATATACAGAGTATAAATGAATAAATATTACACAGAAATATCAGAGATTTAAATTACATTTAAATACATAGAAGCGGAAAATAATACAATACACAACTAGAGGAGATATACGGATATAAAGCTTTCCGGATATCATTCCAGCTGTAAACCAGGATCCTGTGAATATAAATCTGCAAAACCAAAACTACTAGCTGCCCGTGTCAAAATAAGGGCACCCAGAGTTTAGGTTAAAGCAATAAACTCCAGGTCAGTCATGGGACTGGTGTGAGAACTAAAACAGTTATTAATCTTTATTTTTAAAGTTTGGTAAATCAAGGGACCACGCCGTATAACACGGAACGGGTTTCCTCCCAAGAGTACCAGTGCATAAAACAAACAGCGCAATGCTAAATAAAGAAAAATGAAGCTGTTATAAGACCCAGGTCCTATCACACAATGCAACGCAAGCCGGGGGATAGGGTTTTCCCTTATAACAGCCAAAGAATGCTTGATACGTTTAAAATAGATTATTTGATACTATTATAAGTGCATAGTGTATAAAACAACTTCAAATCATAAGTATCAATCATAGACGGCATGAATGACCCATACCACTATGTCGCCATATATAAGTTTACAATCAAAACCGCAATGTCGTATTTGGAAATTGGATTTTCATCTATGAACCGAGGCAAAAGATAGTCCTCACCGAATTCGAGACGCTCTAGCCCGCCCCTCAGGATCAGAGCTCGAGTGACCCTTGGATCGTCAGGGCCGGTCCACCGATGTGGATTAAAATGTCTGAACATGCGCTTCCCCGCCCTTTGGGGCGTAAATGAATCAACGAATGACTCCATCGGACCCGGATCGTCCGATCAAACCGAGGCGCCTCGCAACAGCAACAACCACATAAGTCAAACTCGTCAGGGCGTGTAAAACCACTGACGCCACTTTTTAGCCAGAAAGAAACGCATGTCCTCCCTGATGTCCGTCTCCCGTTTTTTGTTCATACCGGGTGTGAAACACGCGAAATAACCGTTACACAAAGCTACGCCACAAAGGCCTTGCTTCGATCATCAACCACAAGACTTTGTTTTTCAACAGAAGCCTTGATCATTCGCCACTTAGGCATGCCACACCGGCAGTTCACTCTATGCGTTTGATATCCATCAGTGTATAACCTCTGAGCTCGTACGTCTCAGAGAAGGGCGTTAAGCAAGAGAATAAATTCTCCGCCGTCAAACAGATATATATTTAATAGAAATCAATCACACAGACTAAAATCCAATGTCAGACACACAGTCCATTTACAAGTCCGTTCTGGGTCTGAACGAAACCGGAGGCACCTAGTACCCCGCATATCCATCGATCTCCAAATATGTCTGGACGATCACCAACTGTTTCCATCTTCTTGGGTGTACAGCCCAATCAAGATCATCAGTAATCACCCAAACGATGTGAAGACTTCCGGTCTTCAACCGCCGTCTTCATCTTCGACTTATCGTCGTATCAGTTATTCAGAATGGGATAAACCTAATCTTTCCGAATAACTCGCGTATATTTTAAATAAGTGTTACACAAACACGACATACACCTCATTCCTATTCATTAGTCACTAACCGTAAATTAATCAAGAGAATAATTCCCCAAATATTAACCCCAAAGGCCGAAACCAACATCAGATCAATATTCAGAAAACCATTCTGCTTGGCTAACCGACAGTTAGTTTCTAAATTTCACATTCCTAGGGAAAGGTTCCCATTAATTTTATCCAAGATAAATTCCTTGAATTTATTCTTTATTCTATTTTTGAATCTCAATTCAAACTAGTCGGGATTAGCGAACCTTACCGAAGTAATTATTTATTTTAATTTCCCCATCCCAACCTATTCATCCCATGAAGTAAAACTGGTAATACTTCATATCTAACACCACAGTGTTATCGGTAAATTCAATTACCATTTCACGTTCAAATCTAATTAAAGATTTAACTATCGCCTGGAGCAAAACTGGTGATACTCCATTTTCGATCATTTCAATCTAATTAAAGATTCATTAAAACTTCACTTAGTTTTAATCTTCGACTGGGTTAAAGAATCAGTGTCATTTAAAACACGGTTCACGATAAACCCAAAATCACATTCATTAATTATCGGGTTAAAGAACGAGTGTTATTTAAAACACTGTTCACGATAAACCCAAAAATCATTCCATTAATTATCGGGTTAAAGAACAAGTGTTATTTAAAACACTGTTCACGATAAACCCAAAAATCATTCCATTAATTATCGGGTTAAAGAACAAGTGTTATTTAAAACACTGTTCACGATAAACCCAATATCAATATCAATTCAATTCCAATTAAATATTATTGAATTGGTACACTTCATTAAATCTAAATAAAAAGATTTAATCTTTTCTCAACTGGGTTCAAGAACAGTGTTAGTGAAGACACCATTCACGACAAACCCAAATCACATTTTGATATTCAATACAAGGCTCTGAATAGAAAATATACCGGCTTATATTCAATATCAAATTCTACGACTAACAAATATCGCATTGGAAATAACAATATATATATATATATATCTTTCAAATTCCCATAACAATATCTGTATCATCACGAAATCCAACATCGAAATATTCCGAAGGCAATTTCGATTCAAATCCATTCCAATGCAATCATTGGAAATTCTGGTTATTTTCAAAACCATTTCAAATTCAATTTATTTATTTAAAAATAAATAGAATTGTAATTCTAGTTCAAAACTAGTTCATTTCGATAAAAATCTATTTTTATCTTTTCAAATATGGAGTTTTTCATCCCAATTCTTTCTAAATCATTTCTTATGATTTTACACAAATTATTACTATTTTTAATAATTTTATCAAGGCCCGTACAGTCGACTTCCATCAACGGCCATCGAACTGCACTTACAGCGACCTTTGTCAAATTTGATTTGGACGTAACTCCAAATCCAACCGTTAGATTTCAAATTTCTAATATTCGTTAGAAAGCTCTTTTCGATACGAACCCAACGGTTCCGGTTTTAGGAGAATCCGACGGTCGGATCTCCCGTAATGTCCGTTTGAATTAAATGGTCGAAATTCACGAACTGCCGCGGCGCGGTGCGTTCTATTCAGGCCATTATATTATATATATAATATATATAATATATACATCGTCGATTTCTATTTAAAACGAATTATATAAATAGTTTTAAAATCGTTTCAAAAGCAATTTCAACTTTCTTTTCAATTCAAATCAAAATTGAATTCTTCTTTATAAATTCGTTTTAAAATTCATTTCTATTCAATTCAAATTTCAATTCAATTTGAATTCATTTCAATTCACTTTCAATTCAATTTGAATTCGTTTTCTATTCAATTCATTTCGAAATCGTTTTCAATTCAATTCATTTCGAAATCGTTTTCAATTCAATTCATTTCGAAATCGTTTTCAATTCAATTCATTTCGAAATCGTTTTCAATTCAATTCATTTCGAAATCGTTTTCAATTCAATTCATCTCAAAATGAATAAAATCGATATAAATATTGTTTACGTCAAAATGGCGTCAATCTAATCAACACGGCTTCATAAATTTCTATTTTCAAATATTCAATTTCAAATATTTCTTTTTCAAAATAGTTGTTATTATCAAAATATTTCGTTCAACACATGACCAATCTCAATGGATGAGTACTGTCAACACATGAACCTTTATTTTATATCGATAAAGATGTAAATTTTATTACTAAAATATTTCGTTCAACACATGACCAATCTCAATGGATGAGTACTGTCAACACATGAACCTTTATTTTATATCGATAAAGATGTAAATTTTATTACTAAAATATTTCGTTCAACCCATGACCAATCTCAATGGATGAGTACTGTCAACACATGAACCTTTATTTTATAATATTCTTTATTTTTCAAATTGGAATGAGGCCCAATCAATTACCATATAAAGTTAATTATATGTATTTTCATACATTACACACATATAATAGCATTGAAAAATAATCAACCATCAACCAAAGTGCACTACACTGTATAAGCATCAAATATAGATATCTAACGCTTATAACAGCCTGTCAATCGATCGATCGACATATTTAATCAATCAGGATGAGTGAACTTCAAATTTCCTCCTAACACCCGTGTGGGGTTTCAAACAATCAAACACAGATTTTAGTTATGCAGTTGGGCGATGTGTAAAATTTATCGACCCAATCAATGTCCTTCAAATAGGCGTACATAAACAAACCGTTCGGTTTGTAAATGAATATTTTATTTTATTCACTTCACGTTAAAAATTATATTTTTAACGATAAAAACATTTTTATTTCAACATATGAATTTCTATTCAGTTCATTTATTCAATAAAATGATATTTTTATTTTTCTAACATATTTTAGAAAATTTCGGCGGCATAACGGCACGATACTAGAAATGGGACGAGGCCTAGCCTTATCCCCGGTCTAGTGAAGGCCCACGCCATTCACACATCAATCAAATCAATTCATTTCACCAAACAATTCAATTCAAAAAAAATATTCTAAATAACCACACAACCAAACAATTTAACAAACAAGTCATCCATGGTCTGTGGATGACGGGTGTCGGGTGCTACTAAACACCGTCTGCATCCTAGTATATATATATAACTAGAAAAGAAATTGAAAGGTGAGAAATTCTCACCGATAGCTATCCAATCATCTTGACTCTTCTTTTATAGAAATCTTCGTCGTTCTGCCTCTTTTCACTTTAGTCGCCCGTAGCCACTACATATGTAAAAATCGAATTTTTACTTCGCTATTCAATATATAAAAATCGAATTTTTGCTTTGCTATTCTATATATAAAAATCGAATTTTTGCTTTGCTATTCTATATGTAAAAAATCCCATTTCAAAATATAGATTTCGCCTTCATATAAAAATAAAGATTTCTCCTTTTCAAAAATAAAGTTTATATTTTTCTCGAAGTAAAAATCATATTTTTACTTCACTACTCATATCAAAATATCGTTTTTATTTTTGCTACCTATACAAAGATGTTATTTCTAATATTCCTACAATGCAAAGATCATATTTTTATCTTTCTTCAATATAAAAGATTATATTTTTACTACTTTAAAAATATAAAAATCATATTTTTAATACTTTAAAAATATAAAAATCATATTTTTATACTTTAAAAATATAAAAATCATATGTTTATTATCTTCACATCATAAAAATTACATCTTTCACCTATATAAATTCACGTCTTTCAGTTATATAAATTCAGTTTTTAATACTATAAAAATTCAGTTTTTTACCATATTAAAAAAAAAATCAGTTTTTAATGCAAAACAAAAATCAGTTTTTCTTATATAAAATAAAATCAGTCTAGAAAATAAATTATTTAATTAAATAAGAAAACTTACTGACGATAGAGGTGGTGCGGTTTTTTTCTTGCAGGGGGGGGGGGGGGGGGGGAGACTCGCCGTTGACTTCAGAAGAAGAGGGAGAGGAGCGGGATGGTCGGGGTGGCGCGCTGAGGTGGCGCAGGCGGAGGGCGAGGTCGTAGGAGGGGAAACGCGTGCAGGTTTGGGGGGTTTCGCGCTGGCTTCGAGGTGGAGATCGAGGGGGGGGGGGGTTGCAGGCGCGAGCGGCAGCGATAGGGTGGAGGATCGGCGATGGTCGGCGCCGCCTAGGGGGCGCGATGGTAGACGGATTCTGCCTCCGTCTTATTTTTTTTCTGGTATCGATTTGTTTTTGAAAGGAGGGGGGTAGAGATAAAGGAAAAGGGGTTTTTTTTTAATTTTTTTAATTATTTTATTTTGCAAAAAGTTGACTTTCACATACGACCTCGATACGAGGTCCACCGCCTGTCGTCCATAGCGTTTCACCCCCATTCCGAACACAATGGGACATGTTTCGTATGTTGATTCTATCGTTTGAATCAGTTTCCGTTAAATTTATATTTAAATCACTTTATTGAATTTTAAACGTACATTTCAAATTACCGGGGTCACATACGAATTCTAAAAATGCCAGAAAAATATTTTCTAGCTTCGTATTGACGATACGGTCCTAACAAAACTAGTTTCGTCGAATTCTGAGACCGTTTGAAAAATGGCCATTTTCCAGTCGATTAAAATCAACTAAAACTGGTCAAACGCGTTTTCCTTTGCCACGCTCACATATTGATTCGAAAAATTACGAAATTTGAAACCTAGCAATAAATTGACATCACGAACCCAACAAAACTAGTTTCGTCGAAATCCGAGGCTGTTTGCAAAATGTCTATTTTTTAGGGCCTGAATTCCATAGCGACTATTCAGAATTTTCAACTGGACATATCTTTTGATTCCCGCTATGAAATCTCGATTTTTCGGATTCGTTGGAAAGATATCATCAATTAGATCCTAATGTTTTTGGTTTCACTAAAATCCGGATTGTTTTGCACTCGGAACGTTCAAATGAAATTTGAAATCGAATTATCGAACTACCGCGCCATTTTCAATTCTATTTATAATTATATATAAATATTTATATTCTAACGACGATGTATATAATATATACGTCGAATTTCAATTCCAAAATAAATTTTCCTTCGTTTTTATTTAAAATGATTCATTTTAAATATTCAAAATTCGCTAAAATTGCCAAAATAAAAATTTTAAACTGGCCCAGATTTTCGGGTTGTTACAAAAATACAGGAGAATTGTTAAAACTCCATCTAACGAGCACGTCTCGATCTCCTCAACGCTACGCCCCCTCTGATCGACGAAAATCCTTCCTTTTAGGTAGCATTTTGAATCCTTAACAATGCTGTACGAAAATTACAGCGATGAAATGTCGATCGAACTAGATGAGATTCATTTCAATGGAAAGAGCAGCTATGAGAATCTCGAATATATGAGATACGAGATTTATGGGAATTTCTTTGGTTTTAGATGAATTTTTAAGCAGATGATTTGGGTTGGAAAATTTTGCTGGTGGCGGCTCAATTTGCTTTTGACTAGAGAATGAAATGTGAAGGGTTTGAGGGATAGAGATAATATAAAGGGTTAAGGATTGGAATATTCACAGAATATGCTATCGTTATTTCACGTTAAGCATTTCAAATTTCTAGGATCACCTATAAACTCCAATCATGATAAAACTTGACATTCTGCTACAGTTTAACATTTCGGACCCACTAAAATTTGTTTCATCGAAAATGGAGTCCATTTGGAAAAATAGCTCAATTTCGAATATCAGATTCATTAATTGATTCACATTTTAATTCCGTACGCTCATAGAAAAATTCTGATTGGCCCGAAACTCAAAATATGGTTTCATCGAAAACGGAAGTCGTTTGAGTATTAGTCCTTTTTAAGGGTTCAATTTAAATTAAAATAAATTAATTTTAAAATACTTTAATATAACAATAATAAAATATTGCAATCGAACATACCCCGGGCAGAATTTAATACAGTTTCAACATAAAATACTTCTGATTGAGTTTCAAACCAAATCGATATTCAGTATATTAAAAATCCCTTTTGTTTTATATAAAAATCATTATATTTTTAATAACGAATCCACAACGACCATTTAAAAATTCGATTTGGATATAAAACAAAATCTACAATATGAAATCTTGATTTTTCTATTCATTAAAGAAACATATGCAAATTGATCCAAAAGATTCTAGTTTCAAAGAAATCCGACTTATATTGGATCATGTAAATTCAATTGAAGTTCAAAATGTTAAGTTACGAACTACCGCGCCGTTACGAGCTTGTTTTAAATTATATTATAAATTATACGTTCTAATGTCGTTTAATTAAATAAAATCCTTATAAAAATTGTTTTATATTCTCAATACAACATTTAAAACAATTTTAAATGTTCAAAATTAACCGGCTAAATCTGGGTCGTTATATTCCTTCCCCCTTAAATTAATTTCATCCTCGAAATTGCTACGCAGTAAAAATGTTATAACTCTAATTCCTCATAACCTACTTAGTTGAATCTT
Organism: Allium sativum; assembly: GCA_030737875.1. NCBI lineage: Eukaryota > Viridiplantae > Streptophyta > Magnoliopsida > Asparagales > Amaryllidaceae > Allium > Allium sativum. The sequence continues at coordinate 709,762,123 of CM060924.1, read as the reverse complement.
ATAACCCAATTCTTACCCGATCTTTGAATTCTCATACCAATACTTGACCATTCATAATTCTTTCCAAATGATCTGTCCACCATTTTTGGACAATCCATCATCACTTGTTGTCTTTAATCCATATGCTCTTCTGCATATCCACAGCCATTCCACTTGATTTTAAATCCATTTATCAATTTCATTATTCCACGTGAAATATTATTAACCAATTCTGGTTTTCTTATTTCAATTACAATTAACAACTCGATTTTAAATTATCAAAAAAAAAAATCTTGAAAACTTTCTAACTCTTTAAATTTTCGAAATTTTCGCCAATATCTCCTTTGCACGACTCAATCGGTACAACCGCAACTCGCCTTTTTAGGCCTTCTCCAATCCAAAAGAAAATCAAAAGGCCAAACGGCTTGTCCCATAGGCTCATAAAACCATCAAACCCAAGTAATATTGTAACCATGTACCTTTTTATTAGCACAATTCTATCTCTTGCATTTGCTTCCATACAATATCTACTCAACATCCATATAACCATTCCCAGTTGGTTTCAAATCAATCCAACTTCCAGTTTTTAACACTTTAATCAACTTCTGATTAGTTCACTTCCATTCTATCGATTCAAATCTGATTTCTATTTAAGTCAATCCACTTATTATACTTGAACCCAAATTTATCAAAATTCAATTTCAATTAACAACATCCAATATATATTCAACTAGCTTATTCATAAGTCGAATTCATATTAATATTTCGAATCTTAACGTTTTATTTATTTAATTTCATTCAGAATTATTTCTAATCCAATCCAATTTTGTTTAACTTAAGTTAAATTTCAGTTCGTTTGATATATTTTAACCATTTCAATCTATTCAACTTATGCAAGTTAAATTTCAATTTCAGAGTTCAAATTTTCGGGTTTTATTTCAAATTAGATTGAAATCATATATATTTATATACACATATTTATAATCAACTCAATCCAAAACATTTGAATTTCTAAAACATCTTGTCCTTTTTGAACAAATTTTTCATTCCCAAGTTACTATGGTAGCAATCCGTCACTCAAAAACTTGAAAATGAATACCGATAATGTGGCAATCCATTATTAGAATTATATTCTTGCCACAAAAGTGATTTCAGTTCTTAATCCCTTAAAAAATCCTTAAACCATTCTTATTCAAAAATACTTTAAAGTAATGTTATATTACTTTATAATATTTCAGAAAATATTTTCAGAACACCCAAAAATTAAATTCCAATTCTGGTTTGAACTTAATCTTAGTTTATCTCATTTGTATACATTATCTATATACAAATTATATAATCATTTCAATATTTCATAATTCCATTTGATTGTGATAACAATCAACACATTCATATATAATAATTCAGATATTATTCTTTCTATATCAAAATAATTTTTGGGAAAAATTATTTCATTTACCCAATTTTTTTTTAAATAATACTGTATCGAATTGCTTTGTTCGAGAGTTTAGAAACACCTACTGATATAGTTGTACATCCTGTATTGACCAGTATTCATAAACCAGTCAACACAGCATAAAACAATTTTATATCAGATCTACAAATACATGCTCATATATATGCACTCAAACTCAATTACTAACTCTATCTTTATTGAATTACACCACAAAGCCAAGGTTACTACCCCACCTTCAGCTCTGATACCAAATGTAATGGCCCGAATTTCCGTACCCTTTGAGTTGACTAATCACACTCCACGTCCAACCCAAATTGCACAGAAATACGAATCATTAATAGAAAGAAGTTAGAGGACGAGAAGTAGAAAGAAAAGTTAGAATAGAAGAAAACGAAGAACACAAGTCTCACAACGGAATGAATAAAATAAATTAGATAACATAACTTTTGAAATACAAATCGGTAACGGTATATACATACCATTATAAGAGCACAACAGTTATTCCTCGAATAGTTATAAACACCTGTTTCCAGAGACAATATAGTACACAACGGAAAATATGATAGTCTATAGCTAACTGATGAAGCCTCCTGCTTCAGGCTCCTGCAAATCAATCTGTAAAATCCTAACTACTTGACAGCCCATACAAATTTGGGCACCCAAGAATTTAGGGAAAACAAAACAAACTTTGGGTCAGTCACGGGACTGGTGTGAGTAAACTCCAACCATTTGTTTAACTTTTAAAATCCTTTCGAAAGAAATGATAATCGTAAGACTGATCCACACATAAATACGAATGGATTTTATCTTACGATAACCAAAAATTTTGACATGATCTAATCTTCCCCGTAAAGGAAAGCCTAGATTGAGTTGAGAACACGACAAATTAGAATATAAACAGAAGAACATTTCATTGCTTATTACAACAATTTACATCAGAGTACAAGAATATACGGAGTATGAACAAATAATATACATTTGATAAATGACAGAGATTTACAAATTAAAATGCAGCGGAAAATAACACAAAAACACAACTGAAAGAGATAAATGGATACAGAGCTTTTCGAATATCGTTCCAGCTATTACAAGACCCAGGTCCCATCACACAATGCAACGCAAGCTGAAGGATAGGGTTTTCCTTTATAATAGACAAACATGATTGGTACGTTTAAAACAAATCATTTTGATACTATTATAAGTGCATAGTATATAAAACAATTTCAAATATAAATGTATCAATCATAGGCGGCATGGGTACCATCTATCATGTCGCCAATACTAGGCTGTACAATCAAAATCGAAATGTCACGTATTTGAAATTGGATTTCCATCATGAATCGAGGCCAGGGATGGCTCCTTACTGATTCGTGACACTCTAGCAAATGCCGTAGGATTCGGACGCTGGCGAACCCTTGGATCTTCAGGGCCGGTCCACACATAGAGGATTAGTTATACCTGAACACATGTTTCCCGGTCCTATCGGACCTATCCATCGGCTCCGTAGAGACCGATATATCCGAGGCGCCTCGCATTCCAACAACTACACAGGTAAAAATAATATAAATGTCAAGGCGTGCAAAACCCCGACACCACCCATAGCTAGAAAGAAACATTGTGCACTCCCTGCAGTCACGATCCCGTTTTTGACTCATACCGAGGTGTGAGGCTCGCGAATTAACGCTATACACAAAGGTCTGCCACACAGACCATGCTTTGATCATGACTTTGCTTTTCAACAAAAGCCTTGATCACTGCATCTCATCATGCCACACAAGCAATTCATGCCATGCGATTGGTATCTATCGATATATAACCTCTGAGCTCATACGTCTCAAAGAAGGGCGTTAAACAAGAGAATAAACTCTCCGCCGCCAAACAGATATATATTTAATAGAAATCAATCAACACAGAATAAATCCAATGTCAGACACACATACATTTACAAGTTTGTTCTGGGTCTGAACGAAACTAGAGGTACCTTATTCCTCGTCCCATATGTCCAATACAGGAGAGAGGTCCTCGCATATCCGGTCAATCTCCAAGTACGCCAGGACGATCACCACTTATTACCTTGTCTTAGGTGTACACCCCAATCAAGACATCAGTAATCATCCAAACGATGTGAAGACCTCCGGTCTTCAACCACCGTCTTCATCGTCTACTTATCGTCGAATCAGTTATTCAGAATGGGTATAAACCCGACCTTTCTAAATAACTCGCGTATATAATAAACAAGTTTTATAAAAACACAATATACGCCTCATTCCAATTCTGAATATTTTTTTATTTAAATATTTATAACCTTTGGGAAAGGTTCCCATTAATTTTATCAAAGATAAATTCTTTAAAATTTTTCTTTAATCTTCCTTTGGATATTATTCAAACCATATTAAGGTTTTCCAAACTAGTCAGAATTAACGTGCCTTACCGAAGTAATCATTTGTTAAATTTCCCAATCCCAACCTATTCATTCCATGGAGCAAAACTGGTAATACTCTATATCTAACACCACGGTGTTATCGGTAAAATTAATTACCATTTCCCGTTCAAATATAATTAAAGATTTAACTATCGCTTGGAGCAAAACAGGTGACACTCCATTCTCGATCATTTCCCAAATTTGATCATTTAAATCATCTCATTCCCATTTCAATCTAATTAAAGATTCATTAAAACTCCACTTAGTTTGAATCTTCCCAAAAATCAATATTAATGATTGTTTAACTTTGGAAAATCCAACATGTCGCATCGACAATCTACACGGTACTATTGATTTCTGCCGAAATATAACCTCTAAGTCCGTACGTCTTAGAGAAGGGTGTTAAGCAAGGGAATAAATTCTCCACCACCAAACAGATATATATTTAGCAAAGATCAACCATACAGTTTGAAATACAATGTTAGACATGTAATCCTATCTTTAACCGGGTTAAAGAACTAATGTCATTTAAAATACAGTTCACAATAAACCCAGATCACATTCCATTAATTATGGAATCTTCACGGAAAACAGATCAATATATAATCGATATCAATTTCCATATCCAACTAACAATGTAAATGGAATAACGACAAAGCCTTTTAAATTCCATATGTATTAACAATCTTCCTCCACAGAAGCTCATTTCGATTATTATCAAATCGAATTCCATTCAATTCCAATTTAATATATTAAACTGGAAAACTTCATTTTGGAAAATTTCTATTAAATCTAAATAAAAATATTTATAAATTCCAAATCACATTTCGCTGTAAATCGGGTTAAAGAACGAATGTCGTTAATAACACAATTCACAATAAACCCAATTCACATTCCATTTTCAATTCCAATTAAAGGTTAATTAATTTGTAATTCTTCTTTAAATCTTAATTAAAAGATTTATTCTTTTCACACTGGGTTTAAGAACGGTGTTAATAAAGACACCCTTCATGACAAACCCAAAATCGAATTCTATTCAATTCCAGTTAAATATTAATTAATTGGTAAACTCTTCTAAATCTTATTTAAAAGATTTAATCTTTTCTCAACTGGGTTTAAGAACAGTGTCATTTAAAACACAGTTTACGACAAACCCAAAATCCAATTCAATATTAAATACCAGGCTCTGAATAGAAATTATCTCGGCTTATATTCATTATCAAATTCTGAAATCAACAAATATCGTATTGGGGGAATAACGATACATATATATATCTTCCAAATTCCTCCACAATATCCATATAATCACGGAATCCAATATCGAAATATTCCGAAGATAATTTCGATTCAAATCCATTCCAATTCATATATTGGAAATTCTGGTTATTTTTAAAACCATTTCAAATCCAATTTATTTATTGAAAAAATTGGATTTCGTAACTCTAGTTCATAACTAGTACACTTCGATAAAAATATATTTTTATCTTTTCAAATATGGAATTTTCCATCCCAATTCTTTCCAAATCATTTATTATGATTTTACACTATTTATTAATAGTTTTAATAATTTTATCAAGGCCCATACAATCGATTTCCATAAATGGTCATCGAACTGCACTTACATCGAACTTTTCCAAATTTGATTTGGACATAATTCCAAATCCAACCGTTAGATTTCAAATTCATTATATTCTTTGGAAAGCTCTTTTTGATACGAACCCAACGGTTCCGTTTTTAGGAGAATCCGACAGTCAGATCTCCCGTAATGTCCATTCGAAGTCAATGGCCGAAATTCGCGAACTACCACGGCGCGACGCGTTCTATTCGGGCCAATTTATATATACATTATATATATTTCATCGATTTCCATTTAAAACGTATTTTATAAATTGTTTTAAATTCGTTTTCAAAACGATTTCAACTTCATATTCAATTTCAAATCAAAATTGAATATTCCATATCATTAATATATAAATGATAATATTTTCAAAATACTAGATTTTGAAATCACTTCCATTTCGATATTCATTATAAAAATGAATAAAATCGATATAAATATCGTTCACATCAAAATGGCGTTAATCTAATCAATACGGCTTTATATATTTAAATATTTTCGTGTCCATCCCAAATTGGACATCAAAATCAGATTTTGATCTTTTACTGAATATTTTTTAAAATATTCATTATTTAAAAATATTTGTTATTTTAAAATATTCATTCTTTCTTAACTGGAATCAGACACAGTCAATTACCATATAATGTTATTTATATGGATTTCAAATAATACATGAATAGAACAACAATGATAAACATTCAGCCATCATCCAGAGTGCATTCTACACTGCATAAGCATTAAATATAAATATTCAACGCTTAACCAATCGATTGACATACAACTAAACAATGGGATTAGTGTATGTCCAATATCATCCCAATACCTGTGTGGGGTTTTCAAATAACAAATACTGATTTTATTTGTGCAATTGGGCGATGTGTAAAATATATCGTCCCAATCAATATCCGTCAAATGGGCGTACATAAACAGATCATCTGATTTGTAAATGAATATTTATTTTATTTCAGTAAATATTTTATTTCATTCATTTATACAATAAAAATGATATTTTTATTTTCTAACACTTTATTCAACACATGAATATTTTATATTCTATTCCATTCCACATCACAATCACAATCAATTTCCACAACATAATCAAATTAAACAAGTCGTCCATGGTTTGTGGATGACAGGTGTCGGGTGTTGCTAAGCACCGTCTGCATCCTAGTATATATTTAGACTAGTAAATTAAATTAAAGTGAGAAGTTCTCACATTTGGGTTTCACTCCTCCAGTTTTATTTTTGAATCTCTGAACCGTTGATTTGCCCGAAATGTCAATGCAATCATTTTTCACACTGTTCATAATAAAAATCACATTTTTATTATGATGTTTTACATATTAAAAATCATATTTTTATTATGCTACATATATTGTAAAAATCATATTTTTATTATGCTACATTATAAAAATCATATTTTTAAAAGGCTACATTATAAAAATCATATTTTTATTACGCTACATTATAAAAATCATATTTTTATATCGCTATTATAAAAATCATATTTTTACAATGCTTTTATATACATACATATATATATACATATATATATATATAAATCATATTTTTATCTAAACAAAGGTCATATTTTTATTTCACTATCTTCATAATAAAAATCAAATCTTTTTAGCGATGTTATACATATAAAAATTATATTTTTATCTTGCTACCATATATATAAAAATTATACTTTTCCTATATTAAAAATCGTATCTTTCTTTTATTAAAAATCGTATCTTTCCTTAGCTAAAAATTATATTTTTACACAGCTATTATATATACATATATTTCACTTAGCTATAATATATATAAAAATCGAATTTTTATCTTCGCTTTACCTATATAAAAATCAAATTTTTATATTTTAAAAATCATAGCTATATATATTTAAAAATCCTAACTTGATATATCGCTATATATATACTAAAGATCAGATCTAATCTTTCTTTTAATCTAAAAAAATGAAAAGAAATTCAATTAAAAAGCTTACCTTTCACTGTAAAAATCGAAGCTTTGTTTTGCTGGAGGGGGGTGCTTCAGGTGGTCGACGACGGCTATGGGGTGGCTGGCAGTCTAGGTCGAGGTTTGCGATGGAAGGAGGGCTTGGGCTTTGCGCGACGACGCTTGGGGAGGTGAAGGAGGCGGGGGGACTCACGGGCGAAGGGGGAGGGGGCAGGCGGCACGTTGGCCTGGAGATTGGGGGGGCGGTCATCGCCTGTCGCGATGGAATGGCGATGCAGTTGCCATTGTCTTTTATTTTATTATATATATTGGCGATCTATTTTCTGAAGTCAACGGGGAAGGGGGTTAAGAAGAAAAAGGTTTTTTATATATTATATTATTTTTTTTTGGTTTCAAAATACATGTTTAATGATACAAACTCCAAATCAAACCCAACGGCTGTCGTCCTTAACTAATTAACCCCATTTTGAACATAGTGAGATATGTTTAATAAGCCAACTCGACCGTTTCGTTCAGTTTTCATCAAAATTAAAATATAAATTAACATAATAGTCAAACTTGGTTTTAACGTATATTTTAATTCACCGGGGCCAAATACTGACTCCAAAAATTCCAGAAAAGTAAATCTAGCTATGTTTTGATGATACGGTCCTAACAAAACTAATTTCGTTGAATTTGGAGGCCGTTTGAAAAACGGTTATTTTCTAGTCGATTAAATTCAAACTAAATTGATCAAACACGTTAAAATTTGCCACACTCACATATTGATTCCAAAAATTATGAAAATTGGAATCTAGCAATAATTTGATATTCTGGATCCAACAAAAGTGTTCTCTTCAAAAACGGAGGTCGTTTGCAGAATCACAATTTTTAAGGGCTATATTTCCATAGCTACTATTCTGAATTTTCAACTAGGCATAACTTTTTATTCCCGCTATGAAATTTAAATTTTTCGGATTCGTTGGAAAGATATTTTCAAACAGTTCAAATATTTTTGGTTTCGCTAAAATCCGGTTTATTTTGAATCTTGTACATTCAATTGAAATTTGAAATCGAATTATCAAACTACCGCGCCATTTCCAATTCCTTTCATAATTAAAATAAATATTTATATTCTATCTTCGATCTAAATAAACTTATATGTTCTAATTCTATTCAAATTAAATTTCTAGTCGTTATTATTTAAAATAAATCATTTTAAATATTCAAAATTCATTAAAATTGCCAAAAAAATTATTACATTGGTTCTGATTTTCAAGGTTGTTACAAATATTTTTGATATCAAATCCATTGATATTATAATGATGTCTACATCAAATAAATAAAATCTAGTGGAACGCTTGCATATCATGCTCCATATATTATATAAAATCGAAAGTTGCAGGGCGCTTATTGGAGATTGGATTTCCAACATGACAAGGTATGGAATCACCTTTCTATGCTGTTTCTCTAGACGGGAATACACTAGGCTCAACAAGAACGTCTTGCAACGCAGCCCACACATGACTGGCCACTCAGTTACCTTGAGTGTACCAAGCATACCAACGGTTGTGATCAGCAACTGTTATCGAAAGCATACAGCATCGAATAAAATAAGAAGCAAATGAAATTTCTTTAGATCAGGTGATAATACCACTAACGGGAACGATCCACTTGGCCATTCTGCCTGCCCGATTTCTGTCATTTCCCGGGTGATGAGGCTTGAGGCCACGATTATCTTTCTAGAACATTTTGCCACTATTTACATTGAATGCCACCTTGTCAGAAATTCATCCATATACGTTGTCCTGGGACTGGACAAACCGAAGGCACTATTCGATCAATCCATCTTGGGAAATTTCTACCTAGGATTAACAGAACAACCCTTGCACTTTACTCCATCTTCAGTCATCTTTAGCATAAGTTGATTCGTAACACTTATGCCCAAACGGAGTGGTTTTCTGATAATAAATCTGATCCCGGTCTCTCCGTATCGACAACGAAGGTATAAAATAAATCAAAACTTTGATAGCCGATGATTTAACTATCAAAGGAACATCCATTAAACCAACAATCCTATTTCCAAATGGAAATCCTACAGATCAACCATCAAACAACACTAAGCCCCTTTAAATCAATTTCTTATTAAATTATTTATTTCCCCACTTCCCATATCTTTACATATATTTCCCAAAACCCGTTTTAGCCTTTCCTGGTCCTTGGAAAACATTTCCAAATATTATGAAATCTTATTTTCCATATTTCAGAAGATATATGTTTTTAACGTCATAAAATATTTCTATCGCTTCACATTTCTTATTTCCTACCTTTAGAAAATGTACGTTATTAATATTGGAAAACATTTCCAATTTCCATCACTTGACTTATCATTAACCAAATCATTTCATTTTCTATTTTTAGAAAAACATCTCTAATTATATTTGGAAAACGTTTCCAAAATCCTTTAAATTAAACTGATGTTATATAAAACATCATTATTATTACTCGCCTCATTAATCATTCATTGACTAATGATACCACTAACCAATCTTTACTACTGAACCTTAACTATTCCCTTGTCAATCATGTAGTCAATCAAGTTGTGGTATAATTACCTCTCAGACCTTAACCAGACAATATTCTCAACATCGAAATAGACAAGGCTCACACTTCAAAAAACATTGCTTACGCGACTCTTAGATTAATTTAAGAATCCACTTCTTTTACGAAAAACAATGATTATAATGGTAGCGTTATAATCATTGTTTCCAAATATTTGATTTATAAAACATTTATTTTAACGAAAGCGTTAAAATCATTGTTTACATTTATAAAACATTAACATTAGCATTATAATCGCTATTTAGATTTACAAAACATTTATTATAACAATAGCATTATAATCGTTGTTTAGATTTACAAAATATTTATTATAACAGTAGCATTATAATTATTGTTTAGATTTACAAAACAATTATTAGAACAGTAGCATTATAATCGTTGTTTCCAAATATTTGGTATATAAACATATAACTTATACTTATTAATTCAATTAATAAGTAAGTATATAAATAAATTTGATTCAAAACGAAAAGTAAAATAACTGCTTCCCTAAATTAGATATAATCGAATTACAATAAATAACTCTCATTCGAATACTCTATATTCGATTAATATTCCAAACTTCGGAATAAATCCTATCATTTCAGGTTAACCTAATTTCCCTTATGATTATTTCCATTCGCAAAACATTTGCTTTTAATCGTTCTTCACTTTCAATTATCTGTATCTTTCCTTAATAAGAATTTAGACTTGTTTAATAATTCCAAAATACATCTTAAACTATTTCAAAACATATAATTGTGTTTCCATAACTACAAATATTGAAATATTCTCTTCTTAATATATTTAATTTGAATTATATTTTTATACTAAATAGAATTCAAGTATTCTTCTTGAACTAAACCATTATAAAAAAATTCATCCTAATCAAAGTATAATTATAAATCCATTGGGTTTATTTTAATTTGTTTTATATTCTGAACATTGGAATAAAATCCAACATTTCCTTTCGAAAACGACTTCCATTCCCTTTATCATTCGAATTTCTATTTGAATTCACATTTCCAACCTATATTTCTTTTATAGATGTTTTCTTTTGCAAAATATCTGTGCTAAACAATTTTACCAACCATTCATCCAAACAATCAACACACAGTATAAAATTACTATAAATAAATTTAAAAATCATTTATATAAAAGTATAAACGAATCAGAGTTAGTGAGTTTACTCACCCTAGTTTGCAGTTGACGATTCCGCATTTGTTTCGTTTAAAATCAAACAACGTCTGATTTTATCACAAAATTGCAATAGCTCTATTCTCAGCCGTGCTAATTCCACAACATAGATTTCGTCATCATGATTCCAATAAATCCGATAGTGTTCAATTCTGTTGAACGTATGTAATATTTTGCAAGTTATAACCAATTAAATTTAAAAACAATAGCAAAGTCATTAATTTAATATTATTCATTAATTACCTTTTTAATTCCTCATTTAAAATAATTAACTCTTCCCTGAATGTCGAATAAAAACCCGATTACTCCTTGGTCCCATTCATTTCCTTACTGTTGTCTTCTTCCAAAAACAAAACCTACGGAGGCCTGCTTCAAACTGAATAAACCCATTAATTTTGTAGTTAACCTTAAAAACTGATAATAGGTTGAGAAGCTTCCGCATGAATTGTTTAAAATGATCATATGGAGGTCACCTTCCTGTAATTTTTGCAACAAGTGTGTTAGACCATCTACCCAAGTTCTCACGTATACCTCAACTTGCATGAATACAATCATCTTACTATCTTCTTTACCATCGTTAATTCCTATTCTCAGACCACCCACACCCATTCTTGCCAACCAACCAGCTCACCACCAGAAATACAGTACCCTTAACCTCTTCTTCCCCACATACATACGAACCTGCTTACAGGACCTTCCTCATAGCAATGATTCCTCCACTCCTCTCATCCCCTGGCAACACATACTATATGCAAATCAACCCATCACCACATCAAATTCATCATTCCTTCATTACTGTGTAAATTCCAAAGACCCACTAACACATATCAGAACACGCAATCCCTCACAGTAAGGCACGACAATACCATTTCCCACAAAAACTTGCACCAAACTCCCCGTATATATCTGTTCCAGTAAAACGCAGCTGACTCCCCTATCTTCCATATACTTCCTTGTCCCTTCCTTTCAACGGAACCACCCAAATTTTCACCGAACTATCCCTTTTGCGAGCTTAAACCCTCAACCTCACCATCGTCGAACTGGACGGTACCCCTTGTTTTGCGACTTCCAAAGATCGAGCTATAGGAAATGAGGCGAACCAAAAATACAGGAGAACTATTGAAACTCCATCTAACGAGCGCGCCTTGATCTCCTCAACGCTATGCCCTCTCTGACCGACGAAAATCCTTCTGTTCAGGCAGCACTTCGAAGCCCTAACAAGGCTGTATGAAAATTACAGCGATGAAACGTCGATCGAACTAAATGAGATTGGTTTCAATGGAAAGAGCAGCCTATGAGGTGAGATACAAGATTTATGGGAATTTCTTTGGTTTTAGATGAATTTTCAAACATATGATTTGGCTTGGGAAAATTTTGCTGGTGGAGGCCCAATTTTCTTTTAACTAGAGAATGAAATGTGAAGGGTTTGAGGGATAGAGATAATATATAGGGTTAAGGTTTGTAATATTCACAGAATATGCTATCGTTATTTCACATTAAGCATTTCAAATTTCTAGGATCACTTATGAACTCTGATCATGATAAAACTTGATATTCTGCTACGTTTTAACATTTCAGACCCACTAAAATTCGTTTCATCAAATTGGAGTCCATTTGGAAAAATAGCTCAATTTGAATATCAAATTCATTAATTGATTCACATTTTAATCCCGCACACTCACAGAAAAATTCTGATTGGCCTGAAACTCGAAATATTGTAATAATAAAATATTATGAACACGATGGAACTGGTTTCATCGAAAACGGAAGTCGTTTGAATATTAGTCCTTTTTGAGGGTCCAATTTAAATTAAAATAAATTAATTTTAAAATACTTTAATATAACAATAATAAAATATTGCAATCGAACATACTTAGGGCAGAATTTAATACAATATCAATGTTAAATACTTCTGGTTGAGTTTCAAACCAAATCGATATTCAATATGCTAAAAATCCCTTTTATTTTATATAGTAAATCGTTATATTTTTAATAATGAATTCCATAGCGACCATTTAAAAATTTGTTTTGGATATAAAACAAAATCTACAATATGAAATCTTGATTTTTCTCTTCATTAAAGAAATATATGCAAAGGGATCCAAATGATTCTTATTTCAAAGAAATCCGACTTATATTAGATCCTGTATATTCAATTGCAGTTCAAAACGTCAAATTATGAGCTACTGCGCCGTTAAGAGCTCGTTTTAAATTATATTATAAATTATATGTTCTAGCTTCGTTTAATTAAATAAAATCCTTATAAAAATCGTTTTATATTCTCAATGCAACATTTAAAACAATTTTGAATGTTCAAAATTAACCGGCTAAAAATCCGGGTCGTTACACCTTTATAAGTTGAGATTTCCTCACCCAAAAGCTACCAAACTCTACCAGAATTTAGCTAAGGTTGTATGCTCCTAGATCTATGGCTTTCCTTCCTTTTTCTCCTTTTCCTTTGCTTTTTTTTAAAGAGATGTTCGACCGGAAGGTATAAGGGAGGAGGAAGGAGAAGAAGGGAAGATGTAAGGATCCCCACGAAAATGAGAAGAGTAAGTGCCTTTATATAGCCATGTATAAGGGAATTTATGTCATTAACTTAGGAACACTTGTCATGTTCTTACCATTAATTAACATGTAAGTATGCACGTGTTAAGGCTTCCTTAAGAAGCCATAAGCTTAAGGAGGAAAAACCAAATTGTCTTCTAAGGCTTCCTTAAGAAGTGATAAGCTTAAGGAAGAAAAAACAAAATTGTCTTCTTACATTTATTACTCTCTTTAACTTCTTTGAGAAACTATGTACTTAAGCAAGAAGGCACTAAGAATAGCTTAAGGAGGAAGGCACTAATCATGCATAAGATGAGTATTAAGAAGCTTAAGGAGGAAGGAACTAAGAATTGGCTTCCAAGAGAAGCCACCAAGAATTGGCTTCTAAGAGAAGCTACTCAAATATGACTAGCCTTTGAAGAGAAGTCACTAACACTTAGGCTTCTAAGTGAAGCCACCAAAATTTGGCTTCTAAGAGAAGCCACTATACGCCTACCGTTCTTCTTTCTTAAGACACTTGTCCATCGTCATTTACGCAAACCATAAGATGATGACACATGCATAGTTAGGTGTCCAAAGATGTTTCTACACATGGACACCTAAGAGGGTTACGCGTCCTTATCTTTTTTTTCCTTTTTCTTTTAGCTTACATGATAAGCACCTTTTTTTAAATTTATTTTCCCTTACATGAATAAATATATTCATGCTTCACAACCATGCTAACTTAATATATAACATGCACTGGCATGCGCCAGAGTGTCATGACCTTTCTGATAAGTTTTAATCGATGAAAGGTCGAGAATTTGATAAATGACTTCCGGTCACATTTTCAATTTCACATTGAAATAAATATTTTTGTACCCTAGTTTTAAAAAATATTTCACAATCACTCTTTATTATTTTAAAGAGATTTATTTTAGTTGCAACCCATCATTTTGATATTTAAAATTTACTCGTAAATTCAAAGATTTAAATTTTCGGGTTGTTACATTCTTTCCCCGTTAAAAGGAATTTCATCCTCAAAATTCTATGCAATACTTAATTAAAAAAACCAAATATTACACAAAGAAAGCTCTAAGTATGCATGGCAACTTTCTTGAAAGTATACTTCGAAACAATTTCATAAATCAAAATTTTAAGACAAACTTGGATATTATATGATTCGAGCTTTTCAATTTGTGATCAACATTCTGTTAATCCTGCAAGCTATTACTCGATCAGGCATGCCATAGCTTGTTTTTATGCACAAATTCAGGATCATGTTCTTTGCAACCCACATCGATACCCAGTCTGCTTCCCGTGAACATACCCTCAATTTGGAATAGACTCTAGAGCCTTCCCTTTTTTATACATAATTGTAGCCAATGCCAGATCATCCAATAAAGACATAATCTTCTTATGTGGTACCCGTTGAAATGTACCAAAGATTCATCATACTCCGGCTCATCCAGCTCATCATCATCCTCATCATCAAATAAGGATGTATTCTCCATGTTGCGGTACCCATCGAAATGTACCAGACATTAATCATGGCACTTTTATTATAAGAATTTCCAAATAGATTTTCAAATAATATATTTAAATAACACAAACAAGTTTTATAAGAAATTCTTTTGTCAAAAATAGGATCATATTCATCAGATAATGATGTACTTTTCTTATTGCGGTACCCATCGAAATGTACCAGAGATTAATATAGACATCTCATGTAATGTCTTCAAATTTTTTTACAACATGATTATATGAATCAAAGTGGATGCAAGCCACACACTCAATCAAGGATATTTCATCTTATTGCGGTCGACATCCTATCATCAAATAGGATGAACTCTACTCGGCTCGATACCAACATAGTATAATAGTTGCACTACCTAAGATCAATTGTCTTATGCCGGCATCCCATCATCAAATAGGATGTACTCTACTGGTTCGATACCACATATAGTAGTAGTGCACTACCCAAGATCCATCATCTTATACCGCACATCATCATCGTCATCCGAAGGTATCCATCATTGATGAAATAATCAATAAAGATTTTTCATATGTTTTGGAATGACCCTGCTTTTTAACATGAATTCTAGTATGTTTTTTTAAAAACCATTGTATATAAATTATTCTCTAGTTTCCAAGTTAAGAGCCAGAGCCACTCTATCCTAATCAAAATGTCCAAGACCCTAAAGTTTTACCAATATAAAAATATTAGTTCATGTTAATATGTTTTGATATATATATATATATATATATGTATGTATGAAGATATATATACTCCTCATGCTTTAAATCAGAGTAGAAAGAAAATAAGAGATCCAATGACCCCAATATGAATCAATGTTGCACGCAGATCCAAAAATGATACTTTTATGCCTACAAAAATGATATTTTTGTGACTAATGAGTGCTTCATTGAACTCATTAAAATATGACGAATTGTGTGAGAAAGTAATATCATTGGTTTATGTTATTCTACACAATCAGAGAGTCATTTCTTCATATATCTAATTGCGATATACACATGTTTACTATCCTGGATCTTTGGTTTATGTGCCTACATTGCACCCTTGTTTAGTCCTTCTCTGGTCTGAAATAAGTGTGCCCATGTACAACACTTTTATATTTGAGTTTAAACAGTGGACCATCAATCCGGCTTAATAAGCTTGTACATATACACTTCTACTTGCATATTGACTCCAGATTGACTAATACAACTAATATTAGTAAATTTCAATAGTCCAAAACATATATTTTCCCAATTTCAGTTTACCAAATGTTTGTACAAAATACAATTTCTGATCAGTCATTTGCGTAACCCATTGCACTTAATTTTCCTGTTATCTAAACATAATTTTCATAACCCTACTTAACGTTGTCTCTTTACACAACTGATTAGTAAAGCAATTCTCAAGGATTCATGCAGATACAACAATTCAAAAGCTTTTATTTTCTAACTTAAGCATGCTAACATCCATGAAAACAAGCCGGACTCCTAACCTAGATCTTAATTAGCTCCATCATTACCCGAAAAAGCATTAAAGGCTGCCTCACCATATGATGAGACACCCCATTTGCCATGATCAAACAAGGTCAGACTAATGTGTCTGTATGCGCATCTCAATCAAAACTTAATGATAAAATTGGGATATTATATGTGAAGAAATTCTATTTTAAAAGACATATTCCTTATATAATTGATTAATAATTTTGTGCAATTGCAGTTCCACTGATTTATACAATATTTACCATTAGTGATCAGACTAATACATACAAATCAATCATACATATGTACGTAACAGGGAAAATTCATTCTAATAATATTATGATTTGTATCCCTAATGCTTTCACATTTGCCCTAGGAAGTTTTCCAGGAAAACTCAAGTTCCTTGTACTATTTCCTAGCATATATCAATTGGTTTAAAAAACCTAGTCTTATCTGTATGAGTGAATCACTGGGACACATTGTAGTGATCTAATTCACATCACTACACAAAGATCTCAGGCAAAATTAGGCCATGTGTCAAACTTGCACTCAAGTGCAAGCCATTCAACAGCTTCTTTATCAAAAATGCCTTAGTTAAATTACTAAGCGTTTTCTTATTTTTTCCAATGGTCATTTACCTAAGTATGGTAAACTAACTCAGTCAGATTCACTTTAAAATACCATGGATTTCATTTATAATAAAGCCACCCAAACAATCAAAACAAGCATCCAAGAAAGAACATAAACCATCCAATATATATGTTCTAGGAAACCGTTTATTTTGGGGTTTTAATGAGGTAAGAATCTTTGTCAAAGTATATCTACTCATACATATTTACTTGTCTGGATATTTATCTTATATTAATTTATGGCTTTTATGAATATTTTGAGAGTTGTTACCACTATGCACTGGTTTTCAAGTGGACTTCAAAACCTAGTTGAGGCAAAGTTTAGTATTTTATCTAGAGATCAACACATAGAAAAATCCTATTGCTCTCTAAATCAATCATTTATGGATCTTCATCACCTATACATTAGTATATTGCAGCCTATATACATTTTCATGAGAGATTGCCATAGATCAATATCAATTATTTGTCCAGATTTTTGGGGTTTTCAAAGTACCATAGAACTAAATAGATTCAAATAATAAATCTTAACCCATATTGTCAAACTCAACAATTTTTGAATGAAACCAAATATATATAAATACATATAGACATATACTTGATCAGAGGATTAAATTCAAAATACACTGAACATAGAAAATATTGGTTGCCTCTTTAATTACAAACTTAATGCCAATTATTTTAAGTGAGATTAATCACCAAAACTTCTTCTTCTAAGCTAAAGAAAAACCAGAGAGCCCTAGCCTTGCTCCCAAGCTTTCCTTCTTTCTTTCTAAATAAGTTTTTATGTATCTTCCCTTGTTTTCACTAGGCAGTTTAATTTTGCCCGTCTACCCTTACTTATACCATCCAAATTCCAAGGGTTTTCCAGGTTACACGAAGTCAGTTTTTCCCTCTCCATATCATGCTATTTGTGTGAGTATTAATCACATTATTTTGCTTTATTTTCTTTATAGTGGTCGGGTACAAAGTTGTTGGGATAATCTGAATTACTTTTTCAAAAATAAAGAAAATATTTTGTATACCATTTTCCCTCCATAACAGGTCATGACAAAGTGACAAAATAGTGTATGATAACCCCCTTCCTTTTCCTAATCTGGCTATGCACATATATAACCTTAGTGCAACTTGCCTTTCCATATCAATGCATATGCATTATTTCAACCTTTATGCACTCAATCATGATTTTTATTTTTAATTACTATAGAATACAAATTTATTTTTTCACATAAGTGGTACTACTTGTTCTGGAATTACATGGTTTTTACTTTGTGCATGTCTCTGTTGCATACATACCCACATGCACACAATCCCAAAACCTTACCAATTCCATTTAATTCTAGCAAAACATTTCAAATAAAAATTAAAGTGATTTTACTCAAAACTTTGGGTCACTACAGGTACCCCACCTTTTTAGGAATTGTGTCCTCACAATTCTTCTCACATTTGTGCATATATAACAAACAATTCATGGAATTTAATCCATACTCACATCCATCTAGTCAAACAATAATTCAAACTTAACAATCATCTAAATACTTATAAGTGATGGATAGAATATACTAAATATGTATATTTAATTACCTTTACTTTGCAAACAATCTAGTATAGTTCCTTCTAACTTTGTCTTCTAACTCCCATGTGCAATCATTTGGATCAATACTCCACTGCACTTTCACAAGCTTCAGGGTTTTATTTCTCAATTTTTTTACTTATTTGGCCAATATCCCCATGCGTTCTTTTTCATAAATTAAATCTGAATTTATCTGAACCTGTGATGGTGTTTCCAAAATATCTTACTTGTCATGAACTCACCTTCTCAATTGTGATACATGAAAGACATTGTGTATTCCTTGCATATTTTCAGGTAGAGCGAAAGAACCAATTCTTTCCAGAATTTTATAAGGCCCTATGTGCCTGGGTGTTAACTTACCTTGCCTTCCAAACATTAACACCTTTTTCATTAGTGAAATTTTAATGAAGACAAAGTCCCCCACCTGGTATTCAACTTTCCTCCTCTTTCTATCTACATATTTCTTTTGTCTATCTTGTGCAGCTGCCATTCTTTCCCTTATCAATGCAATCTTCTCAGTAGTCTCTTTTTTATATTTTTGTCCTAATATTGCTCTTACCCCAGTGTCAACCTAACATATAGGAGATAAACATGGTCTACCATATAAAGCTTCAAATGGTGTCATTCCTATAGTATTTTGATAACTGTTGGTATATGTAAATTCAGCTAAGTGGAGGTGATCTTCCCAGTTATCCCCAAAATCTAAAGTACAGGCTCTCAATAAATCCTCTAGCACTTTGTTAACTACTTCAATTTGCCTATCTGATTGAGGGTGGTAAGCAGTGCTCGTGCAAAGCTCACTTCCCATGGCCTCCTGAAAACTTCTCCAAAATTTAGATGTGAAGATAGTGTCTCTATCACTCACAATAGTCTTGGGTATGCCATGCAATTTTACTATTTTCTTCATGAATATTTGAGCCAATTTTGGTGAATTTCTTTTTGACTTCATTCGAATGAAATGTGTTACTTTAGTTAGTCTATCAACTACCACCCATATGCTAGTATTTCCTCTTTTTTATTGTGGCGACCCGAACTTCCCCGGTAAGGAAAGCCCGGATTGAAATGAGGACACGACAAATCAGAACATAAACAGAAGAACATTTCTTTGCTTATTACAACAGTTTCATCAGAATACAAGAATACACAGAGTATGAATAAATATTACACATTTACCAAATATAAGAGATTTACAAGTTATAATGCAGCGGAAAATAATACAAGACACAACTGAAAAGAATATATGGATAAAGAGCTTTCCAAATATCATTCCAACTGTAAACCAGGATCTTGTGAATATAAATCTGCAAAACCAAAACTACTAGCTGCCCGTGCTGAAAATAGAGGCACCCAGAGTTTAGGTTAAAACAATAAACTCCAGGTCAATCATGTGACCGGTGTGAGAACTAAAACAGTTATTTAAAACTTTGCTTTAAATCAGATATATCAAGGGACCACTCCATATAACACGGAACGGGTTTCCTCCCAAGAATACCAGTGCATATAACAAAACAGCGCAATGATTTTTCGCAAAATGAAGCTATTATAAGACCCATGTCCTATCACACAATGCAACACAAGCCGGGGGATATGGTTTTCCCTTATAATAGCCAAACATGTTTGGTACGTTAAAACAAATCATTTGATACTATTATAAGTGCATAGTGTATAAAACAACTTCAAATATAAATGTATCAATCTAGTACGGCATGGGTACCATATATCATGTCGCCAATACTAGGCTCTACAATCAAAACCGCAATTGTCACATATTGGAAGTTGGATTTCCATCTGTGAACCAAGGCAAGGTATCATCCTTACTGCTTCGAGACGCTCTAGCCCGTGTCTCAGGATCAGAATGCATCGACCCTTGGAGCGACAAGGCCGGTCCACTCGATGTTGATTAAAATACCTGAACACTATGTTTCCCCGCCCTATGGGGCGTAAATGAGCCGAATGACTCCATCGGCCATGGGTCGAGCGATATAACTGAGGCGCCTCCTACCCATCATCCACATAAGTAAAATGCATGGGCATGCAAAATGCTGAAACCACTCCTAGCGAGAAGGAAACGCATGCCCTCCCTAAGGTCCTCTCCCGTTTCTAGTTCACACCGGTGTGTGAGGCTCGTGAATTAATGCTACAAAAAGCTACGCCACAAAGGCAGTGCTTTGATCATCAACCATAAGACCTTGCTTTTCAACAGAAGCCTTGATCATTTGCATCTTAGCATGCCACACAGGCAATTCACACTATGCAACCGATGTATATCAATCACACAAAATGAAATATGATGTCAGACACACATCCATTTACAAACGAAACCGGAGGCATCTTATTCCTCCCCCATATGTCCAATACAGGGGAGAGGCCCTCGCATATCCGTTGATCTCCAAGTACGTCTCGACGATCACCACTTATTACCTCGACTTGGGTGTACAGCTCAATCAAGACATCAGTAATCATCCAAATGCTGTGAAGACCTTCGGTCTTCAACCACCGTCTTCATCCTCGACACATTGTCGAATCAGTTATTCAGAATGGGCTAAACCCGGTCTTTCTGAGTAACTCGTGTATATAATAAACAAGTGCTATAAAAACACAACATACGCCTCATTCCAATCCAGAATATTTCTTTATCCAAATATTCATATACTTTGGGAAAGGTTCCCATTAATTTTATCAAAGATAAATTCTTTAAATTTATTCTTTAATCTTCCCTTGGATATCATTTCAATCTAATTAAAGATGCATTAAAACTCCACTTGGTTTTAATCTTCCCAAAAATCAATATTGTCGATTGTTTGACTTGGGAAATCATTATCCTGTTTTTAACTGGTTCAAAGAACCAATGTCATTTAAAACACGATTCACGATAAACCCAAAATCACATTCCATTCCATCAGACTTTAACCGTATATTAGCCAGTGAACAATTCCTTAAGTATTAACCCCGAAGGCCGAAACCAACATCAGATCAATACCCAAGAAACCATTCAACTTAACTAATCTCCAGTTAGTTTCTGATTTTCTTAACTCCGTTGGGTCTAAGAATAGTATTATTAAAGATACCATTCACGACAACCCAAATCACATCCCATTAATTATGGAATCTTCACGGAAGAACAAATCAATATATAATCGATATCAATTTCTGTATCCGACCAATAATAAAAATGGAATACCAACAATGCCTTTTAAATTCCATATGTATTAACAGTCTTCCTCCACAAAATTTCATTTCGATTATTATCAAATCGAATTCCATTTAATTCCAATTTAATATATATTAAATTGGAAAACTTTACTTTGGAGAACTCCTGTTAAATCCCAATAAAAAGATTTATAAATTCTAAATCACATTTCACTGTAAATCGGGTTAAAGAACAAATGTCATTAAAAACACAGTTCACAATAAACCCAATACACATTCCATCAGTCTCTAACCGTAAATTAGTAAGAGAACAATTCCCTAAGTATTAACCCCGAAGGCCGAAACCAACATCAAATCAATACCCACGAAACCATTCAACTTAACTAATCTACAGTCAACTTCTAATTTTATTAACTCCATCGGGTTTAAGAATAGTATTATTAAAGATACCATTCACGACAAACCCAAAATCCAATTTGATATTAAATACAAGGCTCTGAATAAAAAATATATCGGCTTATATTCAATATCGAATTCTGAAACCAACAAATATCGTATTGGAAATAACGATATAAATATATCTTTCAAATTTCCATAAAAATATCTGTATAATCATGAAATCCAACAACGAAATATTCCGAAGACAATTTCGATTCAAATCTATTTCCAATTTTTATTTTGGAAATTCTGGTTATTTTTAAAACCATTTAAAATCCAATTTATTTATTTTTAAAAATAAATATATTATTTTTCAAGTTAATAACTAGTTCATTTTGATAAAAATATATTTTTATCTTTTCAAATATAAGAATTTTCATCCCAATTCTTTCCAAATCATTTATTATGATTTTACACAAATTATTGATATCTTTAATAATTTTATCAAGGCCCGTACAGTCGATTTCTAATCAAAATTGGATATTCCATATCATCGATATATAAATGATAATATTTTCAAAACATTATTTGTGTTGTTGGGCGATGTGTAAAATTTATCGTCTTAATCAATATCAGTCAAATCTGTGTACATAAACAAATAGTCCAATTTGTTTATGAATATTCATTTTATTCATATACACGTAAAAATTATATTTTTAACTATAAAATATTTTTAACTATAAAATATTTTATTTCATTTCGCATCGCACAATCAACTTTCACAACACGATCAAATAAACAAATAAGTCATCCATGGTCTGTGGACGACGGGTGTCGGGTGCTGCTAAGAACCGTCTACATCCTAGTATATATTTTACTATAAAATAAAAATAAAATCGAGGAGTTATCACCTTTGGGTTCCACTCCGCCGTTCTTTCTTTCTGAACTGTTTGGATATGCCCAAAATTCCAATGCGACCTTTTCCCTCTGTTCATATATAAAAATCATATTTTTATCGTTTCATTTTAGTAAATAAAATCATATTTTTATTTCTACTTCATATTTATAAAAATTGAATTTTTATCGCTACTTCACATATATTAAAATTGAATTTTTATATAGCTAAAAATTATATTTTTATCGCCATTCCATATATATAAAAATCGAATTTTTATATTATTACATACACATGATAAAATTTATATTTCTATTTAACAGATATAATATTTTCATATCAGTGTTCATATTATAAAAATCATATTTTTATTATCTCTATAATATAAAAATCATAATTTTTAGTACCTACATAATATAAAAATCATATTTTTATTATCTACTTAATATAAAAATCATATTTTTATTATCTACATAATATAAAAATCATATTTTTATATTATCTTTGCAAAAGGGACTTGCATCAATAATCTCTGATCATTGTCCAATTGCCTTTGATTCTGGGGATGGAGCTATCAGGAAATACATTTTTCGTTTTGAGAAGATGTGGTTCTTAGAACAAGGTTTTGATGATATGGTAAGGAGAAAATGGTTTGAATTTTCAAGCCTAAATGATGTTGCGAGCTCAATTAGTAGGAAATTGAAACTATTAAGAAAGTTTTTGAAGAGATGGAATACAAAAGTGTTTTTTGGAAGATGATATTCTTAATATTAATATTCTAGTTGAACAGAGAGTTTTGTCTGATTGTGAGAAATCTCTTTTGAAGAACAAAGAAGTTGAATTGCTAAAGGTGATTGATCAGGAAGAAATTTATTGGAATCAGAGATCAATGGGTCAAGCAGGGGGATAAGAATACTAGTTACTTTCATAGAGTAGCAAATGGTAGAAGGAGATCAAACATGATTTGTAGTATTGAGCATAATGGTGAGGAAGTGAGCAATCAGGAGAAATTGAACAAAGTATTCACTGATTACTATGGTAAAATCTTTGGTGCATATGGTGGTAACAAGGCAATTGTTGATTGGAGTGTTCTGTATCTTGACAAGCTTGATCTCTCTGGCTTGGATGCTAGCTTTTCAGAGGAGGAGATTTTTGCTGCTTTAAATGAAATGCCTAATGATAAGGCTCCACGTCCCGATGGCTTTCCTAATTTCTTCTTCAAGAAATACTGGAGCTGGATCAAAGCTGATATTATTAAACTGTTTGATATTTGGAAAGAGGAACATTAAGACTTGAAATGATTAGCTATGCAAATGTGGTGCTTATTCCTAAAAAGGAAGGATGCCTGTCTCCATCTGATTTTAGACCAATTAGTCTGTTAAATAGTACTTATAAATTGATCACTAAAGTACTTGCTAACAGATTAAAATTGGTTATGGATAGATTGATTGACAGATCTCAAACATCATTCATCAAAGATAGATATATTCTTGAAGGAGCGGCTATGGTGCAAGAGGTTGTTTCATTCTGTACTAGCAAATCTGTTCCTTGTGCTATCTTGAAGCTTGATTTTGCAAAAGCTTTCGACACTGTGGATTGGGAGCTTATGTTAGATATGCTTGAAGCACGAGGATTTGGTCGAGCATGGATTGGGTGGATAAGGAAGATCTTTTTGGCTTGTAAGTAAAATATTTTTGTAAATGGTGTTGCAGGTAAACCAATAAGCTTGAAAAGAGGCTTAAGGCAAGGTGACCCTCTATTGCCTTTGTTATTTGATTTGGCAGCTGATGTGTTTACTCAAATTTTGCGTGTTAGCTGTGCGAATGGTATTTTAAAAAGCTTTGGAGATGAATATGTTATGGGTGGTATCACTTCATTACATTACGCAAATGACACTATTATCTTCAGTAGACCAGATTGCAAATACATTGCTGCTCTCAAGTTAATTCTCTATGCCTTTTAGAATCTCTCTAGTTTACGAATCAATTTTCATAAGAGCTCTGTTCTGGTGATTGGAACTACAGTTGGAGTGGAGAATGAGATCGCTGATATGTTGAACTGCAAGGTTGGAGAATTCCCATTGAATTATCCTGGTTTGTGTATTAGACCAAGCAGGTTACATAAAGATGATTGGTTTTCTCTTATTCACAAGGTAAATACCAGATCATCAAGAGGGAAAGGAAATTCATTATCCAAAGCTGGTAGGTTTATTCTTGTTAATTCGGTTTTATCTACAATTCCACCATATTGGTTGTCGTTTTATAAATTTCCTGAATGGATGATTAAAAAGATTGATGCAGTTAGAAGAAATTTTCTTTGGGTTGGTAAAAGTGAAGCTAGAGCAGCAGTTTATCTGATTTCTTAGAGTCAAGTCTGTAAATCTAAAGAACAGGGTGGTTTAGGCGTTCTCAATCTGTTTAATATGAACAAATCACTGCTTTGTAGATGGTTATGGCAAATCTCAGCTCATAAAGACACGTTATGGTGTGAGTGGGTGACTAATACTTATTATAATGGTGTTTTTTCATTATATAGTAGTGTTAGTCATCCGTCTTTATTTTGGAAAGGTGTTTTGGACACATCTCATATTTTTAAGGTGCAATATAGTATAAAATTGAATAATGGTACATGGTGCTATTTTTGGTTGGATAAGTGGCTTCTTCCAATTGCTTTGGCTTCTGAATTTGGTAGCCTGTTTAAGATTTCATGTGATAAGTTTGCAAGTGTTTATGATATGTTTGATTATTCTGCTGTTGGATTTTAGTGGAAATTGACTTTCAATAGAATTATTGAAGGCAGAGCACTTATTCAATTGCTAGAGATTTTCAAGCTTTTGGAGAATGTTCACCTTGTTGATGTTGATGATGAATGCTTTTGGAGGAACAAGACTAGTTTTTCAGTCAAACATTGCTATGAGTTGATTAATTTTTCTAGTAGGAAAGTGATTAGGTTTCAATATGTGTGGAGTTTTGTTGAAGTTCCTATGAAGGTGCGCATGCTTATGTGGACCTTAATGCATGGAAAAGTAAACACTAAGAGTCTTCTTAGAAGAAAGAACATTAATGTTGACGAGGTTTGCGTTCTCTGTAGAGCTAAAGTGGAGGACTGAATGCATTTGTTTTGTGATATGATTTGGCATTTTACATGTGGGTTAAATGCTTGGTGAATGTGAATATCAATCTTGCATGGAAGGACTTGATTCGAGTTCAAAGTACAGTTTTGGAGTCATGCCACTTCTAGAAATTTTGCACTACTTAATTTTTCATACTGTTGGGTACTTTGGAACGAGAGGAACAGTAGATGCTTTAAAAACATTGCTAAATCTTTGACTGCTATTGTTTTCTTTGTTTTAACGTATTTCTATAACTGGGCTGGTATTGATGATTGGCATTTCTCTGATTTTATTATAGATGGCAGGGGAGCTGGAAGCATTTGATTGACTTCTACTACTCTAGAGTTGCACGACACTGATATGTAGTGTAGTCTTTTGTTGTGATCACCTTTTGTAGCTCCTATGTGGGCATTTACTTTCTGTGTTGATGATGTTGTAACGTTATGATGTATTTTTTTGTCTCCTGCGTGAGCACTTTATGTTTTCTTTTATGGTGTCGTTGTATCTTCAGACCTTGTATTTGCTTCAGTATTCATATATGGCTTCGAACTCTGTCGAGTTGCCACTACCTTGCTCTTCAAAAAAAAAAAAAAATCATATTTTTATTATCTACTTCATATGAATAAAAATTGTATCTTTTCTATGTATAAAAACCATACCGTTGAAGTGTTATAATCAGAATTTTAAAGGGTTATAAATAAGATTTTGAAGCACAAAATAAATAAGAAAACTAAAAACTCACTTCGATTTTAGAAGAAGAGGGAGGAAGAGCGGTTTGCGCACAAGTGGGTGGGTCCAAGGGCTGATGGCTGCGGCGGTGGCCTGAGGAGGGCGTGGGAAGGCGGTTGGCCGTTGCAGTGGAGGTGGTGGCATTAGTTTTTGGGTCAGGGTGCGGCTGCACTAGGGTTTCAAGGGGAAGGAGGGAGAGGCGAAGGGAAGGGGGAGCCCAGGGAGGGAGGCGCGGAGCTTGGGGGCGCGGCGTCGTGCCTGGTGGCGGTTTCCTCCCCCCTCCTTTTCTCTTTTTTATTTATTTTAAAACTGTGATAGGGAAGAAAATATGGGAGGGGGTTAAGTTAAAATCTATATTTATTTTTTATTTTATTTTAATTCCAAAAAGTAACTTTAAATTTCGATCACCAAAAGAGACCCATCGCCTGTCGCCCATAACTAACTACCCTCATTCCGAACACAGTGGGATATGTATCATAAGCTAATTCGATCGTTTCGATTAGTTTCCGTCAAAATCAAAATATAAATCTATATATTGAATTTGAATGCACATTTCAATTTACCGGAGCCACATATGGACTCTAAAAATTCCCGAAAAATATTTTCTAGCTTCGTATTGACGATACGGTTCTAACAAAACTAGTTTCGTCAAATTTGGAGACCGTTTGAAAAATGGCCATTTTCTGGTCGATCGAAATTGACTAAAACTATTAAAACACGTTTTCTTTTGCCATGCTCACATATTGATTCAGAAAATTACGAATTTTGGAATCTAGCAATAACTTGACATCCCGGATCCAACAAAAGTGGTTTCGTCAAAAATAGAATCCGTTTACAAAATTTCCATTTTTAAGGGCCAAAATTTCATAGTGACTTTTCTGAATTTTCAATTGGGCATATCTTTTTATTCCCGCTATGAAGTTTCTATTTTTCGGATTCGTTGGAAAAATATTCTAAAATAGATTCTAGTATTTTTTGTTTCGCTAAAATCCGGTTTATTTTGAATCCTGTACATTCATTTGAAATTCGAAATTGAATTTTCATACAACCGCGCCATTTTCAATTCCTTTTATAATTAAAAATAAATAATTATATTCCAACGTCGATTCAAATAAATATATACGTTCTAATTATACTCAAAACAAATTTTCTATTGTTATTAAAATAATTCATTTTAAATATTCAAAATTCATTAAATTGCTGAAATAAAATTTTAAATTGGTTTCCGGGTTATTACATTGATCTTGGTAGACCATCTACAAAATTAACGAAGATATCATCCCATCTCCACTGAGCTATACTTAAGGGTTGAAACAAACCTGATGGATTTTGTGTCTCTGCCTTTATTTGTTGACAAATTATAAATTTAGCTACAAGTTTAGCTGCATCACTCTTCATTCCTTTCCACTAATAATCCTTCTTAAGATTATGATACATCTTGGTATTCCCTGGATGTATGGAGTACTCGCTTCTATGGTATTCATTTAGTATCTCCTCTTTTAATTCTGAATTTCTAGGCACCTTAATTCTATTTTTATTCCTCACATATCCCTTCTCATTAATATGCAGATTTTTCACTTCCTCTCCTCTTTCCAAAAGGGTTTTCTTCTCTAAAATAATAGGATCTTGATTTTGCATATTTCCCACTTTCATAATTAAATCAGATTGCAAGGTTACCATACTTAACCTCCCCACATTTTCTTGTACATCCTGCACCTCCATGTTCACATCATTATTCTCTTTTATCTCTAAATCAGTGAGTAACATCAAATTCTTGAATTGTTCTATCATCATTAAACTTACTTTAGCATGCTGCCTACTCAAGGCATCAGCTACTTTGTTTGCTTTTCCTGGTGTATACAACATATCAAAATCATAAGCAGCTAAAAACTCAACCCATCTATGTTGCCTCATATCTAAATCTTTTTGTGAAAATAATTATTTCAAGGATTTGTGGTCAGTGTAGAGCTCAATTTTGGTTTCTAACAAATAATGTCTCCATAGCTTTAAAGCATATACCACTGCTGTTAATTCCAAGTCATGTGTTGCATATCTAACTTCATGTGATTTTAATTGCCTTGATGCATATGCCACTACTTGACCTTGTTGCATCAATACTGCTCCTAAACCATATCCACATGCATTTGTATATACGATTAAGTCATGGTTTCCTTCTGGTACTTTTAAGACATGTGCGTTTACCAATGCTTCTTTTTAACTCCACAAAGGCTTTTTCATATTTTTCTGTCCAAACATAGGCTTGATTCTTTCTAGATAAATTAGTGAGTGGTGCTGATATTTTAGAAAAATCCTTAATGAATCTCCTATAGTATTCGCCATCCCCATAAATGACCTCATCTTACTCACTGTTTTGGGTCTTTGCGAAGTTTGTATGGCTATCAGTTTACTTAGGTTTACTGAAATTCTTTGTGCAGAGACTACATGTTAAGAAAGTTTACCTCCTTTCTCCAAAAGGTACATTTAGAAAAAATTTCTTTTAAATTGTTTTGCCTTAATATGCTCAAGACTAAATGCAAATGATTTCTGTGTTCCTCCTTTGTTTTTGAATAAATCAAAATATCATCTACAAAAATTAAAACAAATTTATCCAAATAATCCTTGAATATCCTATTCATCAAGTCAACAAAATAAGATGGTGCATTAGTAGTCCAAAGGGCATTACTAAAAACTCATATAACCCATATCTGGTGTTAAATGATGTGTATTTGATCCTAGACTCTTCCACTTTCATCTGGTGAAAACCATAAGCTAAATCAAGTCTAGAAAATACTTTTGGTCCAGCTAATTGATAAAAAAGATCATCAATTCTTGGCAAAGGGTATTTGTTCTTTATTGTTAATTTATTTAATTCCCTGTAATCTATACACAACCTTAAAAAACCATTTTATTTTTCATAAATACCACTAGTGCACCCCAACAAGAATTACTTGGTCTTTAAAAACCTTTCTCTTCTAGTTCCTCTAATTGTTTCTTCAGTTCGTGAGTTCATTTGGCCCCATTCTTGCAGGTTTCTTAATTACTGGACATGCCCCTGGGATTAAATTAATTTGAAATTCCACTGTCCTATTGTGTGGGATACCTTTAGCTTCCCCAAAAACATCCAAGTATTCATTTACTATGGGTATGTGCTCAATTGAAAATTCATAAATTTCATCACCTACCCCACATAAATGAAATAACCTTCATTCCTTGGCAGATTCACAAAGAACTGTAATTCTTTGTTTCTTACTGTTTTGCAATGAAATGGTGGATGTTTCTAAATTAATTATAGCTATATGTTGCTTTAACCAATCCATACCCAATATAATACCTATATCTGGGTAATTTAAACATAAGGATTAGAAATGAAAACATTTCCTCCTATTATTAACTCTGCATCCACACACATCATATCCAAGATACAAGAACTTCCTATAGAGCTTTTAACAAGTAATGATCTTTCTAGGAAAATGCAATTTAGTTTCAATGTTTTAACTATATCATGAGAGATTAGAGAGTGTGTTGCTCCTATGTCAAATACTACTGATATAGGCACTTGGAAAATAAATAATATACCTTCCATCTGTCCAAGGTTTTCTGCATTAGATTCCACTGCGGATTTGCCTTTTGTCTCTAGAGTTGCCACTTTACCTTGCTGCTTATTCTCAGGGCAGTTCCTCTTCAAATGACCTTCCTTCCCACAAGTATAACACTTGAATGCACCATCCTTCAATTGGACACTCTGATTTAATAGGTCCCTCTTTGCCATAATGATGACAAACTAGTTTCTTCTTGTTTTCACATGTTTTGGCATCACTGGTTTTCTTGTTTCCAGCATCTTCCTGTTTCTTATCATATGTATGATACTTTCCTTTAACCTTTTTATTATTGTTGTTCTGAAAATTCCTGTATTTTTTCCTTTCTTTGTCATGTTGCTCAAAGTTTAAAGCCAAATCTATGACTTGATCACAAGTTTTATCAACATAGGGTCACATAGCTCTACTCAAACCTGGATTCAGTCCTTTAAGATACCCGCTATTTTTAGATGCTTCATCAGTAACTAGCATAGTTCTATACTTTAACAATCCTTCTAATTTTTTAGTGTACTTAGTAACACTTAGATTCCTTTGTCTAAGCCTTATAAACTCCTAAAGCAAAGCTGCCTTAGTAGATGCAAGCACAAATCTAGCTTCAATCAATTCCTTAAATTGATTCCAGATAATGTCATTTTCAACTCTTCTAGCTATGACTACCTCCCACCAACTCAAAGCTACTCCTATCAACTGTCTAGAAGCTACTTGCCTCTTCCTTTGATCGTCTAATTGCATGTCTCCAAAAATCCTTTCCAAGGTTCTAAGCCAAACTTGAATTTCCATTACACTTTCAGTCCCTTCAAAGCCTTTGCCTCCAAATGGGTGTAGGTCTTTAGTAGTTTGGAGAGCTATTCATGTGGATTCTCAGGTCTATGCCCTACTCCTTCCCTCAGAGCATTCACTAATTCTTGCATATTCACCATTGGTGTTCCTCTTCCCCTTCCTGCCATGTATATTAAGTAAAAGAGATTTTGGGTTAGCTAAATTTCCTACTCATAAATGGTATTATTCCCATATATATATATATATATATATATATATATATATATAGTAATCGGGCACACACATGCAACCAATCACACAAATTTAAGTAAATTATTTTATCACCTAATAATAAAGTACTATCTGTGTTTTTAATTAACACAACTCTGATACTGAAATGGAATGACCCTGCTTTATAACTTGAATTCTGGTATGTTTTTTTTGAAAAAAACTATTTATATAAATGATTCTCTAATTTCAAAGTTAAGAGCCACAGCCACTCTATCCTAATCAA
This sequence comes from Allium sativum, assembly GCA_030737875.1. NCBI lineage: Eukaryota > Viridiplantae > Streptophyta > Magnoliopsida > Asparagales > Amaryllidaceae > Allium > Allium sativum. The sequence goes on along the minus strand of CM060924.1, from coordinate 709,730,048 downwards.
AATGTCTAGGACCCTAAAGTTTACAATATAAAAATATTAGTTCATGTAAAAATATTTTGATATATGTATATGAAGATATATATACTCCTCTTTCTTTAAATCAAAGTAGAAAGAAAACAAGAGAACCATTAACCCCAGTATGAATCAATGTTGTACACAGATCCAAAAATGATATTCTTATGCCTATAAAAATGATATTTTTGTGACTAATGAGTGTTTCATTGAACTCATTTAAAATATGATGAATTGTGTGAGAAAATAATATCATTGGTTTTCATTATTCTATACAATCAGAGAGTCATTTCTGCATATATCTAATTGTGATATATACATGTTTACTATCCTGGGTCTTTGGTGCATGTGCCTATATTGCACCCTTGGTTAGTCCTTCTCTGATCTAAACCAAATGTTCCCATGTACATCGCTTTTGTATTTGAGTTTAAATGAAAGAATGCACCATCAATCCGGCTTAATAAACTTGTACATATACACTTTTACTTGCATATTAACTCTAGATTGACTAATACAAATAATACTAGTAAATTTCAATAGTCCAAAACATATATTTTACTAATTTCAGTCTGCTAAGTGTTCATATAAAATACAACTTCAGATCAGTCATTTGCGTAACCCATTGCACTTAATTTTTCTGTAATATAAACATAATTTTCATAACCTTACTTAACATTGTCTCTTTACACAACTGATTAATAAAGTAATTCTCAAGCATTCATGCAGATACAACAATTCAAAAGCTTTTATTTTCTAACTTAAGCACGCTAACATCCATAAAAACAAGCCAGACTCCTAACCTAGATCTTAATTAGCTCCATCATTACCTGAAAAAGCATTAGAGGTTGCCTCACCATATGATGAGACACCCCATTTTCCATGAGCAAACAAGGTCAGACTAATGTGTTTGGAATGAGCATCTCAGTCAAAACTTAATGATAAAATTGGGATATAATCTTTGGAGAAATTATATTTTAAAAGACATACTCCTTGTATAATTAGTTAATAATCTTCTGCAATTGCATTTCCACTGATTTGTAAAATATTTACCATCAGTGATCGGACTAATACATTAAAATCAATCATACATATGTACATAACAGGGTAAATCCATTATAATACTATTATGATTTGTATCCCTAATGCTTTCACATTTGCCTTAGGAAGTTTTCCAGGAAAACTCAAGTTCCTTGCACTATTTTCTAGCATATATCAATTGGTTTAAAAAACCTGGTCTCATCTGTATGAGTGAATCAATTGGACACATTGTAGTGATCAAATTCACATCACTACACAAAGATCTCAGGACCAAAATTAGGCCGTGTGCCAAACTTGCACTCAAGTGCAAGCCATTCAACAGCTTCTTTACCAAAAATGCCTTAGTTAAATTACTAAGAGTTTCCTTATGTTGTCCAGTGGTCATTTACCTAAATATGGTAAACTAACTCAGATTCACTTTATAATACCATGGATTTCATTTATAATAAAAGCCACCTAAACAATCAAAACAAGCATACAAACAAGAACATAAACCATCCAATATATATTCCAGGAAACCATTTATTTTGGGGTTTTAATGAGGTAAGAGTCTTTTTCAAAGTATATGTACTCATACATATTTACTTCTCTGGATATTTATCTGATATTAATCTATGGCTTTTATGAATATTTTGAGAGTTGTTACCGCTATGCATAAACTGATTTTCAAATGGACTTCAAAACCTTGTTGAGGCATAATTTAGTATTTTATCTAGAGAACAACACATAGGAAAATCCTATTCCTCTCTAAATCAATCATTTATGGAACTTCAGCACCTATATATTAGTATATTGCAGCTTATATACATTTTCATGAGAGATTTCCATAGATCAGTATCATTTATATGTCCAGATTTTTGGTGTTTTCAAAGTATCATAAAACTAAATAGATTCAAATAATAAATCTGAACCCATATTGTCAAACTCAACAATTTCTATATGAAACCAAATATATATAAACACATATAGACATATACTTGATTAGAGGATTAAATTCAAAATACATTGAACATAGAAAATATTGGCTGCCTCTTTAATTACAAGACTTAATTCCAGTTATTTTAAGTGAGATAACTCACTAAAACTTCTTCTTCTAAGCTAAAGAAAAACCAGAGAACCCTTGCCTTACTCCCAAGATTTCCTTCTTTCTTTCTAAATAAGTTTTTATGTATTTTCCCTTGTATTCACTAGGCAATTTAATTTTGCCCGTTTAACCTTACTTATACCATCCAAATTCCTAGAGTTTTCTAGGTTACACAAAGTAAGTTTTTCCCTCTATAGATCATGCTATTTGTGTGAGTATTAATCACATTATTTTGTTTTATTTTCTTTATAGTGCTCGGGTACAACATTATTGGGAAAATCTGAATTACTTTTCTAGAAATAAAGAAAATACTTTTTAAACAATTTTCCCTCTATAACAAGTCATGAAAAAGTGACAAAATAAGGTATGATAACCCCCTTCCTTTTCCTAATCAGTCTATGCACATATATAGCATTAGTGAAACTTGCCTTTTGATATACACACATATGCATTATTTCAACCTTTATGCACTCAATTAGACTATATGATTTTTATTTTTAATTACTATAGAACACAAATTTATTTTGTCACATAAGTGGTATTATTTATTCTAGAATTACATGGTTTTTACCTTATGCGTGTCTCTGTTGCACATAGTTGCGCACATACCCACATGCACACAATCCCAAAACCTTACTAATTCCATTTAATTCTAGCAAAACATTTTAAACAAAAATTAAAGTGATTTTATTCAAAACTTTGGGTCATTACAAGTTTAAACAAAGTGCTTTTATACTTTGTAATCATTACTTCCACATGAATAACCATTTCATTTTGGAAAATCCACTCTTTCAATTTCAAAAATCATCTTAAGTATAAACCCCCCTTCTTCTTCTTTTTTGTCAACAATTTGTAAAAATGGTTTTATATACTTGGCTTTTAAAATTTAAAATATATAGGATGTAAATATTCTAGATAGTTAATCTAAACTCCCAATGAGATTAACTTCGACCAACCAATCAAGTAATCAAAAGTTATATCTGGATTCTTGAGAGATGTTTTAGCAGCGTTAAGCTAACATTACTAGTGCTAAACAACTCTAAAATCATATTACGTAATGACATAATTATTTGAATAGACTTTCTGACCTTGGTTTTGCATAAATGCAGTATTCAATTTATTCCTCTTGATCTTCCTCAATTTTATTTGCCTATGCTCATTTAATTCCTTCCTCGACAAGTTGTTATTCCATATTCCTTTGAAGCCACTCCGCTGCATCCATTTCAAGCTGCTACATTCCTTCCTTTACAATCCACTGCATTCCTTCCATCGTTACTTTATAACATAATCATGTGCACTTAGAATTTTGTTAAATATCTCTATATGGTGCATGATAAAGAATCATATATGTATACTACTCATAACCCTGGTCAGAGGAATGGTGGCTTACTCTATCTAGTTTTATATATCAAATTAAGGTAACTTCATTTTAAATTTTCTAGGATGATTTACTAATCTTGTGTGAAATTTTTATTTAGGCACCCAACCTAAGCTCTGATACCAATTGTGATGCCCCAGAATTTCAGACCGATAAAAACTGCTGAAAATCCTTCCGTCCAAAAACTAACAATGACAGTTACCATTTTATTTGATAATATACAACATCACTAAATTCTCTAGATAAAATTTTAATAAATACCACTTATCTAATTATCCGTTTGTGCTTAAATATGAATTAAACACAATTACTGTAAATCTACCATGGTGCAACTCTAATGAGATGGATATCGATATTCATTCATGCACACTTGATAAACATGTTAGCATGGCTTAAACAATAAACATGAAAAATGTACCAAAATAAGAAGAAACATCAAATAATAAACAAAAAATATTTTATTAATAAAGCAATTGCATCACTACCTCCTTGTGACTGCCTACGTACCTATATCTAATTAGGTAAGCAATTAGATAAAGGATCAAGCCAACATAGTTCTTCTTTACACCAAAAATTTAAAAATAATTGCTTCCAAAAATACTTTTATATCAAGTAAAAATACTCTGTTAATACTCGTTTTGAAAGATACCAACTTGCAAAACTTCCTTTCATAAGAGAACATCTTTTATTTTACATACTAATCCACTTCTTTATGCAAAATAGATTCTTTTATAAACAATCTCAAACCACCTTTATATCCCTCTAATATATGTTTGGAAAGATCTTCAAAGAATGAACAGAAATAAATAAGTTCAACACCATTCATACCTCGTCAAAACACACCCTATTCATACCGCATTTAAAATACTAATCATATCTCGTTTAAACACACATTATTCATGCCTTGATTAAAAAATATTCAAACCTCGTTTACATACTATTCACACCTCGTTTAAACACTAATCATACCTCATTTAAACACACCCAATTCATATCTCGTTTAAACTTTCCACTAATGATCATACAATTCGTATAAGTTTATTAATAATAGTTAATAATAAACAAGCCCTTTTTCAATTAATAGCTTCTCACATACTTAAGTGACTACATGTATCTTACTCGAAAATTAAATATTTCCCTTACTAAGCATCATTAAACTGTATCATTAACTCATATTATTAATTACAAGTCAATGGATAAACAATCGAGTGCGAAAACATTAATCAATAAATAATTAGCCCTTAAAATCATTTAAGAGTTCTAACGTACTTAAGTGGCTTCACCAATTTTACTTAAAGATTGAATCTTTAAGGGTTTAGTTTCCTTTACCACATCAAATCGCTTGCAAATAATTCAAACATACCACCACAAAGCAACTAAGGCATGTATATGACTACTATTCTATAAAAGTGTAATTTTATGAACTAATATAAGGTGTTTGTAACGACCAGTCGATTTTCAGCCCCGAAAATCGACATAAATATCTTTACCGTAACTCATGCCGACCTTTCAACCACCGAAAACACTGGACGTTATTAGAAAGAAATTAGAGGGTGAGATAAGACAGAAAGAAATATTAGAATAGAAGGAGAAGAAGTACCAACACAACACAGAGTCTCACATCGCAGCGGAACAAAATATGATATAGAAATAACCTTATTGAGAGCTTTAAATAAACTTACAATATCAGAGTACATCACACAACGGGATAGTTATAAGAACCTGTTCCCATATACAACACACAGCGGAATAGATACTAGATACGATACGTCTGAATACCTCCAGCTCATCTCTGGAATTCGCAACGTCAGATAACCTGTACCTGTACCCCAGGCTAACCCGAGCATTTATAAAACACCGGGTCAGTCTGGTGAACCAGGGTGAAGAAAACTCGCACAGTATTTAAGGTATCACATAACCTGATTTTAAAGTTAAAATCTTTCAAAGAAAAGGATAATCGTAAGACCAAATCCACACATAAATACGGACGGTTTTTACCTTACGATAACCCAAAACATTTTTAAATTACCAATATCCTTTCTGATATTATAATAATGTCTAAATACAAGTAAATAGAATCTAGTAGAACGCTTGCATCTCACGCTCTACATATATGGTATATAAAAAAAACAGCGGGCGCTTATTGGAAATTGGATTCCGACCATGACAAGGTATGGGACCACCTGCCGATAGTGTATCTCTAGAGGCGAATACACTGGGTCCAACAAGAACGTCTTGCAACCCGGCCCACACATGATCGACCACTCATTTCGCTTGAGTGTATCGAATGTATATCACCAACGGTGGTAGCTGGCCACCGTCTTCCCGAAAAGGGACAGCCTCGATTGATTAAAGAAGCAAAAGGAATTTCTCTAGATAGGTGATTATACACCCTAATGGGAGCGACCCACATAGCCATGCTGCTTGCCCGATTTTTGTCATTTCCCGGTTGATGAGGCTTGAGGTTTGAATTTCCTTTACAACACTTGACCACCATTCACTTTGAATGCCACATTGTCAGATCCGCCAGATATCACTAATTGACGTCCAAAAATACTCTAGTTGGGAGCTAACCAACCATAGCACGTTTGAAGAAATCAACGTACGTGATCCTTTGGAAATACTCTGTCGGACACTCGTCCATACAAGTCATCCAGGAACAGGATAAACCGAAGGCTCTCTCCTACTGCATCTCATATAGGAATCACCCCATGGATCAGTAGCGAGAAGTCCTTGCAACCCGTAGATTCCAACCTCGACAGAACCACAATTTATCTCTGGTTGCAATCCCAGAGATTTTTAGCGGTCCTTCCGCTTATAAAAATCTACGGTCTCCAATGCTCCATCTCGATCATCTTCTAATATCTTCACGTATTTGTTGGTCGGAATGGTTTTCGAATATAAATTCGATCCCGGTCTTTCCGTACCAACAATCGTATTGGAGAGATTTGATAGTCGGTGATTTAACTATCAAAATAAACAGTATCTCAAACATGACAATCCAGTGAGTTCACTGGTTGGGTATTCAGCACCACTTGGCCTTTAAATTTTAAAACAAATGTAAATTCAACTCTTAAATCTTTCGATATTTTAAATATCGTTTTCTCGCTTTCTTATTTAACATAAAATTTTTCTTTAAACAAGTTCATACTTAGAAAAATTCTATATCATATTCAGTTTTCAAATTTCACTTTCAAATCATTATCCACATTATTATATTATATAATATTGGAAAATCACCTTAACTCATTACTCGTAAAACGATGTTACGAAGTATCCTTTATTTCATTACTTGATGATACATAGCGCTTATTCTTATTGAATAAACTCAATTTTTACACATCGTTTCCTACCTTGAAGATATCGTTATGATTTTCACAAAATCCCCTTTTTATTACCTCCCACCTTGGAAATCCTTAACATATACATAATTGTCAAAATTCCACCAATGGTTCACATTTTTATTTCTTTAATGAAAAAATAAACTATTACTAATCTCTTTGACCATTACAACTAATACTATCCTCAGATAATTCCGATGTCGTTCAAGTTGGGGTATTTTAGTTACCTCTCAGACCTTGATCAACAACGTTCATATCCAAAGACAAATACGAGTTGTAACCCAAACACAGATTTCATTCTAATATTAATATAAATTTCATTTACTGAACTATTCAAAATATGGTTTTTTGAAAACCTTCTTACGCTTGAAAATCTCTTCCTCGAATATAACATTTTCCTTAATTTAATAATTAAGAACTTTATAAAACACCACCCTTTTAACCTTTTCCCTTTTAAACAATTTCATCTCATAATTCAGGCTTATTTACAAATCTCATACCCTGCTTCTTTTACCAAATTCCGTTTACCAAACTTTTTTCCACTCGATTCGACCATTCCCTACTTTGAGGGTCTTATTTCAACTTCCCCCTTACTTAATCCCACTATTAAGTAATGACGCTTTAACACTTTAAATCTCATTAATGTAATTCTGGTTTATTTTAAACCTTTTATCCTAATTTCCCTTTTTAAATCGATTAATAATATAATTAAATAAAATAAATCCATTTAATTGTTTCTTAAGAAAATGATTTTCCAAATTCAACCGTTCGATTTATTTCTTACTCTTGTACTCATAAATCTGATTAACATCAGAATCGCTTTTATAAAATCAATTACTATTAAATCAAAGCTTTTAATGAATAAAATATTTCAAAATCTATCTCCAGTTATAAAATAAATTTTATAACTTCATCACTATCGACTCACCTGACGGTGAATCACTATAAACAAAACGATTTACTTTTAGGCCATTTACTACCGAGTACTCAACCAATATAGCCCATTGGTTAAAACACAACACATGTTGATTTTTCAGTCAATGATCACTACTAAATCAATAACCCAATCATGACAGTTCATATATGATAATATGAAAATGAATAATATATTTGAGGAATCGGTCGGATCCCTCCAACATGTTCTTCCCTGTATACAAACGATTATCTCCACACAGTTCAAAACAATTCAAACAGGTCAAACAATTCAAATAGGTCAAACAATTCAAAGCATTAAACACGTTTATTTATAAACGTGACCAATAAGGTAAGTTACCTTTATTGGGTCCAATTCGTTAAAATAACGATTAGGTATTTTACTGAAATTAAACGACGGTTTAATTTCATCAGTTAAATCAATAAATAAATATATAACTAGCGAACAGTCAACCATAGCAAACAGAGCACACAGAATAGAAACCCAATTTATATAAAAATATAAATGGGAAAAACTGAGTGAGTTTAACTCACTTTGCTTTGTTTGTCGCGGAAACAGTTCGTTCTAATTGAATTAAACAGTCTTTTAATTTAATTAAACATCCCTGTTGCTGCCAACTCTGGACAACCCATCTTTATTACGCCGCGCTCATCAATATGGATCCAATGTCATCTGCTGCTCACCATTGCTCCGTTTCTCCATAACCGTGTTTTCATGGCCCTCCCTATACTCTTCGTTCCAACCCACTGTATCCTTCCTCACCAACACCCGTAGCCAACTTCCCTTACTCCTTGCATTCTCTCCTTTCCTACCCCCATATCATTTTGTTTTCGTTGCTAAAAATCATTCAGCTACCTCACCTTATCACGCCAGTTATCCACCCCCTCCTTTCGCATGCACATACCAATTTCTTTTATTTTACTGCATGTATACTTTGGTTCCTCCCCACTACTCTTCGCAAGCCACTGGTCTGACTCCATTTCCAACCAACACCCACGCAACCCCATTCTTGTCACCTCCCCATGCGTTTTACTATTGAAAGGGGAGCCGCCATAATAAGCGAACGCGGCCAGACCTTCTTGCTTCAAAGGTGAAGCCACGGATCCAAAACTTGTTTTCTGAAGTTGCATTTGTTTTTTTTTCGTTTGTTGAAGATCTTGGTCTCAGATCATTGCTTGGACGATGAAATAAATGGAGCACCTCATGTGTTTATATACAAGAGAAGCCGTAGGAGCCAAGTATTAGGCTAAGTAGGCTTGCAGTAAATGTGCTTTCACCTCCATAGGTCAGCTTGTGCAATTTATGGTGTATGTGACTAAACGAGAAAAAGCTGCAAATAGCTGTGCATGTTGTTTTCTTTTCGTGTAGCAGTGTATGTTGAGTGGATGGCTAGTGTTTTCATTTCAATGACTTCATCGTGCTTTCCTTTTGGGTGGTCTGATGTTGAAGTGAAAACGTAGCATAAACTATAGAGGAATAGCTGTGCATCATTGTCCACTTCAAACAGGGTCTGCACTAGTAGACTGTAGCGTGCTCCTTCCCAGTACAAAGTGAGGGAGGAAAATATATAATAGATTTGCTAGGCGTGGACTTGAATTTAGGCTTAGGCACGTGAATTAGGGACATGTCGTGCATGGGTGATGTGCCAACAAAGAAAGGAAAAGCATAAGGTACATGGTTGACATGAGAAAAAGGTTTGCATATATTTTTATAATTGGTTTTATAGGGTACCACTATTTTAAATAATATTATACAAAACTTTATGGTGAAGTAGTTGATAAAAACCACCACCAACGATTTCTGTTTACTGACAAAAAAGCTAATCTTGATGTAAAAAGATATTCCGGACCCAATGGGACAAGTTTCGTCAAAATCCGAGGTCATATGAAAAAATTTCCTTTATAAAAGCAGAAATAAACACGCATTTAATTTTTCCACGATCACCAGATAAATCAAATCAACTTAAAACCTTGCAATCCTATAATAATTCTTCAATACGAACCCAATGGCACCAGTTTCGTCGCATTCTGAGACTGTTATCCCAGTAGGCTATTTTTTCGCGCACCGCAATGCCCTTTTGGACGTCAAATTTCACGGTCTCCAAAAATAATAAACTATATACCTATCCTGACTCTAATCGACGATACGAACTCAACAGAATTGGTTTCGGGGCCTAGTTCGATCGCCTGTTCCAGTTATACCCAAATAACCCTTTGTTAAATTACTTACGCGCTGTAGAAATTGAACGGCCGTTTGTGGCTGTCGTGGTCACACATGACATCGGTTTGCCACGCCATTCAACACCGTACAATAATTTAACGAGACGGTTCTAATGAAACTGATTTCGTCGAAATCTGAGTCCGTTTGCAAAATGGCTAGTTTAAAGGTCGATATTTAAATAACGATTTTCACAGCGACTATTTCAAAATTTGATTTGGCCATAAATAACAAAATATAACACGAAATCTAAATTTTTCTCTTTCATATGAAAATTATCGTCAATAGGGTTCTAACGTTTCTCGTTTCATAGAAATCCGACTTATATCGGCTCTTGTATTCTCAGTTAAGTTCAAAACTCCAAATTACGAACTGCAGCGCGATTTCGAGCTCGTTTAATATAAATAAAATTAACGTTTAAACTTCGTTTTAAATAACGAATTAAATATTAAAAATCCATTAATACTCCAAATATAATAATAAATTAAATATTTGTCGGCCAAACACGGGTCGTTACAGTGTTTCACTCTCAAGTTCCATAAAGATGTCATTTTTACTCCATGAATCTATTAAAGAATCATTAGCAAATATATACCATCAATATAACCACACATAAACCATTAATTTCCTGAGAGTGATATCATCAAACACCTTATAGGCATCATATAAACTAGCAAATAATACCCTTTTATAAGTTGAGATTTATGAAAATGTGTGCGTGCATTTGCCAAGTACAATATAATACACTCGGATCGTGTAATATGGAATAACACACAACTGCTTGTCTAATACAATAGTTATGCAAATAAATATGAAGTAGAATAAGATATCACAGATGAGTAAATGCAGTAAAGGAAAAATCACACTAGAGATTTTTATACTTGTTCGGAGCACCGTCCTACATCCAGTCCCAGAATTCTATCTGGAATTTCACTAATCAGCAACCTCACTTAACCAGGAGGAAACAGGTTCACGACACCCGAGCAGCCGAACAGGATTTCACGCCTCTATCAACACGAGGACTTCAGAACTTGCCTCTTACAACATGGAGGACTTTAATACTTGCCTCTAACAATACGGAGGGCTTTAAACAAGACGAGTAGACTTGTAATTTGACAACGTGTGTTCTCAATAACACGAATTTGTCAATTCTTGTACAACCTTCCTATAATCTTATCCTCAAATAGAATTTGTGTTTGTGAAGATTTGTAAGATGATATTATGTTTGAATCAAAAGAATAATATATAGATTCTAGGATTCAAGAACGATATTGTGAAGAATATGACCGTTTGAGTTCTTGAGAGTTCAAGAATGAAATCAACAATATAGAGAATAGATAGAAAAAATGGTGATTAGAATTGATGATTTCAAAGTGTTTATATAGAAGATAATTAATTGTAACCTTTGGTAAAGAGTTACAATCAATAGATATGATTATTGATGAAAGGAAGGAGAAGCAACCCTTGGATGGAAGTGACTATTCAAATAGTTGCTTCTGTATAAAAACGGTCGATAGGTCAAAAGGACCAGTAGACAGGAATTAAAATATATATACATTATATGTATATGTGTGCACGTTCATTGTGCACACTCGGTAAAAACGGTCGACCGGTTTGTTTTGGGCAGTCGATCGGTATAGCCCAAATTGCACAATTTATGTACATACATATACATAAGTGTATATATATATATATAAACATTGATTATTTGAGGATAGATTTTAACAATAATGAACACTATTATCATACCAAATAATCAATTTCTAAAGACTAATACCATATGAAGATCCTTATCAATGAACGTCACTTTTTGTTGATCATCGCACATTACTTTGACATAAATTAAAATTCCTTGACTCAACATTCTCCCCCTTTTTGATTGATGACAATATATCTCTGAGTCTCCCCCTGTATATAATCTCCCCCTGAATTTGTGCCTGTATAATAACTGTTATTCCTGCATACACAATGTTCCTTATATATATAATGTTAGTAACATATTTCTCCCCCTTTGTCATCGAAAGGACTAAAAAGGCACATAAACATTGAAAGAAATACTAGAAGAGATTAAAGCAACATACAACACATAACATAGAGCATAGAGTACAAGCATAAATAGGTCTGAGTTCAAAATAAAAAACAACGACACCATTTAGGTATGAGTGTCAGATTAAGTCTAGAAATAATAAAAGCATAAGTTCATAAAACGATCAAATAAGCTAACTTCTCATATTCCATTTCCTCGCCTTCTTCTTATTCTTCCTCTTCTCCAACTTCAACCATTTGAGATTTACCTCGACCTCGTCCGTGACTAGTGTCAGAGTTAGTGCCCTCCTCCGAAGATGTCCAAGTAAAGGAAGGAGGAGCTGGACATTTGCCGGGGTCCTGTGCTTGCATGGAAGAAGAGGATATTCCACAAGATATTGGCTCCCATATAGACGCGAAGAACGACTTAAGTTTGTTAAAACGCTTATCCATTTTTGTGTCCAGACGCTTAAGTCGAGCTTCAAGTAGAAATTGATTTTGAGCAATGGTTTCAAGACTTTCTTTTGTGGAGGAAGTCGAGCGTAGAAGTTTCACCTCTTCGGGTTTTGAACGAGAAGGTTGAGATGAGGTTCCTTGGTGTCCTTGTTCCTTCCATTGTTCGAAAGGAATGATATTAAAATAAGGTTCGGGAAGTTTCATTCGCTTGATTGAAGCTTTATTTATGCATTTTGGCTTTGAAATGGTTGACGAGGAGGATTGATTCCACAATTAAGTAAGAGTCGCATAATATATTCATTATAGAAAAGATGTGGCCTATTCAGCCTATTCAACTCATTGACTTGTAAGATTTCATCGAAGATCATTTCAATCCAGTTTATGCGAATCCCCCCATAAATTGCATATAAAGCTTTGAAAATTTCTTTGTAAACAGCATCGAAATTTCCAATCCGAGGTAAAAGAGAATGCATTAAGGTATGGTGAAGAACTCTAGCCGTAGGACGTAAATTAATCGATTTTGTGTTGTCCTTATCATCCTCAATAAATTCATGACTTATTTGATTTCGGGCATGAACAGTACAAAAATTACTTGAAAGGTTTTTTTCCTCTGAATTCCGAACCAAGAACATTTTCCATTCTTTCACAAGAAATAAAAACTTGTTGTCCACATACAATTGACCATAGACATTGAGAAGGATTTTTCGGTTTGTATTTGTCAAGATTAAGGTTAGCATAGAAAAGCTTTATCATAAAGTGATTAATTTCAACATTATCAAAATCAAGTAGAGATTCAATATGAGCATTTCTAGCTAATCTTTGAACATGATAGTTTGAGAAATCAGGAAATTTGATAAACGAACCAGGGTGTATGTTGAAATCCTTCATTTGATTCCATCTCTTGATAGCAACCGGATCAACAAGCCATTTCTTAATTGAACTATCTATTGGTTGGAGTTCGGTAGAAGAGGAGGAAGCTTTCTTCATCTTCTTTTGTGAAGGAGCCATGAAAGAGTTTTGGAATTTTGAAGTCCTGGGGTTTTAGAGCTTTTGGAGAGGGAAAAGGTAAAGTTAAAAATGAAGAGATAGATAAAAAAAATGACCGTACAGATGAGTATAAAAACCCTTCAGATCGAAACCACTCGACTGGTCAATATCTACCGGTCGACCGTTTTCATCCAGAGACCAAAACGGTTGGCTGGTGATATTTGATCGGTCGACTGATCATGTTTAAAAAATAAAAACAGAAGAGGCCTCAACCGGTCGACTGGTGAGAAATGACCGGTCGACTCATTCAAAAAGCAAGTACATATATGTTATAATCATAGAAAAACTTAAATATAATCATAATATATTTGAAAACAAATCTAATGAGATGTTGCCGAATTATGCTCGGCTGACTCTTCCTTAACCTCGTTGATTCGAGATGTCCATGGCGACTATTTTGCACCCTCATTACGATTGTAGTTACAATCGTAGGAATTAGGACTCCTTGAAGATAAAGGAGCATGCAGCATAGGATCATAAACTCCAGGTTTGTTTGTGCCATAGAAAAATGAAGCTATGCATTCTAAGAGTGATAATCGATCAGAAGAAAGTTTTTGCTCGTAATGGAGTTGTCTCTGAAGATCCATTTGATGCTTCTGATAGTGATGAATCTAATTTATCTTTTCTCTAATTCGAGCGAGCAAGACAGTGCTTTCTTTGCATGTTTAGACATAGGCGTATTTCCGGGGGTATGAGTGCATTTTGGTCTGCTTTTCGGTGTTACAAGAGAATAGTATTCCTCAGGTTCAGAACTTGTAACCGAAATGTGTGACCTTTGTGCGCATTCATCGCAAATATGAGCCATATTGATGTATTGAAAACTTTAAAATATAGACTTGAGTTGAGGAGATGCAGAAAGAGAATGAATGATATATATATATATATATATATATATATATAGAGTTGTCTATATATATAGAGTAGTGGTTGAAAACATTCAAGGAATAGTTACCATACAAAGATGAATAGCTCATATTCTCTTACTAAAAATAGAAGTAGCTACATAATAGCTAAAATTTTGAAAATTAAAAGCACCCAATAAGAAAAGAACTTAATAATTCATATGTATATAATTTTAGAGTTTACATATCAAGTTCAGTTCTAGAGATCAAGCCAAGCTCTCTACGTAAAGAAATAAAACTTGATTCAAGTAGAGGCTTAGTAAAAATGTTCGCTAGTTGATGATCAGTCTGGACATATTCGAGACATATGTTTCCTTTTTCAATATTGTCTCTCAATAAATGATGACGGATATCAATATACTTAGTTCGAGAATGATTTACTGGATTTTTTGATAAGTTTATCGCACTGGTGTTATCACAGTATATAATAGAATTTGATGAACGAATATCAAAATCATGAAGTGTTTGTTGCATGTATAGTACTTGAGTACAAGCAAGAGCTGCTGATATATACTCATCTTCACATGTCGATAGTGAAACGCAATTTTGTTTCTTACCAAACCAGGAGACAAGTGATTTTCCAATAAAATGGCACGTATCACTTGTACCCTTTCTATCCGTACGAGAGCCTCCGAAACCAACATCACTATAAGATATCAATTCGAATGGACAATCTTTTGGGTAGAAGAGAACGAAGTCTTTGTTATTATTAAGATAACGAATTATACATTTTACTGCTCATAAGTGTGATTCCTCGGGATTTTCTTGAAATCGTGCACATAGACAAACACTCATCATTATATCTGGACGACTTGCAGTAAGATAAAGAAGAGAACCAATCATGCTTCGATATAATTTCTGGTCAACACTCTTACCGTGTTCATCTTTTTCAAGATATGTAGTTGTACTCATAGGAGTAGGTTTATTAGACGTATTTTCTAAACTGAAGCATTTGATAAGATTTCCACAGTATTTTTCTTGATTAATAAAAATACCGTTGGAAAGTTGCTTGATTTAAAGACCAAGAAAACATGATAGTTCTCCCATATGAGACATTTCAAACTCTTTGGTCATAATATCTGCAAATTCTTTGCAGAGTTTATCGTTGGTTGCAAAGAAAATATCGTCTACATATATCTGGATAACCAATATATCTTTTCGAGAATGTTTAATGAATAAAGTTTGATCGACTTTACCATTTGAAATCCTGAATCAGTAAGATAGCTGCGTAATCATTCATACCAAGCACGAGGTGCTTGTTTCAAACCGTATAAAGCTTTCTTAAGTCTGTATTCGTAATCAGGATGTTTTTCATGTACGAACAAGGGAGGTTGTTCGACATATACATTCTCTTTAATAAATCCATTTAGAAAAGCACTTTTGACATCCATCTGATAAAGTTTGAAATTATGATGAAAAACAAAGGATAATAAGTCTGATAGTTTCTAGTCGTGCAACTGGTGCAAAAGTTTCTTCATAATCGATACCTTCTTCCTGATTATATCCTTGTGCTACCAATCTTGCTTTATTTCTGGTTATATTTCCTTGTTCATCGGCCTTATTCTTATAGACCCATTTTGTACCAATAACTGACTGATCAGTTGGTCTTGGAACAAGTTCCCAGACATCATTGCGCTCGAACCGATTTAGTTCTTCCTACATGGCAATGATCCAGAAATCATCAGTAGCAGCTTCTTTTGGATTCTTCGGTTCGATATTTGAAAGAAACGCAACATGACCCATTTAGTTGAGTTGACTCCTTGTTCTAATTTGTGATGTTACTTCTCCAATTACATTTTGAACTAGATGATCTCTTAGTATCCTTGGTGGAGATCATAATCTTGGTGGAGAAGGTATCACAACTGGTTGAGGAATATTCTCAATAATTTCTAAGTCAGAATCAGCATTTGTGATTATCGGATTTTTAGTGACTATAATATAATCATCATCTAATATGTTACGAGATGGTTTATAGAATTCATCGAAAGAAACATGAAGTGATTCTTCAATACTTTTGGTTCTTTTATTAAATATACGATAGGCCTTGCTTCATTCTGAATAACCAACAAATATACCTTCATCATATTTTGGATCAAATTTTCCGAGATGGTCTTTCGTATTTAAAATAAAGCACTTAGAACCGAAAACTTTGAAGTATGAGATATTTGGCTTTCTTTGATTAAATAATTCATAAGATGTATTCTTGGTGAGAGGTCGAATGGATACATGATTCAAAACATAACACGCAGTTCCAACAACTTCTGTCCAAAAATGTTTTGGAACTTAATAATGTTCTTGCACATTCTTGTAAAGTCCGGTTTTTCCGTTCTACAACTCCGTTTTGTTGTGGAGTTCTAGGAAACGAAAAATTATGATATATACCTTTCTTTGTACAAAAATGTTCAAATTCATTATTTTCGAATTCTCCGCCATGATCACTTCTTATATTCTAAACTTTAAGCCCTTTTGATTTTTGAATTCTCTTGACGAAAGATTTGAAATGTTCGAAAGTGTCACTTTTGTTTTTTAAGAAAATCACCCAAGTATAACGAGAGTAATTATCAACAATTACAAACACATATCGACTATGATTTATTGACTGAACCTGTGTTGGTCCGAATAAATCCGTATGTAGTAGCTCAAGTGGTTGTAATGTTGATATGACTTTCTTGGATTTAAATGATGATTTAGTCAATTTTCCTAATTGACATGCATCACAAATTTATCAATCGTAAAACTCATTTTGGGTAGTCCTCTAACTAGATCGTTTTTGGACAGCTTGTCGATAGTTCTGAATTTTATATGACAGAAACATTTGTGCCATAGCCATGGATCATTATCATTTGCTACAAGACACATATCTGAATTATGATTGACATTCATATTCAGAATATAAATATTTCTGTCTCTATATCCTTCGAAAACTAGCTTATGATCTTTATCTAAGATACTACACTTGTTATCGGAAAAGGAAATGGTAAAACCCTTGTCACATAACTGACTAATATTAAGTAGATTGTGTTTCAAATTTCTAACTAGCATGACATTAGTAATGAGAGGTAAGTTAGATGTACTGCAATTGTTCACATCACCTTTGCTGATGATATAGCCTTTTGAATTATCTCCAAAAGAGACGGAGCCACCATGTGAGTAAGTAATATTTGTCAATAAGCTCTTGTCGCCAGTCATATGCTTCGAGAAACCACTATCCAATATCCACTTTCCTCTTTTCTTAATTGGGACCTACAAAAAATAATATTAAGTCCATGGTACCCACCTTTTTATAGGGTCCTAAGAGTTAGGTCTTAGGAGTCCAAACCCATACGGGTCCGGTATCCCCTTTATATACATAATTAAATTATAATGCACAGTATTCATAAAATGCTGAATATATTTGTTCCTAATCAAACTATTATTTGATTTAGGAACCCATATCTTGATAGTTTTGATATTTTTCTTTTGAAACTTCATAACTGGTTTTGGTTTGGAATATAACAAACTAAGATTTTGCTTAGCTTTATTTTGTTTTTCAATTTTCCTTTTGAAACCAAGATGTTTCTGGGTTTCTTGTTTCTTATATCCCAATCCATGTTTATTTGAAGTAGATTGTGAACTTCCAATGATCTTTGTTAAAATTTCTCGACCGTTATTGAAGGTAGAAACATTTTGAGTAATATTATCTAACTTAGTTTGTAAACTAGCTTTTTCTAGGTCCAGAATTTTGACTTTTGCTTTAAGCTCATGATTTTCAGTAGTGAGAGCATCATTTTTCTCTTTTTGAGTTCCAATTTCTTGAATTAAAAGAGATAATTGAGAATCAATATTAGATGATGATTCTTGAACTTTTTCAAGTTCTTCTAATGTTTTCTTTTCATCCTTTAACATATCTCGTTCAAACTCTGCTCTACTTAAATCTGCTTTGGCTTCTTTCCATTGACGTTTCATATTTTTAAATTTAACTACCAATTCAGCAATAATATCAAGAACTTCATCAAATGTAGGAATTTGTACCTCATCTTCTGTAGCCATGAAACAAACATTTGCTTGTTCATCTTCTGAATCATTTCACTTTCTGATGAAGACGAGTTTGAATCATCCCATGTGACTGAGAAAGCTCGTTTCTTTGATTTATCCTTCTTGTATTTGAACTTGTCATTTTCTGACTTCTTCTTTTGTTTTGGACAATCTTTGTGCATGTGCCCCTTTTTATGGTAGTTGAAACATTCTATAACTGATGATGAAGGTTTATTTGAACCAGATTTCCTTTTGTTATATCGATAGCTTTTCGTTGTTTCAAGAAATTTTTGAAACCTTTTGCCATAAAAGCTAAGTCTTCATCTTCAGATTCTGATTCATCTTCATCTTTTCCGACATGAAATGCTACAATTTTCTTTTCTTCTTTCTGTTCCTTTCTAGCCTACAAATTTGTTTCATAGGATATTAGATTTCATATCAATTCTTCTGGCTTCATGACAGAAAGGTCATTAGCTTCTTTAATCGCTAATACTTTTCCTTCCCATTCACTAGTTAGAAAATGTAGGATTGTTGAGATAACATCAAAATATGAATATTTTTGTCCTAAACCAATAAAAGCATGGTGAATAGTTAGAAACTGTGAATACATATCATTGATTGTTTCATTCGGTTTCATTTTGAAATTTTGAAACTTTTTCAGCATGGCTATTTTGGCTTGTTTAACCTTGTTAGTACCTTCATGTGTGCTTTTTAGTGTTTGCCAAATTTGATATGCAGTGGTACAGATACTAACACGGTTATATCCATTTTGGTATAATGCACAAAACAACATATTTATTGCTTTTGCATTTACAGCTGCTGCCATTTTTTCAGATGGTGTCCATTCTGAATAATCAGTTGTTGGATTCACTATTTCTTTTTGTGTAGCATTCCAGGCATCATAGCTATTTGACTGCATGTAAAATGACATACATGTTGCCCAATAGCTATAATTAAGTCCATTGAAGAATGGAGGTCTTTATGTTGATTGACCTTCCGTGTAGGTGGTGTTTTGAGTGCTAGAACTTGGGTTATTTGCCATTTTATAAGAATATATCAAATAACTATGTTATGGTTATAAGATGACCGTGCTCTGATACCAAATGAAAATGTGTGCATGTACTTGCCAAGTATAATATAGTACACTCGGATCGTGTAATGTGGAATAACACACAACTACTTGTCTAATACAATAGTTATGCAAATAAGTATGAAGTAGAATAAGATATCCCAGATGAGTAAATGTAGTAAAGGAAAAATCACACCAGAGATTTTTGTACGGGTTCGGAGCACCATCCTACGTCCAGTCCCAGACTTCTATTTGGAATTTCACTAATCAACAACCTCACTTAACCCGGAGGAAACAGGTTCACAACACCCGAGCTGCCGATTGGGATTTCACGCCTCTATCAACACGAGGACTTCATAACTTGCCTCTTACAACACAGAGGACTTCAATACTTGCCTCTAACAACACAATGGACTTCAAACAAGACGAGTAGACTTGTAATTTGACAATATGTGTTCTCAATAACACGAATTTGTCAATTCTTGTATAACATTCCTATAATCTTATCATTAAAAAGAATTTTTGTTTGTGAAGATTTGGTAGATGATATCATGTTTGAATCAAAAGAATAATATATAAATTCTAGGATTCAAGAACGATATTGTAAAGAATATGAGCGTTTGAGTGCTTGAGAGTTCAAGAATTAAATCAACAATATAGAGAATAGATAGAAAGAATTGGTGATTAGAGTTAATGATTTCAAAGTGTTTATATAGGAGATAATTAGTTGTAACCTTTGGTAAAGAGTTACAATTAATAGAAATGATTACTGACGAAAGGAAGCAGAAGCAACCCTTGGAGGAATGGAAGTGACTATTCTAATAGTTGCTTCTGTTTAAAAATGGTCGACAGGTCAAAAAGGACCAGCAGACAGGAATTTAAATATATATACATTATATGTATATGTGTGCATGTTCATTGTGCATACTAGGTAAAAACGATCGAGCGGTCTGTTTTGGGCGGTCGACCGGTATAGCCCAGTTTGCACAATTTATGTGCATACATATACATAATTGTATATATATAAACATTGATTATTTGAGGATAGATTTTAACAATAATGAACACTATTATCATACCAAATAATCAATTTCTAAAGACTAATACCATATGAAGCTCCTTATCAATGAACGTCGCCTTTTTGTTGATCATCGTGCATTACTTTGACATAAATCAAAATTCCTTGACTCAAAAATTTCCTCACCCGAAAGCTACCAAACTCTACCAGAATTTAGCTAAAGGTTGTATGCTCCTAGATCTATAGCTTTCCTTGCTTTTTTTCTCCTTTTCCTTTGCTTTTTTTTAAAGAGGGGTTCGACGGAAGGTATAGGTGAGGAGGAAGGAGAAGAAGGAAAGAGGTAAGGATCCCCATGAAAATGAGAAGAGTAAGTGCCTTTATATAGCCATATATAAAGGCATTTATGTCATTAACTTAGGGGCACTTATCATGTTCCTACTATTACTTATCATGTAAGTATACATGTGTTAAGGCTTCCTTAAGAAGCTATAAGTTTAAGGAAGAAAAACCAAATTGTCTTCTAAGGCTTCCTTAAGAAGTGATAAGCTTGAGGAAGAAAAAACGAAGTTGTCTTCTTACACTTATTACTCTCTTTGACTTCTTTGAGAAGCTATGCACTTAAGAAAGAAAGCACTAAGAATAGCTTAAGGAGGAAGGTACTAAGCATGCATAAGATAAGTATTAAGAAGCTTAAGGAGGAAGTCACTAAGAATTGGCTTCCAAGAGAAGACCCCAAGAATTGGCTTCTAAGAGTAGCTACTAAAATATAACTAGGCTTCTGAGAGAAGTCACTAACACTTAGGCTTCTAAGAGAAGCCACTAAAATTTAGCTTCTAAGAGAAGCCACCAAACTCCCATCGTTCTTCTTTTCTTAAGACACTTGTCCATCATCATTTATGAAAACTAGAAGATGATGACACGTGCCTACTTAGGTATCCTAAGATGTTTCTACACATGGACACCTAAGAGAGTTATGTGTCCTTATCTTTTTTTTTTTTAGCCTATATGATAAGCCTCTTTTTTAAAATTTATTTCCCCTTACATAAATGCATATGTTCATGCTTAACAACCATGCTAACTTAATATATAACATGTGTTAGCATGCACGAGAGTGTCATGACATTTCTGATAGGTTTTTGTAGATGAAAGGTCGAGAATTTGATAAATGACTTTTGGTCACATTTTCAATTTCACATCGAATTAAATATTTTTGTACTCTAGTTTTAAAAACTATTTCACTATCATTCTTTATTATTTAAAAGAGATTTATTTTAGTTGCAACTCATCACTTTGATATTTAAAATTGACTTGAAAATTCAAGTTCAAGCGAAAAATTTTCGGGTTGTTACACTGAGCCAGCTGAAGAGGTCCAGAGGTGGATGGATTCTTGTGTCCGTATTTTTGGAGACTTGGGGTTGGATAATGCAACTAAGAGAAAGCTTGCGTCAAGACAATTGCAAGGCAGGGCCATGGAATGGTGGAATTCTGTTACACTTGAGACTCCAGAAGAGGAAACAACTTGGGAGAAGTTTCGAGTTAAATTCGAGACGAAGTTTGTAACACCCCGTATGTTGAATAAATTGCTATAATATAAAACAGGGCAGAATTAAATTTAAAAATCAGAATCAGGGGAAACGGGCTTTGCCATTGCGTTCGTCTCGGAAAAATACGCGAAATAGAGTCCGGGTTTTTGAAAATCGGAGTCCGTATGACCCAGATAAGGCCCAAAGAAGTTTTCAGAAATTTAAATTCAGATTTAAAAACAAAATTTTCAATTTTCAGAAGTGGCGGGAAAAATCCCGCCAGACCCAGGGGGTCGACTGGGGAGTCGACCCTAGGGTCGACCTGAGGGTCGACCTCCCTGGTCGAGCCCAGGTGACCTGGGTGCACCAGCTTGTCTTTTAGGCTGTGTTTTAGTGGCTAGGACGTGATCTGACGGCTCTAATCTAATTTAGGGTTAATCTAATGGCCTAAAACACCTAACTACTCTATAAATATACCCTAAGACTACCCTAATTCATACTAAAAATAGATACAATGCCGTCATGCCGTCAAAATGCAACTTGAAGGAGGCTCCATCAATTTGTAGAAGAAGATAACATCTCAAATCAATCTCTAATCAACTCTAGCAACTTAATCTTCTTCTTAGGAGTGCTAATCAACAAGTTGTGAGTTTTCTATAGCCTTAATGACCAATTATTGAAATGATTATGATAGGATATAATGAGGTTATGGCTATGAATGTGGATCAATGCATGTTATGCAAGTTATATGCTATGTGTTAATGATGTTATGCATGTTATGCAAGTTATATGCTATGTGTTAATGATGTTATGCACGTTATTCAAGTTATATGCTATGTGTTAATGATGTTATGCAAGTTATGCAAGTCATATGCTACATGTTCATGATGTTATGCAAGTTATGCAAGTCATATGCTACATGTTCATGATGTTATGCAAGTTATGCAAGTCATATGCCATGTGTTTGTGATGTTATGCAAGTCATAAGAGAAACATTGATCCATTATGACACCATGATATGCAAGTTTGGTGTATGATTATATGCAAGTTTATATATGATATGTTATGCAAGTTTGGTGTATGATTATATGCAAGTCCATATATGACATGTTATGCAAGTTTGGTGTTTGATGATATGCAAGTAACATGTGCAAGGTTACACCTTAGAATGATATGCATACATATGCAAGTTAACCCCTTTGTATGTCATACATACATATGCAAGTTTACCCCTTTGTATGACATAAATAACTTATGCAAGTTAACCTCCTTATGACATATGTGATTCATGCAAGTTTGGGTTGATTATTTATGCTAGTTGGGTTGATGCTATATGCATGTTGACACCTTTAAACCCATGTTGATGCTAATGCTATGCAAGTTGAACCCATTATATTTATGATGAATCTTCCCTTTTATGTCATGTTAGCGAATTACGTGGGGAACGATGGGGTTAATATACATGTTAATGAAATGGTGTGAAGTTGGTATGATTATGCATACCATAAAGTGATGGACATAATTGAGTCAATTATGTACATCGTTAAAATTGGAATTAATTAGGGAAAATTAATTCGGGGGTGATTAATTAGGTGTAATTAATCGACCAAGACATGAGGTTGGACCCTTTTGTAGCATAAGACTGCCCGGAACCGACCGGCAGATCCAGCGGCTACAAATGATTGGCCCAATGTGAGAGGTCTTAGGCACAAACTATATACGTGACAAGTGTAAAGACACGAGGTTAGACTCGGTTATGGCGTAAGGCTGCCCAGACCCAACCGGCAAATCCAGCTGCCATAAAAGATAGTCTAATGTGAGAGGTCTTTACAACGGTTACGTTCTTAATCAATTAAGAAACACTTAACCAGATAAGCATGTAGTAGGCATGAGGGGTTAAGTGGGTGCCTTGGGTGGCATGTGGAAATCAAGTAAGTGCCTTGGGTGGCATGAGGAAATCTAGTGGATTGCCTTGGGTGGCAATAGAAAATACGATTAGAATACTTAACCAAGTGGAAACATGTAATTAAACATGATTAAAGGGTTAAGTGGGATGCACTAGATAAATTGACAAGCTTAGGTGGTAGCTTGTGGGGGGGGGGGCATTTCAACCAGTAACCCATATGTATCTTATTGGGCTTGACCCATGTCGAGGACAGGACACGCGTACTGGGCTTGATTATAAGAGGCCAAAACGGGTTAGCGGTGGCAACGCGAGTCCAACGAGTTTCATATGCGTGTGTGGACCCGGGCTGGTAGGTAAGACGTTGTTGCATCGTGTAGGTATAAGCCGTGCACCATTTGTTGTATCGGGTTGCCACTTTGGGGAGTGATACACCCCATTGTGGGGCCAGCACGGGTATCTACGGTAGGGAGCCGATCGCTTGGGAGTAGTGGGTACACCTAGTGGAGATAGGGGCAGACGACACGTATGTAGTCAGCTAGGGGTACACGAAACTACTGGGTAAATTTTCTAAGTCCTTGGGTGGGATCAACCTTTAAGTAGGAATAACTGGTGTGGTGCAGTTAGTAATTATCCTTGGGTGGGTAGATGCATCTTTACTGTTATCCTAGTTCACCTTATGTCTAGTTGGCTACTTAGTGTAGTCATTTATCCCCAGTCATCCCGTGCCAAGTTTATATCATACCCTAATTACTTTAATGATTGTGTTGTTAAAGTTATAGGGCTCACTCAGACTTATGTCTGACCCCGTTGTTTTTATCTTTTTCCCCCTCAGGTCCTCAGGTTGGGCCTAGCACTAGTGGGCTTTGATCAGATTTCTTCATCTATCTTCTGGAGCTTGGACCGTGATGTAAAGCCCAGCTTTTCTTTTCTTTTATGGCTATTGTTTATGTAGTGGGATTATGTACTTATGTTTTTATCAGGATGGATATTTAGTACTTGACTCTTTATGGTGTTGTAACTAAACATGTTTACCTTCTGCTGCAATGAAATGATGTTTTAGATTTTCAAGTATTTATATTTGTCTTGTGTAATTTTTCTGTTCTATATTCACTTAAAATGCTCCACCGAAGCTAAGGCATTCCCTTAGTGAGTGACCTTAGCGGGTATGGGGTGTTACACGTGGTATCAGAGCGAAGGTTACCAGAACAAATAAAATTTTTAGAAAACTATTTTTCTAAAAACATTTTTGGAAGAAGTATTTTCAAAAACATGTCTTTAAAGAGAAATTTTTTTGAAAGAAAAGCATAATCCCCAATAGCCACATCTTTATCTTTCGAATTCTCCGTTTTGAATCTTTCCTTTTTCGTTTCAGCATGGCTGAGGATCTTAACTTTCCGGAGGGTGTGACGATACCAGTATGGTATTGGAGATTGATGGAGGCTAGGGCCGCCACTGTGGGTCCAGCAAATGTCCCTCCACCAACCGTAGCACCCGATCTTCCTCCTCCCCCTCCTCCTCCTCGTACGGATACTTTTGCTAAGACTTGCAAGGAATTTAAAGCTATGGGAGGGAAACCTTTTCAAGGATCAGAAACTTTGGTGGAGGCTAGAGATTGGCTTAAGGAGGTGGAAGAGTTGATAGATATCTTTGAGATGGAAGAAGGAAAGAAAGTCAAGTTAGCTGCTTGGTTAATGAAGGAGAGGCCTCATTCTGGTGGGAGGTCACTAATGGAGAACGCCCCGTTGACTCTTGGGCGGATTTAAGGCAAAGATTTGTGGCAAAGTTTCTCTCAAGGGAGGAGGAAAACTTGTATATGGAAAGGTTCTTGACTGTAAAGCAATGAAATCTCTCGGTGAAGGAATATGTCAACAAGTTTAATCAATTGGCAAGGTTTGGCATAGACATGGTGAATACACCGGAGAAGAAGGCTGTGAGGTTCGTTAAAGGCTTGAATGAACCGATGCATGGATTGGCTATGACTCACATCCCTATGGGGGCCACCTTTGAGAAGCTAGTTGACATGGCACTCATGCATGAGGAAGAGAAGGGTCCCAATGCTAATAAGGCACCCGAGAAGAAGGGAGATCAAAAGAGACCTCAACAGCAACAAAACAAAGGTGGGAAAGGAAACGGTGGCAAGGGGAAGAAGAAGTGCTTCAATTGCGAGATACCAGGCCACATAAGCAAAGATTGTCGGAAGACGAAGAAGACTGGCTGCTACCACTATGGTGAAGCAGGGCATCTAGTGAAGGACTGCCCTAAGAAGGGGCAAAGGACAGGATCTACCTCGGGAGGACAGGTGCAAGCTCTTATGGCACCGAGTCAGGCAAGGGGGCAAGTTCAGGCTCTCGCGGTTCCACCGAATCAGGAAAGAGGTTGAACTATTTCCGTTGAAAGTCTGGTTTTTCTATTTGATCATCCTGTCCGTACATTGTTTGATTCTGGCGCATCGCATTCGTTTATCTCATCATCATTAGTTGAGTCACTGCACTTAGACACCAGTCTAGTAGATGATCCCTTGGTTGTTTCAAACCCAATTGGGGGCTCCACTTATTTGTCCATGATATGTTTGGGTTTGAAGATTTCTATACTTAGCATTGAGTTTAGATGTGATGCTTTTGTTTTGGGCTTCACGGGCTATGGGTTGATTTTGGGCATGGACTGGTTATCCAGTAATGGTGCCGTTCTTGATTGCGAAAGGAGAGTTGTTAGGCTCATGACCCGCTTGGGGAACACTCTCGAGATTTCTTGTAATCCCATGGATTCTGTTATGCTAAGTTATCTTGAATCGCTTGACGCTTCGGTCGAGAGTTTGCGATCTGTTAGAGTGGTCCGGGAATACTCGGATGTGTTTGAGGAGGTGAAGGGCTTACCTACAAAGCGGGAGATAGACTTCCGATTATATCTGGTGGATAATGCTAAACCTGTATCTTTACCAGTGCGCCACATGGCTCCTCGTGAGAGGAGGGAACTCCATAAGCAAGTAGGGGAGTTGCTTGAGAAGGGGTTCATAAGACGAAGTATATCGGAGTGGGGTGCTCCAGTAGTTTTTGCGACGAAGGCGGATGGGTCCCTCAGACTTTGTGTAGACTATAGAGAACTCAACAAGCTCACAAAGAAGAATAGACACCCATTGCCGAGGATTGATGATCTCTTTGATCAGTTGGTTGGCGCTTCAGTATTTTCTCAGTTGGACTTAGCCACGGGGTTTCATCAGTTGAGGGTGGCTGATGATAGCATAGACAAGACTGCCTTTAGGACTCCGGATGGTTTCTATGAGTGGCTGGTGATGCCATTTGGGTTGACGAATGCCCCTGCATATTTTGTTGATTTGATGAGTAGGGTGTTCAGGGAGTTCCTTAATAAGTTTGTGGTGGTCTTTGTGGATGACATCTTAGTATTTTCTAAGAGTGAAGAAGAGCATGCCCTACATCTTAGGGAAGTGTTGGAGACTCTTCGAGCACATAGCCTTAAGGCTAAATTCTCTAAATGTCACTTCTAGAGGAAGGAAGTACGGTTCTTAGGGCACGTGGTCTCCAAGGAAGGGATAGCTGTAGATCCCGCGAAGGTAGTATCCATCCAAGATTGGAAGGTTCCGAAGAATGCTACCGAGGTGAGGAGTTTCTTGGGATTGGCTGGCTACTATAGTAAGTTTATCAAGGACTTCGCGAAGATATCAGCCCCATTAACTCGCTTCACGAAGAAGAATCTAGTCTTCGCATGGGACTTAGATTGTGATGATGCGTTCCGACGGTTAAAGAGAGCTTTAACCACAGCTCCAGTCTTAGTGTTGCCAGATGGGAGTAAGCCATTTGTTGTCTATACCAATGCTTGTGGGACTGGACTGGGCGCAGTCTTAATGCAAGAGGGAAGGGTAATAGCCTATGGTGGAAGGCAGTTGAGAAAGCATGAGAAAAATTACCCTACCCATGATTTAGAGTTGGCCGCTATTGTTTTTGCGCTTAAGATTTGGCGCCATTATCTTCTGGGAGAGAGATTCGAATTGTTCACTGACCACAAATCATTGAAGTACTTGTTTTCTCAGAAGGATTTGAACTTGAGACAGCAAAGGTGGATGGAGTTCTTAGCATCCTATGATTTCGAGATAGCGTATACCCCTAGCAAGGGTAACGTGGTGGCGGACGCCTTGAGTAGAAAAAGGTTGTCCTTGAGTCCATTGTTCGTGGAACGACGAAGCTTGGAATTCATCTCGATGTTTGATTTTAGACCTTCCGTTGATTATGTACCCGGTTTGCTAGCATCCTTGGAGGTTAGACCTACTCTTTTGAGGCGGATTGGAGAAGCACAGAGGGACGACCCACAGTTGGTTGAGTTGGTAGAGAGGCTCAAAAGGGGGGAGTCGTCCAGCCATTTGAGTAGGTACACCCTAGACGATAGGGGGTGCTTGCGTAGGGACAGTAGACTTTGTGTACCGCAAGACGAGGGTTTGAGGAAGGCTATTCTTGATGATGCACACCGTTCTAGGATGACCATTCATCCCGGTGGGGACAAGATGTACCAAGACATGAGGCGAGTTTTCTTTTGGGCCGGAATGAAGAAAGATGTGGCCGAGTATGTCGTTAGATGCTTGGTGTGCCAACAGGTGAAAGCGGAGCAAAAGAAACCAGGTGGGTTGCTTCACCCATTGGAAGTTCCGCAATGGAAGTGGGATAGCGTCTCGATGGATTTTATTGACAGGTTACACAGATCGAGGAAGGGTAATACTGGAATTTGGCTTGTGGTTGACAGACTTGCTAAGAGCGCCCATTTCATACCCGTGAAGAGCAAGAGGTGTGCTCCATGGCTAGCTTCAATATATCTTCGAGAGATAGTTCAATTGCATGGGGTACCCTCTAGCATAGTGAGTGATCGAGATCCTATCTTCACTAGCGAGTTCTGGAAAAGTTTGCAAGAAGTAGTGGGGACTCAATTGTGTCTGAGCACCACATATCATCCTCAGACGGACGGCCAGACCGAGAGGGTGAATCGTGTTCTGGAAGACCTTTTGAGGCTTTGTATCTTGGATTTTGGAGGTACATGGGAAGAGCATCTTCCATTGGTGGAATTTGCATATAATAACAGCTTTCAGTCTAGTATGGGTATGGCTCCTTTCGAAGCTCTTTATGGAAGGCCTTGTCGATCACCTACATGTTGGTGGGAATCTACGGATAAGATCTTGCTTGGGCCTGATATGGTTAGGGAGACTTCGGAGAAGATTGACTTGATTCGAAGAAGGATGAAAGCAGCGCAAGACAGACAGAAATCTTACGCGGATAAGAGGAGGACGGATGTGGAATTTGATGTTGGGGACATGGTCTTTGTCAAAGTATCTCCATTACGGAATATAGTTCGCTTTGGGTCCGTTGGGAATTTAGCTCCAAGATTTGTTGGGCCGTTTCCTATTAAGGAAAGGATTGGACGGATGGCATATAGAGTGGATTTACCCGAGAGACTTAGTGGGGTACATGACGTATTCCATGTGTCACATTTGAGGAAGTGCCTACATGAGACCGCAGAGGTGGTAGAGCCGAGCTTGCTAAAAGAAGTGGAGGTAGAGCGTGATGCGACTATTCGACGAGCTCCTACCCGCATCCTTGGGTCAGAGATTAGGAAGTTGAGGAACAGAGAGGTGCGGCTAGTCAAAGTGCAATGGGGAGAAGATGAGAGCAATGCTACCTGGGAGACAGAAGCGAAGATGCGTTCATTATACCCATTCCTTTTTGAGGGTATGTCTTTTAACTTCTCCTTTATCGTTTGTCTAGCACTTATCTTATCTTTAGTATGTCCTCTCGTTAGTACCTTTGACCTTTAGATAGGATAAAACCTATGGTTGAAACATGTGTTTGAGACATGTTATGTTTGATGGATGCGTGTGGATGTAAGTGTTTGCTAGTGGTTGCTCGTGGATGCATATACACACACTCTAGGCACTAGATCGGCTCAATCACTTCATATTGCATATTGCATAAAATTGTGTGTAGGTAGCTATATTAATGGATGTATAATGGTTGTTCTATCATATGGATGATGCATTTTGGTGAATGATTGTGCACTCATGTAGAAATAGTATGTGTCGATAAGGTTCTTTCGCATACATATTGGATGCATGGCACTATCATGGTTTGCATTAAGGAGGTCAACTGAATCAGTAGACCGCCTGATTTTGCATTAGACAGGGAACATATACACACACTCTTTGCATATGTTCATACAGCATTAGAAACTCTAAGGACAATGGATGTCAGTGTTTGATGGTTTAGTAGATGGTTGTTTGGTTGGTAGGATACGTTCTTCTTGACTTAGAGATTTCGGGGACGAAATCCTTTAAGTAGGGGAGAATGTAACACCCCGTATGTTGAATAAATTGCTATAATATAAAATAGGGCAGAATTAAATTTCAAAATCAGAATCAGGGGAAATGGGCTATGCCATTGCGTTCGTCTCAGAAAAATACGCGAAATAGAGTCCGAGTTTTCGAAAATCGGAGTCCGTATGACCCAGATAAGGCCCAAAGTAGTTTTCAGAAATTTAAATTCAGATTTAAAAACAAAATTTTCAATTTTCAGAAGTGGCGGGAAAAATCCCGCCAGACCCAGGGGGTCGACCTGGGGGTCGACTGGGGAGTCGA
Organism: Allium sativum; assembly: GCA_030737875.1. Lineage (NCBI taxonomy): Eukaryota > Viridiplantae > Streptophyta > Magnoliopsida > Asparagales > Amaryllidaceae > Allium > Allium sativum. The sequence goes on along the minus strand of CM060924.1, from coordinate 709,699,456 downwards.
CCTCCCCCCCAGGTCGACTGGGGAGTCGACCCTAGGGTCGACCTCCCTGGTCGAGCCCAGGTGACCTGGGTACACCAGCTTGTCTTTTAGGCTGTGTTTTAGTGGCTAGGACGTGATCTGACGGCTCTAATCTAATTTAGGGTTAATATAATGGCCTAAAACACCTAACTACTTTATAAATACACCCTAAGACTACCCTAATTCATAATAAAAATAGATACAATGCCGTCATGCCGTCAAAATGCAACTTGAAGGAGCCTCCATCAATTTTTAGAAGAAGATAGCATCTCAAATCAATCTCTAATCAACTCTAGCAACTTAATCTTCTTCTTAGGAGTGCTAATCAACAAGTTGTGAGTTTTCTATAGCCTTAATGACCAATTATTGAAATGAATATGATAGGATATAATGAGGTTATGGCTATGAATGTGGATCAATGCATGTTATGCAAGTTATATGCTATGTGTTAATGATGTTATGCATGTTATGCAAGTTATATGCTATGTGTTCATGATGTTATGCATGTTATGCAAGTTATATGCTATGTGTTAATGATGTTATGCAAGTCATATGCTACATGTTCATGATGTTATGCAAGTTATGCAAGTCATATGCTACATGTTCATGATGTTATGCAAGTTATGCAAGTCATATGCTATGTGTTTGTGATGTTATGCAAGTTATGCAAGTCATATGAGAAACATTGATCCATTATGACACCATGATATGCAAGTTTGGTGTACGATTATATGCAAGTTTATATATGATATGTTATGCAAGTTTGGTGTATGATTATATGCAAGTCCATATATGACATGTTATGCAAGTTTGGTGTTTGATGATACGCAAGTAACATGTGCAAGGTTACACCTTAGAATGATATGCATACATATGCAAGTTAACCCCTTTGTATGTCATATATACATATGCAAGTTTACCCCTTTGTATGACATAAATAACTTATGCAAGTTAACCTCCTTATGACATATGTGACTCATGCAAGTTTGGGTTGATTATTTATGCTAGTTGGGTTGATGCTATATGCATGTTGACACCTTTAAACCCATGTTGATGCTAATGCATATGCAAGTCGCTTTAAAAGGTTATTGACTATTGGAATACATCAATGGAACCATAATAATACCACCAGTCATGAGTTTGAATCAAGACTGTAACACTATTTCAAATCCAGACTATGTTAGATATCAAAAGCAGGATAATCTACTATCATCATGGCTTATGTCATCTATAAGTTCAAATTTGTTATCATAGATAGTAGGATGTACTAGTTCTCGTGAAATATGGTCATCTATTGAGAAATTTTTTTAGTTCTCAGTCTACAGCAAGGGTAATGCAACAGAGAAGGGATTTACAAAGCTCCATAAAAGAAGGCATGTGATAGTGAGCAAATATTGTTTATTACTGGTGGATTTGATAAGGAATATGACTCATTAATAACTGTTATTGCTACTCAACAAACATTACCTGATTTGCAGTTTGTTAGATCTACTCTACTTGCTCATGAAGGAATGAATGATCAAAGAAAAACCATACAAGGTGATTTTTCTGTCAACTATGCAACAGCTAAAAATAATCGACAAGGAAACAACTACAATAATGATTCAAACAGACAAGAAAATCAGTATTCAAGTGGTTTTCAATCACAAAATGTAGGTTTTCAAGGAGGTTTCCAACCACAAAGAGGAGGTTTTCAAGAAAAAAGAGGGGGTTTCGACCCTCAGTGAGGTCGTGGAAGAGGCCGATGGAATAATAACAATCGTGTAAAATGTCAAATTTGTCAAAAATTTGGTCATATGGCAAATAAATGTTACTTTAGGTACAATTCAAATAATAGTTCTCAAAACAGTCAGGGCAGTTTTTCTCAAAAAAGAACACAGACAAATTTTGCTACAATTAACTTAAGAAAAGGCAACAATGACAGTCAAAATAGTAATGATGCAGACAAGGATGATGAAAGTAATTTTGAGGAATGGTATCTAGACTCAGGTGCAACCCATCATATTACTAATAACCTTCAAAATTTGAACATTGGAAGCAAAAATTACTCAAGTATGAAAAATTTACATATGGGCAATGGCGAGACTGCAAATATAACACATATTGGCAAAGGTACTATTCTAGGTAAAAGACAACTTCAACTAAATAACATGCTTAGGGTTCCTACCTTAAACAAAAATCTTATAAGTGTATTAAAATTTGCTAATGATAATTGTGTATATTTTGAGTTTCACCCAAAATTTTGCTTAGTCAAAGATATTCTAAGTCATGAAATTTTACTACAGGGTAGTCTACATGATGGGCTTTACAGATTTAACAACTTGAAGACTGGAAATTTAAGTGGTGAACTCTGGTGCAACAATGTGGATGCTTGTAGTAATAATGTTACAGTAGTAATAAGCATTGTAGTAGAAATAATGTTTTAGATAATATCAGTTTATGGCATATGAAACTTGAACATCCAAATTTTGAAACTGTAAGAACTTTTTTATCTATTAATAATATTGCTTTTAAAAATGCACCTGTTAAACACACATGTACACATTGTCAGCTTGGCAAGAGCCATAACCTCCTTTTTAGTAATTCTGAAACTAGGTATGACAAGCCTTTCGAGCTTGTAGCTGCAGATTTATGGGGGGCCAGCACTTCTAAATTCATATCAGGGGCACATGTATTATCTTTCTTTTGTAGATGCCTATTCGAGATATACTTGGATATATATGCTAAAAAATAAATCTGAAAATTCTAACATAGTTATACAATTTATAACTCATGTTGAAAAGAAACTTAATTGTAATGTCAAAATTTTGCAAACAGATGGTGGGGCAGAATTCAAACCTTTGGCCGATTATTTTGCTAAAAGAGGAATTAAACAAAGATTAACATGTCCTCACACATCTGAGCAAAATGGTTTGACTGAAAGAAAACACAGACACATTGTAGAAACTGGTTTAACATTGTTATCACAAAGCTCATTACCCATGAAGTATTGGAATGAAGCCTTTTTTACTTCATTTTTCTTATTAACATGTTACCCACTAAGATCATAGATAATAAAACTCCACATGAGATGATATTCAACGTTACACTAGACTATAAGTTTCTAAAAATATATGGTTGTCTGTGTTTTCCATGTCTGAGAGATTATAATAAACATAAATTAAGTATGAAGTCAAGTCCATGCACATTTATTGGCTATGCTCAAAATAAAAAAGTTATAAATGTATTGACAAGAATGGTAGAATTTATGTCTCAAGACATGTGATATTTGATGAAAGTAAATTTCCTTATGCAGATAGACATAATTCCAAAGAAGACAATAGAGCAGAATCTATTAAGACTGTGGAGTTTAGACCAGTTACTCTTGAAACAATTAAAGAAAATGAACATTCAGGCACACAAGCTGAGGATATAAGAGAAACAAGTATGCACATCAGTGGATCAGAAGAAAGAAATTCAAATGACACAAAAATAAGACAAGATAATAATAACATGCACAACACGGACGATGATGGTAGCAGGCAAAGCGACAACAGTACAAGGACATCAGAACAGGAACAACAATCACAACAGACACAGCAACATCAAAGCAGCCATCACATGACTACTAGATCAAAAAGTTGTATTTTTAAACCAAAAGTTTATAATGTGGCCATCACTGAAATTGAATCATTCACTCAAGCACTAAAGTCAAGAAATTGGAAAAAGGCCATGGATATAGAATATGAAGCTCTTACGAAAAATAAAACTTGCGAACTTGCTGTACCACCAGCACATAAGAATGTAATTGGTTGTATATGGGAATATAAGATAAAAAGAAAGGCTGATGGATCTATTGATAGAAACAAAGCCAGACTGGTAGCTAAAGGTTATGCATAACAATTTGGTTTTGATTTCAATGAAACCTTTTCTCCAGTTATAAAACCCACGACTATTAGGATAATTTTAACTGTTGCCTTAAGTAAGGGGTGGAATATAAAACAACTTGATGTGAACAATGCTTTTTTGAATGGAGTGTTAGGGACTGCGGAATGGATCGTTCAGGCAAAGCAAACACTAGAGGGGGGTGAATAGTGTTTGTAAGACTTTAAACAAAACTAAAAACTAGAGAGAACTATGGGATGAATCAAACACCACAAACACAACCATAGACAAAATTCAAACACAGATGCAAAATAAACAAAGATAAAAGTGTAGAAGAGGAAAGAACACAATGGATTTTATACTGGTTCGGATCACTCCTACGTCCAGTCCCGCACAACGCTGGATTGTGCAGAGTTTTATTACTATTTTCAAATAGCAAAATACGCACTCATTGATTTCACGGCTCAACAAGTAGATATACCGACTCCTATCCCTTGATTTCACGGCTCAACAAGGGCACACGGAGTCCTAAACCTTGATTTCACGGATTCGAGGATAGAAGCATTTGCTCTTGACTTACATATTGGATCTTTCAATCCAAGCAATTACAAAACAGCCCTATAACTCTTCAGTAGCACTTGATTCAGAGAGTAGAGAGTAGAGAGTGTAGAGAGAAGAAGTTTGATCAATTCAGAAGTGAATTCGGCAGAGAATAATTGTAAAAACCATAAAATTGAAGAAGAATAATGATAGGATGAAAGAGAATGAGGATGCAGAAGAAGAGATTTTAAAAAATTTGGTTTTAACCTCTTTTTATAGAGAATGAAGGGTTGCAACGGTTCTGAAGCGTTTCAAATAGTGAAAAGACACTTCCCTTCAAAATTAAATAACTAGCTATTATATGTCAATATACATATTTTTCTATGTCGACATACTCATGTGTAAATTTCATTTTCAAAGAATTTATCAAGAATTTTGATATAAAATTAATTCTGGAAATTCTTGAGTAAAATTCTAATGCTGTAAATCAATATTATATGATAGAAAAACATATGAAAACATATTTTTAAACTATATAAATATATTTATAAAATTATAAGGTTTTAAAATATATAAATAAAGTATATATAAAAACTTAAGTTTGAAAAAAAAAGAATAATAATAATAGAAACATATATATAAAAAATAGAGAGGATTGAGAATAAATAGAAAAACAAAATAGAGAGGATTGAGAAAAGAATTGAAAATTCAGAATTTGACTTTGAATTTGAATTCAGATTTGAACCTGGAGTGATATTTAGAGTCTTACAAAATCTAGACTCTATAATTAATTAATCTTGAACTCTTGAAATCTTGATTACTCATGAGTCTTGAAATTTCTCTGATTTTGAATTTCTATCATCTTTATAACTATACAGTCTTCAGTAATATTTCCTGTATATAATTTCTGCATATATATATTCTATACAAAAAGTGCTAGTATATATTTTATAATCAATGATAATTGAAATAAAGTTGTTGTCATCGAAACTCCGTTCTCCAACATTCTCCCCCTTTTTGACGATGACAACCTTAGTTTATAAAATATCATACCTGTGTATACCTGTTTGATGATGTTCCTTTTACACTCCCCATGTCTGTAAGAATCCTATAAACTATGCCTATATTTTATAATTTATCCCCCTTTGGAGTTATCAAAAATAAATTATAAAAGTATTACCCCTAAATCCTATAACTATCCAAATAATTTCTATACTAAAGTAAAGTACTCCCCCTGAATCCTAAATCTATAAGCATAAAATACTCCCCCTAAATTGAATAACATTATGAATAGAATATAAGTAACTATCCTTAAATAATACTCCCCCTTAATTTATTAATAATTCTAATCTATTTAAAATAAAGAGAATAATACTTAACATGATGATTAAACACAAACCAAATCAAGTATCGTTATTATATATGTTTGTCTAATATATATACAAAACAATCCAAACTAAATCACACCATATGTCTTAATATTTACAAGTACCAATCAGTATAGTCCAAATCAAATCACACCATATGTTTTTAGACTAATTAAACAAATCAATCAAATCGTACCAAATAATTAAACGTCTCTTGGAACTTCAACCCATTCATCTTGTCTAGTAGTTTGATTCTTCTGGATATCTTTCCACTCTTCTTCAATGTTATGTGATGTTTGGTTTTTTTCATTTTGGAAATGAGAAGAAATATCCCAACGAATTACATCAAAATGTTTTTCTTGATGTTTAATCATCCTCATTTAGATCAACTCTAGTTTGCGCTGATTACATAGTACTATGGAGAGAGCTTTCTAGAAAGAAATCAAAGAATCATCAAGGCTTTCAATTATATTATGAATAGGATTTGCCATGGATTTGATGAGAAATGATTAAAGAAGAAAGAGTAATGAAAAAATGTAGTTTTATGGATGAAATAGAGTTAAATTGGGTCTGGAATTCATTAAATTTTGAATGGACATGAGTAGTTATTTTAATTTAAAAATTTGAAAAAGTTTGAATTTTTTTTCTGTTATATGTTGACATACATCTTTTGTTATGTCGACATACTATAGTGTGTTTTTGAAAATTTTGATTTTTTGAATTCTTTTGATTCTTATAATATATTTTATGATTTTTCAAAAATATAAAGTTGATTTAAACAGAAATAAAACTCCATTCATTACTTAATAAAAAGTAAATACATCCAACTAAACAAGACATACTTAAATACGATATTCGAAAGAAAATACACGGAAATATATAAATATAGATTAAATTAAATGGCCTAGTTTTCGGATGATGATGAGGAAGATGAAATTCCAAGCTTTCTTCCTATCTTGACCATGAATTTGGTCATTTTGGGAAGCTTCTTGTTAAACTTCTTTTGATTTTTGACGATTTTTGCTTGGTTTTGAATAATCTTATCTTTGAGATTACGATTTGAGGTTGGATACTCGATGTTTTCCATAGAAGTATCTTCTTCTTTGACTTCCATTGGGTCTTGCTCTTGTTGCAATCGAGCTTGTTTGGCCTCATATGTCTCATAAGGTTTGAAAATGATAGGAATTTGCATGAGATGAATGTTTGAAGCGTCAAACATTTTCCTAGAGACAAATTCTTCTCCGTGAAGATCAACTCCAAAGTATTTGAAAATGCGAGTGAAATAAACACCATAGTAGAGAGTGTTTTCTCTTGAAGATACATATATGGGCTTAAATTCATTTAGATTCATATTGATCCAATAGATAAGGTAACCCATAATGGCAAAGAGAGCCTTTCGGACTTTAAGAGTTGGATTGTTTTAATTTCCGGAACGAGGAGTGATGGTATGTTGAAGATGAAGGTTGACAATTCTTGTTTTTGGACAAAAGAAACGATTTTTGAAATCCTTTGAGGCACCATCTTCGAAGATATCATGAAAGGTTTCTCTATCGGTTTCATCGATAACTAAGGTTGAGAAATCCATGCCTTCACTTCTACAATTTAGAATTTCTCCTAAAAGATCGGCGTCGAGAACAATTTGAGTTCCCTTGACACTACTCCAATTTTGATTTTCATTGCCTTGATAAAATCCACGGTTGAGATTTTAATAGAACATCTTCACGAGTTTGGGATAACATACTTCGTCATTGTCTCAAGAATTAATTAGACTCCAGATTTTGTTGTGTTGGAAGAGAGAGACGAGACCATAAGATGGAAAGTCACTAAAGACGGCGAAAGCACCCGTGTTAACTTTAGCATTTGCTAAGTAGTCACCATAGGATTTAATGGTCTCTTTGTCATTGTAAAGATAACCTTTTATGGTTTTTGTTATCTTCAATTTCTGAGATGAACTTGAGGAAGCCATTGATATGATAGTTTTGAGGAGGATAGATATAAAGAATGTTATTTTGAGTTGTGAATGAAAGGTAGAAAGGATGGATATACACACACACACACACACACACACACACACACACATATATATATATATATATATATATATAATGAAGAGATATGAATTGAATGAATCTGAATTGAATAGACACAAATTTTCAGATTGAAAGGATACTTTTTCAGACCTTGTGAGTTGGAGAAAAGATTGGAGGGATGTTTGAAAATTTGAACTTTTGTGTAATAACCCAGAAAATGTGAACCAGTTTAAATTTTTTAAATTTGGTTATTACCAAAGAATTTGAATAGTTGAAATAGCATATTTCAATAAAATATAGAATTGGGTATAGTATTACAGTTTAAAATTTTGTATACAAACTTTGTCTGACTGTACCGGGTGGAAAAGATAACGGATTTTAACGAAACTGAAAATATTTAAATCTGTTTATCAATACCTTTCTAACGAATCTGAAAAATCGAAGTTTCATAGCGGGAATCAAAAGTTATGGCCAAATGAATTTTCAGAAAGGTCGCTATATAGTATATATAGCCCTTGAAAATTGAGATTTTGCATACGACCTCGGAATTCGACGAAACCACCTTTGTTGGGTCCGGAATGTCAAATTATTGCTAAGTTTCAAATTTCGTAATTTTTGAAGCTAGTATGTGAGCGGGGCAAAAGGAAATGTGATTGGTCAAATTCTGTTAAAAAGGGTCGACCTAAAAATGGCCGTTTTTCAAACGAGCTCAGAATTCGACGAAACTGGTTTTGTTAGGACCGTATCGTCAAAACAAAGCTAGATTTATTTTTCTGGAATTTTTCGATTCAGTTTGTGGCCCTGGCAAATTGAAATGTACGTTTAAATTAAATATCGAATTTTTATATTTTAATTTGAAAAATAACCGACTCTAACAGTCGAAATGGCCAACGAAACATATCCCGTTGTGTCCGGAATGGGGGTATTTAGCTGGGGGCGACAGTCTTTGGGTTTAAAAAGGAGTCCGTTTGCAAAAACACTATTTAAAACTTCCTATAAAGCTCTGGCCAATAGGAAATTTTCTTTTAAAAAAAATAAAATAAAATCAGAACGAAACCCTAGCCGCCAGCGATCTGGACGACTCAGAGGGCTCGAATCTTCTCGATGACTTTGCCGCCGCCTCAGGCGATTTCACCGCCGCCGCCTGTTGAAGCTTCTTACCGCCGTAGTCCCCTCTCCACATCCGACCCAGTCTCGCCACCATCAGAGCCGCCGCCATCGAGTTCTGGCGCTCCAAAGTCGGCACGTTTAAGCCGTCGCCCAGGGTTCATCTGGACGTCGAACTGGAGGAGACTGGTGGCGCCGGAAAGCTCTTCCCTCCCTCGACGACGTCCGACAGTCTGATCATCCTATAGAGCAACGAATCAAGATAAAAATCAAAACCTAAATCTGAGCAGGTTTGAAAACTAACGGCTTATATAAATTTAAACTGTTTTTACACTATAAAGCGTTGCAAAACTTTGAAAAATAATATCTTTTTCGTTCTTTAACGAAATTCGATGAAACAGGAGACACCGTGACCGCAAGGAGGCTCTCTACATTCTAGAAGAAGCCGCGGATTTTTCTGACCTTCCTACGATTTTTAGCACTGCAATAACCAATGTGAGGAATCTAAACTAATTGTGTGAATGAAATCGTGTTGTATAAATTATATAAGCAAAGTGTAAATTATATACGCATTGTATACCTCATGTACATGTGTTGTATAAGTTATATTAGCGATGTATAAATTATACAAGCGTTGTTTGAAACATATATGCTTTGAATTGTGATGAAATGCAAGTGAATTATTATATTATATTATATTATATATATATATATATACTCCCCTCGTCCACAGACCATGGACGATATTTATTTCTTGTGATTGACGTGATGCTATATGGTATGACGAATAGTTGGAAATAATTGTTTGTGGTTGATATTATGGTTGGAAAATACCTTTATGGTTGAAAAATACCTTTGTGGTTGAAAAATACCCTCTTGTGGTTGAAACAAAATAGAATAGGATTGTGGAATTAAAAATAAAACATGCCGCCTGCGTGCGAACTAGATGCATGATCCCCATTGTCAAAAACCGCGAGGTTTTAAGGTAGAGCGAGGAGCCGTACTAGGGACGGTCCCGGTTTTAACTACCCTGCCGTTATGCTGCCGAAATTTTCTGAAATATTTATGTGTTAGAATAATTTTCATTCGTTGAAATAAATTACATATGTTATATCGAATATTCATGTGTTGAGTTGCAATTCATTCGTTGAGTTGAAATTCATGTGTTGAATATTATTTGAATTTAAACAAATGGCATTAGCGATAAAAATCACATTTTTATATATATACAAACTATATAGAATATTCATGTGTTGAGTTGCAATTCATTCGTTGAGTTGAAATTCATGTGTTGAATATTATTTGAATTTAAACAAATGGCTTTAGCGATAAAAATCACATTTTTATATATATATATATACAAACTATATAGAATATTCATATGTTGAGTTGCAATTCATTCGTTGAGTTGAAATTCATGTGTTGAATATTATTTGAATTTAAACAAATGGCTTTAGCGATAAAAATCACATTTTTATATATATATATACAAACTATATAGAATATTCATGTGTTGAGTTGCAATTCATTCGTTGAGTTGAAATTCATGTGTTGAATATTATTTGAATTTAAACAAATGGCTTTAGCGATAAAAATCACATTTATATATATATACGAACTATATAGAATATTCATGTATTGAATTGCAATTCATTCGTTGAGTTGAAGTTCATGTGTTGAATGTTATCATCTTTTAAAAATAAAATGAATCGACAATGAAAACTATATTTTTATAGTGAATATGAAGTGCTAAAAATACACATGTGTCGAATAAATATTTTTGATGATAAAAATATTCCTTTTACCATGTATATGCTTAGTAAAAAAAAATACACATGTGTCGAATAAATATTTTTGATGATAAAAATATTCCTTTTACCATGTATACGCTTAGTAAAAAAAAATACACATGTGTCGAATAAATATTTTTGATGATAAAAATATTTCTTTTATCATGTATACGCTTAGTTAAAAATACACACGTGTTGAAATAAATAATAGTTTGCTAGAAATATTATTATTAACTTTGTTCTGCATATATATACATGCGTTGAACAGGAAAAATGGATTAGCTGTAGAGTAAGGAAATTATTTGCGTGCCCGACAAATAGGTAAACCTTGATGAGTTGGCTACGCAATTTTATTTATATATCAACTCCTGTGAATGCCATTGGATGCGGAGTGCTGGTTATTCTGTGTGAAATAATAAATAACGCCATAGGATAGTAACAATTAATTTTGAACTACACTACATGGCATACTTCTTGATGATAGGCATACTTCATCATATTCCACATAAGCAACTGGAGCTTGTGTGACGAGGTGGAAGATTTACCATACAAGCAAGAGGCTTGTATGGCGATGACTATATACTACAGGTTGAACTGATGACTGATATGGACTATATAAATTACAACGATAAATTGCCAGATTAATAAAAACCCCACACGGGTCTGGAGTTGACAATAATCACGTCGCTCTAGTTATTAGATACGGCACATAGACTATTTATTTCCACACGGAAACGGGGTGACGGGAATTTATTCTCTGGAGTGATTATCAGTACATGCTCCCCCGTAAACACCAGAATATATCACTATAAATATGTGAATGCTTTTTAGGATTTATTGGGTACCTAATACGGCCCAATAAATTTCCAAACCCCTCCCCGTACAAAGGAGGTTATGGCGAAATTTTTCGAAATCTTAAGGCGTTAGTGAAATATTTGAAGTGAAAACAAAGTTGAAAATATAGAATGAACTATAGTTGAAATTATAGATTGAACAAGATTTATATATATAAATATAAATATAATTAAAAGGAACAGAGGCCGTGCAGTTCGCGTTTCAGAATCGTAATTTGAAACGATTAGTACGAGAAATCCGACCATCGGATTTTCCCGAAACCGCAACCGCTGGGTTCGCCTTGGAAATATCTTTCCAACGGCACCAACCTTGTAAAAATCCAACGGTTGGATTGTCCGAAAGGTTTAATTCAAATCTGAAGAAAAACAGCGCCAGAATCGTTTATATTTATATATAAATATAAATAATTAAATCGAATAACGACGCTGCAGTTCGAATTTTAAAACCGTAACTTCAAACGACTAGTGTGGAAGATCCGACCGTCGGATTCTCACGAAACTGGAACCGTTGGGTTCGCTTTGGGAATATCTTCCCACTGATATAGACTTTGTAGAAATCCAACGGTTAGATTTCCCGATATGTGTAAAACAAAATTAAGGGAAAAAACATTGCCAGCGCCACGACACGACTTGAAACGTCGTTTAATTAAATATGGCCATTTTTAAATAAATAAAAATGGCGAAAAATCGTTATAAAATATTATAAGCAACATTGATTGAAAATAAACCAATTGGGCTTGAATTGTTTGATATTTGATGGTTGTATGTGTTTGACACGAAAATAACACTAAATAACTGAAAGATGGATGTCGAATAATATAACCATAAAAAAGGAATCGATTTAAATTCTAATGACGTGAATTATTTGAAAAGGCCGAGCTAACCCTCATTTCAAATAATTTATCGGGCGATTCGAATTGGAAAATGCAAGGACGATTCAAGACCGACGATCTTCGTATCGGTTGGATGGGCGCTACTGAGGTACCTAACCGGAGTAGCTACCGGAAGGGGACGGAAGTAGTAGCCGTCTGAACGTATGTGTTGATTGTACGGATTTGCGAGGAATCGACGCCTCCGGTTTCGTTCAGACCCAGGACAGACTTGTAAATGGACTGTGTGTCTGACATTGGATTTTGTTCTATACTGATTGATCTCTGTTAAATATATATCTGTTTGGCGGCGGAGAATTTATTCTTTTGCTTAACGCCCTTCTCTGAGACGTACGAGCTCAGGGGTTATATATCGATGGAAATCAATCGTATGGAGTGGACTTCCTATGTGGCATGCCAAGATGCTGTGATCAAGGCTTCTGTTGTAAAGCAAAGTCTTGTGGATGATGATCAAAGCAAGGTCTACGTGGCCTAGCTTTGTGTATTTTGTAGATTCGCGAACCTCACACCCCGGTATGAGTTAAAAACGGGATACAGACTGCAGGGAGAGCACGACGTTTCTTTCTAGCTATGGTGGTGTCAGTGACTTACCAGCCCCGACATATATATCTACTTTTCACCTTTGTGGTTGTTGGAATGCGAGGCGCCTCGATTATAGGTCTGTAAGGACCGGGAAACGTGTGTTCAGGAATAACTAATCCTCAAACGTAAGAGAGGACCGACCCTGAAGATCCAGGGGTTACCCAGAGTGTGTAGTCCCGAGGCATTTGCTAGAGTGTCTCGAAGCGGAGAGGAGCTTGCCCCTTGCCTCGACTCATGACGGAAATCCAATTTCCAATACGAAATAACGGACTTGATTGTAGAACTAGTATGGCGACATAGTGGTATGGGGCACTTATGCCGTCTATGATTGATATTTATGATGCTATTCGTTTTGAAACATATATGCACTAGTAATAATATCAAATGATTTTGCTTTATACGTATCAAGCATGTTTGGCTATTATAAGGTAAAACTCTATCCTCCGGCTTGCGTTGCATTGTGTGATGGGACCTGAGTCTTATAATGGCTTCATTCTTTCTAAAAGCATTGCGTTGTTTTAAAAAGAATTCATTTTGTTTTAAATGCACTAGTAATCACTGGAGTAAACCCGTTCCGCGAAGGTGGCGTGGTCCTATGATTTGCTATCACTGTTACTTAACTGTTAAATAGATTCCTCATACCAGTCCCCATGACTGACTCGTTGTTTGTTTCACTTTGCAAACGCGGGTGCCCTTATTTTCACACGGGCAGCCTAGTACACAAGTGACAGGTTGTTTTTGGCTCTGCACTACTGCATAGGGTGCATTTTTGGCTCAGGGCGAGGCTGATTTCACAGAGATGACTTTGACATTTTCCGCCATTATTGTTCTTATATTATGATTCCGCCACGGGCGATGCAGACTGATTTACTTTCCGTATTTCTTACTATATGTATATGTATTCCGCCATCGGCGATGTAGACTGATACCCTTATTATGTCTCACTGCATGTATGTGTTCCGCCTCTGGCGATGATGACTGATCACTTTCCTTTTTATTTACTAAGTTATATCCCACGCTATGCTATTCTGATATTATTACATGTTGTGATTCCATTGTCATATCCATGTAAAATTATTCTATTTATTGTTTCTGCTATTATCTGTACTCTGCTATGATGATTAATGTGTTATTTCCTAATGATTATCCTTAATATCGCCCCTCGGATTTTGGGATCGTCACAGTTGGTATCAGAGCGAGGTTAACCTTAGTTCCGGGATCTAACACATTAAACACCTCGTCAGAATAGAATCAGTAGTGTTCTAATGCGAGTAGCTCATTAGAGATAGGATTAGCAATGTCCTAGAATGAGCTAAGAAGATTAGAAAAACAATTTGATCAGTACATCATCATTATCTTTTCTTGTATTCCCCTGCTTTATCATTTATGAAAATTATCAAATCTGTGAGCTTGACTCTTTGCTTGCTTATACAGTATTCTCTTAGATGGCTACACGAGGAGCAGCAGCTAGAGGAGGCCGTGGAGGCCGAGGAGATGCAGCAGGAGGACGGGGGAATATCCCCGTAGTAGTGGAAGGCCCTATTGTTCAGCCACCAGCACCAGAAGACTTTGAGCTAGATAAAGTAGCGAAGAGGTACAGGAATCTTAGGGGAAAACCTTTTACTGGCACTGGTACAGTGACGGAGGCTATAGCTTGGTTGAAGGCCTGTGAGAAAATCTTTGAAGGCATGGGTATGGGAACCTACAACAAAGCCCGACTTGGCATTTGGCTCCTTCAGGAGGAAGCAGAGCTGTGGTGGGATGCCAATACCTCAGAGGATGCAGCTGGTACTGTCAGAACTTGGGAGCAATTCAAAGCTATGTTCAACGAGAAGTTTGTACCTGAACAGGATCTAGAGAGGATGCGAGAGCAGTTTGCTAATCTCCAGCAAGGAGATCTCTCTATTCAGGATTACCTAAATTAGTTCACCCAGTTGTCGCGCTATGCTCTAGAGCTGATTACGACCAACAAAGCAAAGAACAAGAGATTCATATTTGGGCTGAAGCGCAAGTACCATGATAGAGCTATGAGCAACATCAAACTCTCCTTTACAGAATTAGTAGAGATGGCTTGCAATTATGAAGACATGGATGAAAGGCACGCTAGCCAAGACCATGCCAAAAGCCAAGCTGGGAATAAGCGCAAGGCTTCAGCAGATCAACCCGAGTCTAGCATTACCGCGGCCGCTACTCAGAAACCTGCAAAGATCCCAAAAGGAAATTGCTACAACTACAGAAAGCCAGGTCATTTTTCTAATGTATGCAAAGCCCCGAGGAAGCCAAAGGCAAATGACTCAGCCGAATGCTACAACTGCCATAAGAAGGCACACTATAGCAGAAATTGTCTGTGACGGCCCGCCCCGCACCAGCCTGCATTTCCTCCAAAAGTGCGCTGTATACATGCCCGACTAGCACAAGACGGTCGTCATAAGAAAGGAAAGAAGGGAATGAACTAATCAAAGAACCTGTAGAATGTCTCACAGCGCATGGAATAAAATATAATAATAACATACTTGACATAAACAGGCGAGACAGTACATAAGCTGATAACTAATAATCAATGTCAACATCAGAGCAGCGGAAATCCAAATACAGCTTATTACAACTTTCCAAATTTACTGTCTCTAACAAAAGAAAACTGAAGTAGAAGATGCACCACCAATGCCCAAGCAGTGATCTTCAACAATACAGGGAGAATACTATATATATAATACGTGGAAGCCTCCTGCTCGTCTCCGGATCATCTACCCGTGCATCACCAGCTGACCTGTCTCTAGTCTGCTCGTGTGAGCACCCAGAGTAATAAGAGGATACATAAAACTCTGGGTCAGACATAAAGCCTGGTATGAGCGATAAGCATCTAAACAGAATAATAACAGGTATACTAAACCATACCTGAACCTGGACCTGCAACCAAAGAGTTAGTACCACATACCGTACAGTACTCTAAGGTGCCATAATAAATAGTGTAAGGATACGGGGGTGGGGTGTGCATGTCATAATGATAGCAAACAAATCAATCATAGCAACCATCCTCACATCTCTCACTCAGTGCGTAAAGCATACGACATCTACCACCTTGGAACACTAGACAAATTGAGGTAACGACGAATCCCGACTTGTAGAAACCCTGCTGTGACCAAGCCAAACACTTGGAGTCATGACCAAACATTTCAATGACCCACTTCATTGGTCGTAGCCCTTGGTTCTACCAATGCCATAATGGCCCTGAATCCGCCTTCGTACCTCCTACCATAGTGGTCCAAAGCTATAGACATCGATAACCCCTTAACACGCGTCCCGCAGCAAAGCCCAACCATGAAGCGAACTCGTTGATTCCCATCTGAATCTTGAGCTCTAACTTCTCATTTGGACTTCCTTTGCATCTCGGGTTTGGTCGAATTGGAGTGGGTCTTCAGAAGAGTTGTCGCGCAGTAGCAGCCCTAGAATACGGTTCGGTTCGGTGGTCATTACCCTCGTCGGTTCGGTTCGGTCCTCCTTCCTTGTCACCTTGCCATTCGGTTCGGGTCGGGTTCTCCTCTTCGGGTCGGGTCGGTGTCCTCCTCCGGGTCGGGTCGGGTGTCCTTCCTTCCAGCGCTCCGATCCACTCCCTTATTTCTTCACGTATTCCGATCCGATCCCTCCTTGCCATCTGATCCGCGTGGCCTTCCCTCTTGCTAGTTCTCCCAAATGTTTACTTCCGATCCGAGCCCTGCGTCTCCAAGTCGATCCGATCTGGCCTCCAATTATTCTTCCGATCCGATCCCCTTGTCCACTCCAACTCTAAGCAAACGGCCCTCCTTCTCGCCAAGCCTCCTATGTGCCAACTTCGGTTCGGGTCGGGTTTCTTGCCCAGTTCACATATCCGATCCGAGCCCCCATCCGATCCGATCCGAAGCCCTGCACAACTTTCTGCAACTTTTCCAGCAACTTGTTTACGCCGTTCGACGACGTTTTTGACAAATCTAACTATTCTAATCAATCATAATTCATGTCAAATAGTCATAACAACATGTAAGAACAACCACAAACACATAACAACAATTCAAATGAACCAAAATGGATCAAAAGTGGCTAAAACCTCACATTTTCCTATAATCTCTCTTAATCATGTTTAAGCATACGATTAGCAATACACATCGAAATTAACCCAAATTTCTAACAGAGCCTTAAAACATTATTTTAGAATTTTAAGAATTTTTCCAGAATTTATTTACGTATAAATTCGCTAATCTTCACTAATTACCCTTAATTAACTGTAATTAGTGTCAAAATGATGCTATCACTCACCTTGGCCACAAAATAGAACACCAAATCTGAAATACTCTCTGTTTGGGTCGAATTCTTATGTGTAGCAGCAGCTCCAACCTTGCTTTGTTGCTATTTGGCCTTGTTTTGATGTAGTTTAGGCTTAATCTTCACTAAAAATGTGTTTTGGAGAGGTTTTAGAGGATGGAAGCCATTACTAAGGTCTCAAGAAGGTTTGTGGCGGCTCAAAACTGAAATGAAAGTGATAACCTAACCCTAATCAGTCCTCCTATACCTCTAAACCCGAAATTCTCCTCT
The DNA here is from genome assembly GCA_030737875.1 of Allium sativum. Taxonomy (NCBI): domain Eukaryota; kingdom Viridiplantae; phylum Streptophyta; class Magnoliopsida; order Asparagales; family Amaryllidaceae; genus Allium; species Allium sativum. Next base: position 709,681,848 of record CM060924.1, on the reverse strand, counting down.
GGGCCTAGCTGCTAATCACCCGGTTAAGCCCAATTAAGCTGTTTTTCACCATCTGAAACTTGTTTCGGCCATATCTCCCAAACGGTAAGTCCGTTTGGCTAATGTGACCACTCTACGGAAAGAGAAACCATCATCCGAAGCCAATGGAAGTGGTTTCAGGTCAAAATTCCTTTCCAGTCAAAAGTTATGGCCAAAACAGTGCCAACTAGGGGTAAAATGGTCATTTAAAAATCGGGAAAAATCATGAACATGGGAAATGACCCCAATAGCCGTCCCCCAAAGTTACATGACCATACGACTTCATATGAGAAAGAAATAAATATTCTACGATTCTATGATGCGTAGAATACGGGTCGTTACACTCTCCCCCCCTTAAGAAATTTCGCCCCCGAAATTCCTTAACCCAAAACATACAAAGGATCCCGCATGCCTAACAACCACATACAACAATCAAACATGCAAAACAAGCAAACAAGCCTATCCTAGCATGCGGAAAACTAAATCGAAGTCAAAATCTTACCAGGCAAAGAGTTCTGGATGTGTCTTCCTAATGTCCTCCTCTGTCTCCCAAGTACAATCACTCTCGTCCTCGCTCCACTGTACCTTGACTAGCTTCACCGCCTTCCTTCGAAGTTGCTTCATGTCGTGCTCGATAATATGGGCCGGCTTGCGGTTCCCAACCGCCTCGGGTTCTACTTCGAAGTCCTCTAACTGATCAGGTGAAATAGTCATATCTGAGTCGTGAACGAACTTCCTTAGTTGGGAAACATGAAATACGTTGTGAACTCCCGCCATTTTCTCTGGTAAGTCAATTCTATATGCCAAATTCCCGACTAGTTCAAGAACAGGGAATGGGCCAACGAATCTTGGTGCCAACTTGCCTCTCATGCCAAATCGTATTACGCTCTTCAACAAGGAAATCTTGACAAACACCAAGTCGCCAACGGAGAATTTTAAGTCTCTTCTCCTCTTATCAGCATAACTCTTCTGCCTATCTTGGGCAGCCTTCATTCGTTGTTGAATGGTCTTGATTTTATCTAAAGTTTCCCTCACCACATCTGGTCCAAGCATAAACTTCTCGCCAGTCTCTATCCAACATGATGGTGAGTTGCACGGTCTTCCGTACAAAGCTTCAAACGGAGCCATACCAATACTGGATTGGTAGCTATTATTATATGCAAACTCTACTAGATGCAAATGCTCATCCCATGATCCACCAAAATCCAATATACATGCTCTCAAGAGATCTTCCAAAATACGGTTCACCCTCTCCGTCTGACCGTCGGTCTGAGGATGATATGCGGTATTGAGACATAACTCTGACCCTAGAGCCTCTTGTAAGCTCCTCCAAAACCCACTAGTGAACAACGGGTCTCGGTCGCTGACAATGCTTTTAGGTACTCCATGAAATCTCACTACCCACTTCATATACAATTCTGCTAACTTAGCTGCCGTTCTGGTCGATTTGACTGGTATAAACCTTGCACTCTTAGTCAGTCGATCCACAATTACCCAAATACTATCATATCCCGATCTAGTCCTTGGTAGGCCATCGATGAAATCCATCGAGACTTGCTCCCATTTCCATTCGGGAATTTCTAATGGCTGCAGTAATCCACTAGGCTTCTTTTGCTCGGCTTTAACTAGCTGGCAATTCATGCATTTGGATATAAACTTCCCAACGTCTCTTTTCATTCCTTCCCAGTAGTAAGTCTGCTTCATATCTCGATACATCTTGTTACCACCGGGGTGGATAGTCAGCTTTGAGTGATGACATTCTCTAAGCACTTCATCCCTCAATCCATTGACATTGGGTACAACAAGCTTTCCATTCTTTCTAAGCCATCTATCTCGATCAAGCCCATACTTGTTCATCTCCTCATCGATACCCATCTCTAACTTGGAGATGATTTCCAATAGGTTAGGATCGTCCCTTTGACTAAAGCCGATCCGCTCAATCAAAGTGGCTCTGATCGTCAAACTTGCTAACATTTCTGGATCCAATTCGCACTTTGGTCTGAAATCAAACCCCGCGATAAACTCCAGTTGCTTCCATTCAAGGAACATAGCCCCTAGGCTGGCATGTCTTCTACTCAATGCATCAGCCACCGCATTGCCCTTTCTTGGTGTGTATGCGATGTCAAAATCATAGGAAGCTAAGAACTCTAACCATCTCTGCTGACGGAGATTCAGATTTTTCTGAGAGAAGAGATACTTTAATGACTTATGATCTGTAAACAGCTCAAATCTTTCTCCCAAGAGATAGTGTCTCCACATTTTTAACGCGAACACGATCGCTGCCAATTCTAAATCATGGGTAGGGTATCTTCTCTCGTGCGGTTTCAATTGCCGACTGGCGTAAGCTACAACCCTACCGCCTTGCATCAATACAGCACCCAGTTCGGTACCACAGGCATCCGTGTATACCGTCATCTCTTCATCCCCCTTAGGAATGACTAACACTGGTGCGCTTGTCAACTTGTCCTTTAGACTTTTGAATGCATTCTCGCACCTTTTATCCCAGACAAAAGCTTGATTCTTCTTGGTCAACTGGGTCAATGGTGCTGCTATCTTGGAGAAACCTTGGATAAACTTACGATAATATCCCGCTAACCCCAAGAAACTTCTTACATCTGTTGCATTCTTGGGCGTAGGCCAATCCTGTACCGTAGCCACCTTTGCCGGGTCCACGGCAATACCATTCTCTGATACAACATGGCCCAAGAACCTCACTTCCCTCTTCCAGAAGTGACACTTAGAAAAATTTGCTTTCAATTGGTGTTTTCTCAACACCTCCATCACTATTCTTAAATGTCCCTTGTGTTCTTCCTCTGTCCTTGAGTAGACCAAAATATCATCAACGAACACAAGGACAAACTTATTCAACTGATCTCTGAATACCCTATTCATAAGATCCACAAAATATGCTGGGGCATTGGTCAGCCCGATTGGCATGACCAACCACTCATAAAATCCAGACGGCGTCCGAAATGCCGTTTTAGCTATACTCTCAGCTTCCACTCTAAGCTGATGAAAACCTGTCGCGAGATCCAACTGAGAAAATACTCTCGCGCCACTCAACTGATCGAACAAATCATCTATCCGCGGTAGAGGATACTTGTTCTTCCTCGTCACTTTATTCAACTCGCGGTAGTCTACACACAAACGAAGGGAACCATCCGCCTTGGTAGCAAACACAACTGGTGCTCCCCATTCAGAAACACTCCTTCTGATAAATCCCTTCTTCAAAAGATCGCTGACTTGCACCTCGAGCTCTCGCTGCTCCCTTGGTGCCATACGACGAAGTGGCATCACTATAGGTCTGGCATCTTTTACCAAATCAATACGAAACTCAATCTCTCGGTGTGGTGGAAGTCCGGTCACTTCTTCGAAAACATCCGGATACTGGCCAACCACGGGCAAACCTGACAACTCACTATGCGGAATGTCGAGGGAGTTTAGAAAACTAGCCAATACCCCCTTACTGGGTAGACCACCAAACACTATCCTCCGCCCATCATCCGCTCTAGCTGTCACCAACAAGCCCTCACAGTCTACCACCACCCCGTATCTTTGGAGCCAATCTACTCCCAAAATAATGCCAAACCCAGTAAAGCCCAAAACAAAGCAATCACAAACAAACATGCATCCATGACTCGATAAGACCACATTACGACAAATCATGCTAAGGCTAGTCGAACCACCAATCGGGTTCGTCACTACTAAAGGTCTATCGACAATCTCGGGCTCCAATCCCAACCTATCTACCAGGTCACTAGATATGAAAGAACTGGAAGCTCCGGTATCAAACAAAACTCTAACAGGAACATCGTAAACAGAAAGCATACCTTGAATGACGACATTCTGTCCCTTCTCCGCCGCTGTTGGGGCATTCGACGAAGAAGGAATAGCATTAAGAGCGTAGGCTTTCACCATTTGCTTTTCCTTAGGGGGCTGTGGACACTTGTCCTTATGATGTCCCATTTGGCCACAGTTGAAGCACTTCCTATCCACTGGCTTGGCCCGACAATTACTAGCATAATGGCCATTCTTACCACAACTGAAGCACTCAACATCTTGCTTATTCTTTTTCTTCTGGCCATCCTTAGCTTGGTTCTGCTTTCTCTTATTCTGGGAACCACCCTTGCCTCCACCACTTGCTTGTGGTTTTGGCTCTTCTGCAGATGCAACCTCAGTCTTCGACTTAGGGTAGAGACTTTCTGATCTTAATGCCTTCCCCACAATCGATTCAAACGTCTCATCGATGTGGTTAATAAGTTTTTCCCCCAAGTACTGATCCAGACCAGTTATGAATTTCTCATTCTTTTTCTCGGCAGTATCAATAAGAGATAACCCATATTTTGACAAAGTGTCAAATTCAGCAATATATTCCGAGACAGCTCTGCCATTTTGCTTGAGCTCCAAGAATTTCTTAAACAGCATTGACTTCTGAGCAGCTGGAATGAACTTCTCGCTAAAGCGAGCTTTAAACTGCTCCCAAGTAATCTGATCTTCGGGAGTAGCTGCCTTTATAGCATTCCACCAATTCATTGCCCGCCCTTGCAGCTGATGGGACGCTAGCTTTCTCTTCATCGCATCCTCGATACCCAAATCCTCGAAGATACGTTCGCAACTATCCAACCAATCTTGAACATCCGTGGCCGACTCCGTTCCGTGGAACGGCTTCCCACCAAGGCTAGTATAGTCTTTGTTTAGCTTGGCGAAGTCGACCCTCGGCGCCTGCACTATTGGACCACCACCATTTCCACCATTGGGAGCTGCCCTCTGTACATCTCTAAGCATCTCTCTCATGAGGTCAGTAAACATCGTCCTCATGTCAGCAGCATTCCCATTATTGGCTCCCCTACCGGTACCTCTAACATATCGGCTCATCGTCAATCTGAAAAAGGAAATGATTAACGACTCCATAGTGGTGCTAGTGCAGTACGACTTCATCCTTATACTACTAATAGTATATATATATATATAGCTTTTGAAAACCAAAGTAATCACAAATACGCTCTCTCGTATACGTATAATATCTCTCCCTGATAACTTCCCTAGGTTTACTACGCAACCTAGAGCTCTGATACCAAGTGTGACGGCCCGCCCCGCACCAGCCTGCATTTCCTCCAAAAGTGCGCTGTATACATGCCCGACTAGCACAAGACGGTCGTCATAAGAAAGGAAAGAAGGGAATGAACTAATCAAAGAACCTGTAGAATGTCTCACAGCGCATGGAATAAAATATAATAATAACATACTTGACATAAACAGGCGAGACAGTACATAAGCTGATAACTAATAATCAATGTCAACATCAGAGCAGCGGAAATCCAAATACAGCTTATTACAACTTTCCAAATTTACTGTCTCTAACAAAAGAAAACTGAAGTAGAAGATGCACCACCAATGCCCAAGCAGTGATCTTCAACAATACAGGGAGAATACTATATATATTACGTGGAAGCCTCCTGCTCGTCTCCGGATCATCTACCCGTGCATCACCAGCTAACCTGTCTCTAGTCTGCTCGTGTGAGCACCCAGAGTAATAAGAGGAGACATATAACTCTGGGTCAGACATAAAGCCTAGTATGAGCGATAAGCATCTAAACAGAATAATAACAGGTATACTAAACCATACCTGAACCTGGACCTGCAACCAAAGAGTTAGTACCACATACCGTACAGTACTCTAAGGTGCCATAATAAATAGTGTAAGGATACGGGGGTGGGGTGTGCATGTCATAATGATAGCAAACAAATCAATCATAGCAACCATCCTCACATCTCTCACTCAGTGCGTAAAGCATACGGCATCTACCACCTTGGAACACTAGACAAATTGAGGTAACGACGAATCCCGACTTGTAGAAACCCTGCTGTGACCAAGCCAAACACTTGGAGTCATGACCAAACATTTCAATGACCCACTTCATTGGTCGTAGCCCTTGGTTCTACCAATGCCATAATGGCCCTGAATCCGCCTTCGTACCTCCTACCATAGTGGTCCAAAGCTACAGACATCGATAACCCCTTAACACGCGTCCCGCAACAAAGCCCAACCATGAAGCGAACTCGTTGATTCCCATCTGAATCTTAAGCTCTAACTTCTCATTTGGACTTCCTTTGCATCTCGGGTTTGGTCGAATTGGAGTGGGTCTTCAGAAGAGTTGTCGCGCAGTAGCAGCCCTAGAATACGGTTCGGTTCGGTGGTCATTACCCTCGTCGGTTCGGTTCGGTCCTCCTTCCTTGTCACCTTTCCATTCGGTTCGGGTCGGGTTCTCCTCTTCGGGTCGGGTCGGTGTCCTCCTCCGGGTCGGGTCGGGTGTCCTTCCTTCCAGCGCTCCGATCCACTCCCTTATTTCTTCACGTATTCCAATCCGATCCCTCCTTGCCATCTGATCCGCGTGGCCTTCCCTCTTGCTAGTTCTCCCAAATGTTTACTTCCGATCCGAGCCCTGCGTCTCCAAGTCGATCCGATCTGGCCTCCAATTATTCTTCCGATCCGATCCCCTTGTCCACTCCAACTCTAAGCAAACGGCCCTCCTTCTCGCCAAGCCTCCTATGTGCCAACTTCGGTTCGGGTCGGGTTTCTTGCCCAGTTCACATATCCGATCCGAGCCCCCATCCGATCCGATCCGAAGCCCTGCACAACTTTCTGCAACTTTTCCAGCAACTTGTTTACGCCGTTCGACGACGTTTTTGACAAATCTAACTATTCTAATCAATCATAATTCATGTCAAATAGTCATAACAACATGTAAGAACAACCACAAACACATAACAACAATTCAAATGAACCAAAATGGATCAAAAGTGGCTAAAACCTCACATTTTCCTATAATCTCTCTTAATCATGTTTAAGCATACGATTAGCAATACACATCGAAATTAACCCAAATTTCTAACAGAGCCTTAAAACATTATTTTAGAATTTTAAGAATTTTTCCAGAATTTATTTACGTATAAATTCGCTAATCTTCACTAATTACCCTTAATTAACTGTAATTAGTGTCAAAATGATGCTATCACTCACCTTGGCCACAAAATAGAACACCAAATCTGAAATACTCTCTGTTTGGGTCGAATTCTTATGTGTAGCAGCAGCTCCAACCTTGCTTTGTTGCTATTTGGCCTTGTTTTGATGTAGTTTAGGCTTAATCTTCACTAAAAATGTGTTTTGGAGAGGTTTTAGAGGATGGATGCCATTACTAAGGTCTCAAGAAGGTTTGTGGCGGCTCAAAACTGAAATGAAAGTGATAACCTAACCCTAATCAGTCCTCCTATACCTCTAAACCCGAAATTCTCCTCTGGGCCTAGCTGCTAATCACCCGGTTAAGCCCAATTAAGCTGTTTTTCACCATCTGAAACTTGTTTCGGCCATATCTCCCAAACGGTAAGTCCGTTTGGCTAATGTGACCACTCTACGGAAAGAGAAACCATCATCCGAAGCCAATGGAAGTGGTTTCAGGTCAAAATTCCTTTCCAGTCAAAAGTTATGGCCAAAACAGTGCCAACTAGGGGTAAAATGGTCATTTAAAAATCGGGAAAAATCGTGAACATGGGAAATGACCCCAATAGCCGTCCCCCAAAGTTACATGACCATACGACTTCATATGAGAAAGAAATAAATATTCTACGATTCTATGATGCGTAGAATACGGGTCGTTACACTCTCCCCCCCTTAAGAAATTTCGCCCCCGAAATTCCTTAACCCAAAACATACAAAGGATCCCGCATGCCTAACAACCACATACAACAATCAAACATGCAAAACAAGCAAACAAGCCTATCCTAGCATGCGGAAAACTAAATCGAAGTCAAAATCTTACCAGGCAAAGAGTTCTGGATGTGTCTTCCTAATGTCCTCCTCTGTCTCCCAAGTACAATCACTCTCGTCCTCGCTCCACTGTACCTTGACTAGCTTCACCGCCTTCCTTCGAAGTTGCTTCATGTCATGCTCGACAATACGGGCCGGCTTGCGATTCCCAACCGCCTCGGGTTCTACTTCGAAGTCCTCTAACTGATCAGGTGAAATAGTCATATCTGAGTCGTGAACGAACTTCCTTAGTTGGGAAACATGAAATACGTTGTGAACTCCCGCCATTTTCTCTAGTAAGTCAATTCTATATGCCAAATTCCCGACTAGTTCAAGAACAGGGAATGGGCCAACGAATCTTGGTGCCAACATGCCTCTCCTGCCAAATCGTATTACGCTCTTCAACGGAGAAATCTTGACAAACACCAAGTCGCCAACGGAGAATTTTAAGTCTCTTCTCCTCTTATCAGCATAACTCTTCTGCCTATCTTGGGCAGCCTTCATTCGTTGTTGAATGGTCTTGATTTTATCTAAAGTTTCCCTCACCACATCTGGTCCAAGCATAAACTTCTCGCCAGTCTCTATCCAACATGATGGTGAGTTGCACGGTCTTCCGTACAAAGCTTCAAACGGAGCCATACCAATACTGGATTGGTAGCTATTATTATATGCAAACTCTACTAGATGCAAATGCTCATCCCATGATCCACCAAAATCCAATATACATGCTCTCAAGAGATCTTCCAAAATACGGTTCACCCTCTCCGTCTGACCGTCGGTCTGAGGATGATATGCGGTATTGAGACATAACTCTGACCCTAGAGCCTCTTGTAAGCTCCTCCAAAACCCGCTAGTGAACAACGGGTCTCGGTCGCTGACAATGCTTTTAGGTACTCCATGAAATCTCACTACCCACTTCATATACAATTCTGCTAACTTAGCTGCCGTTCTGGTCGATTTGACTGGTATAAACCTTGCACTCTTAGTCAGTCGATCCACAATTACCCAAATACTATCATATCCCGATCTAGTCCTTGGTAGGCCATCGATGAAATCCATCGAGACTTGCTCCCATTTCCATTCGGGAATTTCTAATGGCTGCAGTAATCCACTAGGCTTCTTTTGCTCGGCTTTAACTAGCTGGCAATTCATGCATTTGGATATAAACTTCCCAACGTCTCTTTTCATTCCTTCCCAGTAGTAAGTCTGCTTCATATCTCGATACATCTTGTTACCACCGGGGTGGATAGTCATCTTTGAGTGATGACATTCTCTAAGCACTTCATCCCTCAATCCATTGACATTGGGTACAACAAGCTTTCCATTCTTTCTAAGCCATCTATCTCGATCAAGCCCATACTTGTTCATCTCCTCATCGATACCCATCTCTAACTTGGAGATGATTTCCAATAGGTTAGGATCGTCCCTTTGACTAGAGCCGATCCGCTCAATCAAAGTGGGTCTGATCGTCAAACTTGCTAACATTTCTGGATCCAATTCGCACTTTGGTCTGAAATCAAACCCCGCGATAAACTCCAGTTGCTTCCATTCAAGGAACATAGCCCCTAGGCTGGCATGTCTTCTACTCAGTGCATCAGCCACCGCATTGCCCTTTCCTGGTGTGTATGCGATGTCAAAATCATAGGAAGCTAAGAACTCTAACCATCTCTGCTGACGGAGATTCAGATCTTTCTGAGAGAAGAGATACTTTAACGACTTATGATCTGTAAACAGCTCAAATCTTTCTCCTAAGAGATAGTGTCTCCACATTTTTAACGCGAACACGATCGCTGCCAATTCTAAATCATGGGTAGGGTATCTTCTCTCGTGCGGTTTCAATTGCCGACTGGCGTAAGCTACAACCCTACCGCCTTGCATCAATACAGCACCCAGTCCGGTACCACAGGCATCCGTGTATACCGTCATCTCTTCATCCCCCTTAGGAATGACTAACACTGGTGCGCTTGTCAACTTGTCCTTTAGACTTTTGAATGCATACTCGCACCTTTTATCCCAGACAAAAGCTTGATTCTTCTTGGTCAACTGGGTCAATGGTGCTGCTATCTTGGAGAAACCTTGGATAAACTTACGATAATATCCCGCTAACCCCAAGAAACTTCTTACATCTGTTGCATTCTTGGGCGTAGGCCAATCCTGTACCATAGCCACCTTTGCCGGGTCCACGGCAATACCATTCTCTCATACAACATGGCCCAAGAACCTCACTTCCCTCTTCCAGAAGTGACACTTAGAAAAATTTGCTTTCAATTGGTGTTTTCTCAACACGTCCATCACTATTCTTAAATGTCCCTTGTGTTCTTCCTCTGTCCTTGAGTAGACCAAAATATCATCAACGAACACAAGGACAAACTTATTCAACTGATCTCTGAATACCCTATTCATAAGATCCACAAAATATGCTGGGGCATTGGTCAGCCCGATTGGCATGACCAACCACTCATAAAATCCAGACGGCGTCCGAAATGCCGTTTTAGCTATACTCTCAGCTTCCACTCTAAGCTGATGAAAACCTATCGCGAGATCCAGCTGAGAAAATACTCTCGCGCCACTCAACTGATCGAACAAATCATCTATCCGCGGTAGAGGATACTTGTTCTTCCTCGTCACTTTATTCAACTCGCGGTAGTCTACACACAAACGAAGGGAACCATCCGCCTTGGTAGCAAACACAACTGGTGCTCCCCATTCAGAAACACTCCTTCTGATAAATCCCTTCTTCAAAAGATCGCTGACTTGCACCTCGAGCTCTCGCTGCTCCCTTGGTGCCATACGACGAAGTGGCATCACTATAGGTCTGGCATCTTTTACCAAATCAATACGAAACTCAATCTCTCGGTGTGGTGGAAGTCCGGTCACTTCTTCGAAAACATCCGGATACTGGCCAACCACGGGCAAACCTGACAACTCACTATGCGGAATGTCGAGGGAGTTTAGAAAACTAGCCAATACCCCCTTACTGGGTAGACCACCAAACACTATCCTCCGCCCATCATCCGCTCTAGCTGTCACCAACAAGCCCTCACAGTCTACCACCACCCCGTATCTTTGGAGCCAATCTACTCCCAAAATAATGCCAAACCCAGTAAAGCCCAAAACAAAGCAATCACAAACAAACATGCATCCATGACTCGATAAGACCACATTACGACAAATCATGCTAAGGCTAGTCGAACCACCAATCGGGTTCGTCACTACTAAAGGTCTATCGACAATCTCGGGCTCCAATCCCAACCTATCTACCAGGTCACTAGATATGAAAGAACTGGAAGCTCCGGTATCAAACAAAACTCTAACAGGAACATCGTAAACAGAAAGCATACCTTGAATGACGACATTCTGTCCCTTCTCCGCCGCTGTTGGGGCATTCGACGAAGAAGGAATAGCATTAAGAGCGTAGGCTTTCACCATTTGCTTTTCCTTAGGGGGCTGTGGACACTTGTCCTTATGATGTCCCATTTGGCCACAGTTGAAGCACTTCCTATCCACTGGCTTGGCCCGACAATTACTAGCATAATGGCCATTCTTACCACAACTGAAGCACTCAACATCTTGCTTATTCTTTTTCTTCTGGCCATCCTTAGCTTGGTTCTGCTTTCTCTTATTCTGGGAACCACCCTTGCCTCCACCACTTGCTTGTGGTTTTGGCTCTTCTGCAGATGCAACCTCAGTCTTCGACTTAGGGTAGAGACTTTCTGATCTTAATGCCTTCCCCACAATCGATTCAAACGTCTCATCGATGTGGTTAATAAGTTTTTCCCCCAAGTACTGATCCAGACCAGTTATGAATTTCTCATTCTTTTTCTCGGCAGTATCAATAAGAGATAACCCATATTTTGACAAAGTGTCAAATTCAGCAATATATTCCGAGACAGCTCTGCCATTCTGCTTGAGCTCCAAGAATTTCTTAAACAGCATTGACTTCTGAGCAGCTGGAATGAACTTCTCGCTAAAGCGAGCTTTAAACTGCTCCCAAGTAATCTGATCTTCGGGAGTAGCTGCCTTTATAGCATTCCACCAATTCATTGCCCGCCCTTGCAGCTGACGGGACGCTAGCTTTCTCTTCATCGCATCCTCGATACCCAAATCCTCGAAGATACGTTCGCAACTATCCAACCAATCTTGAACATCTGTGGCCGACTCCGTTCCGTGGAACGGCTTCCCACCAAGGCTAGTATAGTCTTTGTTTAGCTTGGCGAAGTCGACCCTCGGCGCCTGCACTATTGGACCACCACCATTTCCACCATTGGGAGCTGCCCTCTGTACATCTCTAAGCATCTCTCTCATGAGGTCAGTAAACATCGTCCTCATGTCAGCAGCATTCCCATTATTGGCTCCCCTACCGGTACCTCTAACATATCGGCTCATCGTCAATCTGAAAAAGGAAATGATTAACGACTCCATAGTGGTGCTAGTGCAGTACGACTTCATCCTTATACTACTAATAGTATATATATATAGCTTTTGAAAACCAAAGTAATCACAAATACGCTCTCTCGTATACGTATAATATCTCTCCCTGATAACTTCCCTAGGTTTACAACGCAACCTAGAGCTCTGATACCAAGTGTGACGGCCCGCCCCGCACCAGCTTGCATTTCCTCCAAAAGTGCGCTGTATACATGCCCGACTAGCACAAGACGGTCGTCATAAGAAAGGAAAGAAGGGAATGAACTAATCAAAGAACCTGTAGAATGTCTCACAGCGCATGGAATAAAATATAATAATAACATAATTGACATAAATAGGCGAGACAGTACATAAGCTGATAACTAATAATCAATGTCAACATCAGAGCAGCGGAAATCCAAATACAGCTTATTACAACTTTCCAAATTTACTGTCTCTAACAAAAGAAAACTGAAGTAGAAGATGCACCACCAATGCCCAAGCAGTGATCTTCAACAATACAGGGAGAATACTATATATATATTACGTGGAAGCCTCCTGCTCGTCTCCGGATCATCTACCCGTGCATCACCAGCTAACCTGTCTCTAGTCTGCTCGTGTGAGCACCCAGAGTAATAAGAGGAGACATAAAACTCTGGGTCAGACATAAAGCCTGGTATGAGCGATAAGCATCTAAACAGAATAATAACAGGTATACTAAACCATACCTGAACCTGGACTTGCAACCAAAGAGTTAGTACCACATACCGTACAGTACTCTAAGGTGCCATAATAAATAGTGTAAGGATACGGGGGTGGGGTGTGCATGTCATAATGATAGCAAACAAATCAATCATAGCAACCATCCTCACATCTCTCACTCAGTGCGTAAAGCATACGACATCTACCACCTTGGAACACTAGACAAATTGAGGTAACGACGAATCCCGACTTGTAGAAACCCTGCTGTGACCAAGCCAAACACTTGGAGTCATGACCAAACATTTCAATGACCCACTTCATTGGTCGTAGCCCTTGGTTCTACCAATGCCATAATGGCCTTGAATCCGCCTTCGTACCTCCTACCATAGTGGTCCAAAGCTACAGACATCGATAACCCCTTAACACGCGTCCCGCAACAAAGCCCAACCATGAAGCGAACTCGTTGATTCCCATCTGAATCTTGAGCTCTAACTTCTCATTTGGACTTCCTTTGCATCTCGGGTTTGGTCGAATTGGAGTGGGTCTTCAGAAGAGTTGTCGCGCAGTAGCAGCCCTAGAATACGGTTCGGTTCGGTGGTCATTACCCTCGTCGGTTCGGTTCGGTCCTCCTTCCTTGTCACCTTTCCATTCGGTTCGGGTCGGGTTCTCCTCTTCGGGTCGGGTCGGTGTCCTCCGGGTCGGGTGTCCTTCCTTCCAGCTCTCCGATCCACTCCCTTATTTCTTCACGTATTCCGATCCGATCCCTCCTTGCCATCTGATCCGCGTGGCCTTCCCTCTTGCTAGTTCTCCCAAATGTTTACTTCCGATCCGAGCCCTGCGTCTCCAAGTCGATCCGATCTGGCCTCCAATTATTCTTCCGATCCGATCCCCTTGTCCACTCCAACTCTAAGCAAACGACCCTCCTTCTCGCCAAGCCTCCTATGTGCCAACTCCGGTTCGGGTCGGGTTTCTTGCCCAGTTCACATATCCGATCCGAGCCCCCATCCGATCCGATCCGAAGCCCTGCACAACTTTCTGCAACTTTTCCAGCAACTTGTTTACGCCGTTCGACGACGTTTTTGACAAATCTAACTATTCTAATCAATCATAATTCATGTCAAATAGTCATAACAACATGTAAGAACAACCACAAACACATAACAACAATTCAAATGAACCAAAATGGATCAAAAGTGGCTAAAACCTCACATTTTCCTATAATCTCTCTTAATCATGTTTAAGCATACGATTAGCAATACACATCGAAATTAACCCAAATTTCTAACAGAGCCTTAAAAAATTATTTTAGAATTTTAAGAATTTTTCCAGAATTTATTTACGTATAAATTCGCTAATCTTCACTAATTACCCTTAATTAACTGTAATTAGTGTCAAAATGATGCTATCACTCACCTTGGCCACAAAATAGAACACCAAATCTGAAATACTCTCTGTTTGGGTCGAATTCTTATGTGTAGCAGCAGCTCCAACCTTGCTTTGTTGCTATTTGGCCTTGTTTTGATGTAGTTTAGGCTTAATCTTCACTAAAAATGTGTTTTGGAGAGGTTTTAGAGGATGGAAGCCATTACTAAGGTCTCAAGAAGGTTTGTGGCGGCTCAAAACTGAAATGAAAGTGATAACCTAACCCTAATCAGTCCTCCTATACCTCTAAACCCGAAATTCTCCTCTGGGCCTAGATGCTAATCACCCGGTTAAGCCCAATTAAGCTGTTTTTCACCATCTGAAACTTGTTTCGGCCATATCTCCCAAACGGTAAGTCCGTTTGGCTAATGTGACCACTCTACGGAAAGAGAAACCATCATCCGAAGCCAATGGAAGTGGTTTCAGGTCAAAATTCCTTTCCAGTCAAAAGTTATGGCCAAAACAGTGCCAACTAGGGGTAAAATGGTCATTTAAAAATCGGGAAAAATCATGAACATGGGAAATGACCCCAATAGCCGTCCCCCAAAGTTACATGACCATACGACTTCGTATGAGAAAGAAATAAATATTCTACGATTCTATGATGCGTAGAATACGGGTCATTACATTGTCCTCTGAAGCAGAATGCACATGTGGCTCATGTGTATGACGGGAAGACCCCGCCAGCTACCACCGATGGATCAGGTAAACCCGACGTCTTGGGAGGTACCCTTACCATTAAAAATATTCCTGTTTCTGTACTTTTTGATACTGGTGCATCACGTAGCTTCATTTCTGGTAACCTTGTTCACAAATTAAAATTGAAACGAAGAAAACTTAAGGAACCAATTAAAGTTCGGAACCCAATAGGAAGTTCCGTTAGTCTCAGTTTATACTGTAGAGTGCCAATCTATTATTCTTGCTACAAGTTCTCTTTTAAAGTGATTGTCATGGACCTTTCCGAATTTGATATTATACTGGGGCTGGACTGGTTGACACAATATAAGGCCGAAGTTAGATGTGCCGAAAGAATCGTGAAAGTTGAAACAAAATCGGGGCATATCACTATACCATGTCTCGGTGCAGAAATTAATAGAACAGAATTTTGGTCTTCTTTAGAAATTACTTCCCCTTCGATAGAAAAGATACCGGTCGTTAAAAACTACGCGGACGTGTTTGAAGAAGTAGAAAACTTACCGCCGCAAAGAGAAATTGAATTTAGGATAGATCTAATTCCTAACGCCCAACCAGTAGTACATCCAATAAGAAGAATGGCCCCGAAAGAAAAAGAAGAGCTGAGTAGTCAAACCAGAGAATTGCTTTGGAAAAGTCTGATCAGACCGAGCTTTTCAGCATGGGGAGCAGCAGCAGTATTTGTCCCGAAATCAGACGGTACTCTAAGACTTTGCGTTGATTACCGAGATCTCAATAAACAGACAATGAAGAACAAATATCCCTTGCCACGAATAGATGATCTGTTAGATCAATTAAATGGAGCAACAGTATTCTCCAGAATGGACCTAGCTACAGGTTTCCACCAATTACGTATAGCAAAAGACTGTGTTCCTTTGACAGCCTTCGGGGGTCCCGATTTATTCTACGAATGGTTAGTAATGCCGTTCGGCTTGTGTAACGCTCCGGCATACTTCGTTGATCTCATGAACAGAGTGTTCCGTGGTGTATTGAATAAATTTGTTCTAGTCTTCATCGATGACATTTTAATATACTCCAAGTCGGAAGACGAGCATGCAAAACATTTAGAACAAGTGTTGAAAATTCTAAGGAGAAATGTCTTGAAAGCTAAATTTTCTAAGTGTGTCTTCTGGCAGAATGAAGTTAAAGTCCTAGGCCATGGCGTATCAAAGGAAGGAATTGCTATAGATCCAAGAAAAATTACAGCGATTCAGAACTGGAAACAACCTACTACTCCCACAGAAGTTCGAAGTTTCCCTGGATTGGCTAGTTACTATCGAAAATTCGTTCAGGATTTTTCAAAGATATCTGGTGTATTGACAAAGCTTACGAAGAAGCATGAAAAATTCAGATGGACTCCCGAATGTGAAGAAGCTTTCCAGGAGCTGAAACTGAAGTTGAAAACTGCTCCAGTGTTGACAATTATAGAAGGTAACCAAGACTTGACTGTATGGGCAGATGCTTCTATTAGAGGGCTAGGCGCAGTGCTAATGCAAAAAGGCCAAGTGATCGCTTATGCCAGCCGTCAGCTAAAGCCGCATGAGAGAAACTATGCAACTCATGATCTTGAGTTATTAGCTATCGTGTTCGCTTTAAGAATCTGGAGGCATTATTTACTGGGCGAGAAGTTCGAACTATTTACTGATCATCAATCCTTGAAATATCTATTCACTCAGAAAGATCTAAACTTGAGACAACAGCGTTGGTTAGAATTCCTTGCAGCATACGATTTTGAAATTCTATACACTCCAGGGAAAGCCAATGTTGTAGCAGATGCGCTCAACAGAAAGAATGAAATCATCGCCAGTTTTGTCATCACGTCTTCATTAATAGACAGGATCTCGGCCCTGCAAAAGGAGGATAATTTTGTAAAAGTAATGATCAAAAGGATCAATGAAGGCATAGACTCCAGCTTCCAAGTGGATAGTGAGGGGGTTTTGAGATTAAAAGGAAGGATTTGTGTTCCCGACATCTCTGAGCTAAAAAGAGAAGTGCTTGATGAGTGCCACAAGTCCAAATTAAGTATCCATCCCGGTGTGAGCAAAATGTATAATGATATCAAGCACACATTCTGGTGGAAGGCGATGAAAAGAGATATCTCATTATATGTTAGCAGATGACCCACTTGTCAGCTAGTTAAGAGTGATCAGCAGAAATTGGCTGGATTATTACAACCCTTAGAAATTCCAGGATGGAAGTGGGAACAAATTTCGATGGATTTCATCGATGGCTTGCCTCGAACTAAGAAAGGAAACGACAGTATATAGGTAATCGTAGATCGCTTCACGAAGACTGCCCGTTTTATACCTGTCCGATCCAACAGAACGGCTCAAAGTCTAGCACAGATTTACTTCAAAGAAATAGTTAAACTACATGGAGTGCTGCTCAATATAGTCAGCGATAGAGATCCCCTATTTACTAGCAAATTCTGGGAAGCATTCCAGGAAGAGTTGGGAACCAAATTGAATCTAAGCACCGCTTATCACCCACAGACAGATGGCCAAACTGAGCGGGTGAATAGAATTCTAGAAGATTTACTGCGGGCTTGCGTTATCGATTTTGGAGGCTCATGGGAAGATCACTTACATCTAGCCAAATTCTCTTACAACAATAGTTATCAAGCAAGTTTGGGAATGTCTCCATTTGAAGCATTATACGGTAGACCGTGCAGATCTCCCGCATGTTGGGTAGAACCTGGCAACAGACTTGTGTTAGGGCTCGATATGATTCAAGAAGCATCGGATAAAGTCGATTTCATTAAGAAGCGATTGAAAACCGCACAGAGCCGACAGAAAAGTTATGCTGATGCGAGAAGAAGGGATATATCGTTTGCCGTTGGCGATTATGTTTATTTAAGAGTTTCTCCAATGCGAGGAGTAATCAGATTTGGCAAGACTGGGAAGTTGGCACCGAGATTTATTGGTCCCTTTCCTATACTTGAACGAATTGGAACTCTTGCATATAGGGTTTCATTACCTAATTGGTTGCCTGGTATACATGATGTGTTCCACGTATCTCAACTCAGAAAACATGTTCATGATCCCGACCTTATTGTGGAAGAAGCAGTGCAACATGATATTGACATAACTCCAGAATTAGCACTCAGAAGAGAGCCATTGAAGATAGTTGGCAAAGAAACTAGAGAGCTAAGGAGGAAAAAGATTCATCTAGTCAAAGTGCAGTGGAGTAGTGATCCTAGAGACTGTACTTGGGAGACTGAGGAAAGCATTAAACAGGCCTATCCCAAATGCAGAGTGGACATCTCTGACTAACTCCGGTGCAAGGTACCTTTACAATACTTTGCATTTACCTTTTATTTCCTGCTTAGCTGTTACTTCCTTTTCGAGGACGAAAAGTTTTAAGTGGGGGAGATCGTAATAACCCGAAAAATGTGAACCAGTTTAAAATTTTTAAATTTGGTTATTACCAAAAAATTTGAATAGTTGAAATAGCATATTTCAATAAAATATAGAATTAGGTATAGTATTGCAGTTTAAAATTTTGTATACAAACTTTGTCTGACTGTACCGGGTGGAAAAGATAGCGGATTTTAACGAGACTGAAAATATTTAAATCTGTTTATCAATACCTTTCTAACGAATCTGAAAAATCGAAGTTTCATAGCGGGAATCAAAAGTTATGGCCAAATGAATTTTCACAAAGGTCGCTATATAGTATATATAGCCCTTGAAAATTGAGATTTTGCATACGACCTCGGAATTCGACGAAACCACTTTTGTTGGGTCCGGGATGTCAAATTATTGCTAAGTTTCAAATTTCGTAATTTTTGAAGCTAGTATGTGAGCGGGGCAAAAGGAAATGTGATTGGTCAAATTCTGTTAAAAAGGGTCGACCTAAAAATGGCCGTTTTTCAAACGAGCTCAGAATTCGACGAAACTGGTTTTGTTAGGACCGTATCGTCAAAACAAAGCTAGATTTATTTTTCTGGAATTTTTCGATTCAGTTTGTGGCCCTGGCAAATTGAAATATACGTTTAAATTAAATATCGAATGTTTTATATATTAATTTGAAAAATAACTGACTGTAACAGTCGAAATGGCCAACGCAACATATCCCATTGTGTCCGTAATGGGGCTATTTAGCTAGGGGCGACAGTCGTTGGGTTTAAAAAGGAGTCCATTTGCAAAAACACTATTTAAAACTTCCTATAAAGCTCCGGCCAATAGGAAAATTTCTTTTAAAAAATAAAATAAAAATAAAATCAGAACGAAACCCTAGCCGCCAGCGATCTGGACGACTCAGAGGGCTCGAATCTTCTCGACGACTTTGCCGCCGCCTCAGGCGATTTCACCGCCGCCGCCTGTTGAAGCTTCTGACCGCCGTAGTCCCCTTTCCACATCCGACCCAGTCTCGCCACCATCAGAGCCGCCGCCATCGAGTTCTGGCGCTCCAAAGTCGGCACGTTTAAGCCGCCGCCCAGGGTTCATCTCGACGTCGAACTGGAGGAGACTGGTGGCGCCGGAAAGCTCTTCCCTCCCTCGACGACGTCCGACAGTCTGATCATCCTATAGAGCAACGAATCAAGAGAAAAATCAAAACCTAAATCTGAGCAGGTTTGAAAACTAACGACTTATATAATTTTAAACTGTTTTTACACTATAAAGCGTTGCAAAACTTTGAAAAATAATATCTTTTTCGTTCTTTAACGAAATTCGATGAAACAGGAGACACCGTGACCGCAAGGAGGCTCTCTACATTCTAGAAGAAGCCGCGGATTTTTCTGACCTTCCTACGATTTCTAGCACTGCAATAACCAACGTGAGGAATCTAAACTAATTGTGTGAATGAAATCATGTTGTATAAATTATATAAGCGAAGTGTAAATTATATACGCATTGTATACCTCATGTACATGTGTTGTATAAGTTATATTAGTGATGTATAAATTATACAAGCGTTGTTTGAAACATATATGCTTTGAATTGTGATGAAATGCAAGTGAATTATTATATATATATATATATATACACACTCCCCTCGTCCACAGACCATGGACGATATTTATTGCTTGTGATTGACGTGATGCTATATGGTATGACGAATGGTAGGAAATAATTGTTTGTGGTTGATATTATGGTTGAAAAATACCTTTATGGTTGAAAAATACCTTTGTGGTTGAAAAATACCCTCTTGTGGTTGAAACAAAATAGAATAGGATTGTGGAATTGAAAATAAAACATGCCGCCTGCGTGCGAACTAGATGCATGATCCCCATTGTCAAAAACCGCGAGGTTTTAAGGTAGAGCGAGGAGCCGTACTAGGGACGGTCCCGGTTTTAACTACCCTGCCGTTATGCTGCCGAAATTTTCTGAAATATTTATGTGTTAGAATAATTTTCATTCGTTGAAATAAATTACATATGTTATATCGAATATTCATGTGTTGAGTTGCAATTCATTCGTTGAGTTGAAATTCATGTGT
This sequence comes from Allium sativum, assembly GCA_030737875.1. NCBI lineage: Eukaryota > Viridiplantae > Streptophyta > Magnoliopsida > Asparagales > Amaryllidaceae > Allium > Allium sativum. The sequence goes on along the minus strand of CM060924.1, from coordinate 709,661,360 downwards.
TGAATATTATTTGAATTTAAACAAATGGCTTTAGCGATAAAAATCACATTTTTATATATATACAAACTATATAGAATATTCATGTGTTGAGTTGCAATTCATTCGTTGAGTTGAAATTCATGTGTTGAATATTATTTTAATTTAAACAAATGGCTTTAGCGATAAAAATCACATTTATATATATATATATACAAACTATATAGAATATTCATGTGTTGAGTTGCAATTCATTCGTTGAGTTGAAATTCATGTGATGAATATTATTTGAATTTAAACAAATGGCTTTAGTGATAAAAATCACATTTTTATATATATATGCAAACTATATAGAATATTCATATGTTGAGTTGCAATTAATTCGTTGAGTTGAAATTCATGTGTTGAATATTATTTGAATTTAAACAAATGGCTTTAGCGATAAAAATCACATATATATATATATATATATACAAACTATATAGAATATTCATGTGTTGAATTGCAATTCATTCATTGAGTTGAAGTTCATGTGTTGAATGTTATCATCTTTTAAAAATAAAATGAATCGACAATGAAAACTATATTTTTATAGTGAATATGAAGTGTTAAAAATACACATGTGTCGAATAAATATTTTTGATGATAAAAATATTCCTTTTACCCTGTATACGCTTAGTAAAAAAAAATACACATGTGTCGAATAAATATTTTTGATGATAAAAATATTCCTTTTACCATGTATACGCTTAGTAAAAAAAATACACATGTGTCGAATAAATATTTTTGATGATAAAAATATTTCTTTTATCATGTATACGCTTAGTTAAAAATACACATGTGTTGAAATAAATAATAGTTTGCTAGAAATATTATTATTAGCTTTGTTCTGCATATATATACATGTGTTGAACAGGAAAAATGGATTAGCTGTAGAGTAAAGAAATTATTTGCGTGCCCGACAAATAGGTAAACCTTGATGAGTTGGCTGCGCAATTTTATTTATATATCAACTCCTGTGAATGCCATTGGATGCGGAGTGCTGGTTATTCTGTGTGAAATAATAAATAACGCCATAGGATAGTAACAATTAATTTTGAACTACACTACATGGCATACTTCTTGATGATAGGCATACTTCATCATATTCCACATAAGCAACTGGAGCTTGTGTGAAGAGGTGGAAGATTTACCATACAAGCAAGAGGCTTGTATGGCGATGACTATATACTACAGGTTGAACTGATGACTGATATGGACTATATAAATTATAACAATAAATTGCCAGATTAATAAAAACCCCACACGGGTCTGGAGTTGACAATAATCACATCGCTCTAGTTATTAGATATGACACATGGACTATTTATTTCCACACGGAAACGGGGTGACGGGAATTTATTCTCTAGAGTGATTATCAGTACATACTCCCCCGTAAACACCAGAATATATCACTATAAATATGTGAATGCTTTTTAGGATTTATTGGGTACCTAATACGGCCCAATAAATTTCCAAACCCCTCCCCGTACAAAGGTGGTTATGGCGAAATTTTTCGAAATCTTAAGGCGTTAGTGAAATATTTGAAGTGAAAACGAAGTTGAAAATATAGAATGAACTATAGTTGAAATTATAGATTCAACTATATTTATATATATAAATATAAATATAATTAAAAGGAATAGAGGCCGTGCAGTTTGTGTTTCGGAATCGTAATTTGAAACGATTAGTACGAGAAATCTGACCATCGGATTTTCCCGAAACCGCAACCGCTGGGTTCGCCTTGGAAATATCTTTCCAACGGCACCAACCTTGTAAAAATCCAACGGTTGGATTGTTCGGAAGGTTTAATTCAAATCTGAAGAAAAACAGCGCCAGAATCGTTTATATTTATATATAAATATAATTAAATTAAATTGAATAACGACGCTGCAGTTCGAATTTTAAAACCGTAACTTCAAACGACTAGTGTGGAAGATCCGACCGTCGGATTCTCACGAAACTGGAACCGTTGGGTTTGCTTTGGGAATATCTTCCCACTGATATAGACTTTGTAGAAATCCAACGGTTAGATTTCCCGATATGTTTAAAACAAATTAAGGGAAAAACAGCGCCAGCGCCACGACACGACCTGAAACGTCGTTTAATTAAATATGGCCATTTTTAAATAAATAAAAATGGCGAAAAATCGTTATAAAATATTATAAGCAACATTGATTGAAAATAAACCAATTGGGCTTGAATTGTTTGATATTTGATGGTTGTATGTGTTTGACACGAAAATAACACTAAATAACTGAAAGATGGATGTCGAATAATATAACCATAAAAAAGGAATCGATTTAAATTCTAATGACGTGAATTATTTGAAAAGGCCGAGCTAACCCTCATTTCAAATAATTTATCGAGCGATTCGAATTGGAAAATGCAAGGACGATTCAAGACCGACGATCTTCGTATCGGTTGGATGGGCGCTACTGAGGTTCCTAACCGGAGTAGCTACCGGAAGGGGACGGAAGTAGTAGCCGTCTGAACGTATGTGTTGATTGTACGGATTTGCGAGGAATTGACGCCTCCGGTTTCGTTCAGACCTAGGACGGACTTGTAAATGGACCGTGTGTCTAACATTGGATTTTGTTCTATACTGATTGATCTCTGTTAAATATATATCTGTTTGGCGGCGGAGAATTTATTCTTTTGCTTAACGCCCTTCTGTGAGACGTACGAGCTCAGGGGTTATATATCGATGGAAATCAATCGTATGGAGTGGACTGCCTATGTGGCATGCCAAGATGCTGTGTTCAAGGCTTCTGTTGCAAAGCAAAGTCTTGTGAATGATGATCAAAGCAAGGTCTACGTGGCCTAGCTTTGTGTTTTTCGTAGATTCGTGAACCTCACACCCCGGTATGAGTTAAAAACGGGATACGGACTGCAGGGAGAGCACGACGTTTCTTTCTAGCTATGCTGGTGTCAGTGACTTACCAGCCCTGACATATATATCTACTTTTCACCTTTGTGGTTGTTGGAATGCGAGGCGCCTCGATTATAGGTCTGTAAGGACCGGGAAACGTGTGTTCAGGAATAACTAATCCTCAAATGTAAGAGAGGACCGACCCTGAAGATCCAGGGGTTACCCAGAGTGTGTAGTCCCGAGGCATTTGCTAGAGTGTCTCGAAGCGGAGAGGAGCTTGCCCCTTGCCTCGACTCATGACGGAAATCCAATTTCCAATACGAAATAACGGACTTGATTGTAGAACTAGTATGGCGACATAGTGGTATGGGGCACTTATGCCGTCTATGATTGATATTTATGATGCTATTCGTTTTGAAACATATATGCACTAGTAATAATATCAAATGATTTTGCTTTATACGTATCAAGCATGTTTGGCTATTATAAGGTAAAACTCTATCCTCCGGCTTGCGTTGCATTGTGTGATGGGACCTGAGTCTTATAATGGCTTCATTCTTTCTAAAAGCATTGCGTTGTTTTAAAAAGAATTCATTTTGTTTTAAATGCACTAGCAATCACTGGAGTAAACCCGTTCTGCGAAGGTGGCGTGGTCCTATGATTTGCTATCACTGTTATTTAACTATTAAATAGATTCCTCATACCATTCCCCATGATTGACTCGTTGTTTGTTTCACTTTGCAAACGCGGGTGCCCTTATTTTCACACGGGCAGCCTAGTACACAGGTGACAGGTTGTTTTTGGCTCTGCACTGCTGCATAAGGTGCATTTTTGGCTCATGGCGAGGCTGACTTCACAGAGATGACTTTGACATTTTCCGCCATTATTGTTCTTATATTATGATTCCGCCACGGGCGATGCAGACAAATTTACTTTCCGTATTTCTTACTATATGTATATGTATTCCGCCATCGGCAATGTAGACTGATACCCTTATTATGTATCACTGCATGTATGTATTCCGCCTCTGGCGATGATGACTGATCACTTTCCTTTTTATTTACTAAGTTATATCCCACGCTATGCTATTCTGATATTATTACATGTTGTGATTCCTCTGTCATATCCATGTAAAATTATTCTATTTATTGTTTCTGCTATTATCTGTACTCTGCTATGATGATTAATGTATTATTTCCTAATGATTATCCTTAATACCGCCCCTCGGATTTTGGGATCGTCACATTTTGAAATTCAAAACTTAAATTTAAATTTTGTTTGATATGTCGACATGTTTATTTCAGTATGTCGACATATAAGACTTATTTCAAAAGAAAATTGGTTTTTCAAGTTTTGAATTAGATTATCGATTTATATTTCAAGTTTAACAATTTCCTAAAATACTTCTAATCCTAATGAACATACAAACAATTTATTTTATTAACTTATTGGTTATTTAATATTATATAATTATTTTTAATTTCAAAATTCAAATTTCATTAGTTTATTAAATTTTAAATCCAAATCAAAGCAAGCAAACAGAGCAACCATTCAACCAAATAAAATTTAAAATGTAATTAACGCATACTCAGTTTTTTTATCCTTTTCTTCATGGTCTTCTGAATTCTAAATGGCTGTAAAGCATATATTTGTATTTTTGGTTTCTGGTTCTTCATCACTTGATGACGAATGTGAATCATCTAATGTTGTGGCATATGCTTTCTTTCTTTTCCTTGATGAATTATAATTGTCTGGTTGTTGAGTAGATTTGTCTGGATATGGAAACATTTTCCTTATATGCCTTGGTTTGTTGTAGTTAAAGCATCGTCCTTCATTTAAATTTGAATTTTCTTTATTATTCCCCTTCCTTCTATATTTTAAGAATCTTCTAAACTGATTTGTCATGAGTGTTGTTTCTTCATCATCTTCACTACTCAAGTCAGAATCATTTGTTGTGGCTTTCAGTGCAATAGATTTCTTTCCAGTTGATCTATTTTCTTTTCTTTTCTGTAATTGAACTTCATAAGACATTAGACTCCCAATTAGCTCTTCAATCTTCATTTCTTTACATCATTGGCTTCTTCGTTAGCCAAAGTCTTCTGATCCCATTCCTGAGTTAAGAGTTTAATATTTTTCTGACTTGATCTGATTCAGAATAAGTTTTCCAAGTGTAGTTAGTGAATGCACTATCTCTTGAAATCTGCAATACATATCTGAAATAAACTCATCCTCTTTCATTTTAAATAATTCAAATTGATTGACTAGCATGCCTATCTTAGTCTGTTCAACTTTACTAGTTCCTACATGAGTAACTTGTAAAGCTCTCCAGATTTCATGAGCAATTTTCCGTATGGATACTCTATTAAACTCATTTCTATCTAATAAACAAAATAACTTATTCATGGCATTAGAATTTCTCTATGCAGCAGCCTTTTGTTCATTTGTCCATTATGCAAATGCAGTTATGGGTTCAACATATTCATTTTGTGTACTATTCCATGTGTCTAATCCTACAGATTGTAAATAGATTTTCATTCTACATGCCCAATACGAATAATTACTACAACTAAATAGTAGTGGTCTAATAGTGGATTGACCCTCCGTAAAAGAACTATTATTACTACCAGTGTTGGTTACCATTTTACCAAATTTTCAAAAATCATATTATGATCTTTTAAAAGACCCTCTTTTGACACCAATAGATAGGGACTGCAGGATGGATCGTTTAGGCAAAGCAAACACTAGAGGGGTGGTGAATAGTGTTTGTAAGACTTTAAACAAAACTAAAAACTAGAGAGAACTATGGGATGAATCAAACACCACAAACACAACCACATACATAGATTCAAACACAGATGCAAAATAAACTAAGATAAAAGTGTAGAAAAGGAAAGAATACACCAGATTTTATATTGGTTCGGATCACTCCTACGTCCAGTCCCTCACAACGCTGGATTGTGCAGAGTTTTATTACTATTTTCAAATAGCCAAATACACCCTCCTTAATTTTACGGCTCAACAAGGAGACACCGACTCCTATCCCTTGATTTCACGGTTTAACAAGGGCACGCCGACTCCTAAACCTTGATTTCACGGATTCAAGAATAAAATCGTTTACTCTTGACTTACAAATTGAATCTTTCAGTCCAAGCAATTACAAAACAACCCTATAACTCTTCAGTAACACTTGATTTAGAGAGTACAGGGTAGAGAGTGTAGAGAGAAGAAGTTTGATCAATTCAGAAGTGAATTTGGCAGAGTATAAGTGTAAAAACAATAAAAATGAAGAAGAATAATGATAGGATGAAAGAGGAAGAAGATGGAGAAGAAGAGGTTTTGGAAAATTCAGTTTTAACCTCTTTTTATAGAGAATGAAGGGTTGCAACGGTTCTGAAGCGTTTCTGTAACAACCCGGAAAATCAGAACCAATTAATTTTTTTTATTTTGGCTACTTTAATGAATTTATAATATTTTAAATAATTTATTTTATTTAATAATGACCAAAAATTTATTTGACTCGAAATTAGAACGAATAAATTTATTTTAATTATATAACGAGCATGAAATGGCGCGGCAGTTTGAAAATTCAACTTTGAACTTTGACTGAATGTACATGATGCAAAATAAATCGAATTTCAGTGAAACAAAAAATATTTAAATCTGTTTAAAAATATCTTCATAAAAAATCTAAAAAATCGAAATTTCATAAGGGGAATCAAAAGTAATGGCCAGTTGAATAATCAGAATAGTCGCTATGGAATAAATATAGCCCTTAATAATAGACATTTTGCAAACGACCTCCGTTTTCGATGAAACCACTTTGGTTGGATCTGGAATTTCAAATTATTGCTAGGTTTAAAATTCCATAATTTTTGGAGTGGATATGTGAGCGTGTAAATTAAAACGTGTTTGGTAATTTCAGTTTGAATTGGATCGGCCAGAAAAAGTCCAAAACGGTCTCCAAATTCGACAAAATTAATTTTATTGGGACCGTATCGTCCCAACATTGCTAGATTTGATTTTCGGGAATTTTTGGAATCAGTATGTGGCCTCGGCAAATTAAAATATACGTTCAAATCAGAATTTGAATGTTTTATATATTAATTTGAAGAATAACCGACTGAAACAGTAGAATGGGTTTATGAAACATATTCCATTGTGTCCGAAATAGGGGTGTTTAGCTGGGGGCGTCAGACGTTGTGTTTTATTTGGAGTCCGGATAAGAAATTACTATTTTTGAAATAAATATATATATCGGCCAATAGAATTTTTCCATTCATTAATTATATTTTCCAAAAAAATAAAAAAACCTGTAAACCCTATATCATCGATGGCAGATCGTGTTCAAAACTTCCAGCCCTGATTCCGGCCAAACCATTTAGTAAAATTTGATGCTCCAGTTAGGAATTTTGTAGAGCTCCTCTCCACCTTCAAATCCATACCTGAGTAGCACCTATCGTTGCGTGTACGTGGAGATCCGCGCCTCCAAAGTCTGGACCTTTCAACCGCCGCCATGCCCTCTAACCGTGATCGAACTGGGCCCCACCACCATGCGCATGTGTGTCTTCCTCCCCTCTTCGACGTGCAAAAACCCAATCGTCTCCAAGTGCATTGGATTTCGTGAAAATCACGACCCTAATTTCGAATCATTTTAGAGAGGTAACGACAGTTTATATTTAAACTGTTTTAAACACTTTGAAGTGTTGCAAAATATGATTATCATATAAAAATCATATCTTTTTCGTATGTGGTTGAAATCCAGTGAAACAAGAAACATTGGACTCGTGATGAAGTCTTCCACATTCTAGAAGAGATCGGAGAATTTTTGGAGCTTCCTACAATTTTAGAAGGAGTGGAACCCAATGTGAGAAATCTAAATTCAAATTGGAGTGTATATGCGTTGTATAAATTATATAAGCAATGTATAAATTATATACGCGTTGTATATCTCATATATGGGCGTTGTATAAATTTTATAAGTGATCTATAAGTTGTACATGCATTGTATAAATCATATATGCATTGAATGGAATTGAAATGAAATTGAAATGGAAATAAACATAATTATATACATATGTACATATATATATACACACTCCCCTCGTCCACAGGCCATGGACGATATAAATTGTTTGGGTTGTGATTGTGAATGATTGATTGTTGTTACAACAAAATTGGTTGTGTTTGTGGTATATTCATTGTGTTGTGAAAATGAATGATACAGTGGAAATCATTGAAATGAAAGTATTGTAATGCTACAAGGCGTAGGATAGCAGAGGAGTTGTGCTGGACACGGTGCCGGTGCTAAATACCCTGCCGTTGTAATGCTGATTTTTTTTTGAAATATTCATGTGTTGAAAAATAACATTTTTATTATATGTATGAAGTATATAAAATATTCATGTTTGAAATAAATTGTTTGAATGATAAAAATAACATTTTCATTACATGTATGAAGTATATGAAATATTCATGTTTGAAATAAATTGTTTGAACGTTAAAAATAACATTTTTATTATACATATGAAGTATATAAAATATTCATGTTTGAAATATTGTTAAAACGATAAAAATAACATTTTTATTTTGAACCTGAATCACTAAAAATATTCATGTTTGAAATAAATTGTTTAAACGATAAAAATAACAATTTTTATTGTATATATTAATCACTAAAAACATTCATGTTTGAAATAATTTGTTTGAACGATAAAAATCACATTTTTATTGGATGTATGAACCTTTAAAAATAATCATAGGTTGAAATAAATATTTTTTGATTGAAAATAATTTTTTTAACATGTATATGAACTGTTAAAAATAACAAAGGTTGAAATAAATATTTGTTGATTGAAAATAATATTCTAAACATGAATATAAACTGTTAAAAATAATCATAGGTTGAAATAAATATCTGTTTATTGAAAATAATATTTTTAACATGTATATGAAGTGTTAAAAAGCATCATGTATAGAAATAAATATTGGTTAGCTAGAAATATTATTTTTAGCTTAGATATGCACATATATACATGTACTGAACAGGTAAATGGATTTGATGTTGGGTAAAGAATTTATTTGCATGGCCGACAAATAGGTAAACATTAATGAGTTGGCTACGCAATTTTATTTATATATCAACTCGTATGAACGCCATTGGATGCGGTGTGTTGGTTTTTCTGTGTGAGATTATAAACAACGCCATAGGATAGCAACAATTAATTTTGAACTACACTGCATGGCATACTACGTGAAGAGAGCATACTTCAGCATATACCACATCAATATTTGGAGCTAATTTAATGAGGTTAGGATTACCATATAGGCAATACGCTCGTATGGTGTTAACTGTATTACTGGTTGAACTCAAGACTGATATGAACAAAATAAATGTAACGGTAAATTTCCAGATTAAATAAAAACCCCACATGGGTGTAGAGTTGACAATAATCATGTCTCTCTAGTTATTAGACATGGCACATGGATTATTTATTTTCCAACACTGGACGAGGTGACGAGATTTATCTCTGGAGTAATTTTACACACACCCTCGGGCATAGATAGGACACTAAAAATTGTGTGTGCTTATAGTGGATTTATTGGGTACCTAATACGGCCATATAAATTTCCAAACCCCCCACCCTGTAGAGGTTGTGGCGAAATTTTTCGAAATTTAAAATCGTTAGCCAAATTTTTGAAGTAAAAACGGTTTAGAAATCATCGATTAAATTATATATATACAAAAATAATTAAAATAAAATGAATAACAACACTGCATTTGGCGTTTTGAAATCGTAATTCTAAACGATTATTACGGGAGATCCGACCGTCGGATTTTCCCGAAACCGGAACCACAGGATTCGTTTCGGAAAGATATTTCAATGATATAAAATTCGTTAAGATCCAGCGGTTAGATTTCTTGAAATGTTTAAATCAAATTTGGATGAGAGCAGCGCTAGGGCCATCGAATGACCTGAAACGTTGTTCGATGGAAATTGATTACTTTTTAATAAATAAAAATAGTGAAAAATCATTTTAAAATATTATAAACGATGTGGAGTGGAGATAAACCGATTTTACTTGGTTTATCTGATATTTTGATGGTTGGATGTATTTGACATGAAAATTATACTAATGAACTGAAATGTGGATGTCGAATAGTTTGACCATAGAAAGAATTTATTTGAATTCTATACATGCGTGAATTATTTGAAAAGACCGAGTTAATTCTCATTTCAAATAATCGATCGACGATGAAAAATTTGAAGATATGAAGATGGTGCAAGACCGATAGTCTTCACATCGAATGGATGGCTACTGATGCACTTGATAGGAGTTGTTGGCTTGAAAGGTTTGCGGTGGTAGTTGTCTGGATGTATTTCTTGATTGTTCGGATGTGCGAGGGCCTCTCTTCTGTATTGGACATACGGGATGAGGAATAAGGTGCCTCCGTTTTCGTTCAGAGCCAGAACGAACTAGTAAATGGATGCATGTCTAACAATGGATTTTTATTTTGTGCCGATTGATTTCTATTAAATATATCTCTGTTTGGTGGCGGAGAATTTATTCTCTTGCTTAACGCCCTTCTCTAAGATGTACGAGCTTAGAGGTTATACATCGATAGACGTCAGTCGCATGGCATGGAGTGTCAATGTGGCATGCTGAGATGAAGTGATCAAGGCTTTTGTTGAAAAGTAGAGCCTTGTGGTTAATGATCGGCTTTAATATAGCATAGCTTTGTGTATGGCATTAATTCGCGAGCCTCACACCCCGGGTATGAACCAGAAACGGGATAGGACTTCAGGGAGGACAAACATTTCCTTCTAGCTAGTAGTGGTGTCATGGTATGGAGCCCAGACATTTTTACTTATGTGGATGATGGATAGCAAGGCACCTCAAATATATCGGTTACTACAGAGCCGATGGATATTGAGTTATCTGGCTCACTTACGCCCCATAGAGCGGGAAAATGTATTGTTCAGGCATTTTAATCCACCTCGTTTGGACCGGCCCTGACAAGCCACAGGTCAATGCGTTTTGATCCTGAGACATAGGCTAGATTGTCTCGAAGTCGGTAAGGTCAATCCCTTGCCTTGGTTCATGATGGAAATCCAACTTCCAATATGACATGTTCGGTTTTGATTGTAAACCAATATATGGAGACATAATATATGGTACCCATGCCATCTACGATTGATAGATTATGATTGAAATTGTTTTTGAAACATATATGCACTAGTAAAAATATCAAATGATTTTGTTTTATACGTATCAAGCATATTTTGGCCATTATAAGGTAAAACTCTATCCTCCGGTTTGCGTTGCATTGTGCGATGGGACCTGAGTCTTATAATAACTTCATTTTCTATGAAAAGCATTGCATTGTTTAAATGATTTACTTTATTTATGCACTGGCAATCCAATGGAGTATACCCGTTACGCGTTAGCGGCATGGTCCTGGGATTGACCTTATTGTTAGATGGGTTAAGTAAGATTTCTCTTACCAGTCCCATGACTGACTCGTAGTTTGTTTCACTTGCAAACTCAGGTGCCCCTATTTCTACATAGACAGCCTTGTATTCAGGTTTTAGTAGGCTCATTCTGGATAGCTATGCAGCTGAAGATGGATTCTATCATTTCTATTATGTTGTTCAGACTTCATTATGTATATGATTCTGCTGCAGACATTTTATATAAAGCTGAAACTATATTTTGATATAGTATGATCCTGTTATATTGTGTAACTCTGATAATTGTATTTTTTCCAGTGTAATTTATTGTACATTATCTGGTGTAATGATATATTTCAGTTCTGTTGTTATTGTCTATGTGTTATATTCCAAAGATTATCCTTGCTTCCGTGGCATGGGAGTTTGGGGTCATCACAGTTAGTATCAATGCTTTGTTTAATCTTAGTTCTGGAATATAACATATTAAGAAACTCATCAGAAATAGAATCAGTAGTATTCTAGGGCGAGTAACTCATTACAAATAGGATCAGTAATGCCCTAGAATGAGTATAGCAGAATAAAATACACCCCAATAGATGCATATACATTTAAATATATGTCTCTATGCTTTACAATATCTTTTCTATTGGCCTGACTCTTTGTCTGCTATTTGCAGACATAGTACAAAATGAGTGGCAGAAGCAGAAGAAGTAATGCTATGGTTCAACAATTTAATGAGCCAATCGTGCTCCCACAGCCAGAATCAGATATAGAAGCTCTATTAAGGAAGTATCGAAATCTGGGTGATTACCATTCTTGGGCAAAGAATCTATTATTGAAACATAAGCATGGATGCGTTCGTCTGAGAGAATATTTGAAGGCTTAAAGCTGAGAGATGACCAAAAAAGATTACTGACATCTTGGGCACCCAAAGACGAAGCATTAATCTAGTGGGAAATGGTTATTAAGAATAATCCAGAAGGTAATATTACTTAGGATAAATTTAAAGAAATTTTCAAAGAAAGATTTATTCCTCCAGAAGCAACTGTGCGGCTATACGATGAGTTCTACTAACTGAAACAAAGAAATATGACCATTCAGGAGTATCAGGATGAATTCAACAAACTTTCTCATTTTGCCCCGAAGCCAATTGAAGATCCTTTGAGGAAGAATTTGAGGTTTATTAATGGGCTTCAAAGAAGGTACAAAAATTGCGTAACTGCATATGTGAAACTTCCTTTTTCTGAAATGATATACATGGCTTATCGCTATGAGGATCTTGATAAGCAAGGTGTTTTGGAGGACGAAGAGGAATGCGGTTCTAGCAACAAAAGGAAGTGTGAAACTGATAGCCTTGGGGCAAGTACGACGTCTGATGTAACAACCCTGGATTTTGGGGCCAATTTAAAAATTTTATTTTAGAAATTTTAATATTTTAAATGATTTACTTAAAATAATAACGACTAAAAATTTATTTTAAAATGAATAAATTTAATTTAATTATAAAAGGAGTTAGAAATGGCGCGGTAGTTCGAAAATTCGATTTCAAACTTTAATTGAATGTACAGGATTCAAAATAAATCGGATTTCAGTAAAACCAAAAATATGTAAATCTGTTTAACAATATCTTTCTAAAGAATCTGAAAAACTAAAATTTCACTTTATATTTTGAAAGTTAAGGCCAGTTCAAAATTTAGAAAAGTCGCTGTAGAATTTAAATATATATTTTAATTTAATATATTGCCCTTAAAAATAGCCATTTTGCAACCGACCTCGGTTTTCGGCGAAACCACTTTTGTTGGAACCGGAATGTCAAATTGTTGCTAAGTTTCAATTTTCTTAATTTTTCGAATTAATATGTGAGCGTGGCAGAGGAAAATGTGTTTTGTCAGTTTCGGTAAAATTTAATCGACTAGAAAAGGCCATTTTTCAAACAGTCTCAGAATTTGACGAAATTAGTCTTGTTAGAACCGTATAGTCATAACAAAGCCAAATATATTTTTTCTGGAATTTTCCGAGTCTGTATGTGGCCCCAGTGAATTTATATATGCTATTAAATTAAATAAATAAAAGATTTAAATATTAATTTAAATAAAACAGGGCACAGACGATCAAACTGGCAGTCGGGACCTAGTCCATTTAGTCTGGAAGGGGGTTATTTGGTAGGGACAACATAAATTGGGCTGAAATTCGAGTCGGTGAGGATTAACGGGCTTGATTAACTAAATAGTATAAAATATAGTATGTATACTATGTAAAGTATGCAAACCTTAATACTAATTCAGCTAGCCGCCATCCCTTTCAATGAACGCACCAGAACATCCCAAATTGATTCGTTAATTTCTCCTTCCATACTTCGAGTTTCAACATGAATCTAAAGCAAAAATGAAAGGGGATTTTCAGCTCTACAAAATGGTACGAGGATGATTGAATTTAGTTGAATAAATTGTCTGATTGGGGACCTCAAAGCCGCCACCGTCGCTGGCGTTTCAGAGCCACCAGAGGAGTTCGAACTCGCCATCATCAGTGGCAATGGAAGGGGGCGTGTAGCCCGACGGTGTGGCAATCCCTGATCTGAACCCGGCACCTCAGTTGGTGAGAAAAGATGGCGGTTGTTTTGGAGCGATGGGTTCAAGCATCGACGAGTTTTGAACGAAGAAGAAGGTTATAAAATATAATTAGGATTAAATAAATAGTTAATTATTTATGTAAATGTTCAAATTTTTACACTGCCATATCTTATTCAGTTCTTATCGAAACTGAACGATTTTCGAACTGTTGGAATCGCAATGAAAAATACTACGTCATGAAACAAACTAGAACCAATTCAGAACTGATCAAATTTTGGCCAAGAATTTCAGATCTGAACCACTCAGATTTAAAGCAATGTGAGATTTCTGTTTTTATTTATTTATAATTATTTATTTATTTTGATGTGAAATGTATAATTGTTTCATGTTGATGTTGTATGTATATTTGCTGCAATGTTGATTTGTTTTGTGATTCGATGAACCATAGAATTGGATAGTGTATTCATGTTTGTCAGCATTTAGTATATATAATAAAACCCTACCTTGTCGTATATATATAATATATTATATTCATGTGTCAAATTTGTTTATAAAATAAAAAAAACATATTTTATTCTCTCTCTCTATATATATGTATATATATATAAATAAAGAGGTTCATGTTTGGTTTAAATAAAAGGTAGGACATGACAAAAATAATATTTTTGTCAAAACACGATTATTGAAACAAAAGTAACATTTTTATGAGGATATTTTGGTGTAAGCAAAAATAATATTTTTAGTTGGAATATTTTGTGAAAAACAAAAATAACGTTGTTGGTTAGAATATTTTGTGTAAGCAGAGAATAACATTTTTGTTGAAAATGTTACACTAGAATATGAAATATAATTTTTATTATTAAACGTTACATGAAAATAAAAATAACCATTTATTATAAAATGTTGCATTTGATCAAAATGTCACCTTTTCCAAATTTTAAAGGTTGAAACCAATTATATCATTTTTTGTAAAACCATTTAGATGATACAAATTTTATCACATTTTTGTTAAAATATGCTTAGTGAATAAAAAATCACATTTTTGTTAAAACATGTTTAGTACAATAAAAAACATCACATTTGTATTAGAACATGTTAGTTGTAATAAGATTAACATTGGGGTTAAAATAAGTTGGTAGGAACAAAAGATTTATTTTTATTTTAATGAAAAGACTAAAATAAAAGATTGAAATAAAAGATTTCATTTTTATCTTCAATTAGTTACAATGAAATAGAGTTGAGATTAAAAAGTAACATTTTTATTGCCATTTTATATGAAATAAAAGGAATGGATTTAAAGTTCATTTTTTTATTTGTCAATTGAAACTTAAAACTTGTTATACAAATAAAGTTCACTTTTTATTTGTCAATTGAAACTTAGAACTTGTTATACAAATAAAATATACATTTTGTTAGAAATGTTATACACAAATAAAATGTACATTTTGTTAGAAATGTCATACATGATTAAATATACACATTTTTCAAGAAATGATACTTTAGAATTAAAACATCACTTTTGTTAATGATGTTCATATAGAATTAGCATTTTTGTCGAAAATTGATTAGTGAATAGAATTGACATTTTTGTCAAAACTTGATTAGTGAGTAGAAGAAACATTTTTGTTTAGAAATGTTAAATATGATAAAAGATCACATTTTGTTTACATTAAAAAGAATTAGACAAATTTGTCATTTTGTTTACATTAAAAAGAATTAGACAGATTTATCAATTTTGGTCATTTTAAAAGAATGAATTGGAAACGATCATTTTGCAAATTAGAAGAATGAGTTAAAAATACACATTTTTGATCATTTAGAAGGATTAGTTAAAAATATACATTTTGTTTATTAGACAAAAAATTACATTTTTGTTTATTTAAAAAGGATTGGACAAAAGTTTACATTTTGGTTAGTTTAAAGGGATTAAACAAAAATGTCATTTTAATTTAAATGTATACATCAGTATTTATATAAAAGAGGAAATATCATTTTAATGTAAATGCATACATTAGTATTTGTATGCATAATGAAAATACCTTTTTAATGGAAATGTATACATTAGGATTATATTCAAAAGGAATATATCATTCTAATGTAAATGCATACATTAAAATTTGTATGCAAACAACAATGACATATATGTTTATTATAAGATGTCATTATGTTAATTATAAATGTGACATTAGTTTAAAATGACACTTTGTTTTAAATTGTGTCATTAGAATAAGATGACATTTCATTATCATTTGTCATTAGAATTGAAATTTTAGATTTTTTATTGTCATTTGTTCACAATAAAAAAGAATTGAAATATATGTCAGTGATGATGAAATGTGTGATGTGTTAAATATAATGTTTTGTATATTCAAGTTTGAATATTACACTCCCATTTACAAGTTATCCGACTTGTTTATGTGATTGGGACGATAATTTTCACTCATCGCCTAAGTGCACAAATAGTTTATTATTTGTTTGATGGATGAAACCCCACACGGGTGTTGGGATGATAATGGACACACACGATCCCAATATTTAGTTATATGTCAATCGATGGATTGACAGTCTGCGAGGAGCATTATTTATTTACTTTAATGCTCAAACCGTTATTAATTCCACTCTGGTTGTCATTTGGATGTTTAATAATTATTTATCATGATTGTTGATTACATACAATATATGCTTATTGATTGAGTCACATTCCAATAAAGAATATTTTAGAAAATGTTTTAGAAAAAAATGTTTTAGAAAAAGAATACATTTTAGATAAAAATATATTTTTATTGATATGAACTAGTTATTAACCAAAATAAATCATTAAATTAAGATTTAATGAAGTTTTCCGATATGTTCAGATTTAATTGAAGTTAAATTAAATAAATTGGATTTTGGGTTTGTCGTGAATAGTGTCTTAAATAACACTGTTCTTAAACCCCGTATGAAAAGAATAAATCTTTTAATTAAGATTATTTAAATTTTCAATTATATTTAGTAATTGAAATAAAATGAAATGTGAGTTGGGTTTATTGTGAATCGTGTTCTTAAGTGACATGTGTTCTTTAACCCAACTGACAGTGAAAATATGATTTGGAATTTATAAATCTTTATTTAAGATTTAAATGGAAATTTTCCAAAAGTAAAGTTTTCCAATCTAATATATTAAATTGGAATTTAATGGAATTCGATTTAATAATAATCGAGATGAGAGTCTGTAAAAGAAAACTGATACTACATATGGAATTTAAGAGGCTTTGCCAATATTCCATTTATATTATTGGTCGGATACAGAAACTCATAACGATTAGATATTGATTTGAGTTCTATGAAGATTCCATATTTTATATAAGATGGTTTTGGGTTTACCGTGAACTATGTTTTAAATGACATTATTTCTTTAACCCAGTTAAAGATAAGATTAATTTCTTAAATTTAAATAATCATTGAATAATGATTTTTGGTATTTAAAACCAAATTTGAGTTTTGATAAATCTTTATAGAAAGGATTTAAGGATAAGTTAAAGAATTTATCTTTGATAAAATAATGCGAATATTTTATTATAAGAATATTATGAATTGGAATGAGGCATCGGATGTGTTTTTATAGTACTTGATTTTTAATTATAAAATACGCGAGTTATTCGGAAAGACCTAGTTTAACCCATTCTGAATAATCACTACGACGATGAAGAGCCGAAGATGTAGACGGTGGATGAAGACCGACGATCTTCACATCGAATGGATGTATTACTACAGAGACCCTTGATGGGATTAGCTACCTTGAAGTGGCTTCAGTGGTGACCGTCCGGACTATTGTTGATTGTTCGGATTTGGTTTTCGCTCAGACCCAGAGCATAAGCTAGTAAATGGATGCGTGTCTAACATTGGATTTCGTTTCATGTGAATTAAATTGATTTTTATTAATGTATATCTGATTGGTGGTGGAGAATTTATTCTCTGCTTAACACCCTGGTATATATTAATAGTGATTGATCGCATGGCGTGAATTTTCAATGTGGCACGCCAAGATGCAAATGATCAAGGCTTTTGTTGAAAAGCAGGGCCTCGTGGGATGATCAAAGTATAGCCTATTACGGCATAGCTTTGTGTATATCGTGACTTCGCGAGCCTCACAACCCGGTATGAGTCAAAAACGGGATATGGACCGTAGGGAGTGCACACGTTTCTTTCTAGCTAGTGGTAGTGTCAGTGCTTAAACTGGCTGGCATTTTACTTATGTGGATGATGGATTTTGAGGCGCCTCGGATTTTTATAGGCCGTTAGTGGTCATACTATAGGTTCAAAGGAACCGGGAAGCATGTGTTCAGGCATAACTAATCCACTACCGTTAGGTGGGGACCGGCCCTACCGCTCCAAGGGTTGCCCATAGGTGTGATCTTGAGGCATTTGCTAGAGTTTCTCGAATCGGAGAGGACGATCCCTAGCCTCGATTTCATGATGGAAATCCAATTTCCAATACGACCTTGCGGTATTGATTTTAGAACTAGTATGGCGACATGATATATGGTACCCATGCCGTCTATGATTAATACATTATGATTGAAATTGTTTTTGAAAACATATATACACTAATATTAAATTCGTTTTATCGTATCAAGCATCTTTTGACCATTATAAGGTAAAACCCTATCCTCCGGTTTGTGTTGCATTGTGTGATGGGACTTGGGTCTTATAATGGTTTCATTTTTCTAAAAAGCATTGCGTTGTTTAATGATTTACTTTATTTTATGCAGTGGTAATCCAATGGAGTAAACCCGTTCCACGTTAGCGGCGTGGTCCTGTGATTTGCCTTATTATTAGATAAGTTAAGTTAAGATTTCTCATACCAGTCCCATGACTGACCTATTGTTTGTTTCACTGGCAAACTCGGGTGCCTATATTTTCCACATGGGCAGTCGAGTAGCTTTTTGCAGATATATTTACAGGATCCTAGTCTACAGCTGAAGCGATATTCGTAAAGCTCTGTATTCGTGTATTCCTTTCAGTTGTATATTTGTTTTATTTTTCCGCTGCTATTTAAATGTAATTTAAGTCTCTAATATTATTGTATTTCAATTGTGTAATGATTTTTCATACTCTGTTATATTCTTGTACTCTGATGTAATTGTTGTAATCAGCAATAAAATGTTCTTCAGTTTGTGTTCTGTTGTGTGTTGTTCTCAAAGCAATTCAGGCTTTCCTTTACGGGGTAGTTTGGGTCGTCACATTTGGTATCAGAGCTTTGGTTTACAGAGCTCGAGAACAAGACACATTAGAACCGAACGAAAGAATTCATCAGAGATTGGATTAGTAATATCCAATGAGAATAACTCGTTAGAGATGGGATCAGTAGTATCCTAGAACGAGTGTGAAGAGTATTATTTTCTTTAAAATAAAAGTAAAAACAAATTTAATTTTGAAAATTTTGTCTTAAATATACGTATTTGAGTACATTGTATTTTAATGTGGACAATCGAGTATTTAAAGATTTTGAATATACGAGTAATTAACGGATATTCGAAGTTTTAATATACTGGATAGATATAGAGTCACACTCTAGTCTCCCGGAGATAATTTTGGTGATATGTCGACCATCACCGGTATTTATGTTCGAGTCTCGAAAGTGGGATTTCTATGTATTTTCATTGACTGGTATGAGAACCAAAAACTTAGTTAGTATACACTGCTGTGATTTGCACTAAAAATATGATTTTTGGCTATATATAAAAGTTATATATATTTGAAAAGTTAATCACCTAATTGACTGCTGGTTGTGATGTTTGATTATTGGTTTAACTAATAAAAGTATAGAAATGATAATTAATTTAACTAACAAAATTATTGAAACCAATAAATAAAAATTTAATTAAGTTGGTTAATTAAACAACATTTAGCTCCGTTCCTTTTCGAGGACAAAAAGATTTTAAGTGGGGGCTATTGTAACAACCCGGAATTTTGGGGCCAATTTAAATTTTTTATTTTAGAAATTTTAATATTTAAAATGATTTACTTAAAATAATAACGACTAAAAAATTATTTTAAAATGAATAAATTTAATTTAATTATAAAAGGAGTTAGAAATGGTGCGGTAGTTCGAAAATTCGATTTCAAACTTTAATTGAATGTACAGGATTCAAAATAAATCGTATTTCAGTAAAACCAAAAATATGTAAATCTGTTTAACAATATCTTTCTAAAGAATCTGAAAAACTAAAATTTCACTTTATATTTTGAAAGTTATGGCCAGTTCAAAATTTAGAAAAGTCATTGCAGAATTTATATATATTTTAATTAAATATATTGCCCTTAAAAATAGCCATTTTGCAAACGACCTCAGTTTTCGACGAAACCTCTTTTGTTGGAACCGGAATGTCAAATTATTGCTAAGTTTCAATTTTTATAATTTTTCGAATTAATATGTGAGCGTGGCAGAGAAAAATGTGTTTTGTCAGTTTCGGTAAAATTTAATCGACTAGAAAAAACCATTTTTCAAACAGTCTCAGAATTCGACGAAATTAGTCTTGTTAGAACCGTATCGTCGTAACAAAGCCAAATATATTTTTTCTGGAATTTTCCGAGTCTGTATGTGGCCCCGATGAATATATATATGCTATTAAATTAAATAAATAAAAGATTTAAATATTAATTTAAATAAAACAGGGCACAGACGATCAAACTGGCAGTCGGAACCTAGTCCATTGAGTCCCGAAGGGGGGTATTTGGCTAGGCACAACATAAATGGGGCTGAAATTCGAGTCGGTGAGGATTAACGGGCTTAATTAACTAAATAGTATAAAATATAGTATATATACTATGTAAAATACGCAAACCCTAATACTAATTCAGCTAGCCGCCATCCCTTTCAATGAACGCACCAGAACATCCCAAATGATTCGTTAATTTCTCCTTCCATACTTCGAGTTTCAACATGAATCTAAAGCAAAAATGAAAGGGGATTTTCATCTCTACAAAATGGTACGAGGATGATTGAATTTAGTTGAATAAATTGTCTGATTAGGGACCTCAAAGCCCCCACCGTCGCTGGCGTTTCAGAGCCGCCAGAGGAGTTCGAACTCGCCATCATCAGTGGTGATGGATGGGGGCGTGTAGCCCGACGGTGTGGCAATCCCTGATCTGAACCCGACGCCTCGGTTGGTGAGAAAAGACGGCAGGTTGTTTTGGAGCGATGGGTTCAAGCATGGACGTGTTTTGAACGAAGAAGAAGGTTATAAAATATAATTAGGATTAAATAAATAGTTAATTATTTATGTAAATGTTCAAATCTTTACACTGCCATATCTTATTCAGTTCTTATCGAAACTGAACGATTTTCAAACTGTTGGAATCGCAATGAAAAATACTACGTCATGAAACAGACTAGAACCAGTTCTGAACCGATCAAATTTTGGCCAAGAATTTCAGATCTAAACCACTCAGATTTAAAGCAATGTGAGATTTCTGTTTTTTTTTAATTTATAATTATTTATTTATTTTGATGTGAAATGTATAATTGTTTCATGTTGATGTTGTATGTATATTTGCTGCAATGTTGATTTGTTTTGTGATTCGATGAACCATAGAATTGGATTGTGTATTCATGTTTGTCAGCATTTAGTATATACAATAAAACCCTACCTTGTCGTATATATAATATATATTATATTCATGTGTCAAATTTGTGTATAAAATAAAAAAAACATATTTTTATTATCTCTCTCTCTCTATATATATATATGTATATATATAAATAAAGAGGTTCATGTTTGGTTTAAATAAAAGGTAGGACATGACAAAAATAATATTTTTGTCAAAACACGATTATTGAAACAAAAGTAACATTTTTGTGAGATATTTTGGTGTAAGAAAAATAATATTTTTAGTTGGAATATTTTGTGAAAAACAAAAATAACATTGTTGGTTAGAATATTTTTGTGTAAGTAGAGAATAACATTTTTATTGAAAATGTTACACTAGAATAGGAAATAACATTTTTATTATTAAACGTTACATGAAAATAAAAATAACCATTTATTATAAAATGTTGCATTTGATCAAAATGTCACCTTTGCCAAATTTTAAAGGTTGAAACCAATTATATCATTTTTTGTAAAACCATTTAGATGATACAAATTTATCACATTTTTGTTAAAATATGTTTAGTGAATAAAAAATCACATTTTTGTTAAAACATGCTTAGTACAATAAAAAAAATCACATTTGTATTAGAACATGTTAGTTGTAATAAGATTAACATTGGGGTTAAAACAAGTTGGTAGGAACAAAAGATTTATTTTTATTTTAATGAAAAGACTAAAATAAAAGATTGAAATAAAAGATTTCATTTTTATCTTCAATTAGTTACAATGAAATAGAGTTGAGATTAAAAAGTAACATTTTTATTGCCATTTTATATGAAATAAAAGGAATGGATTTAAAGTTCATTTTTTTTATTTGTCAATTGAAACTTAGAACTTGTTATACAAATAAAGTTCACTTTTTATATGTCAATTGAAACTTAGAACTTGTTATACAAATAAAATATACATTTTGTTAGAAATGTTATACACAAATAAAATATACATTTTGTTAGAAATGTCATACATGATTAAATACACACATTTTTCTAGAAATGATACTTTAGAATTAAAACATCACTTTTGTTAATGATGTTCATTTAGAATTAACATTTTTGTCAAAAACTGATTAGTGAATAGAATTAACATTTTTGTCAAAACTTGATTAGTGAGTAGAAGAAACATTTTTGTTTAGAAATGTTAAATATGATAAAAGAGTCATTTTGTTTACATTAAAAAGATTAAACAAAATCATCACATTTTGTTTACATGAAAAAGAACTAGACATATTTGTCATTTTGTTTACATTAAAAAGAATTAGACAGATTCATCAATTTTGGTCATTTTAAAAGAATGAATTGGAAACGTTCATTTTGCAAATTAAAAGAATGAGTTAAAAATACACATTTTTGATCATTTAGAAGGATTAGTTAAAAATATACATTTTGTTCATTAGACAAAAATTTACATTTTTGTTTATTTGAAAAGGATTAGACAAAAGTTTACATTTTGGTTAATTTAAAGGGATTAAACAAAAATGTCATTTTAATGTAAATGTATACATCGGTATTTATATAAAAGAGGAAATATCATTTTAATGTAAATGCATACATTAGGATTTGTATGCATAATGAAAATACCTTTTTAATGGAAATGTATACATTAGGATTATATTCAAAAGCAACATATCATTCTAATGTAAATGCATACATTAGAATTTGTATGCGAACAACAATGACATATATGTTTATTATAAGATGTCATTATGTTAATTATTAATGTGACATTAGTTTAAAATGACACTTTGTTTTAAATTGTGTCATTAGAATAAGATGACATTTTATTATCATTTGTCATTAGAATTGAAATTTTAGATTTTTTACTGTCATTTGTTCACAATAAAAAAGAATTGAAATATATGTCTGTGATGTTGAAATGTGTGATGTGTTAAATATAATGTTTAGTATATTCAAGTTTGAATATTACACCCCCATTTACAAGTTATCCAACTTGTTTATATGATTGGGACGATAATTTTCACACATCGCCCGAGTGCACAAATAGTTTATTATTTGTTTGATGGATGAAACCCCACACGGGTGTTGGGATGATACTGGACACACACTATCCCAATATTTAGTTATACGTCAATCGATCGATTGACAGTCTGTGAGGAGCGTTATTTATTTACTTTAATGCTCACACAGTTATAAATTCCACTTTGTTCATCATTTGGATGTTTAATAATTATTTATCATGATTGTTGATTACATACAATATATGGTTGTTAATTGAGTCACATTCCAATAAAGAATATTTTAGAAAATGTTTTAGAAAAAAATGTTTTAGAAAAAGAATACATTTTAGATAAAAATATATTTTTATTGATATGAACTAGTTATTAACTAAAATAAATCATTAAATTAAGATTTAATGAAGTTTTCCGATATGTTCATATTTAATTGAAGTTAAATTAAATAAATTGGATTTTGGGTTTGTTGTAACACCCCACCTCCGCTAGGGTCACTCTCAAAGGGAATGCACTAGTTTTGGTGGAGTATTATCTAAGTAAACATACACAGAGATATCACAAGGCAGAACATAAACAAAGCAGCGGTAGAAATTAAAAACCAAATTTATTACTTTCAAGAAAAGAGTCAAAACCCCATATATCCAAGGTACAAATTATTCCATTACATCAAGTTCCAAATAAAGAAGCATAAACTTAAGATAACAAAAGTAAATTATTCCCCATAAATAGCAGAAGCAGCCATAGCATAGCCCAAGACCAAACCGTACATGAGCTTTCAGAAAGCAAGCTAAACCCAAGCTAAGAGCTAGTGTTTCCTCCCTGAGAACCTGGGGGGAAACGAAAGAAAAAGAGGCGAAAGAAAAAGGGTCAGTCATAATGACTGGTAAGCCCTAATGACTTTCAGTATGAAAACTAGTAAAGGTAACATGATATGTGAAAACTGGAATTAAACATAAGGATGATAACAGAACTGGTAGGACAATTCAGATAACAAGATAAGTCAAGTCTAGCATCGCATATTCGAGATTCGCTGCACCAACTGTACTAGTGTTCTAACCCATGTCAAGTATTAATCATGAAATGATTCCTTGGCCCAATATCATGAAGTGACCCATTACGGGGTCCTACGGTACGATCTACTAATCGATCGGCTCCCTACAAGTTCTAGCTCGTCATGTGTATGTGTCATACGGCCCTATCCTGAAATGTAGTTACCTGTGCTAGGTCCACCATAGGGTGTATCAAGCCCTGTGGTGCCAACCATCGACACGAATCAAGCACGCACAGTGTAAACCTATGGGTGCCCAATGCCTGCTTTTTCAACTCCAGACTACGTGCACGACCATAGTCCGCCTGAACCTACAATGGCGCACCTACTCAGCCGTCGTTCTGTTCACTTACAATCAGCCCAGTAATCGTGCCCCATCCTGCCTAGTCCCAGGGTATCATGATACATCTAAGTGGGTTACTGCTGAAAAGGACCGCGTAACTAGGGTTTCTAATGGGTTAAGTGTTGTCATTCAAATTCGTAACTTAACCCTATCCAAATCATGTATCAAGTTGGTTAAGTGTGTTCAAGCGGTTCATGACTTAACCCTATCATGTGGCATTAATTCATTAATGCACCCCAACCTCTCAGATTAGACTAACTATTGTGGTCACTGGATTTGCCGGGATGTTCCGGGCAGATTTACACCATAACATAGTCTAACCTCGGGTTTTTCGTGCGATATGACCAACTACTGTAACACCCCACATCCGTTAAGGTCACTCACAAAGGGAATGCCTTAACTTCAATGGAGCATTATGGGTACTGGAACAGAAATATTACAAGACAAACATATATAAAAACAACGAAAAGCAAAGTAGAAGTACTTCAAATCATTTATTAAATAGAATTGTTTACAATAAAAGCCCATCAACTTCCAATACCCAAATACATAGCTAAAATATCTGTCTTGCTCAAAAACAAAGAAGCATGAAAATAAATTGTAGTATTCCCCAATAAAGCAAAGCAAGCCATAGCCAAGAGAAATCCAAGCAGCACACGAAAGAGCCTTGAAGCTTGGCAAGATCCGAACTAAGCTGTATTTGCACCCTGCGAACCTGGGGGGGTGGTGGGGGGGGGGGGGAACGGAAGAAAAAGAGGCGAAACAAACCGGGTCAGTCATAAAGACTGAGTAAGTCCTAGTGGCTTTCAGCTTAAAAACAGGTGAAGATAATATGGCATGAATAAACTGAAAGTAAACATAAGTATGATGACAAGGTAAGCTACAGGCACGATGAATCAAGTATAACATTGCAATGTTCCCATTCAAGATGAACTAAGTATAGTTTCGCAAGATTTCTATCAAGCATCGCAAGATTTCTCTGCTTCACCATTAAAATGATATCTATTTGCTCTGCACCACCTAAGTAGTGTGCCAACTAGTAATCTATATAAAATGATAAAATCATAACGTGATCCCAATCCCCGAAATTAAGGTTGCTTTCATGTGTACATTTATTATTTATTACCTAGATCTAATCTAGGGTTTTCTATCGAGCGCTTCCTAGATTCAACCAGGATTTATGCCACCTATGTCCAACCTAGGGATTATGCTACCTATTGAACACTTCTCGGATTTAGGGTTTATGCCACCTAGGTCCAACCTAGGGATTATGCTACCTATGTGTGTCATACAACCCCCAATGATAGTAGATACCTATGTTGGTCCCACCATGGGGTGTATCAAGACCTATGGTGGCAGCCCGACGCAATTCTAGAAGGCATAGGTTATACTACTGGTGCCACCAGTGCCCTGTTTGTCTGCTCCGAAGTGTGTGCATGCCCGCACTCCGTTAGAACCTACACTGTTGCACCCACCGCCGTCGCTTTGACTGCTTACAATCAGCCCAGTAATCGTGCCCCACCCTGCCTAGTTTCAAGGTACCGTTGATACCTGATTTGGGTTACTGCTGAAATGGGTCCCCGATACTAGGGTTTCCTACTGGTTAAGTGTGTGGGCCTATATATACAGATATTACCCACCTTCCCGTGATGTACTTAACCCACCGATTCAAGCGTGCTTATTAATGGTTAAGTTTGTGGGCCTATATTTACTAATATTACCCACCAACCCGATATGTACTTAACCCTCTTTGTCCATTACGTTAAGTTGGTTAAGTGTTTTCTCTTGTTTTACTTAACCCTACCACACATCATGTTATATCGGTTAAGTGTTGTTCCTTGTGTTACTTAACCCTACCGCAAGCCTTGTTATACTGGCTAAGTGTTCCCCCTTATGTTAACTTAACCCCACCGCATGTCATGTCATATTGGTTAAGTGTACATTGACTTAGCCCACTTACTTATCATGTTGTGACGGTTAAGTTTTACCCTCTGTTGTTACTTAACCTTACCACGCATATTATATTGGTTAAGTGCATGTTAACTTAACCCCCTCCACCAGTCATATTATAATGGTTAAGTGTTACCCTCATGTGTTTACTTAACCCTACCACGCATCAGGTTATACCGATTGGTTGTTATCAACCTGTTCAAGTTAGCCCAACCCATTCGCTAGTCATGTTATAACGGTCAAGTATCATTAGCCTAGCTATGTTACTTAACCCACCCATTGGTCTGATTAACAGTTATGTTGGTTAAGCCCACATTTATAAGTTTTACATGTATTTAACTCATACCGGTTAGGTCCATATTCACATGTCAAATTTCCATGTCATCCCACCTAACCCTCTAACCATACCCACGTCTTATTATGGTTAGTATTTCTTAATTCATTCATTATGACGAACGAATCATGACCTCTCACATTAGACCGTGCATTTTGTGGCCACTGGATTTGCCGGGCGGTTCCGGGCAGAATTACACCACAAACTGGGTCTAACCTCGTGTCAGAAATCGTTACGCCCACATTTCGACCTTCGACCTCTCACATTAGACTGACACTTTGTGGCTACTGGATTTGCCAGGCGGTTCCGGGCAGATTTACACCACAAACTGAGTGTAACCTCGTGTCAAAGGTTCATTAATGGTCGTATTCCACCCAAAACCCCAATATCAGTTCATGTGTTTAACATATAGAAATGTTCATGATTCACATTTTTTCCCCAAAACGTATTCCCAAATTATTATCATAATCCACTATAAGGTTATGCCAAGTTATAGCCTTTTATTTACAATACATGCCAATTACCCAAAACCCAACTTAGGCGCGTTCGTATTAAACCTTTACCAAGTCATAAATTTTCATATATGTTTCTATTCCAAATTTCACATAATTAACCTATGCCCAAGTTCTAGATTACATGTAAATTTTACATATGCCTAATTCGTACCATATTTACATATGTTCAATTTGTGTCGTTTTACATGTATGCCAATTTTATACCATTTTACCATATCAAGTTCTAGCCAAAATTACATGTATCAAGTTTCATACCCAATAAACCCAAATCATGATTCATGATGTAGTTAACCCAAACTATAATCTTTTTATTACAATACATGTCAGTTGCCCAAGTTCATAATACATGCTTATGCCAATTATCAAATTTACAATCGCTTTCATGTTCAAATTCCCAATTCTATATATGCATAATTAACATAAACCCAATATTTTGATTTAATTTACATAGTCCCAAACTCGTGATTTAACTTACATGCCAATTCATGTATGCCCAAACTTGCAATTTCAATTATATTGACAATACCCAAATTTCAAATTTCATGTTATGCCATCAGTTCCACCACACACATATATCCAAATAGGTAATATCCCAATATTTCCCCGTATACAAATCACCCGTATATCGTAGTTTAGGACTAGGTCCGAAATTGACCAAGGTTCATCAAAAGAAAATAAATAGGGGAAGGTAGAATTTGTATAACAATATGTACTGAGAGAAAACTGGCATAAGAACATCGTTTCAGGCATAAAAGATAGATCTTGGTAATAATATCAACATGAATCAAGAAAAATTGATTTTCAACAAGTTGAATAGATCATAGGCTTGACATGAAAAATGAGAATAGAAAAGTCCCAAAACTCAAGATCCAAGAAGCAACAGAAATAAATCTGAATCAATAAACATACTTAAATCTAATTCCACTTTACTCCATGGCTATATTATAACTTAAATGTTTAAATCTAAAAACAACTAGAACTTACAGAGCATGGCTAGTGAATCAGGAACTGAAATTGTCATAGAACGTTGTAGTAGTGTTGATTTATTGTTTGAACCATTGTTGAAGCTTTGTTCTTCGAATTGATTTGTGTTTGAATGTTTGTACTTCAATTTGGGGGCGACGACCATGGTTCAAGAGGAAGTTCAACAGCATAATTGTGTAAGAATGATTTGATATGAATTATGTTAGGTCTAAGGGTGTTTTTATAGGTGTAGCAACTAGTCTAGGCCGGTAGATTAACCCTAGAATCAATCTGGACCGTCAAAACACGTCTCAGGCTTCAAAAATGAGTTTTGGGTCAAAACAGGCCAACCAGGTCGACCTGTAGGGGCGGAGGTCGACACTATGGTTGACCTGGGGGGGTAGGTCGACCCTATGGTCGACCGGGGGGGGGGGGGGTAGGTCGACCCTATGGTCGACCCCTTGGTCCAGTCCTGCCTGAAAACTGCTGAAACTTGTACATGCCATAACTTCTTCATCCGGACTCCAATTTTCGAAAACTCGGACTCTATTTCTTATAAAATTTCGAGACGAACGCAATGGAGTAACCCGTTTCCCCTAATTCTGATATTAAAATTTAATTCTGCCTTGATTTCTTGTTTTAATATGTTATAAAAATACGGGTTGTTACATTCTCCCCTCCTTAAAGGATTTCGTCACCGAAATCTTCAAGTTAAGAAGAATGTGTCCTACCATCCAATCATCAATCTACTCAATCATCAATCATAGGCATCCATTGTCCTTAAGAGATTTCTAATGTTGTATGAACATATGCAGAAAGTGTGTGTATATGTTCCTTATTTAATGCAAATGATCAGGCCTGATTGATTTTCTTAATGCAAAATATGTTTTAGTGCCATGAGTCCAACATGTATGCAAATAGTCCTAGTCACATAAATACTATATGTGTGCACAAACAGCCATCCATATGCATCATCCATATGAACACACATCCAGTTTCATCCATATGCATCATCCATATGATAACACATCCAATTTCATCCATAAACAAGTATAAACACTCATGCATATGCAATATGGAATTGTGTCTGAGCCGATCTAGTGCCTAATGTGTGTTCATGCATCCACGAGCAACAACTAACAACCACTTGCAACCATCAACCATAACATGTCTCAAACACATGTTTACATCCATTAGTTCCTACCTAAAGGTATAACCGAATGATAGAAGCAAGTAAAGAAAAACTTTGTACCCTAAACACCAGCCCAAAACCAATATATATGATTCTAGGAAACCAAGCATGATAAACTCCTTTTAGGTCGCTAGAAATCCCTTCCTAAAACCAACTCATATCCTATAAAACCCAAAGAGTTTAGTCAACCCAATGGACACCCTCAAGCCCCAAAATGTATTACTAACAGATGAGTCATGCTCCCTATGGGGTTTCTAACAGAAATGGGATTGAGAATAGGACCGAGAGGATATACTTGAAAGATAGCATGCAAATAAGCTCTACAGGAAAAGAGGAATCAAGGATATACTCTTAAAAAAAGATATGATGCGCTTATCTAGTCTTCAATCTTCTAAGTCGCATTTCCTTGAGCTTAACTCCATTGTGCTTTGTCCGTCTTTAACTTCATAATTTCTTAATTCTTGTTTCCAAAATATGAGTTGGAACTCATTTCACCGTTGTCTCTCATCCCATTTTCCCTTATCCTCCTTCTAGTATTCTCGTCTCAAACATAACTTTGTACTCATGGTTTCATGCAAGCTCTGGATCTCGTTTATAGTGTATTCCACGCAGAAGGATTATCTCTTACAAATAAATAGATGTCAACCATGTTGCCAAATGTACTTACTAAGGTGATTTCCTATAACTCATGCATAAGCGAAATGTACCATCCACCTTAGTGGCGAACACTACTCGGGATCAATAGATGTATCAAGAGATTCTAGGTAACTAAGCATGGCAGAACCCTAAGGGTTACACTAGACTTCGAGGGTATTACCGAGGCATGTCAAGAGTCTAACTACCCTCTTTTCATACTCGAGAATGGTATCATTTCTGGATAACCACTCCATCCCTAGAAATAACCCACAGCCCAAAAACATAAGCATTACTTCTAAACTCAACACTTAGCATAGACATTCTCAAATCCAAATAAGTCATGAATAAATGAGTCGATTCCATAACATGATTTGAGACAAAAATGGGATCCACTACTACGCTAGTACTAAGGTGCAGAGACTCAACTATCGAAGCAGAATTAAAAGGATGTGATGTACCAAAAACAAAATTCCCATGGTATGATAGAAAAGAAAAGTGTAACAACCCGTATTTCAATAACATGTTAAAACGAGAATCAAGGCAGAATTTAATTTTAAATTCTGAATCAAAGAAAAACGGGCTATGCCATTGCGTTCGTCTCGGAAAAATACGCGAAATAAAGTCCGGAATTTTGTAAATCGGAGTCCGTATGACCCGGTTAAGGCCCAAAGAAGTTTTCGGGAAATTTGAATTTCGAAACATGCAGAAATGGGGCCAGGCGGGAAAATTCCCGCCCAGACAAGTCGACTGGGCTGTCGACAGGGCTGTCGACTTGCAAGTCGACAGGCATGTCGACAGGCAAGTCGACAGGGCTGTCGACTTGCCCTGTCGGCTGATTCTGGTCTGGTGCACCAATTTTCTATCTTGGCTAGGTTTTTGGGCCTGGTTTGAAATCTGACGGTTCAGGTTGGTCCTAGGGTTAATCTAAGGGCCTAAAACTATCCTAATCTCTATAAAAAGACCCTAAACCTAACCTAAATCCCTAAAAATCAAACCTAGCAACTAAGTGCTGCCAAAATCAATTTTGATCATGGCCTCCATCTCTAATCCCTAGAGCCTATGCATTCAAATCGGGTTCAAATCAAAAGGTGCAAGCTTGCTACACCAAATAGAGGCCAAATCAACGTTGCTATGCGAGTTTCATGACGGATCTTCATCAAAGGAGCCACCTTTCTTCGTCAAAATGATTCATGCTCCTAGTCCTCTTGCCACGCTATGTAAGTTCTAGCTACTTGTAGATTTAAACGATGATCTTGATGTGACATGGGATAAAATGCAAAGTAACATGAGTATGTTAGCCTATGGAAACCTAGTTTGCCCCTTTAGCATGAACATATGACTTTGGGTTATGTTGTAGCGACTAAACCATGCTATTCATGTTACATTGGACCTAGTTTTCCATGCAAGATTGGACCTTTGCTTGTGGTATGTTAGCATGCACACTTGAAACCACTTTGACTCATGAAACATGTGCATGAATGTGACTTTGAGGCTATGCAAGTATATGAACCCGAAATCCCTTATGATAATATGCAAGTTTACCTTTTTATCACATGAGTAACATGGGCATGTTCATCCTTTCATGATAGGTTTATGACATGAACACTTATGCAAGTAATCCCCTTTTATGCTATGCATGTTTGTGGCCAAATCCCCTTGAGATACTATGCATGTTTGTGGCCAAATCCCCTTGAGATACTATGCATGTTTGTGGCCAAATCACCTTATGACACTATGCATGTTTTTGGCCAAGGTTGTGCATGTGGAAGCCAATCCCTTTTTGGCATCATGCATGTTTTGAGGCCAATATGTGACGTAGTATCCTTACTATGTTGACTCGCTTTTGCTTGCGTTGGAAAACACGACTTTGGGGGTAGTTAGATAAACATGAACATGACGCGAAATCTTGACTTGAATATGACACGAAAACGTTCATTAGGTAGCATAATCCCTAGCGGTCCTAGGTGGCATAAATCCTAAGTGGACGCGCGATAGTTCATGGTAAGGAAACACAACTAGATCAAGGGTTGCAGTCCAAAACAACTTCAAGGATAAAACGTTTACATGGAAAAGCCCGTATGGCCTACGGCAAAGGACTGAACTTATACATGGAAAGAAACATACGAGTTGGGAAAACCTACATATGCTATATGTTAGGATGACATGGACCATTTCATGACATGGGGCAAGGGACATTCATGGTTAACACATGACGCGGGGAGGGATACTAGTACGAGAGGTGCAGAGCAGATATACATGTTAGAACCAGGAAAAATATACATAATAGATACCGTGGGATATTAGACGGGGTAGATACCTTGGGATAGTATACTTGATAGAAACCTGACGATGTGATACCTTGATTTATCATGACACCGTGGTTTATCACGATACCTTAGTTTAGCTTGCTACAGTAGTTCAGCCTGTTACCTTGGTTTAGTTTATCTATCTTGTAGTCATCCTTATGTTTACTTTCAGTTTATGCATGTCATGTTACCTTTACCTGTTTTTATACTGGAAGTAGATAGGACTTACCAGTCTTTATGACTGACCCCGTTTTCTTTCGCCTCTTTGTCTTCCGTTTCCCCCCAGGTTTCAGGGAGGAAATGATGTTGTTTAGTTCGGACTTCTTCTGTTGAAGGTCATCATGTATGGCTTGATGTATAGCTTGGTCTTCTCTTGGCTATGGCTGCCTCACCGCTTTACTTTGGGGAATAATTTATGAAAAGGTGTTTATGCTTCTTTATTATTGCAAGACAGGTTTTGATGTACTCTGATATAAAAGGCTTTAGACCTTAATTATTAATGTTTATGAAAGTTCGATTTTACTTCCGCTATTTTATATGTTCTGTCTTGTGATATTTCTGTGCATGTTTACCAATAATGCCCCTCTAAAGCTAGTGCATTCCTTTGCGAGTGACCCTAGCGGAGGCGGGGTGTTACATTTGGTATCAGAGCAGAAGGTTACCAGACTAGGCAAAAGTTTTTAAAGACCTTCTGAAAACTATTTGAAAAACCGTTTACAAAGAAGCATTTTTCAAGAAAAGTTTGTTTTAAAGGCTATTCCCCAAAAGCCATTAGCACCATCCTTTGATTCCTTGATTAAATCTAGTTTCCTTTCTTTTCTCCATCCATGGTCACAGTAGTTCTCACTGTGACTAATCTTGGTCTAGCCACGTAGGTGTTTCCCGTACGATGGAGGTGGTTCTCGAGAGACCCATTGCCGGGTTACAAGAAAGGATAATAAGAGTAAGGATAAAGGATACTAGCTTAAGGATAAGCAACTGTTGTTAGGGCTTGGTCCATCAAGGAGGACAAGGACAAGATTAGCGGAGAGGGAAATAGTACGCTCCCACTTCTGGGGTGCCTAAAAGAAATGGTACCGTTTCTATTAGAGGTTCAGCCTTCCTTTTCTATCATCCCTTCCAGACTTTGTTTTGATCATCATATCACTTAAGTCTGCTTAGATAGTTGAGTCTCTGCACCTTAGTACTAGCATGGTAGAGGATCCCAGTTTTATCCCAAAAATCTGGTTGGAGAGTTGGTCCATTCCTTCATGACTTGTTGGATTTGAGAATGACATGTCTCAACTACGGATAGATTCTAAGGATAAAGTGGTCACCCAATAAGGGGTGCCATTCTCGGTTTTGGAAAGAGGGTAGTTAGACTCTCGACTCATCTTGGTGATACCCTCGAAGTCTCGTGTAACCTTTTTGGGTTCTGTCATAGTTAGTTACCTAGAATCCCGAGATGCAGTTGTTGGTAATCCGCTCGAATAGAATTCACTGCTAAGGCGGATGGTTCGTTTTAATTATGCATGAGTTATGGGAATCACCTTAGTAAGAACCCTTGGCAACATGGATTGGCATCGGAAAACGAGATCCAGAATTCACTTGTGAATTTTGGAGAGCTTGTATGAGTACGCAGACATGTGTGAGCCGAGCATACTAGGGGAAGAATAAGTGAAAGTGAAACGAGAGGCGACAGTGAAATGAGTTCCACTCACACCTTGG
Organism: Allium sativum; assembly: GCA_030737875.1. Taxonomy (NCBI): domain Eukaryota; kingdom Viridiplantae; phylum Streptophyta; class Magnoliopsida; order Asparagales; family Amaryllidaceae; genus Allium; species Allium sativum. The sequence continues at coordinate 709,626,856 of CM060924.1, read as the reverse complement.
AAATAGGAAGCAAGGAACTACGAAATCATGAAGTTAAAAGACAGTCAAGGCACAATGGAATTGAGCTCAAGGAAGTACGACTTTGATGGTCAAAGACTAGATACGCGCATGATATCTCTTTTTGGGAGTATCTCCTTGACCCCTGTTTCTGTAGAGCTTACTTGTAGGCTATCTTTTGTGGACACCCTCTCGGTCCTATTTTCTGTTACAAACCCCGTAAGGCGTTTGCCTTGTTTATCTTCTCGACCCTGTTTCAGGGAATCCTCGGTAGAACCCTATGGATGCAAACATGTATTTGAAACATGTTATGATTGATATGGTTGCAAGTGGTTGCTCGTGGATGCGCAAATACACGTTAGATACTAGATTGACGCGATCACGTTTCATGTTGCATATGCACGAGTATTTATACTTGTTTATGGATGAAATCGAATGTGTTATCATGCGGTTGTTGCATATGAATGAATGATTGTGCACACATATAGTATCTATATGACTAGGACTATTTGCATACATGTTGGATTCATGGCACTATACATATTTTTGCATTAGAAAGATTATTCAGGCCTGATCATTAGCATTAGCTAAGGAACATGTACACACACGTTTTGCATATATTCATACAGCATTAGAAATCATCTAAGGACAATGGTTGCTTGTGGATGATGTTTTGAGTAGATGGATGATGGATGGTAGGATATGTTCTTCCTAACTTAGAGATTTCGGGGACGAAATCCTAAAAGGTGGGGAGAATGTAACAACCCGTATTTCAATAACATGTTAAAACGAGAATCAAGGCAGAATTTAATTTTAAATTCTGAATCAAAGAAAAACGGGCTATGCCATTGCGTTCGTCTCGGAAAAATACGCGAAATAGAGTCCGGAATTTTGTAAATCGGAGTCCGTATGACCCGGTTAAGGCCCAAAGAAGTTTTCGGGAAATTTGAATTTCGAAACATGCAGAAATGGGGGCAGGCGGGAAAATTTCCGCCCAGACAAGTCGACTGGGCTGTCGACAGGGCTGTGGACTTGCAAGTCGACAGGCATGTCGACAGGCAAGTCGACAGGGCTGTCGACTTGCCCTGTCGGCTGATTCTGGTCTGGTGCGCCTATTTTCTATCTTGGCTAGGTTTTTGGGCCTGGTTTGAAATCTGACGGTTCAGGTTGGTCCTAGGGTTAATCTAAGGGCCTAAAACTATCCTAATCTCTATAAAAAGACCCTAAACCTAACCTAAATCCCTAAAAATCAAACCTAGCAACTAAGTGCTACCAAAATCAATTTTGATCATGGCCTCCATCTCCAATCCCTAGAGCCTATGCATTCAAATCGGGTTCAAATCAAAAGGTGCAAGCTTGCTACACCAAATAGAGGCCAAATCAACGTTGCTATGCGAGTTTCATGACGGATCTTCATCAAAGGAGCCACCTTTCTTCGTCAAAACGATTCATGCTCCTAGTCCTCTTGCCACGCTATGTAAGTTCTAGCTACTTGTAGATTTAAACGATGATCTTGATGTGACATGGGATAAAATGCAAAGTAACATGAGTATGTTAGCCTATGGGAACCTAGTTTGCCCCTTTAGCATGAACATATGACTTTGGGTTATGTTGTAGCGACTAAACCATGCTATTCATGTTACATTGGACCTAGTTTTCCATGCAAGATTGGACCTTTGCTTGTGGTATGTTAGCATGCACACTTGAAACCACTTTGACTCATGAAACATGTGCATGAATGTGACTTTGAGGCTATGCAAGTATATGAACCCGAAATCCCTTATGATAATATGCAAGTTTACCTTTTTATCACATGAGTAACATGGGCATGTTCATCCCTTCATGATAGGTTTATGACATGAACACTTATGCAGGTAATCCCCTTTTATGCTATGCATGTTTGTGGCCAAATCCCCTTGAGATACTATGCATGTTTGTGGCCAAATCCCCTTGAGATACTATGCATGTTTGTGGCCAAATCACCTTATGACACTATGCATGTTTTTGGCCAAGGTTGTGCATGTGGAAGCCAATCCCTTTTTGGCATCATGCATGTTTTGAGGCCAATATGTGACGTAGTATCCTTACTATGTTGACTCGCTTTTGCTTGCGTTGGAAAACACGACTTTGGGGGTAGTTAGATAAACATGAACATGACGCGAAATCTTGACTTGAATATGACACGAAAACGTTCATTAGGTAGCATAATCCCTAGCGGTCCTAGGTGGCATAAATCCTAAGTGGACGCGCGATAGTTCATGGTAAGGAAACACAACTAGATCAAGGGTTGCAGTCCAAAACAACTTCAAGGATAAAACGTTTACATGGAAAAGCCCGTATGGCCTACGGCAAAGGACTGAACTTATACATGGAAAGAAACATACGAGTTGGGAAAACCTACATATGCTATATGTTAGGATGACATGGACCATTTCATGACATGGGGCAAGGGACATTCATGGTTAACACATGACGCGGGGAGGGATACTAGTACGAGAGGTGCAGAGCAGATATACATGTTAGAACCAGGAAAAATATACATAATAGATACCGTGGGATATTAGACGGGGTAGATACCTTGGGATAGTATACTTGATAGAAACCTGATGATGTGATACCTTGATTTATCAAGACACCGTGGTTTATCACGATACCTTAGTTTAGCTTGCTACAGTAGTTCAGCCTGTTACCCTGGTTTAGTTTATCTATCTTGTAGTCATCCTTATGTTTACTTTCAGTTTATGCATGTCATGTTACCTTTACCTGTTTTTATACTGGAAGTAGATAGGACTTACCAGTCTTTATGACTGACCCCGTTTTCTTTCGCCTCTTTGTCTTCCGTTTCCCCCCAGGTTTCAGGGAGGAAATGATGTTGTTTAGTTCGGACTTCTTCTGTTGAAGGTCATCATGTATGGCTTGATGTATAGCTTGGTCTTCTCTTGGCTATGGCTGCCTCACCGCTTTACTTTGGGGAATAATTTATGAAAAGGTTTTTATGCTTCTTTATTATTGCAAGACAGGTTTTGATGTACTCTGATATAAAAGGCTTTAGACCTTAATTATTAATGTTTATGAAAGTTCTATTTTACTTCCGCTATTTTATATGTTCTGTCTTGTGATATTTCTGTGCATGTTTACCAATAATGCCCCTCTAAAGCTAGTGCATTCCTTTGCGAGTGACCCTAGCGGAGGCGGGGTGTTACAAAAAGCTAAACTTTTAACAGAAACGTTACCACCTCTCTTAGGTATGCTAGTAGTGAGAGCATACAATTTCCCTCTCAACGATCTTGTACTTTGCCCTTTTCCTTGTCCTATAATACTTAATTACATGTCCCTTTTTACCGTACTAAAGATATTCTCTCTTGTCATGGGTTTTTATTATTCTTCCACTTGGCCTCTTTCCTTTCACCTCTTTCCTCTTCATGGATTAAGCCATATCAACAAGTTTCTCATCCTTAGACTTGCGTTCTTTATCCTCGTTCCCACTATCCTTGTATAGCTTGTTGAAAAGTTTCTCAAAAGCTACTTCCACCGCATGGCAACCCTACAAAGCTTGAGATAAGATTAGTCGCAAGTAAAACTACTGCGGCTACAGATGGAGGTTGGACACTACTTTGCCCTCCGACATGTGTCGCATGCCTACAAACTATGGTGAAAAAGAAAGAGAGAAGAGACTCAAGAAGAGAATCAAAAGATAGTGCATATGGCTTTGGGGAATATGCCTTTCGTAAAACAAAAGTTTTCTTTAGAAAAATGCTTCTTTGTAAACGTTTTGAAAATAATTTCAGAAGGTTTTTTGAAAGCTTTTGCCCAATCCGGTAACCTTCTGCTCTGATACCAAATGTAACACCCCACATCCGATATGGTCACTCACAAAGGCAATGCCTTAACTTCAATGGAGCATTATGGGTACTGGAACAGAAATATTACATGACAGACATATATAAAAACAATGGAAAGCAAAGTAGAAGTACTTCAAATCATTTATTAAATAGAATTGTTTACAATAAAAGCCCATCAACTTCCAATACCCAAATACATAGATAAAATATCTGTTTTGCTCAAAAACAAAGAAGCATGAAAATAAATTTTAATATTCCCCAATAAAGCAAAGCAAGCCATAGCCAAGAGAGATCCAAGAAGCACATGAAAGAGCCTTGGAGCTTGGTAAGATCCGAACTAAGCTGTATTTCCACCCTGCGAACCAGGGGGGGACGGAAGAAAAAGAGGCGAAACAAACTGGGTCAATCATAAAGACTGAGTAACTCCTAGTGGCTTTCAGCATAAAAACAGGTGAAGACAATATGGCATGAATAAACTGAAAGTAAACATAAGCATGATGACAAGGTAAGCTACAGGCAGATGAATCAAGTATAACATTGCAAGGTTCCCATTCAAGATGAACTAAGTATAGTTTCGCAAGATTTCTATCAAGCATCGCAAGATTCCTCTGCCTCACCATTAAAATGATATCTATTTGCTCTGCACCACCTAACTAGTGTCCCAACTAGTAATCTATATAAAATGATAAAATCAGAACGTGTTCCCAATCCCCAAAATTAAGGTTGCTTTCACGTGTACATTTATTATTTATTACCTAGATCTAATCTAGGGTTTTCTATCGAGCTCTTCCTAGATTCAACCAGGATTTATGCCACCAAGGTCCAACCTAGGGATTATGCTACCTATTGAACACTTCTCGGATTTAGGGTTTATGCCACCTAGGTCCAACCTAGGGATTATACTACCTATGTGTGTCATACGGCCCCCAATGATTGTAGATACCTATGCTGGTCCTACCATGGGTTGTATCAAGACCCATGGTGGCGGCCCGACGCAATTCTAGAAGGCATATGTTATACCACTGGTGCCCCCAATGCCCTGTTTGTCTGCTCCGAAGTGTGTGCACGCCCGCACTCCGTTAGAACCTACACTATTGCACCCACCGCCGTCGCTTTGACCGCTTACAATCAGCCTAGTAATCGTGTCCCACCCAACATAGTTTCAGGGTACCGTTGATACCTGATTTGGGTTACTGCTGAAATGGGTCCCCGTTACTAGGGTTTCCTACTGGTTAAGTGTGTGGGCCTATATATACAGATATTACCCACCTTCCCGTGACGTACTTAACCCACCGATTCAAGCGTTCTTATTAATGGTTAAGTTTGTGGGCCTATATTTACTAATATTACCCACCAACCCAATATGTATTTAACCCTCTTCGTCCATTACGTTAAGTTGGTTAGGTGTTTTCTCTTGTTTTACTTAACCCTACCACACATCATGTTATATCGGTTAAGTGTAGTTCCTTGTGTTACTTAACCCTACCGCAAGCCTTATTATACTGGCTAAGTGTTCTCCCTTGTGTTAACTTAACCCCACCGCATGTCATGTCATATTGGTTAAGTGTACATTGACTTAGCCCACCTACTTACCATGTTGTGACGGTAAAGTGTTACCCTCTGTTGTTACTTAACCTTACCACGCATCACGTTATATTGGTTAAGTGCATGGTAACTTAACCCCCTCGACCAGTCATATTATAATGGTTAAGTGTTACCCTCGTGTGTTTACTTAACCCTACCACGCATCAGGTTATACCGATTGGGTGTTATCAACCAGTTCAAGTTAGCCCAACCCATCTGCTAGTCATGTTATTACGGTCAAGTGTCATTAGCCTAGCTATGTTACTTAACCCACCCATTGGTCTGATTAACAGTTATGTTGGTTAAGCCCACAATTATAAGTTTTACATGTTCTTAACTCATACCGGTTAGGTCCATATTCACATGTCAAATTTCCATGTCATCCCACCTAACCCTCTAACCATACCCACGTCTTATTATGGTTATTATTCCTTAATTCATTCATTATGACGAACGAATCATGACCTCTCACATTAAACTGTGCATTTTGTGGCCACTGGATTTGCCGGGCGGTTCCGGGCAGAATTACACCACAAACTGGGTCTAACCTCGTGTCATAAATCGTTACGCCTACAATTCGACCTTCGACCTCTCACATTAGACTGACACTTTGTGGCTACTGGATTTGCCGGGCGGTTCCGGGCAGATTTACACCCCAAACCGAGTCTAACCTCGTGTCAAAGGTTCATTAATGGTCGTATTCCACCCAAAACCCCAATATCAGTTCATGTGTTTAACATATAGAAATGTTCATGATTCACGTTTTTGCCCCAAAACGTATTCCCAAATTATCATCATAATTCACTATAAGGTTATGCCAAGTTATAGCCTTTTATTTACAATACATGCCAATTACCCAAAACCCAACTTAGGTGCGTTCATATTAAACCTTTACCAAGTCATAAATTTTCATATATGTTTCTATTCCGAATTTCACATAATTAACATATGCTCAAGTTCTAGATTACATGTAAATTTTACATATGCCCAATTCGTACCAAATTTACATATGTTCAATTTATGCCGTTTTACATGTATGCCAATTTTATACCATTTTATCATATCAAGTTCTAGTCAAAATTACATGTATCAAGTTTCATACCCAATAAACCCAAATCATGATTCATGATGTAATTATCCCAAACTATAATCTTTTTATTACAATACATGTCAGTTGCCCAAGTTCATAATACATGCTTATGCCAATTATCAAATTTACAACCGCTTTCATGTTCAAACTCCCAATTCTACATATGCCTAATTAACATAAACCCAATCTTTTGATTTAATTTACATAGGCCCAAACTCGTGATTTAACTTACATGCCAATTCATGTATGCCCAAACTTGCAATTTCAATTATATTGACAATACCCAAATTTCAAATTTCATGTTATGCCATCAATTCCACCACACACATATATCCAAATAGGTAATATCCCAATATTTCCCCGTATACAAATCACCCGTATATCGTAGTTTAGGCCTAGATCCGAAATTGACTAAGGTTCATTTAAAGAAAATAAATAGGGGAAGGTAGAATTTGTATAACAATAAGTACAGAGAGAAAACTGGCATAAGAACATCGTTTCAGGCATAAAAGATATATCTTGATAATAATATCAATATGAATCAAGAAAAACTGATTTACAACAAGCTGAATAGATCATAGGCTTGACATGAAAAATGAGAATAGAAAAGTCCCAAAACTCAAGATCCAAGAAGCAACAGAAATAGATCTGGATCAATGAACATACTTGAATCTAATTCCACTTTACTCCATGGCCATATTATAATTTAAATGTTTAAATATAAAAACAACTAGAACTTACAGAGCATGGCTAGTGAATTAGGAACTGAAATTGTCATAGAACTTTGTAGTAGTGTTGATTTATTGTTTGAACCATTGGTGAAGCTTTGTTCTTCGAATTGATTTGAGTTTGAATGTTTGTGCTTCAATTTGGGGGCAGCGACCATGGTTCAAGAGGGAGTTCGGCAGCATAATGGTGTAAGAATGATTTGATATGAATTAGGTTAGGTCTAAGGTTGTTTTTATAGGTGTAGCAACTAGTTTAGGCCCTTAGATTAAACCTAGAATCAATCCGAACTATCAAAACACGTCTCAGGCTTCAAACATGAGTTCTGGGACAAAACAGGCCGACCAGGTCGACCTATAGGGGGAGAGGTCGACACTATAGTCGACCCTATGGTCGACCTGGGGGGGGGGGGGGGTAGGTCGACCCCCTAGTCCAGTCCTACCTGAAAACTGCTGAAACTTGTATAGGCCATAACTTCTTCATCCGGACTCCGATTTTCGAAAACTCGGACTCTATTTCATGTAAAATTTCGAGACGAACGCAATGGCGTAACCTGTTTCCCCTGATTCTGATTTAAAATTTAATTCTGCCATGATTTCTTGTTTTAATATGTTATAAAAATACGAGCTGTTACAACTACCCACATTGGATCCTATTGTTTGCAGTCACTGGATTTGTCGGGCGGTTCCGGGCAGATTTACACTGCAAACTCAACCCAACCTCGAGTTGGCCATTTTCAAGTTTATCTAATTGTCATGCCCACGTTCAAGTTTTGACGTCAAAATTCATGTCGATTTTTCATGTCATGTTTCATGTCAAATCGTGTAAAGTTCATGTCCATATCCAGGTTCAAGTTATAACAACGTTCATGTTTAAAGTTCAAAGTCAATTCATGTTTTACCTAGTCTACCCAAATCGTATTCCCATCGCACGTAAGCTCGAATCGATACAAATAAATCTAATTAGGGAATAACATAAAAAGGGATGGGTATAAGGTGGCAAAAGTGATTACTAGCATAGCATGGTATAACTTGAGATAAATGATATAACATTACTGGCATATGGAATATTATCCTCAAACATAAAGATTTCAAATATAACAAAATAAGGCACTAGTCAAGATAACAGTTGTCATAAGGTGATAGTATAGTCATGGTAACGATTGACATAAGGTGATAGCATTGTCATGGTAACGATTGGCATAAGGTGATAGTCATAAACTTGTGACTAATAGCAGATTCAAAATGATAATATGAGGGTTTTTTCTTTTTGATTTACAACATGAATAGGCCCCAAATCAATGTCATAGTAATATATCCAGAAGTCAAGATCTAAGATGAACAAGAACGGATGTAAAACAGTCATCATGCATAGGTCCAATTTCAATTTACATCATATTCATATTACATTTACAGTTTAAATATAAAAATAACTGGGGCTTACAGATCGTGTTTCGAGAATTAGAAAAAGAGAGTCGATGTTGAATCTTTATATGCTTAGTCAAGTCCTAACAGAAATCACCAAATCAGCAATGTAGTTTTGACGTAGAAGAAGTAGTCCCTTTCTCTAACTTTTCAACCAGAATTAGAGCAGCATAAGGTCAGAAAGAATTTTGGGTAGAGAGACAAGTGTTAGGGGCTGTATATATAGGGTCAGGTCAACGAATGTAGACAGAAATGAGGCCAGAAACGTCAAAGTGAATCAAGCTTCAAAAGTGGACTCGGCCACCAGGTCGACACTATGGTCGACCTGGTCCTGGGCAGGTCGACTACATAGTTGACCCCCAGGTCGACCTTGTCCTGGGCGGGAAATTTCCGGCCCAGTCCATTCTGAGGTTTGAATTTTGAATTTTGAATTCGAACTGAGCTGTTTTGAACTTGAAAACTTCTGAAAACTTTGCAAGGTCATAAATTGATCATACGGGCTCCAATTTTCGAAAACTCGGACTTGTTTCCAAGCAGAATTTCGAGACGAACGCAATGGCGCAACCCGTTTCCCCTGATTCTTATTTTAAAAATTAATTCTGCCTTGATTTATGGTTATTACACATTATAAAAACATGGGTTGTTACATTCTCCCCTCCTTAAAGGATTTCGTCCCCGAAATCTCTAAGTTAGAAAGAATATATCCTACCATCCAATCATCCATCTACTCAAAGCATCATCCACAGGTAACCATTTTCCTTAAAAGATTTGTAGTGCTGTATGAACATATGCAGAAAGTGTGTGTATATGTACATATCTAATGCAAAAGATCAGGCGGTTACTGATTCAGTAAACCTCCTTAATGAAAAATATGTTAGTGTAATGAATCCAACATTTATGCAAATTCCTAACATAGTTTATAATCTCTACATGAGTGCACAAACATTCATTCATATGCAACATCCAAGTGATAGCATATACAAGTGTAAGCACTCATGCATATGCAACATGAAAATGTGACTGAACCGATCTAATGCCTAATGTGTGTCATGCATCCACTAGCATCCACTTGCAACCACTTGCAACCATTTGCAAACATCAACCATAACATGTTTACATCCATATGGTTCTACCTAAGGTTCTCAAGATAAGATCAGGAAGATAACAAGACAAACGTAGATAGTAAAAGCATGATACGAAAAGGTTTTCAAGTTTATAGGAAAAAGAGATCGAGAATGTACCCTCAAAAAGAAATGGGTAAAGTGCGCGTATCTACTCTTCGGTTTCCCAAGTTGCGTCTTCTTGGGATTCACTCCACTGCACTTTAACTAGCTTGACTTCTCGATTCCTTAGCTTCTTAATCTCCATTCCTAAGATACGAATCGGAACTCGCCTCAATGTTTCTTCTTTTTCCACTTCTACGTCTTCAAGGATGCTTGGCTTAACCACTTCGGCTGACTCATGCAAGCACTTCCGGAGATGCGAGACGTGAAAGACATTGTGCACCCCATCAAGCTTCTCGGGTAAGTCTACCTTATAGGCCATTCGTCCAATCCTCTCAGTGATAGGGAACGGTCCTACGAACCTTGGTGCTAGCTTTCCAACTGCTCCAAAACGAACTACATTGCGTAATGGAGAAACTTTTATAAAGACCATATCTCCGACTTCGAACTCTAGGTCTGTCCTTCTCTGGTCCGCATAAGATTTATGTCTATCTTGGGCTGTTTTCATCCGTCTTTGTATCAGTTCAATCTTCTCAGAAGTATCCCTTATCATGTCGGGCCCAAGTATAAGTCTGTCTGTCGTCTCCCACCAACAAGTTGGCGATTTGCACGGTCTTCCATACAGGGCTTCGAACGGTGACATTCCGATGCTAGCTTGGTAACTATTGTTATATGCAAACTCCACGAGAGGAAGATGGTCTTCCCAAGTGCCCCCAAAGTCAAGAGTGCATAGCCTCAGGAAATCTTCTAGTACCCTATTTACCCTTTCGGTTTGTCCACCCGTTTGTGGGTGATAGGCCGTATTTAAACTCAGTCGTGTACCCATTGCTTCTTGCAGACTATTCCAAAACTGGCTAGTGAAAATCAGGTCATGATCACTAACTATACTAGAAGGAACTCCATGCAACCGTACTATCTCTCGAAGGTAAATAGATGCTAGCCATGATGCGGTCCTCTTGCCTTTCACTTGAATGAAGTGATCACTTTTCGTGAGTCTATCAACTAAGACCCATATGCTAGTATTTCCCTTCCTTGACCTAGGCAGTCCATCCACAAAATCCATCGAGATACTCTCCCATTTCCATTGCGGAACCTCCAAAGGATGTAATAGCCCACCAGGCTTCTTCGACTCGGCCTTTACTTGTTGGCATACCATGCACTTCGAAACAAATTCTTCCACGTCCTTTTTCATCCCAGCCCAAAAGAAAATGCGTTTCATATCCCTGTACATCTTATCCCCTCCGGGATGTATAGTCATCTTCGAGTTGTGCGCTTCTTCGAGAACTTTCCTTACTAGGTCTCCCACCTGTGGGACAGACAGCCTTCCATCGCGCCTTAGCCATCCCTTGTCCTCTATGGCATACCTACTGAGGTGACTTGACGTCTGTAACAACACGAATTTTTATAACATGTTAAAACAAGAAATCAAGGCTGAATTAAATTTTAAATTCAGAATCAGGGGAAACGGGTTACGCCATTGCGTTCGTCTCGAAATTTTACATGAAATAGAGTCTGAGTTTTCGAAAATCGGAGTCCGGATGAAGAAGTTATAGCCTGTACAAGTTTCAGCAGTTTCAGGCAGCACTGGACCAGGGGGTCGACCTACCCCCCAACCCCCCCCCCCCCAGGTCGACCATATGGTCGACCTCCCCACTTTACAGGTCGGCCTGGTTTCACCCAGAACTCATTTTTGAATCCTGAGACATGTTTTGATGGTCCGGATTGATTCTAGGGTTAATCTAAGGGCCTAAACTAGTTGCTACACCTATAAAAACACCCTTAGACCTAACCTAATTCATATCAAATCATTCTTACACCATTGTGCTGCTAAAATACCTTTTTAACCATGGCCGTCATCTCCAAATCAAAGTACAAGCATTCAAACTCAAATCAATTCAAAGAACAAAGCTTCAACAATGATTCTAGACAATAAATCAACAACGTCACTGCAACATTCTACAACAAATTCAGTTCTTAATTCATTATCCATGCTCTGTAAGTTCTAGTTATTTTCAGATTAAAATATTTAAATATAATATGGGCATGTGATGAAGTGAAATTGGATTTAAGTATGTTTATCAATCTATTTTTGTTGCTTCTTGGATCTTGAGTTTTGAGACTTGTCTATCTTTATTCCCATGTCTAGTTTATGATCTATTCAGCCTGTTGTAAATTAGTTTTCTTGATTCATTACCAAGTTGTAATCGTCATGCCTGTGATGATGTTTTTCTCTCTGATCTTATTTTTATGCAAAATTCTACCTTCCCCTATTTATTTTCTTTTGATGAACCTAGGTCAATTTCGTACCTAGGCCTAAACTACGATATGTGTGCGGGGATATACGGGGGAAATATTGGAATATTGCCTAGTGGAATATATGTGTTTGGTGGAATCGAAGGCATAATATGAAAATTCGATGTTTGGGGATAATTTACCATTAACATGAAACTTGATATTTGGTTATTGTCGTTATAATGGTAATTGCAAGAATGGGGATTGACATATATAATTTGACATGGATCTTGATACATATAATTTGATATGGATCTTTATATATATATATATATATATATATATATATATATAATTTGGCATGGATCTTGATATATGTAATTTGTCTAGAACTTGTTATGAGTAAATTGGTGTAAACGTAGTATAAATGTAATTTTGGGGATAAAACTTGATCTATGTAAATTGGTCATAGCTTTGTAAACATGTAAATCATGAATCTTGACATATGTAAAGCAACATGAAACTTGGTATATGTGTAAATTGGCGTAAAGTTGGCATACATGTAAAACGACATGAATTGAACATATGTAAATTTGGTAGGAATTGGGCATATGTAAAATTTACATGTAATCTAGAACTTGGGCATATGTTAATTATGTAAAATTTGGAGTTGAAACATATATGATAATTTATGGCTTAGTAGAGGTTTAATATGAACGCGCCTAAGTTGGGTTTTGGGTAATTGGCATGTATTGTAAATAAAAGGCTATAACTTGGCATAACCTTATAGTGAATTATGATAATAATTTGGAAACACGTTTTGGGGGCAAAAACATGAATCATGAACATTTCTATATGTTAAACACATGAACTAATATTGGGGTTTTGGGTGGAATACGACCATTAATGAACCTTTGACACGAGTTTAGACTCAGTTTATGGTGTAAATCTGCCAGGAACTGCCCGGAACCGCCCGGCAAATCCAGTAGCCACAAAGTGTCAATCTAATATGAGAGGTCAAAGGCCAAATTATAGGCGTAACGATTTATGACACGAGGTTAGACCCAGTTTATGGTATAAATCTGCCCGGAACCGCCCGACAAATCCAGTGGCCACAAAATGCACGGTCTAACGTGAGTGGTCATGATTCGTTCGTCATAATGAATGAGTTTAGGAATACTAGCCATAATGAGACGTGGGTATGGTTAGAGGGTTAGGTGGGATCACATGGAATTTTGACATGTAAATGTGGACCTAACCGGTATGAGTTAAGAACATGTAAAACTTATAAATGTAGGCTCCACCAATATGATATGAATGGGTGGGTTAAGTAACATGGCTAGGCTAATGACACTTAACCGTTATAACATGACTAGCGGATGGGTTGGGCTAACTTGAATAGGTTGATAACACCCAATCGATATAACCTGACACGTGGCAGGGTTAAGTCGACTTGAACATATAGATAATACTTAACCAACTTAGCATGATATGTGGGCGGGTTAAGCCATGAATTATTTGAATATACTTAACCAATTGGACACGATGATTTGATAGGGTTAAGTCATGAAACGCTTGAATATACTTAACCAATTGGACACGATGATTTGATAGGGTTAAGTCATGAACCGCTTGAATATACTTAACCAATTTAACACGATGATTTGATAGGGTTAAGTCATGAACCGCTTGAATATAAGGCAAGGGACCCTAGTTCAATAGGTAGCATAATCCCTAGTGGTCCTAGGTGGCATAAATCCTAGTTGAACATGCGATGGTTCATGATAAGGAAACCTAGCCAGAACAAGGGTGGAAGTCCAAACGATTTCAAGAATGGTGGCACTACATTGAAGTAGTATAGAATTACGTGATGAAACCCGTACGATATAAGGCAAAGGACTGTACATATACATGGAAAAGATGATACGGGTTGGGGTACTAGTATAGTTGGTGCAGAGAATTTAGGAAATCAGAGCAAATAGATATCATTTTAATGGTTAAGCAGATAAATCTTGCGATGCTTGATAGAAATCTTGCGAAACTATACTTAGTTCATCTTGAATGGGAACCTTGCAATGTTATACATGACAGAAATCCTATGATGTTATTCTTAGTTATCGTGTCTGTAGCTTATCTTGTCATCATGCTTATGTTTACTTTCAGTTTATTCCTGCCATGTTATCTTTACCTGTTTTTATACTGAAAGTCACTAGGACTTACTCAGTCTGACCCGTTTTGTTTCGCCCCTTTTTCTTCCGTTCCCCCCCAGGTTTGCAGGGTGGGAATACAGCTTAGTTCGGATTTTACCAATCTCCAAGGCTCTTTCATGTACGGCTTGGATTTCCCTTGGTTATGGCTTGCTTTGCTTTATTGGGGAATATCACAATTTATTTTTATGCTTCTTTGTTTTTGAGCAAGACAGATATTTTAGCTATGTAATTGGGTATTGGAAGTTGATGGGCTTTTATTGTAAACAATTATATTTAATAAATGATTTGAAGTACTTCCACTTTACTTTCCGCTGTTTTATATATGTCTTCCTTGTAATATTTCTATTCCAGTACCCATAATGCTCCACTGAAGTTAAGGCATTCCCTTTGTGAGTGACCTTAACGGATATGGGGTGTTACATTTGGTATCAGAGCAGAAGGTTACCAGACTGGTCAAAAGCTTTTAAAAACCTTCTGAAATTATTTTCAAAACATTTACAAAGAAGCATTTTTCTAAAGAAAAGTTTTGTTTTATGAAAGGCATATTCCCCAAAGCCATATGCACTATCTTTTGATTATCTCCTTGAGTCTTTTCTCTCTTTCTTTTTCACCATAGTTTGTAGGCATGCGACACATGTCCGAGGGCAAAGTAGTGTCCAACCTCCATCTGTAGCCGCAGTAGTTTTACTTGTAACTAATCTTATTTCAAGCTTTGTAGGGTTGTCGTGCGATGGAGGTAGTTCTCGAGAGACCTATTAACACGTTATATAAGTGGGGATAAGAGTGGTTAAGGCGAATGAGGCTCAGAACAAGAAGGTAGAAATGTTTCTGTATGAAAGTCTAGTTTATCTTTCTATCCTGTTCGTACCCTTTTTGATTATGGTACATCACATCCTTTTTATTTCTTCTTCGATAGTTGAGTCTCTGCACCTTAGTATTAGCGTAGTAGAGGATCCCATTTATTCTCAAATCCTATTAGGGAATCGGCTCATTTATTCATGACTCGTTTGGATTTGGGAATGTCTATGCTAAGTGTTGAGTTTAGAAGTAATGCTTATGTTTTTTTGGGCTATGGGTTGATTCTAGGAATGGAGTGGTTATCCAATAATGGTGCCATTCTTGAGTATGAAAAGAGGGTAGTTAGATTCTTGACTTGCCTTGGTAATGCCCTAGAAGTCTAGTGTAACCCTTAGGTTCTGCCATGCTTAGTTACCTAGAATCTCTTGATACATCGATTGATCCCGAGTAGTGTTCTCCACTAAGGCAGATGGTTCATTTCGCTTATGCATGAGTTATAGGAAATCACCTTAGTAAGTACATTTGGCAACATGGTTGACATATGTTTATTTGCAAGAGATAATCCTTTCCAGGATTCACTAGTGAATTTTGGAGAGCTTGCATGAAACCATGAGTACGCAGTTATGTTTGAGCCGAGTACACTAGAAGGAGGATAAGGGAAAATGGGACGAGAGACAATAGTGAAATGAGTTCCAACTCATATTTTGGAAACAAGAATTAAGAAATTGTGAAGCTAAAGACGGTCAAAGCACAATGGAGTTAAGTATAACCTCTTGGTCCTATTCCCCATCCTATTTCTGTTGCAAACCCCATAGGGAATATGACTCATCTGTTAGTAATACATGTTGGGGCTTAATGATGTCCGTTGGGTTGACTAAACTTTTTGGGTTTTATAGGATATGGGTTGGTCTTAGGAAGGGATTTCTTGTGTCCAAAAAGGAGTCCATCATGCTTAGTTTCCTAGAAACATATATATTGGTTGGTTAATTCTTTGGGTGTCAGCCTGATGTTGATTTCGGTCTTCGGGCTGGTGCTTAGGGAGTTCTTCTCCAAACCAGTATATATGTGACATAGATTTCCAGTTTTGACATTGCCTAATGGGCACAAGGTTTTTACTTGCTTCTATCGTTCGACTATACCTTTAGGAAGGAACAATTGAGTGTAAACATGTGTTTGAGACATGTTATGATTGATGGTTGCAAGTGGTTGCAAATGGCTGCTAGTGGTTGCTCGTGATTGCATAACACACATTAGGCACTAGATCGGCTCAGACACATTTCCATATTGCATATGCATGAGTGTTTATACTTGTTTATGGATGAAATTGTATGTGTTATCATATGGATGATGCATGTGGATGGATGTTTGTGCACACATATAGTGTTTATGTGACTAGGACTATTTGCATACATGTTGGACTCATTGCACTAAACATATTTTGCATTAAGAAGATCAATCAGGCCTGATCATTTGCATTAGATAAAGAACATATACACACACTTTCTGCATATGTTCATACAGCATTAGAAATCTCTTAAGGACAATGGATGCCTGTGATTGATGATTGAGTAAATGGATGATTGGATGGTAGGACACATTCTTCTTAACTTGAAGATTTCGGGGACGAAATCCTTTAAGGAGGGGAGAATGCAACAACCCGAATTTTTATAACATGTTAAAATAAGAAATCAAGGCAGAATTAAATTTTAAAATCAGAATCAGGGGAAACGGGTTACGCCATTGCGTTCGTCTCGAAATTTTACATGAAATTGAGAGTTTTCGAAAATCGGAGTCTGGATGAAGAAGTTATGGCCTGTACAAGTTTCAGCAGTTTTCAGACAGCACTGGACCAGGAGGTCGACCATAGGGCCAACCTACACCCCAGGTCGACCATAGTGTCGACCAACCCCGCCTCCCAGGTCGACCATATGGTCGACCTCCCCCCTTACAGGTCGACATGGTCGGCCTGGTTTGACCCAGAACTCATTTTTGAAGCCTGAGACATGTTTTGATGGTCCGGATTGATTCTAGGGTTAATCTAAGGGCCTAAACTAGTTTCTACACCTATAAAAACACCCTTAGACCTAACCTAATTCATATCAAATCATTCTTACACCATTATGCTGCTAAAATACCTTTTGAACCATGGCCGCCGTCTCCAAATCAAAGTACAAGCATTCAAACTCAAATCAATTCAAAGAACAAAGCTTCAAAAATGATTCTAGACAATAAATCAACAACGTCACTGCAACATTCTACAAAAAATTCAGTTCTCAATTCATTAGCCATGCTCTGTAAGTTCTAGTTATTTTCAGATTAAAATATTTAAATATAATATGGGCATGTGATGAAGTGAAATTGGATTTAAGTTTGTTTATCGATCTATTTTTGTTGCTTCTTGGATCTTGAGTTTTGAGACTTGTCTATCTTTATTCCCATGTCTAGTTTATGATCTATTCAGCCTGTTGTAAATTAGTTTTCTTGATTCATTACCAATTTGTAATCTTCATGCCTGTGATGATGTTTTTCTCTCTGATCTTATTTTTATGCAAAATTCTACCTTCCCCTATTTATTTTCTTTTGATGAACCTAGGTTAATTTCGGACCTAGGCCTAAACTACGATATGCGTGCGAGCGTATACGGGGGAAATATTGGAATATTGCCTAGTGGAATATATATGTTTGGTGGAATCGAAGGCATAATATGAAAATTGGATGTTTGGGGATAATTTACCCTTAACATGAAACTTGATATTTGGTTATTGTCATTATAATGGTAATTGCAAGAATGGGGATTGACATATATAATTTGACATGGATCTTGATGTATATAATTTGTTATGGATCTTTATATATATATATATATATATATAATTTGGCATGGATCTTGATATATGTAATTTGGCTAGAAATTGTTATGAGTAAATTGGTGTAAACGTAGTATACATGTAATTTTGGGGATAAAACTTAATCTATGTAAATTGGTCATAGCTTTTTAAACATGTAAATCATGAATCTTGACATATGTAAAGCGGCATGAAACTTGGTATATGTGTAAATTGGCATAAAGTTGGCATACATGTAAAACGGCATGAATTGAACATACGTAAATTTGGTAGGAATTGGGCATATGTAAAATTTACATGTAATCTAGAACTTGGGCATATGTTAATTATGTAAAATTTGGAGTTGAAACATATATGATAATTTATGGCTTATTAGAGGTTTAATATGAACGCACCTAAGTTGGGTTTTGGGTAATTGGCATGTATTGTAAATAAAAGGCTATAACTTGGCATAACCTTATAGTGAATTATGATAATAATTTGGGAACACATTTTGGGGCAAAAACATGAATCATGAACATTTATATATGTTAAACACATGAACTGATATTGGAGTTTTGGGTGGAATACGACCATTAATGAACCTTTGACACGAGGTTAGACTCAGTTTGTGGTGTAAATCTGCACGGAACCGCCCGACAAATCCAGTAGCCACAAAGTGTCATTCTAATGTGAGAGGACGAAGGCCAAATTGTAGGCGTAACGATTTATGACACGAGGTTAGACCCAGTTTGTGGTATAAATCTGCATGGAACCGCCCGACAAATCCAGTGGCCACAAAATGCACAGTCTAATGTGAGAGGTCATTATTCGTTCGTCATAATGAATGAATTAAGGAATACTAACAATAATAAGATGTGGGTATGGTTAGAGGGTTAGGTGGGATGACATGGAAATTTGACATGTAAATGTGGACCTAACCGGTATGAGTTAAGAACATGTAAAACTTATAAATGTAGGCTCCACCAATATGATATGAATGGGTGGGTTAAGTAACGTGGCTAGGCTAATGACACTTAACCGTTATAACATGACTAGCGGATGGGTTGGGCTAACTTGAATAGGTTGATAACACCCAATCGATATAACCTGACATATAGATAATACTTAACCAACTTAGCATGATATGTGGGCGGGTTAAGCCATGAATTATTTGAATATACTTAACCAATTGGACACGATGATTTGATAGGGTTAAGTCATGAAACGCTTGAATATACTTAACCAATTGGACACGATGATTTGATAGGGTTAAGTCATGAACCGCTTGAATATACTTAACCAATTTAACACGATGATTTGATAGGGTTAAGTCATGAACCGCTTGAATATACTTAACCAACTTGACAGATGATTCGTTGGGCTAAGTCATGAACTTGAACGACAACACTTAGCCAATTTGACATGACACGTAGGCGGGTTAAGTCACGAACTTGAATGACAACACTTAACCAACTTGACATGCTAGACTGATGGGGCTAAGTCTCGAATTTAAATGACAACACTTAACCTACTGAACGGAATCCCTAGTTGCGCGGCCCTTTTCAGCAGTAACCCACTAGATGTATCACGGTACCCTGGAACTAGGCAGGGCGGGGCACGATTACTGCTCTGATTGTAAGCGACCAGAACGACGGCTGAGTTGGTGCGCCATTGTAGGTTCAGCCGGACTATGGTCATGCACGTAGTTCGGAGTTGAAAAAGCAGGCATTGGGCATAGGTAGGTTTACACTGTGCGTGCTTGATTCGTGTCAGTGGTTGGCACCCTAGGGCTTGATACACCCTATGGTGGACCTAGCACAGGTGACTACATTTCGTGATTGGGCCGTATGACACAGACACATGAACGAGCCAGGACTTGTAGGGAGCCGATCGATTAATAGATCGTTACGTGGAAAAAGGGTTTTGTTCGTTAGGTAGCATAATCCCTAGTGGTCCTAGCTGGCATAAACCCTAATCGAATCTAGGAAACGTTCAATAGGTAGCATAATCCCTAGTGGTCCTAGGTGGCCTAAATCCTAGTTGAACACGCGATAGTTCATGATAAGGAAACCTAGCCAGAACAAGGGTGGCAGTCCAAACGATTTCAAGAATGGTGGAAATACATTGAAGTAGTATAAAAATACGTGAAGAAACCTGTACGATATACGGCAAGGGACTGTACATATACATGGAAAAGATGATACGGGTTGGGGTACCAGTACAGTTGGTGCAGAGAATTTAGGAAATTAGAGCAAATAGATATCATTTTAATGGTGAAGCAGAGAAATCTTTTGATGCTTGATAGAAATCTTGCGAAACTATACTTAGTTCATCTTAAATGGGAACCTTGCAATGTTATACATGACAGAAATCCTATGATGTTATCCTTAGTTATCGTGCCTATAGCTTATCTTGTCATCATGCTTATGTTTACTTTCAGTTTATTCTTGCCATGTTATCTTCACCTGTTTTTATGCTGAAAGTCACTAGGACTTACTCAGTCTTTATGACTGACCCGTTTTGTTTCGCCCCTTTTTCTTCCGTCCCCCCCCCCAGGTTCGCAGGGTGGGAATACAGCTTAGTTCGGATCTTACCAAGCTCCAAGGCTCTTTCATGTACGGCTTGGATTTCCCTTGGCTATGGCTTGCTTTGCTTTATTGGGGAATATCACAATTTATTTTTATGCTTCTTTGTTTTTGAGCAAGACAGATATTTTAGCTATGTAATTGGGTATTAGAAGTTGATGGGCTTTTATTGTAAACAATTATATTTAATAAATGATTTGAAGTAATTCCACTTTACTTTCCGCTGTTTTATATATGTCTGTCTTGTAATATTTCTGTTCCAGTACCCATAATGCTCCACTAAAGTTAAGGCATTCCCTTTGTGAGTGACCTTAACGGATGTGGGGTGTTACAACGTCTCACCACTAATCAGCTTGTCCATGATTTCGGCTATCTATGGGTCTTCCTTCTATGAAGTCCCTACTTGATCTAAAAGTGCAGGTCTTAACTCAAGAGATGCTAACGTAGCAGTCAATGACTCAACAGCAGGTGTAAAATCAAAGGTTGCTATAAATTCAAGGCTTTTCCTTTCAACAAACAAGGGGCTCAAAGTCAACCTTTTTCTACTTAGCGCGTCCGCTACCACATTACCCTTGCCAGGGGTATAGGCTATATCGAAGTCATATGATGCCAAGAACTCCATCCACCGATGTTGCCTCAGAATCAAATCTTTCTGTGAGAAGAGGTACTTAAGCGATTTGTGGTCGGTATACAGCTCGAACCTCTCCCCTAGAAGATAATGGCGCCAAGCTTTAAGTGCAAAAACAATCGCGGCCAACTCCAAGTCATGCGTGGGATATTTTTTCTCATGAACTTTAAGTTGTCTGCCCCCGTAGCATATTACTCTTCCTTCTTGCATTAGGACGGCGCCTAATGCCATGACGCACACATCTGTGTACACCGTAAACATCTTACCTCCATCGGGTAATGCCAAAACTGGAGCTGTGGTGAGGGCTCTCTTAAGTCTCTGGAAAGTAGTGTCACATTCTATGTCCCATGCAAAAGCTAGGTTCTTCTTTGTTAACTTAGTAAGAGGGCTGAAATCTTAGCGAAGTCCTTAATGAACTTCCTGTAGTAGCCCGCCAAACTGAGAAAGCTCCTCACCTCCGTTGCATTCTTAGGAATTTTCCAGTCCTGTACCGCAACTACCTTTGCGGGGTCCACGGCTATGCCTTGCTTAGAAACTACATGTCCAAGGAACCGAACTTCCTTCCTCCAAAAATGGAATTTGGAGAACTTAGCCTTTAACTGGTGTGCTCTAAGCATTTCCATGACTTCCTTGAGATGTCTAGCATGCTCTTCTTCATCTTTCGAGAAGATCAAAATATCATCCACGAAAACTACCACAAACTTGTTAAGGAACTCCCGAAACACCCTACTCATCAAATCTACAAAGTTTGCGGGTGCATTCGTTAACCCAAACGGCATGACGAGCCATTTGAAGAACCCATCTGGAGTCCTAAATGCAGTTTTGTCAATGCTATGCTCAACCACTCTAAGCTGATGGAATCCTGTGGCTAGATCGAGTTGAGAGAAAACAGATGCTTCCACAAGCTGGTCAAACAAATCGCCGATTCTTGGTAGTGGGTGCCTATTCTTCTTTGTCAGCTTGTTTAACTCACGATAATATACGCACAGACGAAGCGATCCATCTGCCTTAGTAGCGAATACCACCAGAGCACCCCATTCAGAAATGCTTCGTCTTATGAAATTCTTCTCAAGCAACTCATTAATTTGTTTATTGAGTTTTCTTCTTTCTCGCGGAGCCATGTGCCTAACGGGCAATGAAACTGGCTTGGCATTATCAATAAGATAAATTCGGAAGTCTATCTCGCGTTTAGGAGGTAACCCCCTCACTTCATCAAAGACATCTGGATATTCTCGGACCACTCTTACAGATTGCAAATTATCGTCGGACGAGTCAAGGGATTCAAGATAACACAACATGACCGGACCCTCAGGGTTACAAGAAATTTCAAGGGTATTATCGAACCGATTCATAAGCCTCACTACCCTTCGTTCACAATCAAGAATGGCTCCATAATTGGCCAGCCAATCCATACCTAGGATCAAACCGTATCCCGTAAATCCGAGAACATAAGCATTACACGTGAACTCGATGCTTAAGATAGTGATCCTCAAATCCACACACATCATAGGTAAATGGGCGGAGCCCCCAATTGGATTTGAAACTATAACGGGATCCTCAACCAGACTAGTACTTAGGTGCAGATTTTCAACAATATCAGAAGAAATAAAAGTATGCGATGCACCAGAATCAAATAAGGTTCGACCAGGAAAGTCAGAAATGTAAACAAGGCTTTCTACGGAAATATTACTACCTCGGTCAAGAGCTGGAGTGGTGTTGAGAGCATGCAACTGCCCTCTAGAAGGTCCTGCTTGCTGGGTCTGCCCTTGCCCCTTTCCTTGCTTCTTAGAGAAATCCTTGCTGATGTGTCCAGTATCTCCACAATGAAAGCATTCCCCCAACTTCCTCTTCTTCTTTCTACAGTCTTTAGCTAGATGTCCCGTAATACCACAAAAGTTGCACTTCCTTGTCACACGTGGTTTGTTGTTGCTCTTCTTATTCTTTTTGCCCCCTTCTTAAAGTCAGCTTTCTTGTTCTGCGTCTCATTAGGCTTAACCTCCTTCTTGCTATTCTTGTCTTCCTCATGAAGTAGATCCATATCCACGAAGCTTTCAAAGGTCGCCCCCATAGGTATATGAGTTATGGCCAAACTGTGTAGTGGCTCGTTCAATCCTCGAGCAAAGCGTACAACCTTTTTCTGGGCTGTGTTGACCAAATCCAAACCAAACCGAGCAAGTTGATTAAACTTATTCACGTACTACCTAACAGACATGTCCCCTTGCTTGAGTGCTAGGAACCTCTCCATCTGAAGGTTTTCTTCTGCTGACGATAAGAATTTAAGCCCAAACCTCTCTCTAAAGTCTTCCCAAGTCTCAACTAGCCTGGTAGCGTTGGTGACTTCCCACCAAAATGCAGCTTCCTCTTTCAACAACCATGTCGCTAACTGAACATTCCTATAGTCCTCCATATCAAAGATAATGAACTAGTCTTCCGTCTCCTTTAGCCAGTTTTGTGCTTCAACAAAGGTTTCAGTTCCAGCGTAGTTCTTGCCACCCATTGCTTTAAAGTCTTTGCATATTTTGGCAAAGGCGGTACCAGGAGGAGGAGGAACCGCGACCACTGGGGGAGGAGGAGGAGGGATGTCTGCCGGGACCGCGCCGTTGGCCCTGGCTTCTAAGTACCTTCGGAACCATCCAGGAACGAGTATTCCCTCAGGCAGATTAAGATCAGCCATGCTGAAAAATGAAAAGAAAAAGATTCAAACGAGGAAACAAAGGAAAGTGCTAATGGCTTCTTGGGAAATAGCCTTTTTAAACATAAAACTTTTCTTGAAAAATGCTTCTTTATAAATGGTTTTGAAAATAGTTTCAGAAGGTTTTTAAAACTTTTTCCTAGCCTGGTAACCTTCTGCTCTGATACCAAATGTAACACCCCACCTCCGCTAGGGTCACTCTCAAAGGGAATGCACTAGTTTTGGTGGAGTATTATCTAGGTAAACATACATAGAGATATCACAAGGCAGAACATAAATAAAGCAGTGGTAGAAATTAAAACCCAAATTTATTACTTTCAAGAAAAGAGTCAAAACCCCATATATCCAAGGTACAAATTATTCCATCACATCAAGTTCCAAATAAAGAAGCATAAACTTAAGATAACAAAAGTAAATTATTCCCCATAAATAGCAGAAGCAGCCATAGCATAGCCCAAGACCAAACCGTACATGAGCTATCAGAAAGCAAGCGAAATCCAAGCTAAGAGCTAGTGTTTCCTCCCTGAGAACCTGGGGGGAAAACGAAAGAAAAAGAGGTGAAAGAAAAAGGGTCAGTCATAAAGACTGGTAAGCCCTAGTAACTTTCAGTATGAAAACTAGTAAAGGTAACATGATATGTGAAAACTGGAATTAAACATAAGGATGATAACAGAACTGGTAGGACAATTAAGATAACAGGATAAGTCAAGTCTAGCATCGCATATTCGAGATTTGCTGCACCAACTATACTAGTGTTCTAACCCATGTCAAGTATTAATCATGAAATGATTCCTTGGCCTAATATCACGAAGTGACCCATTACGGGGTCCTACGGTACGATCTACTAATCGATCGGCTCCGTACAAGTTCTAGCTCGTCATGTGTCTGTGTCATACGGCCCTATCCTGAAATGTAGTTACCTATGCTAGGTCCACCATAGGGTGTATCAAGCCCTGTGGTGCCAACCATCGACACGAATCAAGCACGCACAGTGTAAACCTAAGGGTGCCCAATGCCTGCTTTTTCAACTCCGGACTACGTGCACGACCATAGTCCGCTTGAACCTACAATGGCGCACATACTCAGCCGTCGTTCTGGTCGCTTACAATCAGCCCAGTAATCGTGCCCCACCCTGCCTAGTCCCAGGGTATCCTGATACATCTAAGTGGGTTACTGCTAAAAAGGACCGCGTAACTAGGGTTTCTAATGGGTTAAGTGTTGTCATTCAAATCCGTGACTTAACCCTATCCAAATCATGTATCAAGTTGGTTAAGTGTGTTCAAGCGGTTCATGACTTAACTCTATCATGTGGCATTAATTCATTAATGCACCCCAACCTCTCATATTAGACTAACTGTTGTGGTCACTGGATTTGCCGGGCGGTTTCGGCAGATTTACACCACAACATAGTCTAACCTCGGGTTTTTCGTGCGATATGACCAACTACCCACATTGGATCCTATTGTTTGCAGTCACTAGATTTGCCAGGCGGTTTCGGGCAGATTTACACTGCAAACTCAACGCATCCTCGAGTTGACCATTTTCAAGTTTATCTAATTGTCATGCCCACGTTCAAGTTTTCATGTCAAAATTCATGTCGACTTTTCATGTCATGTTTCATGTCAAATCGTGTAAAGTTCATGTCCATATCCAGGTTCAAGTTATAACAACGTTCATGTTTAAAGTTCAAAGTCAATTCATGTTTTACCTAGTCTACGCAAATCGTATTCTCATCGCACGTAAGCTCGAATCGATACAAATAAATCGAATTAGGGAATAACATAAAAAGGGATGGGTATAAGGTGGCAAAAGTGATTACTAGCATAGCATGGTATAACTTGAGATAAATGATATAACATTACTGGCATATGGAATATTGGCCTCAAACCTAAAGATTTCAAATCTAACAAAATAAGGTACTAGTCAAGATAACAGTTGTCATAAGGTGATAGTATAGTCATGGTAACGATTGACATAAGGTGATAGCGTAGTCATGGTAACGATTGACATAAGGTGATAGTCATAAACTTGTGACTAATAGCAGATTCAACATGATAATAAGAGGGTTTTTTTCTTTTTGATTTACAACATGAATAGGCCCCAAATCAATGTCATAGTAATATATCCAGAAGTCAAGATCTAAGATGAACTAGAATGGATGTAAAACAGTCATCATACATAGGTCCAATTTCAATTTACATCATATTCATATTACATTTACAGTTTAATTCTAAAAATAACTGGGGCTTACAGATCGTGGTTCGAGAATTAGAAAAAGAGAGTCGATGTTGAATCTTTATATGCTTAGTCAAGTCCTGACAGAAATCCCCAAATCAGCAACGTAGTTTCGACGTAGAAGAAGTAGTCCCTTTCTCTAACTTTTCAACCAGAATTAGAGCAGCATAAGGTCAGAAAGAATTTTGTGTAGAGAGACTAGTGTTAGGGGCTGTATATATAGGGTCTGGTCAACGAGTGTAGACAGAATCGAGGCCAGAAACATCAAAGTGAATCAAGCTTCAAAAGTGGACTCGGCCACCAGGTCGACCCCCAGGTCGACACTATGGTCGACCTGGTCCTGGGCAGGTCGGCTACATAGTCGACCCCCAGGTCGACCTGGTCCTGGGCGGGAAATTTCCCGCCCAGTCCATTCTGAGGTTTGAATTTCGAATTTTGAATTCGAATTGAGCTGTTTTGAACTTGAAAACTTCTGAAAACTTCGAAAGGTCATAACTTGGTCATACGGGCTCCGATTTTCGAAAACTCGGACTCGTTTCCAAGAAGAATTTCGAGACGAACACAATGGCGCAACCTGTTTCCCTTGATTCTTATATTATAAATTAATTCTGCCTTGATTTATGGTTATTACACATTATAAAAACATGGGTTGTTACATTTGTCGTGAATAGTGTCTTAAATAACACTGTTCTTAAACCCCGTATGAAAAGAATAAATCTTTTAATTAAGATTATTTAAGTTTTCAATTATATTTAGTAATTGAAATAAAATGAAATGTGAGTTGGGTTTATTGTGAATTGTGTTTTTAAGTGACATGTGTTTTTTAACCTAACTGACAGTGAAAATATGATTTGGAATTTATAAATCTTTATTTAAGATTTAAATGGAAATTTTCCAAAAATAAAGTTTTCCAATTTAATATATTAAACTGGAATTTAATGGAATTCGATTTAATAATAATCGAGATGAGAGTCTGTAAAGGAAAACTGATACTACATATGGAATTTAAGAGGCTTTGCCGTTATTCCATTTATATTATTGGTCGGATATAGAAACTCATAACGATTAGATATTGATTTGAGTTCTGTGAAGATTCCATATTTTATGGAAGATGAATTTGGGTTTACCGTGAACTATGTTTTAAATGACATTAGTTCTTTAACCCAGTTAAAGATAAGATTAATTTCTTAAATTTAAATAATCATTAAATAATGATTTTTGGTATTTAAAACCAAATTTGAGTTTCGATAAATCTTTAAAGAAAGGATTTAAGGATAAGTTAAAGAATTTATCTTTGGTAAAATAATGCGAATATTTTATTAGAAGAATATTCTGAATTGGAGTGAGGCGTTGGATGTGTTTTTATAGTACTTGATTTTTAATTATAAAATACGTGAGTTATTCGGAAAGACCGGGTTTAACCCATTCCGAATAATCACTACGACGATGAAGAGTCGAAGATGAAGACGGTGGTTGAAGACTGACGATCTTCACATCGAATGGATGTGTTGCTATAGAGACCCTTGATGGGAGTAGCTATCTTGAAGGGGCTTCAGTGGTGGCCGTCCGGACTATTGTTGATTGTTCGGATTTGGTTTTCGCTCAGCCCCGGAGCATAAGCTAGTAAATGGATGCGTGTCTGACATTGGATTTCTTTTCATGTGAATTAAATTGATTTTTATTAATGTATATATGATTGGTGGTGGAGAATTTATTCACTGCTTAACACCCTGGTATATATTAATAGTGATTGATCGCATGGCGTGAATTGTCAATGTGGCACGCCAAGATGCAAATGATCAAGGCTTTTGTTGAAAAGCAGGGCCTTGTGGGATGATCAAAGTATAGCCTATTACGGCATAGCTTTGTGTATATCATGACTTCGCGAGCCTCACACCCCGGTATGAGTCAAAAACGGTATATGGATTGTAGGGAGTGCACACGTTTCTTTCTAGCTAGTGGTGGTGTCAGTGCTTAAACTGGCTGGCATTTTACTTATGTGGATGATGGATTTTGAGGTGCCTCGGATTTTTATATGCCGTTAGTGGTCATACTATAAGTTCAAAGGAACCGGGAAGCGTCTGTTCAGGCATAACTAATCCACTACCGTTAGGTGGGGACCGGCCCTACCACTCCAAGAGTTGCCCATAGGTGTGATCCTGAGGCATTTGCTAGAGTGTCTCGAATCGGAGAGGACGATCCCTAGCCTCGATTTCATGATGGAAATCCAAGTTCCAATATGACCTTGCGGTTTTGATTTTAGAACTAGTATGGCGACATGATATATGGTACCCATGCCATCTATGATTAATACATTATGATTGAAATTGTTTTTGAAAACATATATACACTAATATTAAATTCGTTTTATCGTATCAAGCATCTTTTGACCATTATAAGGTAAAACCCTATCCTCCGGTTTGCGTTGCATTGTGTGATGGGACTTGGGTCTTATAATGGTTTCATTTTTCTAAAAAACATTGCGTTGTTTAATGATTTACTTTATTTTATGCAGTGGCAATCCAATGGAGTAAAACCGTTCCGCGTTAGCGGCATGGTCCTGTGATTTGCCTTATTATTAGATAAGTTAAGTTAAGATTTCTCATACCAGTCCTATGAATGACCTGTAGTTTGTTTCACTAGCAAACTCCGGTGCCCATATTTTCCACAGAGGCAGTCGAGTAGCTTTTTGCAGATATATTTACAGGATCCTAGTCTACAGCTGAAGCGATATTCGTAAAGCTCTATATTCGTGCATTCATTTCAGTTGTATATTTGTATTATTTTTCCGCTGCTATTTAAATGTAATTTAAGTCTCTGATATTATTGTATTTCAATTATGTAATGAGTTTTCATACTCTGTTATATTCTTGTACTATGATGTAATTGTTGTAATCAACAATAAAATGTTCTTCAGTTTGTGTTCTGTTGTGTGTTGTTCTCAAAGCAATTTAGGCTTTCCTTTACAGGGAAGTTTGGGTCGTCACATCTGAGGTCAGTAAGAATCCTAAATTCAATAGGAAAAGGGTTAAATCTGAGAAAGAACCAATAACGACTGCCACATGCAATAACTGCAATAAGCAAGGGCATTTGCAAGGAAATTGCATATCTTTAAAGAAACAAAGAAAGGATAGATCTAAATCTAATTGGAAACGAAAGAAGAAAGGATTTAAACTTGATAAGAGGTCTCAAGAGAATAGAAAATGCAATCATTGCCATTAGTCTGGTCATCTTGCAAAGGATTTCCAGCTATCAAAGAAGTCTGAAATAGTACATGTAAATGAAATGGCAGAAGCTCCTGCATCTTAGCCAGTCAAGTAAGGCCAGATGTTTTGGGAGGCACGCTTACTATCAAAGATATTATAGTTAAAGTGCTGTTTGATACAGGCGCGTCACGAAGCTTTATTGCAAGTAATGTGGTTAAGAAATTGGATTTGAAAATGAAAAAACTCAAAGAGCCCATCAGAGTCCATAATCCAATTGGGGGTTCCCTCAATATTAGTTGGATTTGTGGGGTGCCTGTCTCTTTTTCCCATTATCGGTTCCCTTACATCTCGATCGTCATGAATTTTACCGAATTTGATCTTATTTTAGGATTGGACTGGTTAACCAAATATAAAGCTGAGGTTAAATGCGTCGATAGAGTAGTTAAAGCAAAGACTAAATTAGTGAGTATATAACCATACCATGCGAAGGTCCGAATACAGATAGAAAGGAATTTTGGTCAGCTCTAGATGTTTCTCCTGCTCCAATAGAAAATATTCCTGTTATCATAGAAAATATTCCTACCGTCAAAAATTATGCGGATGTGTTTGAATAAGTGGATAGCTTACCTCCGCGTAGAGAAATTAATTTTAGAATAAATCTAATTTTGAATGCAAGGCCAGTAGTGCACCATATTCGGAGAATGACTTTAAAGGAGAAAGAAGAATTGGGGGACCAGACTCGACAATTACTATGAAAAGGTCTTATTAGGCCTAGTTTCTCTAATTGGGGAGAAGCAGTGGTGTTTGTCCCAAAGTCAGACCGTACTCTCAGACTATGCGTGGATTATCATGACTTGAATAAGCAGACATTGAAGAATAAATATCCATTACCGCGAATTGATGATTTGTTGGATCGATTGAATGGAGCACAAGTGTTTTTTAGAATGGACCTAGCTACAGGTTTCCATCAACTTCGTATTGCCGAAGAATGTGTTCTTTGAAAGTATTCAGAGGTCCAGACTTATTCTATGAGTGGTTAGTAATGTCATTCGGCTAATGTAATGCTCCAGCTTATTTTGTCGATCTAATGAACAGGGTATTCAGAGAAGTCTTGAATAAATTCGTACTGGTCTTCATTGATGACATATTGATCTTCTCTAAGTCATATAGCAAACTGTTGTATATAACGGTGTTGTATACACAATTATATGATTTTTGTTTGATGATAACAACCAAATAAATATTATTTTAATGTGTTTGATATTGTACTGTTATTATACATCACAGACTAGAATATAATATTTATATTTAAGCAAAATACGACTGTACAGAAATATAAATATTCACACAGTATTTTATTTAAATATAATATTTTATTTCACTACCACAACAGTACAAATTTATCAACTCCACTATTTAATTGCTTCACAGAATTGTTGTACTTATAAATCAACAGAACAGAATAGACAAAGTCTGTTTGACAACAATGAAATGATATTTTATTTCAAACAGATTTTGTTTATTACAAACATCAGTACAATTTATATGTATATACACAGCTCCTCACTGCAACTCTCATACATTTCACTGATGTACATTTTTTCATCTATACATACATTGTTACATATATACACTGACACTCTGTGTTCCTGTCTTCTTTTGTCTTTTGTCTTCAGTTGTCACAGCCCTGTCAGTCCAATCATCGTCTTCATACCTGTCATTCACATAAACACACACACAGTACACTGCAATAGAAATAAAATAGAATTCATGAAAATATAATTTTTATTTTTAAAATTTTATTTGCCTCAGAATTTCGGTGTGTTTCTCATCATTTTTCTGACTCGATCTGATTTGATCAGCCTCGACATAATCACACTAGTTTGCTGAATTTTGATCAGCCTCAACATAGTGTGACTAGTCTGCTGATATATCTTAAAAACAAAATGTCAAACATTAAAATTCAAAATGGTCGAGCACAAGAGATGGTATGCTCATATTTCAGGTACAAAACAGTGAAACCAAGCATGGTCGAGCCAGAAATGTAGAAGCAAAACGGCACAATACTACAGCAATGATCAGTGGTTCAGGTTACAAGTAAAATAGCACATGTTCATGGAATACATCAAATTCAAACTGTCGTGGATGCTAGTCAAGTATGTGTTTCAGCAAACATAGTGGATGATATGACAAAACAGTAATGCAACAAAGTGAAGTATGTACACATGTAGCATGGTGATGCCAAACAGCAGTGGACATCAATGCAGCATATATAATGCTCAATGCATGGAACAATACAAAGTCAAGCAACAAAAATGAAGTGCCAGGATTAATGCCAATATCATGTTCATCAAAGCAGGAGCATATACATGTATACAAACACAATGGCGTATGTATACATGTATCCAAAGTGTCTAGAAAATCAACAAACTCAAACATATGCCTTCAAGTTCAAAATGCACACAGCAATTAGCATGTACAGACTACAAGGCAGCAAAAAGATCAGGTGTAGTGGCAATATTAAGTGTGGACTTTACAGCATGAGTTAAGGAAGATTTGACATGGTGAAAGAGCATGCAACAAGGAGACAGGGTGAACAAGACTTTCATGTGATGCTCTGTTTCAAGCATGCATGAACCAAGAATGTTCATACAAACAAAGTCATGAGTAACTCAGCATCTCAAAGGATATATGGTGTATAGCAATGCATCAGGGTGTTCAAACAGGGGTGCATCCTTCAAGACAAATCAGTTTAAAGAAGACAGCAATACTCATGAGTGCAAAGCAAACATACAGAGGCTAATGCATGGATGGTATGTATACAGCATGTCCTCATACTCAAATCAGAAATGGTTCAACTCAATAGTGCATGGTACAGATGTGTGTCAGACAAGGCAAGTCTTAAAAATGCAGAAATAATGTTTCCAGATGTCATGTGTACGACAAGAAATCATGCTGTTTTCAGTATACAAAATATTTGGCAAAAAATCTTGCCTGATTGCAACAAATTAAGAAAAGCACAATCATCATTTTTGGCAAGGGTAAAATATTGTAATAAGGATCAGGTAACAACTGCATGTATATACAATGGACAAACAAGGCAAGTATTAAATTGGTTTCCAGAAATTAACAAAGCACATTTTGGAAAGAACCAAGGGCAGATAAACTCGAGCATGACAACATTTTAATACCAGAGATGCTCGAGTTCATTAGCAATGGGACAAGGTTTTAATTTCCAGAATACACATGTTTTGTCATGGCATCAAAAAGAGGGGCAAATAAATTTTCCAAATTCATGGCACAGGATTATTTATTGTTGCCCAAAATTCTCACAATCAATTGAAAGCCAAAGTGACGCAAGAGATAATATCAAGGGACCACAATTTGATTTATATTTGTTTCCAGTTTTTACCTCGGCTAAATTTTTCAAGGCCACAAATTCAATCACAAAATTCACAGTTTTTAATCAAGGCATAAATTCATTCAAACCCGATTTTTTTAGAGGAAACCGTGCCATATTACTCAAGAAGATTCAAGGCGGTATTTTTAAGCTAAAGTCATTCACGCAAGGTATTGGGAAAAAGAGCCAAGATCAAAATCAGGTTCACAAATCACGCAAGCTATTTCAAAGTCAAGGAAGCAATCTCAAATCGGGAAAAGTCAAAAGGGGAAACAATATGAATCAACCGAGTCATCTATATGAAATCAGAGAGCAATTTTAGGATTTCATAATCCTATTTTTACACCAACTCGTCACTGGCAACAGACAGATCGAATCCACACACAACAACAAGTTTGTACGAGATCAAAGAAATAAAAATCAGAAAAACTCACATTTTCCTCAAGCGTTTCGATCGACAGAAGTCTCCAAATCAAAGCACCAAAGATATTCAAAGATTCGAGCTTCAGAGAGGAGCAAGTTCATAGGCATCGCGATTTGATTTGGGGATTCAAAGAAACCCTAGCCGCCGCCATTTTTGTTTCCCAGGGCAAAAGAGAGATTGGACCAACAAAATGAATTATGGGTGCACTGCTTTGAAATGTGGTCGGCCAAGTCTAGCCAAATCCAAGATTAACAAAGGGGATAACCCTCTACTTTAATCTCCTTTGTGTTATTTTGTTTAGGGTTTTTTTTCTCTTAACTTGTTTTTGCTTTTATTGTTTTGTTTTAGATTTCTTTTGTAACTGAACTGAGACAGTACTAGAATCTGTAAAATCTAGGAATACAGGTTACGGGTTTGTAATCTGGGAAAAATCTGATTCAGGGGTTTGAATCAGTCTAGGATTTTGAGCGTAGGGTTAGTACAGGAGCAGGAGTGCGAGTTTACAGTGTCTGTAAGCGGGATCTGTTATTAACACCTAGTAGAAACCTTAGGAATGCAGCAATAGGCAAGATTTGCCGAAGCTGGGTATCTCTGTGTGTTATTTACTTTCTGTACTTACTTACTCTGCTTTATCTGTGCTGGGATTTTTTTTTTTAATTATTTGATAAACTGTGATAAACCCTATTCACCCCCCCCCCCTCTAGGGTTAATCTAGATCCAACAAGTGGTATCAAAGCAGGTTATTTCATTAACTCTAGAGTCATGGGTAACCCTAGTTGTCTGTCTAGCGATAGTCAGTCCAGTTCATCTCCAACTATTTTCACTGGAACAGATTTTTTAAACTGGAAATCCAAAATGGAATTTTATTTAAAATCTGTTAATATTAAATGTTGGGATGTTGTTATCAATGGGTACGATATGGTAGATAAAGTTTTTAATTCTCATACTACACATATTCTTTATTCTCATCTTGATGATAATCAATACAGTCTGATTTCCCATTGTTTAACTGCGCAGGAAATTTGGACAGCTCTCAATACGAAGTATGGTCAAATTGACAACTCCAGCTCAAAACCCCAGATTGTCAACTCAGGTTCAGAATTCTGTTTAACAGGATTTACAAATGAGAATTCAGAAGGATCAGATGATGGAGAATCAACGGATGCTGAAGTTGAAAATTTCTCATACGAAGATTTGGTTTATATGTGTGTTGATTTAACTAAATCTGTTGATAAACTCAAATCTAAAAACAAAACTCTAAAATCTAGGAATTCTGAGTTGACCAGCAAAATTGATGATTTGGAATCGCAGCTTGAATATTTTAAAAACCTTTCAGATTCAGATTGTACAAATTGTTTGAAATTGAAAACCAATCTTGTTCATCTCAATAAAAATATTCAAAAGTTTGAAGATGAAATTTTGATCTTAAAAGCAAACAAGATTGAGTTATCAAATTTGAACAATCATCTGCAAAAGGAATTTGAAATTTTTAAAACTAATA
The DNA here is from genome assembly GCA_030737875.1 of Allium sativum. NCBI lineage: Eukaryota > Viridiplantae > Streptophyta > Magnoliopsida > Asparagales > Amaryllidaceae > Allium > Allium sativum. Next base: position 709,592,231 of record CM060924.1, on the reverse strand, counting down.
TTCATTCCAAACTTGAAATTGCAGAAAAGGAAAATTTGTTGAAATCGAATTCGATTTTGAAAGAACTTGAAAACGAGATTGAAAATTTCAAGAAATTTGAGTCTGAAAGTCGAAAACATTTTGAGTCTGAGATTGCTGAGTCCCAAACCAAAATAAAGTTACTCAATGATGAAAATTTGGTTTTGAAATCTGATTTTGAAAGATGTGAGATCACTAAAAATTGTTGTTCATATTTATTGAAAGAAAATGGTGATCTTAAAACTGAAATTCAACAACTTGAAACAATCTTGTCTAATTTTTCAAACGGTGAAAAATCTTTGAATATGTTGTTGAAAAACCAATTTTCTGTTCAAAATAAACGTGGACTTGGGTTTGAGAAAAATAATGTTTTTGAAAGACGAATTTCGAATGATTTGAAAAATCCTCCAAACAACCTTGAAAAGAATCAATTTGAAAATTTGAACTCTTATAATTTCAAAGGTTTTTTGAGTCAAAATCAAAATGAGAAATTGTTTTATAATAATCCTTCTAAACAATCCTGGATCCCAAAAAGAAATAAACCAAACTTCGTGAAATTCAAACAGATTTGGGTTCCTAAGGGTACAAAGGTTTATTCTGATGGTTTGTTATATAAACAGGTTTGGGTACCAAAACGAACAAATACAACTGTCAGTGGTTTTACTGCCTTTGTTAGACCACTCAATCCTCTAAACAGTTAGGTACCAGAGGAGGCTGAGGAACTGCCTTGCAAAAAGAAAAGTGAAGCAAAGCTGTCTATTCTACTGTATCATTCACAGTTCCTCCAACCAGGATTTGATGAGTTAGAAATTCTGTTTTTTCATCGTATGTCAGGTATGATTTCTAACCTCATCCTTGTAAATATTTTTTCTCATTCTTCTACCCTTTTCTTTTTTATTTCCTGCTGTTTGTTTTTTATTTGATTTGTCACTACCATATCTCTTTGTTTATTCTGTGCTTCTTAAACTTCCAATTGCAGTTCTCATGATTTTCTGGAAATTCATTTTATTTGAATAAAACTCTCTTGTTTATAATCATTTCTAGATTCTGAATTTAAGCTTGTAAATATCTGCAATTGTTTTGAAGTTTATTTTTATTGCTGAATTCATAACAGTGTTGTAGTATTCTTGTCATATCTTGAACACTGTTAATTTGAATTCTAAATTTTTTGAAGTTCTGAATATTCAATGAAATTTCACACACCTTTACTGTTCTGAGTTTATTCTAATTCATTTTAGAAAAGCTCAAAATATTATACTCATTGCAGCACTCTGCTATTTATCAGTTGTGATGATTTCATTAATTTTCAGATTGACTTGAACATTTTTGGATTGGCTAGAATCTCAGTGATACATCTTAGAATTCATCTTTATTCATGATTATTATGGTTGAAATTAGTTTGTTTGAAATCATCTGAAATTCTTGATATTTTGAATATCACACACCTCTTAAAATTTGAAATAATCAACCTTGTGTGACTGATTCATTATATCTCAAACTTAACATTGATTCAAGTGATTTCAAATAAATTATTTTTTAATTTCTGGTATCATGAATACCTCTCAAATTTGATGTAAATGATCTGATATTTCTATTGGGCTTGTAAGAAATAGTTTTTGAGAAATTCTTGAAAAGTTCTTTTTGAAAATGGTCTTTGAAAATCATTGATATTTCATGATTAATTGATTTAAATATTTATTTGTTTAAAATCATTTGAAATTATTGATTTATTGAATCACACACATATCTTGAATCTGACATTAATAATTTGGTGTGATCGATTCATTGAATCTAGAGTATTTCATATTCATCAAATGATTTAAAATAAATGGTATTTTTAATCTTGGATCATGAACCATCTTATGTGACCATCATTCTGACAAGTTTGTTTTTTGAAACTATTTTTGTGCTGCTCTGATACTGTTTTCAAATAACTGCCTGTTTTGACTTGTCTGAAAAGTCTGTTGCTTGCCAAATTTGTAAATCTTGTCTGCGTGGGCTGTGTGTTTGAAACTCTTTGATATCCTTGTTCGTCTCAAGTGTCAATTTTAAATCCTCGAGAAGAGAGAACAATGGGTATCAGAAGTGCTGATTTTTTTTCCCTCTTGTCCTGTATAGCTTTTCACATTTCCTCTTGTAATTGATTTTCAACTTTAAAATTATTTGTTGATTATTCATTTAGAAATTGAAATCAATATCCAATTGAACTGTATTTATAATTCATCAAAATATATCAGAATTTGAAATTGTGATGAATTATGACTACAATATATTTCACAACAAGAGGAGATTTTATTTAGATTTTCATGACGGTTGAATATTTATTATTATATCTTTGAACTGGGAATGATTTCACGAACATCTTCTATGCCTCTCATCATTCTGTCATCCATTATGAGTTTATATTAATGTGGAGAGTTTATATTTTTAAAACAATCTTAAAACAGTGAAAATAGTTGTGATGGAAATGTGACTGCATTATTTTTTTAAGAATTAGTGACAATTGAAAATTTTCAAGAATCCCGGTACAGTTCATGCATATCTCATAATATAATTAATTTAGAAATTTATTTCACAGTCCATCTCTGTACTTACCACATTTCTATCATCCATATTGGTTTTATATATCGAGGAGTTTTTCCTTTTTTAAAAGTTGAAAATGATGAAAATATAATTAATATATAAGTGTGTCTCTAACCTCATTTAAAAATCCAAGCTCTGGTCATGCATGGTTAAGAGACAACTTATAATTTAAGCTGCGACTGACTTCATTTAAAAATCCAAGCTCTGGTTATGCGTGGTCAGTGTGCTCTTAAATAAAATAAAAAGAAAAAGAGAAATTGTGCTATAAATTGAAATTAATTTGAAATTCTCCTTGGTGTTTATAAAAACCAGCCTATCAATCCATCTTTCTAATCTGTGAAATGTGTTGAAATCTTATGAAATATTATGATTTGTTGATTGATAGCTATTGGGAGTTGAGATTATACTACTTTGTCACTTAAATTGGATTATTAATTATAGTCCAAGTCCATCACTGTTTTTTGTGCTTTACTTTTAAAAATCTTTTGAAAATAATTGGAAATGATGAATTTTATAAAACTCTCCCCATTTTATATTAAATTCATCGTAAATTTGTCATTCTCTACAATGTGAGATATGCCACCAGTTCTTAATCTATTATGATTTTTGTTTGACTGATTGAAATTTATGATGACCGTTCTTCCTCTTAAGATGAAATTATATTTTTAGTCAATTTTTCATCTGTATTTTAAAATCTGTATCCTTTTGATGATAACAAAAGGGGGAGAATGGATTAGATTTTGATTTATGAGTGAATATTTTATAAATATTTTTTTGAAAATTTATTATTATTCATACATTTCACTCATGCACAGTTATAGGGGGAGTTTCTGTTGTAGGGGGAGCATTTAAATAGGGGGAGTTCAAATATTCACGAACAAACACATTTATTATATTCAAAATTTTTTATTTGTTTGTCATCATCAAAAGGGGGAGATTGTTGTATATAACGGTGTTGTATACACAATTATATGATTTTTGTTTGATGATAACAACCAAATAAATATTATTTTAATGTGTTTGATATTGTACTGTTATTATACATCACAGACTAGAATATAATATTTATATTTAAGCAAAATACGACTGTACAGAAATATAAATATTCACACAGTATTTTATTTAAATATAATATTTTATTTCACTACCACAACAGTACAAATTTATCAACTCCACTATTTAATTGCTTCACAGAATTGTTGTACTTATAAATCAACAGAACAGAATAGACAAAGTCTGTTTGACAACAATGAAATGTTATTTTATTTCAAACAGATTTTGTTTATTACAAACATCAGTACAATTTATATGTATATACACAGCTCCTCACTGCAACTCTCATACATTTCACTGATGTACATTTTTTCATCTATACATACATTGTTACATATATACACTGACACTCCGTGTTCCTGTCTTCTTTTGTCTTTTGTCTTCAGTTGTCACAGCTCTGTCAGTCCAGTCATCGTCTTCATACCTGTCATTCACATAAACACACACACAGTACACTGCAATAGAAATAAAATAGAATTCATGAAAATATAATTTTTATTTTTAAAATTTTATTTGCCTCAGAATTTCGGTGTGTTTCTCATCATTTTTCTGACTCGATCTGATTTGATCAGCCTCGACATAATCACACTAGTTTGCTGAATTTTGATCAGCCTCAACATAGTGTGACTAGTCTGCTGATATATCTTAAAAACAAAATGTCAAACATTAAAATTCAAAATGGTCGAGCACAAGAGATGGTATGCTCATATTTCAGGTACAAAACAGTGAAACCAAGCATGGTCGAGCCAGAAATGTAGAAGCAAAACGGCACAATACTACAGCAATGATCAGTGGTTCAGGTTACAAGTAAAATAGCACATGTTCATGGAATACATCAAATTCAAACTGTCGTGGATGCTAGTCAAGTATGTGTTTCAGCAAACATAGTGGATGATATGGCAAAACAGTAATGCAACAAAGTGAAGTATGTACACATGTAGCATGGTGATGCCAAACAGCAGTGGACATCAATGCAGCATATATAATGCTCAATGCATGGAACAATACAAAGTCAAGCAACAAAAATGAAGTGCCAGGATTAATGCCAATATCATGTTCATCAAAGCAGGAGCATATACATGTATACAAACACAATGGCGTATGTATACATGTATCCAAAGTGTCTAGAAAATCAACAAACTCAAACATATGCCTTCAAGTTCAAAATGCACACAGCAATTAGCATGTACAGACTACAAGGCAGCAAAAAGATCAAGTGTAGTGGCAATATTAAGTGTGGACTTTACAGCATGAGTTAAGAAAGATTTGACATGGTGAAAGAGCATGCAACAAGGAGACAGGGTGAACAAGACTTTCATGTGATGCTCTATTTCAAGCAAGCATGAACCAAGAATGTTCATACAAACAAAGTCATGAGTAACTCAGCAACTCAAAGGATATATGATGTATAGCAATGCATCAGGGTGTTCAAACAGGGGTGCATCCTTCAAGACAAATCAGTTTAAAGAAGACAGCAATACTCATGAGTGCAAAGCAAACATACAGAGGCTAATGCATGGATGGTGTGTATACAGCATGTCCTCATACTCAAATCAGAAATGGTTCAACTCAATAGTGCATGGTACAGATGTGTGTGAGACAAGGCAAGTCTTAAAAATGCAGAAATAATGTTTCCAGATGTCATGTGTACGACAAGAAATCATGCTGTTTTCAGTATACAAAATATTTGGCAAAAAATCTTGCCTGATTGCAACAAATTAAGAAAAGCACAATCATCATTTTTGGCAAGGGTAAAATATTGTAATAAGGATCAGGTAACAACTGCATGTATATACAATGGACAAACAAGGCAAGTATTAAATTGGTTTCCAGAAATTAACAAAGCACATTTTGGAAAGAACCAAGGGCAGATAAACTCGAGCATGACAACATTTTAATACCAGAGATGCTCGAGTTCATTAGCAATGGGACAAGGTTTTAATTTCCAGAATACACATGTTTTGTCATGGCATCAAAAAGAGGGGCAAATAAATTTTCCAAATTCATGGCACAGGATTATTTATTGTTGCCCAAAATTCTCACAATCAATTGAAAGCCAAAGTGACGCAAGAGATAATATCAAGGGACCACAATTTGATTTATATTTGTTTCCAGTTTTTACCTCGGCTAAATTTTTCAAGGCCACAAATTCAATCACAAAATTCACAGTTTTTAATCAAGGCATAAATTCATTCAAACCCGATTTTTTTAGAGGAAACCGTGCCATATTACTCAAGAAGATTCAAGGCAGTATTTTTAAGCTAAAGTCATTCACGCAAGGTATTGGGAAAAAGAGCCAAGATCAAAATCAGGTTCACAAATCACGCAAGCTATTTCAAAGTCAAGGAAGCAATCTCAAATTGGGAAAAGTCAAAAGGGGAAACAATATGAATCAACCGAGTCATCTATACGAAATCAGAGAGCAATTTTAGGATTTCATAATCCTATTTTTACACCAACTCGTCACTGGCAACAGACAGATCGAATCCACACACAACAACAAGTTTGTACGAGATCAAAGAAATAAAAATCAGAAAAACTCACATTTTCCTCAAGCGTTTCGATCGACAGAAGTCTCCAAATCAAAGCAACAAAGCTATTCAAAGATTCGAGCTTCAGAGAGGAGCAAGTTCATAGGCATCGCGATTTGATTTGGGGATTCAAAGAAACCCTAGCCGCCGCCATTTTTGTTTCCCAGGGCAAAAGAGAGATTGGACCAACAAAATGAATTATGGGTGCACTGCTTTGAAATGTGGTCGGCCAAGTCTAGCCAAATCCAAGATTAACAAAGGGGATAACCCTCTACTTTAATCTCCTTTGTGTTATTTTGTTTAGGGTTTTTTTTCTCTTAACTTGTTTTTGCTTTTATTGTTTTGTTTTAGATTTCTTTTGTAACCGAACTGAGACAGTACTAGAATCTGTAAAATCTAGGAATACAGGTTACGGGTTTGTAATCTGGGAAAAATCTGATTCAGGGGTTTGAATCAGTCTAGGATTTTGAGCGTAGGGTTAGTACAGGAGCAGGAGTGCGAGTTTATAGTGTCTGTAAGCGGGATCTGTTATTAACACCTAGTAGAAACCTTAGGAATGCAGCAGTAGGCAAGATTTGCTGAAGCTGGGTATCTCTGTGTGTTATTTACTTTCTGTACTTACTTACTCTGCTTTATCTGTGCTGGGATTATTTTTTTTAATTATTTGATAAACTGTGGTAAACCCTATTCACCCCCCCCTCTAGGGTTAATCTAGATCCAACACAAACATGCAAAACATTCGGTGCAAGTTTTGGAAATCCTCAAAAAGAATGTATTAAAGGCCAAATTTTTCAAATGTATATTCTGGCAAGAAGAGGTCGAGTTCCTTGGTCATGTTGTATCAAAGGAAGGAATCTCAGTAGATCCAAGTAAAATTTTAGCTATTCAAGATTGGAAGCATACTAGTACACCCACTGAAGTTCGAAGTTTTCTAGGATTGGCTAGTTATAATCGAAAATTCGTTATAGATTTTTCAAAGCTATCTAGTCCATTAACGCAGCTTACTAAGAAGCACACAAAATTTAATTGGACTCCAGAATGTGAGGCGGTTTCCAACAGCTGAAATTAAGGTTGACTACTGCTCCAGTTTAACTATTATCGATGGCAATCAAGATTTGACAGCTATACAGATGTTTCTATTGAAGGTGCTGGTGCGGTATTAATGCAAAGAGGCCAAGTAGTTGCTTATGCTAGCCGTCAGTTAAAACTGCATGAGAAGAGATATGCTACTCATGGTCTTGAATTGTTAGCCATAGTGTTTGCATTGAAAATATGGAGGCATTATCTATTAGGTAAGAAGTTCGAATTATATACAGATCACAAGTCGCTAGAGTAATTGTTCACCCAAAAGGATTTAAATCTGAGACAACGGCATTGGCTAGAATTCCTTGCAGCATACGATCTAGATATATTGTATACTCCGGGGAAAGCCAATGTTGTAGCTGATGCGCTTAGCAGAAAGAGCTTAATCATCACCAGTCTTATTATCACGCCTTCATTGATTGATAAGATATCTGCTCTTCAGAAGGATGATCACTTCATTAAAGGATCAGAGAGAGAATTCAAAAAGGTGAACCCTCGAGTTTTCAGATTGATAACAATGAGGTTCTGAGGTTAAAAGGCTAAATTTGTGTTCTAAACATTCATGAGCTTCGGACAGAAGTACTGGATGAATGTCACTAATCTAAACTTCGTATCCATCCAGGAGTGAGTAAAATGTATAATGATATCAAATGCACCTTCTGGTGGAGATCTATGAAAAGAGACATTTCCTTATACGTTAGCCGGTGTACTACTTGTCAACAAGTCAAAAGCGATCAACAGAAACTCACCGGATTTTTGCAACCGTTAGAGGTTCCATATTGGAAGTGGGAGCATATTTCCATGGATTTCATAGATGGTTTGCCTCGAACAAAGAAAGGAAATGACAGTATATGGGTGATCGTAGATCGTTTCACGAAGACCGCCCATTTTATACCTGTCAGATCAAATAGAACGGCTCAGAACTTGGTGCAGATTTATTTCAAATAGATCGTTAGACTACATGGAGTTCCCAGTAGTATTGTTAGTGTTCGTGATCCAATATTCGCTATTAAATTCTGGGAAGCATTCCAGGCAGAGCTGGGAACAAAGTTAAACCTTAGCACCGCATATCATCCTCAAACAGATGGCCAAACTGAGAGGGTGAATCGTATATTAGAAGATTTATTGCTGGCATATATTATTGATTTTGGTGGGTCGTGGGAAGATAATTTGCATTTGGCTGAGTTCTCATATAATAACAGCTACCAAGCAAGCTTGGGAATGTCGCCATTCGAAGCATTGTATGGTCGACCATGTAGATCTCCCACATGTTGGGTAGAATCAGGCAATCGATTAGCCTTGGGTCCCGACATGATTCGTGAAGCTTCGGATAAAGTTGATTTCATTAAGAAGCGACTACAAACATCTCGAAACCGATAGAAGAGTTATGCAGATTCTAGAAGAAGAGATTTAGCATTCACTGTTGGTGATTGTATATATCTGAGAGTTTCTCCGATGAGATGAGTAGTCCGATTCGGGTAAACAGGGAAGTTGGCACCGAGATTTATTGGTCCATTTCCTGTACCTGAAAGGGTTGGAACCTTGCTTATAGGGTTCAATTACCTGACTGGTTGCCAGGAGTGCATGATGTATTTCACGTGTCTCAACTTCGAAAGCATGTGCATGATCCAGATCTAGTTGTAGAAGAAGCAGCGCAACAGAATTTGGATATTACTCCAGAATTAATTTTGAGAAGAGAGCCGACAAAGATTATTGGCAAAGAAACCAAAGTGCTAAGGAACAAGAAGGTTCACTTCGTCAAAGTGCAGTGGAGCGGTTATCCTGGAGACTGTACATGGGAGACAGAAGATAGCATCAAACAGGCTTATCCCAAATGCAAAGTGGACATCTCTAATTAGTTCTGGTGCAAGGCACATTTATATTATATTCTATTTTTCATTTTGTTTCCTACTTTACTATTGTTTCCTTTTCAGGGACGAAAAGTTTTAAGTGGGGGAGATTGTAACAACCCGGAAAATCAGAACCAATTTAAATTTTTTATTTTGGCTATTTTAATGAATTTAGAATATTTAAAATAATTTATTTTAAATAATAACAACTAAAAATTTATTTGAATCGAAGTTAGAACGAATAAATTTATTTAGATTATATAATGAGCCTGAAATAGCGCGGCAGTTTGAGAATTCAACTTTGACTGAATGTACAGGATGCAAAATAAATTGTATTTCAGTGAAAGAAAAATATTAAATCTATTTAAAAATATCTTTCTAACGAATCTGAAAAATCAAAATTTCATAGCGGGAATCAAAAGTTATGGCCAGTTGAATATTCAGAATAGTCGTTATGGAATAAATATAGCCCTTAAAGATAGACATTTTGCAAACAACCTCCATTTTCAATGAAACCACTTTGGTTGGATCCGGAATGTCAAATTATTGCTAGATTTAAAATTCCATAATTTTTGGAGTGGATATGTGAGCGTGGTAACTAAAATGCGTTTGGTAATTTCAGTTTGAATTGGATCGACCAGAAAAAGTCCATTTTTCAAACGGTCTCCAAATTTGATGAAATTAATTTTTTTGGGACTGTATCATCCCAACATAGCTAGATTTATTATTCGGGAATTTTTGGAATCAGTATGTGGCCCCGACAAATTAAAATATACGTTTAAATCCAAATTTGAATGTTTTATGTTTTAATTTGAAGAATAACTGACTGAAACAGTCAAATGGGCTTACGAAACATATTCCGTTGTGTCCGAAATGGGGGTATTTAGCTAGGGGCGTTAGTCGTAGGGTTTGATTTGGAGTCTAGATAAGAAAATACTATTTTTTAAATAAATATATATATCGGCCAACAGAATTTTTCCATTCATTAATTATATATTCCAAAAAAAATTAAAAAACCAGTAAAACCTATATCGTCGACGGCGGCGCGTGTTCAAAACTTCCAGCCCCGATTCCGACCAAACCACTTAGTAAAATTTGTTGCTCCAGTTGGGAATTTTGTAGAGTTCGTCTTCACCTTCAAATCCATACCTAATTCGCCACTTATCGTTGCGTGTACGTGGAGATCCACGCCTCCAAAGTCTGGACCTTTCAACCGCCACCATACCTTCTAGCCATGATCGAACTGGGCCCCACCACCGTGCGCAGGCGCACCTTCCTCCCCTCTTCGACATGCAAAAACCCAATCATCTCCAAGTGCTTTGGATTTTGTGAAAATCACAACCCTAGTTTCGAATCATTTCCGAGAGGTAACGGCAGTTTATATTTAAACTGTTTTAAACACTTTAAAGCGCTGCAAAATATGATTATCGTACAAAAATCATATCTTTTTCATATGTTGTAGAAATCCAGTGAAACAAGAGACATTGGACTTGTGACGATGTCTTCTACATTCTAGAAGAGATTGGAGAATTTTTGCAGCTTCCTACAATTTTAGAAGGAGTGGAATCCAATGTGAGAAATCTAAATTCAAATTGGAGTGTATACACGTTGTATAAATTATATAAGCGATGTGTAAATTATATACGCGTTGTATATCTCATATATGGGCGTTGTATAAATTATATAAGCGATGTATAAGTTGTACATGCATTGTATAAATCATATATGCGTCAAATGGAATTGAAATGAAATTGAAATGGAAATATACACATACATATACACACACACACACACACACATATATATATATATATATATATATATATACATACTCCCCTTGTCTACGGACTATGGACAATATAAATTTTTTGGGTTGTGATTGTGAATGATTGATTGTGCTTACAACAAAATTGGTTATGTTTGTGGTATATTCATTATGTTGTGAAAATGAATCATATAGTGGAAATCATTGAAATGAAAGTATTGAAATGCTGCAAGGCCTAGAATAGCAAAGGAGTCGTGCTGGACACAGTGCTGGTGCTAAATACCATGTCGTTGTAATGCTGAATTTTTTTGAAATATTCATGTGTTGAAAAATAACATTTTTATTATATGTATGAAGTATATAAAATATTCACGTTTGAAATAAATTGTTTGAACTATAAAAATAACGTTTTCATTATACGTATGAAGTATATAAGATATTCATGTTTGAAATAAATTGTTTGAACGATAAAAATAACAATTTATTATATGTATGAAGTATATAAAATATTCATGTTTGAAATAAATTGTTTAAATAATAAAAATAACATTTTTATTGTATATATGAATCACTAAAAATATTTATGTTTGAAATAAATTGTTTAAACGATAAAAATAACACTTTTATTGTATATATGAATCACTGAAACTATTCATGTTTGAAATAAATTATTTGAACGATAAAATCATATTTTCATTGGATGTATGAACTTTTAAAAATAACCATAGGTTGAAATAAATATTTGTTGATTGAAAATAATATTTTTAACATGTATATGAACTGTTAAAAATAACTAAATGTTAAAATAAATATTTGTTGACTGAAAATAACATTTTTAACATGAATATGAAATGTTAAAAATAACCATAGGTTGAAATAAATATTTGTTGATTGAAAATAATTTTTTTAACATGTATATGAAGTGTTAAAAATCACCATGTATATAAATAAATATTGATTAGCTAAAAACATTATTTTTAGCTTAGATATGCACATATATACATGTAATGAACAGGTAAATGGATTTGCTATTGAGTAAAGAAATTATTTGCATGCCCAACGAATAGGTAAACCTTAATGAGTTGGCTATGCAATTTTATTTATATATCAACTCCTGTGAATTCCATTGGATGCGGTGAGTTGGTTTTTCTGTGTGAGATTATAAACAATGCTATAGGAAAATAACAACTAATTTTGAACTACATTACATGGCATACTACGTGAAGAGATCATACTTCATCATATACCACATCCGCATTTGGAGCTAATGTGACGAGGTTGGGATTACCATATGGGCAATACGCACGTATGGCATTGACTGTACTACAGGTTGAACTCAGGACTGATATAGACAAAATAAATATAACGGTAAATTGCCAGATTAAATAAAAACCCCACACGGGTGTAGAGTTGACAATAATCACGTCTCTGTAGTTATTAGATATGACACATGGATTATTTACTTTCCAACACTGGATGAGGTGACGAGATTTATCTCTGGAGTAATTTTATACACCCCCTCAGGCATAAATAGGACACTAAAAATTGTGTGCGCTTATACTGGACTTACTGGGTACCTAATACGGCTCAATAAATTTCCAAACCCCTCCCCGTACAAAGGAGGTTATGGTGAAATTTTTCGAAATTTAAAGGCGTTAGCCAAATTTTTGAAGTAAAAACGGTTTAGAAATCGTCGATTAAATTATATATATACAAAAATAATTAAAATAAAACGAATAATAACACCGCAGTTGGCGTTTTGAAATCGTAATTTTAAACGATTATTACGGGAGATCCGACCGTCGGATTTTCCCCAAACCAGAACCATTTGATTCGTTTTGGAAAGATCTTTCGAACGATATAATTTTTTTTAAGATCCAACAGTTAGATTTTTTGAAATGTTTAAATCAAATTGGGATGAGAGCAGAGCCAGGGCCATCGAATGACCTGAAACGTCATTCGATGGAAATGGACTATTTTTAAATAAATAAAAATAGTGAAAAATCATTTTAAAATGTTATAAACGATGTGAAATGGAGATAAACTGATTTTACCTGGTTTATCAGATATTTTGATTGTTGGATTATTTGACATGAAAATTATACTAATGAACTGAAATGTGGATGTCGAATAGTTTAACCATAGAAAGAATTGATTTGAATTCTATACATGCGTGAATTATTTGAAAAGGCCGAGTTAATTCTCATTTCAATTAATTGATCGACGATGAAAAAGTCGAAGATATGAAGATGGTGCAAGACAGATAATCTTCACATCGAATGGATCGCTACTGATGTCTTTGATAGGAGTTGTTGCCTTGAAAGGGTTACAGTGGTAGTTGTCTGAACGTATTTCTTGATTGTTCGGATGTGCGAGGGCCTCTCTCCTGTATTGGATGTACGTGATGAGGAATAAGGTGCCTTCGGTTTCGTTCAGACCCAGAACGAACTAGTAAATGGATGTGTGTCTGACATTGGATTTTTATTCTGTGCCGTTTGATTTCTATTAAATATATATATATTTTGTGGCGGAGAATTTATTCTCTTGCTTAACACCCTTCTCTAAGATGTACGAGCTTAGAGGTTATATATCCATAGACATCAGTCGCATGGCATGGAATGTCAATGTGGCATGCTGATATGCAGTGATCAAGGCTTTTGTTGAAAAGCAGAGCCTTATGATTGATGAGCAAAGCACGGCTTTAATATAGCATAGCTTTGTGTATGGTGTTAATTCGCGAGCCTCACACCCCGGGTATGAACCAGAAACGGGAGAGGACTTCAGGGAGGACATGCATTTCCTTTTAACTATGTAATGTCTCGTATTTTTACAGTATAACAATTAATTTATTTAATTATTTAAATAATGATTTAGAGATTTAAATGGTTTTTTAATTAAATAATATTGATTATTTAATTAATATAAATAATATAATAATATAATAATATATTATAATTCCAAAATAGTCAGAGATAGCAGAATTCACAATACTGTGTAAATCAGATTATTTATAAGATATTATTCAGTCTAGAATTGAATTGTAATAACGAATATATTAATAAACGACGGTTGAAACGTATTAATTATAATTTAATTATAATCGAGCCTGTAATGGCGTGGCAGTTTGTAATTTAATGATTTGAACTTCAACTGAATATACAGAATCCACTTTAAATCGGATTTCTGTGAAACATGAAACGTTCGGAGCCGGTGAAGTATATTTTTCTAATGGAAGAGGAAAATCGTGATTTTGTTGTGTAGATTTTGAGTTATGTCCAAATCAAATTTTCGAAAAGTCGCTATGGAATTCCTTTATAATTTATAAGGATTTATTTATATTTTAAATGGATTTTTAATATAAATTGAATATTGATTTAATCTAGATTTGAAATGTCAAGTTACAAATTCAAATAGGAATATTTTGGAGCTGTAATATATTCTACGTGAATATATACGATAAATATTTATTTATTAATATTTTAATTTAATTATTTTTGAATATATTAGTATCTAAAGGGGTTTATTTAGAGCTTTAAAAATAGCCACATTTGCAAACGAGCTCCATTTTCGACGAAATTAATTTTGTTGGATAGGGAATATTATATAATTGTTACATTTCAATTTTAGTGATTTTTGGAGTTAGTTTGTGGCCGTACGGATTTTTAATGTGGAAAACAGACGATAATTTGACGTCTAAAAATATGTTATGTGAGAAAACGGAGTCTGAATTCGATGAAACAAGTTTTGTTGGGTCCGGAATGTCGAACTGTAGCTACATGTCCATTTTCGTCAAAATTGAGTATCGTATATGATTATATGAATTTTAAAACAATAAATACATGCAGCGATAATAATATAAATTAATAAAGAAACGAACGAAGCTTGTACGATAAGCCAAAACATATCCTATAAGTACAGCATACATCCTAACCTAATTTAATTCACTCAATAGTCAACATAAAATAGCCGCCGGTCATATTCTTCCTCTTGGCCAAAACGTGATTTTTGGAAAAATCAAAATCAAATATAAATTCACGATTTCTAATCCACCGTTCTTCCTTCTCAAGAGTTTTATCTTCATACGCACGTATTCTTCCATTCAAGTGCGAGCCTGTACTGGAGCCAAGGTTTCAGCATCGCGATTTTTGGTAAGGGGTTTTCAGTTGCGAACGATGGTGAGAGAGCGAGGGGCTCGCGAAGTAAAGCAGAACGATGAGGCTTGTTGTGGTTCTGGTTTGATTGTAAACTGTGTACGAAGATGCTGAGTACGATGGTGAAGTCAGCATGTAAGTGGGTGTGGAAATGGAAATTCTGGCGGTTGAAATAGTTCCGGAGGACGACCCTCAGGGCATAGCTGCTGAGTTCGAGGCGTTTCTGGTGGCGTCTAAATTGTGGGGTCCGGCTACCAGAGTTGTGCGTGGTGGAGTCAAATGGGTAACACGTTAGTGTCGAGGTTGAGAGAGGTTTTGAAACTGGGTATATCTCGCATATGAAGGTCCGAAGACAGGTGAAATTTTTGAATTCGAAAGTGAATTTTAGGTTTAGTATTTGGGTTTTTGGTATGTAATATTGGATTTGTGGGATTGGTATGTACTTGTGTGGAATTCCTGGGTGAAGTAAAGAAGGAGACGAGGGTGAAATACCCTGACTTAGAGAGGAAGGACTGACGCTACTTAAAAGAAAAGAAGAGTTGATCGATAGATGAAGCTAGCGGAGGGGTTGTATTCCTGGAAGAAGGGTTCTTAGTTAAATATAATTAAGGAGTCTTGTATTATAAAAGCTGCGTGGGATTATGTCATGGATTATATAGTGGAAGATGATTTGCAGTGAGCTGCGGTGATCTGTGTTCATGAGAAAAAAGGAACCAAGCAACGATTAAATATGGTAAAGGGAATGAGCCATAATGGTGAGTTGCAATGATGTTCAAAAACTGTCGAGGAGGAAGGATTTTAGTACATGGCTTAAGATTTAAAAAGGGTAATTATATATGTATAAATAAATTGTTAATGACCATTAATGTGATTATAACTTGTAAAATGTATAACTCTCTGACATGTTATCAGAATTTAACAAAACAAGATCCAATTGGGATCGTATGGATGAGCACGACACAATGGAATCGATTGGGAGTGAACTGGAACTCGTTACAAATTATAGCAAAATAATTTGTCTATCTGAATCAACCGACATTTATCGTTATTTAACGATGACCGTCCAATGTGAGTAAATCTCACTAACTCTGTACAATTTATATTTTTATAAATATAATCTAATATTGATAAATTATGATTGATTGCTGTGTGATGATTGTTTGGTTGAATTGCTGATTTGTTGGTTGAAAAATTAGATAACGATATATACATAAATCATTAGTCAAATATAGATTCTATTTTTCAGAATATTTCATATTGAAATGAAATCGATGTTATTTATATTGTTTAACATTTGTGAATGCAAGGAAACAGGTTGGAGGGATCCAACTGGATTCCTCAATATTTGTAACACTATTTGTTTCCATTGTGATATATGATGTGATATATAATCTGTGATTGATTATGATGACAGTAGTCATGTTATTTGGTATTTTATATACCATATGAAATGGTAGAATGTAAAACGGAAATTTTCAAAGTGAATATTGAAAATGACATATTTATGTATAAAATCTATAGAATTATATAAAAGGATTTATATAAAATGAATAGAATTATATAAAAGAATTTATATAAAATGAAATGAATTATATAAAAGGATTTATATTAAATGAATAGAATTATATAAAAGGATTTATATAGAATAAATAGAATTATATAAAGGGAATTATAAATGAGATTTAAGAGTTAGAAATAAAAAAGAAGATTGTATGAATAATTCTGCAAATAAAAATATAAATAGAATTTGGATATTTGGTTTTAAATACGAAATCAAACTGTTTTGATTATATAGAGAAATATTATTCACATTCTATGTGAAAAATTAGATTAAATTAAATATTTTGTAAATAAAATATTGTGAAGGAATTTAAATGGAATTACTGAAATTAGAAACTGACTGGAAATTAGTTGAGTTGAATGGCTTTCTATGTATCAATTTGATGTTGGTTTCGGCCTTCGGGGTTTATGCTTGGGAAGTTGTTCTTTTACTAGTTTACATTTAGAGACTAATAGAGGTAGGAAGATATTGATGCACGAATGAAATATGGAAACGTTTTCCAAAGTTAATAACGTATATTTTCTAATTTTAGAAAATAAGGATTTATGAATATATGGAAACGATAAATAGGTAATTGGAAATGAAATGATGATTGATCGGTAAGATTTCCATTTGGGAATACGACCGTTGTTTGTACACATTTTTTTCTTTGATAGTTAAATCACCGATTATCAAATATTTTGACCATTTCCGTTGTCAATAAGGAGAGATCGGGATCAGATATATCATCTGAAAACTACTCCGTATGGCATTAGCGCTGCGAATCAAATACGATGAAGATAATTGAAGACGGAGTTATGCAAGGACTGTTCAGTAAATCCTAGGTAGAAATTTCCTAAGATGGATTTACAGAATAGTACCTTCAGTTTGTCTAGTCCTAGGATGACTTGTGTGGAAGAATGTCTGACAGAGTATATTTAATAGATAGCGTAAGTTGATCTCTCCAAACGTATTTACAGTTGATAGAGGAGGAATTCGTTTCTCTTAGCTGTATATCCATGGTATTTTTGGGGAAATCAATTTATGATTTGGCGCATATGACGATGTGGCATTTAAAATAAATAAAGGTGCGATCTATACGTTATGGCCTCTAGCCTCACAATTAAGAAATGATATAAAATTGGGTAGGTCACATGGCTAACTGGTTAGTTGCTAATAAGGGTGTATTGTCACCTAATCTAGAGAAATTTCATTTACTTCTATAATCTATATCGATGCTGTCCCTTTCGGGAAACGGTTGCTGATCCCAACCGTTGGTGATAATACATTAGGTATACTCAAGCGAAATGAGTGACCGGTCATGTTTAGCTTAGGTTACAAGATGTTCTTCTTGAACCCGGTGTATTCCTCTCTAGATATACACTGTTTGAAGGTGGTCCCATACCTTACCGGTTGTAATTCATTGATCAATAAGTGTCCGCGGTTTTTGTTTATATATTAAGTATGTGGAACCAGTGGCTGAGCCACGTTGAGGCTGGGGACGGCACATGCCGTCCCCAGGATTTAAAAAATAAATAAACTGATTATATTACTGCTTCTTTTGTTTCATTTTTCTTCTAAAGTCCCTTCTTTACCAGTAAACGATCAACATGTGTTTGTAAATGGCGATAAGCTCATTTTTATACTGCTTCTTTTTTCTTCTCCAGTCCCTTCTTTACCGCTCTTTCACTTTTCTTCTCATTCTCAAAGCTTGTTTTCATCATGCCTGAGTTAGTGTTGAAGTCTCCACTCTTTCCCGGTACCTTACTTCATAGATTTGTTGCGTATACTTCATCTTTTTCCCTGTTTTCTTCTGATGATTTACTGAGATTGGGTATTGTGCGGTCATCCAATTTTCTTGAAAACGATCTACCGTTCAAATCTCTACTACACTCGTTCGAGATTGTTTACAACTGCTGAGGGATTTGTAAGATCTCGATGTTTGTTATTTTTGGTGTTTACCGTGTTGACTGTGATTTATTCTGTAATGACCCGCATTGGCAGAGGTATTATCATTAATTTATTTAATTATATAAATAGTGGTATAGTGAATTTAATGGTCGTGGAATTAAATAATGGCAAATATTTAATTAAAATAATAAATTAAATAATATATTTAATTCTGAAATAATCAGAATTGGCTGAAATGGCGATATGGTGTGAACTGGATCATCTGTGATATTTAATTCAGTTTAGAATTTAATTAGAATAACGAATATATTATTTGAACGACAATTTGAACGTATAATTATATTATAATTAAAATCGAGCTTGAAATGGCGCTGCAGTTCGTAATTTGGCGATTTGAACTTCAACTGAATGTACAGGATTCGTTTTAAGCTGGATTTCTGTGAAACAAGAAACGTGTGGAGCTGGTGGAGTATATCTTTCTAGTGGAAGAGAAAAATCGGGATTTCGTCGTGTAGATTTTGATTTACGTCCAAATCAAATTTTAGAAAAGTCGCTGTGGAATTCCTTTATAATTTATAAAGGAATTATTTATATTCTTAAAAGGAATTTCAATATAAATCGAATATTGGGTTGACCCAGATTTAAAATATCAAGTTAGAAACTCATATAGTAATATTCTAGAGCTATATAGTATTCCACTGTGAATATATACGATAATATTTATTTATAAATATTTAATATAATTATATTTAAATATATTTATATATTTAAATGGGTCATTCAAAGCTTTAAAAATAGCCAGTTTTGCAAACGAAGTCGGAATTCGATGAAACTAGTTTTGTTGGATCCGCAATGTCAAATAGTTGTTAGATTTCCAGTTTCGTGGTTTTTAGACTCACTGTGTGGTCGTACGGATTTTTAGAGTGAGAAACAGTCAGTATTTCGACGGCTAAAAATACGCTGTGTGAACATACGGAGTCGGAATTCGACGAAACCAGTTTCATTGGGACCGTAATGTCAAACTCTAGCGGTATGTCCAGTTTGGTGATTTTTGGGTATCGTGTGTGGTCACACCGATTTTTAGAAGACAGATACACTATATAAAATCAATAAAATAAATAAATAAAAATATCCAATATTTGTCTGATCTAAAAACAAGCCAAGTCCATCCCATCTCAGCCACGAACGAAACCAACCACCACTACAACTATGTATAACGCCACTGGGTGTTTACAGTGAAATTTCCCACAAAAAAATCAATATAAATTCAAAGAAAAATCGTTAAATTGAAATACATATGTATTCCGAATCTTTGAGAGTTGTTCTTCGACTTGGGATGAGTTGTTTGGGGTGCGATTTGGGTTCGCTGAAGCTCAAATATCAACAGCGAAACTAGGGTTCGCCTAAATGGGGTGATGGAAGTTTCGATCCTTGGTTTCAAGTTCGGATTTGAACTCAGGAGATCGCATAGCTTCGATTTTGATTTTTATGTGGAATTCCGTGATTTTAAGTGTCGGTGCTGACACTGGGTGGCATGAGTTCGGTCTGTAACCAAACAGGAAATGGTGCGTGCGAGTTTAGCAATTCGGGTATGGGAGGAAGGAGGTCCCGAAGAGAAGAATATTGGTGGTTGTTTCGGGATGAATGATGGTGAAACAAGGTAGAAGAAGCCGTGGAAGATCTTCGAATGGGCTGATGAAGAACAGGAGGTCACGGCAAATTATATTGGGGAAGAAAGGAGAATGTCGGGTTGGGTATTTGAAGGCAAAACAAGATCCGTTGGAATCGTGTGGACGGCGACTACGCAGTGGAACTGACTGGAAGTGGATTGAAGCTAATTTGAATTTAAGGCGAAATAAACTATTTGATTCAAATCAAATAACAGTTTATCGTTCTTTAACAGTGAACTGCAAATGTGAGTAAATCTCACTAACTCTGTACAGTTTATAATTTCATGTTGTATTTTTAGAACTGTTAAATATTGGCTGATTGACTGTGTGTTGACTGTTTGATTGAACTGCTAGTCAGTTAGTGAATTTCTATATTGATTCTGCTTAACATAATATTTCATATGAAACTGAAAGTGATGTTGATTTTATTGTATAACATCTGTGGATGCAGGGAAACAGAGTTGGAGGAATCCGACTGGATTCCTCAACAGTTATTTTATTGTTTTTCATATATTTTGATATATGATGCGATATATAATCTGTTGTCGATTATATGTGTTTGAACGATATTGATCATCGTGATTTGATATGTTGAATACCATAACATACCAGAATGGTGAAAGGGGAATTTTCAAAATGAATATTGAAAATAGATTATTTATAAAATCAAAGGATTTTATAAAAGAGATAATATTTATAACAATCAAAGGAGATTTTATAAAAAGGAAATATTTAGAAAATAAATAGAGTTATAAAAAGGAAATTTGTTTATAACTGAATAGGATGTTATAAAAAGGAAAACGTTACAAAAAGGAAACGTTACTAAAAAGGAAATCATTTGTAAAGTGAAGAACCGTTACTAAAAGTAAATCTTTATAAATGAATAGTTTATTCGAAAAGGGGTTAGTCGAGTCGAGTTAGCTGAATAGAGTTAATCGAATATTTGTTATTCGAATAAGAGTTAACTAGTTAGAATTAATCGAATAGAGTTAAAATAAAGGGGTTAATCAAATGTAGTATATTCGAATAGAATCAATTGAGTTAATCGAATATTAGTTATTCGAAGAAGAGTTAAATAGAGTTAATCGAATATAGTTTATTCGAATAGAGTAAAAGGATTTATCGAAAATAGTTTATTCAAAAGGAGTTAAGTGAAACGAGTAAATCAATAGCGTTAGTCCAATAGCGTTAGTCCAATAGAGTTAATCCAATAGAGTTAATCCAATAGCGTTACTCCAATAGAGTTAACCGATAAGGGTTAATCAAATAGAGTAAATTGAATAGAGTTATCGAATATACCTTATTCGAAGGAAAAAATTATCGAATAGAGATGATTTGAAAGAGAGTTACGTAGGGAAGTTAGTTAAAGAATTAATAAAGTGAACTTTGCCTATTTCAAGGTTAGAAATGTTGTTCAGTTAAGGTCTAAGAGGTAGTATTACCCCAACTCGATTGGATTCGTTTTTAACTAAGGAATGGTTAAGGTTCGGCAGTAAAGGATGGTTAAGTGAATAAGTATGATGGTTTGAGTTGGCATAGCGATGTTTTATCTAAACATCTGCTAAATCCAAATGTAGGAGTTTTGGAAATGTTTCCAAACAAGAACCAGAAATGTTTTCTAACATAGAAACAAGAAATGGAAATGTTTTCTAGTGTTAATAAGATATATTTTCTAAATTTAGAAAATATCAAATGTTGAATATAGAGAAACAGGAGATGAAAAATGAACTAAGGAGATAAATGTTGAATGATGTTTGATCGATATAAATTTCCATTTGGAAATAATATCGTTGTTTGCACACGTGTTTTTCTTCGATAGTTAAATCACAGACTATCGAAGTTTTGACCATTTTAACGTTGTTAATATGGAGAGACCGGTTGGATTATTATCCAAAGAACCACTCTGTATTGGCATAAGCGTTGCGAATCATATATGCCAAAGGAAATTGAAGACGGAGTTATGCAAGGGCTATCCTGTTTACAGAATAGTGCCTTCGGTTCATCCTGTTCCTGGATGACTTGTATGGACGGATGTCTGACAGAGTACTTCCAAACAATCACGTATATTGATTTCTCCAACCGTACCAAGAGTGGAAGCGGAGAAGGAAACTTCTTTTAGCTAACACATAATGTATGGTTGAGGACGTCAATCAGTGATTTGATGATGTGGCATACAAAGTGAATCTGGTGTGATGATAAAGCGTAGCTTCTAGCCTCACATCCGGTAAATGACAAAAATCGGGCAGGCAACATGGCTAAGTAGGTCGCACCGAAGTAGGCTGTATAATCACCTGATCTAGAGTTTCATTTATTTCTAAAAATTTATTGTTGATGCTGTCCCATTCGGGAAACTGTTGCTGATCCCAACCGTTGGTGATATACATTCGATACACTCAAGAGAAATGAGTGGTCGGTCATGTGTGGCCGGGTTGCAAGATGTTCTTGTTGAACCCAGTGTATTCCTCTCTAGAGGTACACGAGCGAAAGGTGGTTCCATACTTTGTCATAGTTGGAAATCCATTACCCAATACGTGCTTGCGGTTTTGATTGTATATTATATATGTAGAACGTGAGATGAAAGCGTTCTGCTAGATGATTATTATTTTGTGGTTGATAGACATTATTATAATATTAAAAGGTTTTTGATATAAAGATAATTTGGATTCTCTTAAGGGAAAAACCCGTTCCGTTATACGGTGTGGTCTTATGAAATATCGATTACCTGCTTGAACTGTTTTACTCACACCAGTCCCATGACTGACCCGGAGTTTATTTTGTTTTGTTTTCCCTAAACTCTTGGGTGCCCAATTTTTGTACGAGCATTCAAGTAGTCAAGATTTATAGATATACTAGAAGAGTTTGGAGCAAGAGGCTTCAGGATCATATAGCTATAGTTTATTTCCACTGTGTTGTAAGTGTTGTACTTTGAAAATGATGTATATTCAAGTACAAAGTTATATTTCAAAGTTATGTTATATATTATATGTTATTCGTTCCGCTGTGAGATTCGTGTTACTCTGATGTTGTGTTTTTCTTCTTCTTCTATTCTAAGTTTCTATCTTATCTTTCCTCACCCTCTAATTTCTTTCATTAATCATCCGGTATTTTCACCCTTGGATGTTCGATATGTGTTGTATATCGGATAACCAAGGTCGCTAAATTTCCAGGTCATTACAGTT
This sequence comes from Allium sativum, assembly GCA_030737875.1. Taxonomy (NCBI): domain Eukaryota; kingdom Viridiplantae; phylum Streptophyta; class Magnoliopsida; order Asparagales; family Amaryllidaceae; genus Allium; species Allium sativum. The sequence goes on along the minus strand of CM060924.1, from coordinate 709,568,897 downwards.
GGTATCAGAGCTTAAGTTAAGTGATTTACCTTGGCTCTGTGGTGTAACTCAGTAGAGATGGGGTTAGTAATATCCTAGATTGAGTTGAGTGTATATATACGAGTGAGTGTATTTGTTATTGATATAAAAATTGTTTTATATTGTGGAGGTTCATTGGTTGAGTCGTTTATGAGTTCTGGTCGATCAGTTTGATCCACTGTATCGGTAGGAGTTTATAAACACTCGAATATGATGGGTCGTCACGATATGTTTTGAAAAGAGGGTAAATTAATATAAGTTACCCAAGGCATATCTTGATATAGAGAAGATATATATATCAAAATTATAATATAGTGGATATATTGGTTGTTATTATAATCGAGTAAGATTATAAATTAAATGGTTATGTAAATAACCAATCAGAATTCATATAAGTGAAATACGTGAAATCAGATGAGTTAAATCTGAAATTTTAAACTAGAAATCAAATTAAAACTCTGGAGAATTGGATAAGTGTTTGTAAATGGATTTGGATTAAAAATAAGGAAAATTTAAGATCCTGGGAGATTTTAAATTGCTTTACAAGCAGTGTGAATAATATTTTGAAATGGATTTCAAAGTGGAAATGTTTAGAAATGGTTTTATAGTATTGAACTCACTTCGATCGCTGGAAAATAGATTCTGAAGATGACAGCTGCATCATCAGTATTCATTTTCAAGTTGTAAGTGACGAATTACTACCAGAGATACTGTTTTGAATTTATTTTGGGAAAGACAAGTTGTGTTGAATTTCAAAAAGGAAAATTTGATTTTTGAAAAGAGTAAACTGTTTAAAAACTCCCAGGGAAAGACTGTTTGAATTAAAAACAAATTTAACAGAAATTTGTGGAAGCAAATTTGAATTAAAGTAAAGCCAGTAAAGTGGTAACTAAGATTGAATTAGAATGATTTCAAGACAAATTGGATTGTGAGATTCAAATTTGAAGGGTAATGTGACAATCAAGTTAAGGGTCGGGAATCGAGAAGAAACTCGAGTTGAAATGATATTTGGCTCGGATATAAACGAATGGTTGCGTTGTGGATAAAAGCAGATTGGAATTTGATTGGGATAACACTGGTATATGCTGGATTGACAGCAGGTGAAAGTTATAGAGTTGATATGCCCAACAAAAAGGTACAAGTTTATATTTCTATTGGATATAAGATTTATGAGCCGAATTGGCAAGCTGCTTGGCTGTTTGATTTTCTTTTGGGTTGGAGATGGCCTAGAGAGGCGAGTGGGAGTTTGACCGATTGACCAGTACAAAGGAGGTGCTGGCAAAAAATTTCGAAGGTCAAGGCGTTAGAAAATTTTCAGGATTTTTGGAAATTTTGGTTGATAAGAATTAATTAATATTTAATTGAAATTAAATTGGTTCAGTTGAAAACTGAAGTTTAGAAGTGAACAAATATGTTCTAACCAGTCGATAGGGTCGCTCTCTAACTTTTAGAAATTTCGAGGACGAAATTATTTTTAAGTGGGGAAGATTGTAATGACCCGCAATGGCAGAGGTATTATCATTAATTTATTTAATTATATAAATAGTGGTATAGTGAATTTAATGGTCGTGGAATTAAATAATGGTGAATATTTAATTAAAATAATAAATTAAAAAGTATATTTAATTTTGAAATAATCGGAATTGGCTGAAATGGCGAAATGTTGTGAACTAGATCATCTGTGATATTTAATTCAGTTTAGAATTTAATTAGAATAACGAACATATTATTTGAACGACAGTTTGAACGTATAATTATATTATAATTAAAATCGAGCTCGAAATGGCGCTGCAGTTCATAATTTGGCGATTTGAACTTCAACTGAATGTACAGGATTCGTTTTAAGCCGGGTTTCTGTGAAACAAGAAACGTGTGGACCTCGTGGAGTATATCTTTCTAGTGAAGAGAAAAATTGGGATTTCGTCGTGTAGATTTTGATTTACGTCCAAATCAAATTTTAGAAAAGTCGTTATAGAGTTCCTTTATAATTTATAAAGGAATTATTTATATTTTTAAAAGGAATTTCAATATAAATCGAATATCGGGTTGACCCAGATTTAAAATATCAAGTTAGAAACTCATATAGGAATATTCTAGAGCTGTATGGTATTCCACTGTGAATATATACGATAATATTTATTTATAAATATTTAATATAATTATATTTAAATATATTTATATATTTAAATGGGTCATTCAAAGCTTTAAAAATAGCCGGTTTTGCAAACGAAGTCGGAATTCGACGAAACTAGTTTTGTTGGATCCGCAATGTCAAATAGTCGTTAGATTTCCAGTTTCGTGATTTTTAGAATCACTGTGTGGTCGTACGGATTTTTAGAGTGAGAAACAGTCAGTATTTCGACGGCTAAAAATACGCTGTGTGAACATACAGAGTCGGAATTCGACGAAACCAGTTTTGTTGGGACCGTAATGTCAAACTCTAGCGGTATGTCCAGTTTGGTGATTTTTGGGTATCATGTGTTGTCACACCGATTTTTAGAAGACAGATACACAATTAAAATCAATAAAATAAATAAATAAAAATATCCAATATTTTGTCTGATCTAAAAACAAGCCAAGTCCATCCCTTCTCAGCCACGAACGAAACCAACCACCACTATAACTATATATAACGCCACTGGGTGTTTACAGTGAAATTTCCCACAAACAAAAATCAATATAAATTCAAAGAAAAACCGTTAAATCGAAATACGTATAGATTCCGATTCTTTGAGTGTTGTTCTTCGACTTGGGATGAGTTGTTTGGGGTGCGATTTGGGTTCGCTGAAGCTCAAATATCAATAGCGAAACTAGGGTTCGCCTAAATGGGGTGATGGAAGTTTCGATCCTTGGTTTCGAGTTTGGATTTGAACTCAGGAGATCGCATAGCTTCGATTTTGATTTTTATGTGGAATTCCGTGATTTTAAGTGTCGATGCTGACACTGGGTGGCACGAGTTCGGTCTGTAACCGAACAGGAAATGGTGCGTGCGAGTTTAGCAATTCGGGTATGGGAGGAAGGAGGTCGCGAAGAGAAGAATATTGGTGGTTGTTTCGGGATGAACGATGGTGAAACAAGGTGGAAGAAAGTGGTGGAAGATCTTCAAATGGGCTGATGAAGAACAGGAGGTCACGGCAAATTATATTGGGGAAGAAAGGAGAATGTCGGGTTGGGTATTTGAAGGCGAAACAAGATTCGTTGGAATCGTGTGGATGGCGACTACGCAGTGGAACTGACTGGAAGTAGATTGAAGATAGTTTGAATTTATGGCGAAATAAACTATTTGATTCAAATCAAATAACAGTTTATCGTTCTTTAACGGTGAACTGCAAATGTGAGTAAATCTCACTAACTCTGTACAGTTTATAATTCCATGTTGTATTTCTAGAACTGTTAAATATTGGCTGATTGACTGTGTGTTGACTGTTTGATTGAACTGCTAGTCAGTTAGTGAATTTCTATATTAATTCTGCTTAACATAATATATCATATGAAACTGAAAGTGATGTTGATTTTTTTGTATAACATCTGTGGATGCAGGGAAACAGAGTTGGAGGAATCCGACTGGATTCCTCAACAGTTATTTTATTGTTTTTCATATATTTTGATATATGATGTGATATATAATCTGTTGTCGATTATATGTGTTTGAACGATATTGATCATCGTGATTTGATATGTTGAATACCATAACATACCGGAATGGTGAAAGGGGAATTTTCAAAATGAATATTGAAAATAGATTATTTATAAAATCAAAGGATTTTATAAAAGAGATAATATTTATAACAATCAAAGGAGATTTTATAAAAAGAAAATATTTAGAAAATAAATAGAGTTATAAAAAGGAAATTTGTTTATAACCGAATAGGATGTTATAAAAAGGAAAATGTTATAAAAAGGAAACATTACTAAAAAGGAAATCATTTGTAAAGTGAAGAACCGTTACTAAAAGTAAATCTTTATAAATGAATAGTTTATTTGAAAAGGGGTTAGTCGAGTCGAGTTAGCTGAATAGAGTTAATCGAATATTTGTTATTCGAATAAGAGTTAACCAGTTAGAATTAATCGAATAGAGGTAAAATAAAGGGGTTAATCGAATGTAGTTTATTCGAATAGAATCAATTGAGTTAATCGAACATTAGTTATTCGAAGAAGAGTTAAATAGAGTTAATCGAATATAGTTTATTCGAATAGAGTAAAAGGATTTATCGAAAATAGTTTATTCAAAAGGAGTTAAGTGAAATGAGTAAATCAATAGCGTTAGTCCAATAGCGTTAGCCCAATAGAGTTAATCCAATGGCGTTAGTCCAATAGAGTTAACCGATAAGGGTTAATCAAATAGAGTAAATTGAATAGAGTTATCGAATATACCTTATTCGAAGGAAAGAATTATCGAATAGAGATGATTTGAAAGAGAGTTACGTAGGGAAGTTAGTTAAAGAATTAAAAAGTGAAATTTTCCTATTTCAAGGTTAGAAATGTTGTTCAGTTAAGGTCTGAGAGGTAGTATTACCCCAACTTGATTGGCTTCGTTTTTAACTAAGGAATGATTAAGGTTCGACAGTAAAGGATGGTTAAGTGAATAAGTATGATGGTTTGAGTTGGCATAGCGATGTTTTATCTAAACATCTGCTAAATCCAAACGTAGGAGTTTTGGAAATGTTTCCAAACAAGAACCAAAAATGTTTTCTAACATAGAAAACAAGAAATGGAAATGTTTTCCAGTGTTAATAAGATATATTTTCTAAATTTAGAAAATAGAAAATGTTGAATATAGGGAAACAGGAGATGAAAAATGAACTAAGGAGATAAATGTTGAATGATGTTTGATCGATATAAATTTCCATTTGGAAATAATATTGTTGTTTGCACACGTGTTTTTCTTCGATAGTTAAATCACAGACTATCGAAGTTTTGACCATTTTAACGTTGTTAATATGGAGAGACCGGTTGGATTATTATCCAAAGAACCACTCTGTATTGGCATAAGCGTTACAAATCATATATGCCAAAGGAAATTGAAGACAGAGTTATGCAAGGGCTATCCTGTTTACAGAATAGTGCCTTCGGTTCATCCTGTTCCTGGATGACTTGTATGGACGGATGTCTGACAGAGTATTTTCAGACGATCACATATATTGATTTCTCCAACCGTACCAAGAGTGGAAGTGGAGAAGGAAACTTCTTTTAGCTAACACATAATGTATGGTTGAGGACGTCAATCGGTGATTTGATGGATTTGATGTGTGGCATTCAAAGTGAATCTGGTGTGGTGATAAAGCGTAGCTTCTAGCCTCACATCCGGTAAATGACAGAAATTGGGCAGGCAGCATGGCTAAGTCGGTCGCACCGAAGTAGAGTGTATAATCACCTGATCTAGAGTTTCATTTTTTTTTTAAAAAATCTATTGTTGATGCTGTCCCATTCGGGAAACGGTTGATGATCCCAACCGTTGGTGATATACATTCGATACACTCAAGCGAAATGAGTGGTAGGTCATGTGTGGCCGGGTTGCAAGATGTTCTTGTTGAACCCAGTGTATTCCTCTCTAGAGGTACACGAGCGAAAGGTGGTTCCATACCTTGTCATAGTTGGAAATCCATTACCCAATACGTGCTTGCGGTTTTGATTGTATATTATATATGTAGAACGTGAGATGAAAGCGTTCTGCTAGATGATTATTATTATTGTGGTTGATAGACATTATTATAATATCAAAAGGTTTTTGATATAAAGATAATTTGGATTCTCATAAGGGAAAAACCCGTTCCGTTATATGGCATGGTCTTATGAGATATCGATTACCTGCTTGAACTGTTTTAAACTGTTTTACTCACACCAGTCCCATGACTGACCCGGAGTTTATTTTGTTTTGTTTTCCCTATAATCTTGGATGCCCAATTTTTGTACGGGCAGTCAAGTAGTCAAGATTTATAGATATACTGGAAGAGCTTAGAGCAGGAGGCTTCAGGATCATATAGCTATAGTTTATTTCCGCTGTGTTGTAAGTGATGTACTTTGAAAATGATGTATATTCAAGTACAAAGTTATATTTCAAAGTTATGTTATATATTATATGTTATTCGTTCCACTGTGAGATTCGTGTTACTCTGATGTTGTGTTCTTCTTCTTCTTCTTCTATTCTAAGTTTCTATCTTATCTTTCCGCACCCTCTAATTTCTTTCATTAATCATCTGGTATTTTCGACCCTTGGATGTTCGATATGTGTTGTATATCGGATAACCAAGGTCGCTAAATTTCCGAGTCGTTACATGTTCAATTCTTGTGTTTGCATTTTCTAAAATTTGGGGCTTGGTTCAAAGTGTTCGTTCATTGTGTTCTATGTCTTGATCTAGTGGAGATTTTGTTTTTGGTTAGCCTTATGTTTTTCATTGTTCTCCTCCAACTTCTTCCAAAAAAACTGAAATTTTCTAACTCTAGCAAATTGATATTTCATTAAGCGTAAGAAGTAATTACTGTTAGTATTTCACTGTACACATTTTTGCAAACAATATGAGATAAAGGATTCAAAATTGCAGTCTACAAACTCTGAAATGTTTGATTGTGCCCTCGGCAGCAGAAGTTTCTGGCTACGCCACTGTGTGGAACGTGAGATGAAATCGTTTTGCTAGATGATTATTATATTGTGGTTGATAGACACTATTATAATATCAAAAGAATTTTTGATACAAAGATTACCGTTTGTTTCAAAAGGGTGTTCAAAGTTAAATCATGTGTTTTAGATTCTCATAAGGGAAAAACCCTTTCCGTGTTATACGGCGTGTTCTTATGAGACATTGTTTATTTTCTCAAACTGTTTTAAATTGTTTAACTCATACCAGTCCCATGACTGACCCAAAGTTTATTTTTATTTGTTTTCCCCTAAACTCTTGGGTGCCCAAATTTGTATGGGCAGTCAAGTAGTCAGGATTTTACAGATATACTTGTAGAGCTGGAGCAGGAGGCTTCAGGATTATATAGCTATTGTTTATTTCCGCTGTGTTGTAAGTGTTATACTCTAATGATAGGTTTGTATTTCCAAGTTATGTTGTCTATTATATATTATTCGTTCTGCTGTGAGATTCATGTTTCTCTGATGTGTTGGGTTGATGTTCTTCTTCTTCTATTCTAATTTTCTATCTTATCTATTCTCACCCTCTAACTTCTTTCATTAATTATCCGGTATTTCCAATGCTTGGATAGTCGACATTGAATTTATGTCGATTACTCAGGATCGCGAAAACCCGGGTCGTTACAGTTGGTATCAAAGCTGAAGGTTAAGTTATTACCTTGGCTCTGTGGCGTGACTCAGTAGAGATGGGGTTAGCAATACTCTAGATTGAGTTTGAGTGTATATATATGAGCACATGTTTGTTAATTGATATAAAATGATTTTATATTGTGGAGATTTATTGGTTGACTTATTTATGGGTTCTGATTGATCAGTTTGATCCACTGTATCGGTAGGGGCATATAAACACTCAAATACGATGAACCGACACAGTATGTTTGAAAAGAGGGTAAATGGAATAATTTTACATAAATTATATATAATATAAAGGATAATTAATATTTGAAGTATTATCATATATTGGATGTGTTAGTTGTATTATAATCATACAAGATTATAATTGAACGGTTATGTAAATAACCAATCAAAATTTGTATAAGTGCTACGAAATGAGTTAAATTTGAATTTAAATCAGAATTGAAATTAAGACTTTGGAAATTTGAATAAGTATTTGTAATTGGATTTGGATTAAATATATAAGAATTTTAAAATCCTGGGAGATCTTAAATTGTTTACAAGCATTGAGAATGATATTTTGAATTGATTTCAAAATGGAGAAGTTTAATAAATGAATTTTTAAAACTTTACAGTATTGAACTCACTTCGATTGCTGGAAAATAATTTCGATGATGATCCAAACATCATCTGTGTTCTTTTACGAGTTTTTAAGTAATGGATTACTACCCAAGATTTTGTTTTTGTAAATGTTTTGCGAAAACAAGTTGTTTGAATTTCAAAAAAGATTGTTTGACTTTGAAAAGCTAAGCTATTTGAAAACTCCCAAGAAGAGACCGTTTGAATTAAAAAAAATTGGGAAAGCAAATTGAAATTGAATCGAACTAGAAAATATCGAATAAAATTGGATTGCGAAATAGGAATCCGAAAGGATATTGGGTTGGCGAGTTAAGAGTTGGGAATCAAGAATGAAATCTGAGCTCAGAATGGAATTTGGCTGGTATAAGCGAATGATTTGGTTTTGACAATAAATTGATGGGAGATTGATTAGGGATGACATTGGTATATGCTAAATTGGTAACAGATGGAAATGATATAAGGATATACCCGACAAAAAGGTATAAGTTTATATTTTATATAAGCATGAGATTTATGAGCCTGTGTGACAAGCCGCTTGGCTATTTGATTTTCTTTTGGGTTAGAGAAGGCCTAGAGAGGCGAGTTGTAGTTGTACCGATCGACCCGTATAAAGGAGGTGTTGGCGAATTTTTTTTAGAAATTTAGGGTGTTAGAAAATTTTCAGAATTTTTGAAAATTTTCGTTAGTCGAAATGAATTAATATTTTAATTCAAATTAATAAGTCCTGTTGAAACTGATATTTAAGAAGTAAACAAATAAAATTTAACCCAGTAATAGGGTGTGTTTTCTACCTTAGTAATTTCAAGGACGAAATTATTTTAAGGGGGAAAGAATGTAACATCTCGTATTTTAACTTTATAATAATTAATTTACTTAATTATTAAATAATGATTTAGAGATTTAAATGCTTATTTAATTAAATAATATTGAATATTTAATTAATATAAATAATATAATAATATATTATAATTCTAAAATAGTCGGAGATAGCAGAATTCACAATACTGTGTGAATTGGATTATTTATAAGATATAATTCAGTCTAGAATTGAATTGTAATAATGAATATATTAATAAACAACGGTTGAAATGTATTAATTCTAATTTAATTATAATTGAGCCTGTAATGGCGCGACAGTTCGTAATTTAACGATTTGAACTTCAACTGAGTATACAGAATCCATTTTAAATCGGATTTCTGTGAAACAAGAAACGTTCGGAGCCGATGAAGTATATTTTTCTAATGAAAGAGAAAAATTGAGATCTCGTTGTGTAGGTTTTGAGTTATGCCCAGATCAAATTTTTGAAACTTCGTTATGGAATTCCTTTATAATTTATAATGATTTATTTATATTTTAAATGGGTTTTTAATATAAATTGAATACTGATTTAATCTAGACTTGAAATGTCGAGTTGTAAATTCAGACAGAAATATTTTGGAGCTGTAATATATTCTATATGAATATATACGATAATATTTATTTATAAATATTTTAATTTAATTATTTTCAAAATATTAGTATTTAAAGGGGTTTATTTAGAGCTTTAAAAATAGCCACTTTTGCATCCGAGTTCCATTTTCGATGACATTAATTTTATTGGATCCGGAATAATAAATTATTGTTAATTTCAATTTCCATGATTTTTGGAGTCAGTATGTGGTCGTACGGATTTTTAATGTGAAAAACAGTCGATAATTTGAAGTTTAAAAATACGCTGTGTGAGCAAACGGAGTCGGAATTCGACGAAATAAGTTTCGTTGGGTCCGTAATGTCGAACTGTAGTTGTAGGTCCATTTTTGTCAAAATTGAGTATCGCATGTGACTATACGGATTTTAAAACGATAAATACAAGCAGCGATGATAATATAAATTAAAAAAGAAATGAGCGAAGCTTGTACGATAAGCCAAAACATACCCTGTAAGTATAGCATACATCCTAACCTAATTTAATTCACTCAATAGTCAACACAGAATAGTCGTCGGTCATATTCTTCCTCATGGCCAAAACGTGATTTTTGGAAAAATCAAAATCAAAATCAAATATAAATTCACGATTTCTAATCCACCGTTCTTCCTTCTCAAGAGTTTTAGCCTCATACTCTCATATTCTTCCATTCAAGTGTGAGCCTGTACCGGAGCCGAGGTTTCGGCGTCGCGATTTTTGGTAGGGGGTTTTCAGTTGCGAACGATGGTGAGAGAGGGAGGGGCTCGTGAAGTAAAGCAGAATGATGAGGCTTATTGTGGTTCTGGTTTGATTGTAAACTGTGTACGAAGACGTTGAGTATAATGGTGAAGTCATCGTGTAAGTGGGGTGCGGAAATGGAAATTCTGGCGATTGAAATAGTTCTGGAGGACGGCCCTCCGGGAAATAGCTGCTGAGTTCGGGGAATTTCTGGTAGCGTCTAAATTGTGGGGTCCGGCTTCCAGAGTTGTGCGTGGTGGAGTCAAATGGGTAACGCGTTAGTGTCGAAGTTGAAAGCGGTTTTGAAACTGAGCATATCTCGCATACGAAGGTCTGAAGATAGTTGAAATTTATGAATTCGAAAGTGAGTTTTGGGTTCAGTATTTGGGTTTCTGGTATTTAATATTTGATTTGTGGGATTGGTACGTACTTGTGTGGAATTCCTGGGTGAAGTAAAGAAGGAGACAAGGGCGAAATACCCTGACTTAGAGAGGAAGGACCGACGCTACTTAAAAGAAAAGAAGAAGTGATCGGTGGATGAAGCTAGCGGAGGGGTTGTATTCCTGGATGAAGGGTTATTAGTTAAGTATGAATAAGGAGTCTTGTATTATAAAAGCTGTGTGGGATTATGTCGTGGATTATAAAGTGGAAGATGATTTGCAGTGAAGTGTGGTGATCTGTTTTCATGAGAAAAAAGGAACCAAGAAACGATCAAATATGGTAAAGGGAACGAGCCATAATGGTGAGGAGCAGTGAAGCTCAAAAACAGTCGAGGAGGAAGAATTTTAGTACATGGCTTAAGATTTTAAAAGGTTAACTATATACGTATAAATAAATTGTTAATGACCATTAATGTGATTATAACTTGTAAAATGTATAACTCTCTGTCACGTTATCAGAATTCAACAAAACAAGATATGTTGGGATCGTATCGACGAGCGCGACACAATAGAACTGATTGGGAGTGAATTGGAACTCGTTACAATTTATAGCGAAATAAATTGTCTATCTGAATCAACCGACACTTATCGTTATTTAATGATGACCATCTGATGTGAGTAAATCTCACTAACTATGTACAGTTTATATTTTTATAAATACAATCTAGTATTGATAAATGATGATTGATTGCTGTGTGATGATTATTTGGTTGAATTGTTAATTTATTGGTTGAAATTGTAGATAACGATATATGTACATATCTATATATAAATCGTTAGTCAAATATTGATTTCGTTTATCAGAATATTTCATATTGAAATGAAATCGATGTTATTTATATTGTTTAACATATGTGAATGCAGGGAAACAGGTTGGAGGGATCCAACCGGATTCCTCAATATTTATAATATTGTTTGTTTCCATATATTGGGATATATGATGTGATATATAATCTGTGATTGATTATGATGACACTGGTCACGTTATTTGGTATTTTAAATACCATATGAGATACTGGAATGTAAAAAGGAAAATTTTAAAGTGAATATTTAAAATGACATATTTATATGTAAAATCAATAGAATTATATAAAAGGATTTATATAAAATGAATAGAATTATATAAAAGGATTTATATAAAATGAATAGAAATATATAAAAGAATTTATATAGACTAAATAGAATTATATAAAGGGAATTATAAATGAGATTTAAGAGTTAGAAATAAAAAGGAAATTTGTATGAATAATTTTGCAAACAAAAATATAAATAGAATTTGGATATTTAGTTTTAAATACGAAATCAAACTATTTTGATTATATAAAGAAATATTATTCACATTCTATGTGAAAAATTAGATTAAAGTAAATATTTTGTAAATAAAATATTATAAAGGAATTTGGGGTTTGGATTAGAAATTTAAATGGAATTACTGAAATTAGAAACTGACTAGAAATTAGTTGAGTTGAATGGCTTTCTGGGTATCGATCAGATGTTGGTTTCAGCCTTCGGGGTTTATGCTTGGGAAATTATTCTCTTACTATTTTACGGTTAGAGACTGATAGAGGTGCGAAGATATTGATGCGTTAATCAGACATGGAAATGTCTTCCAAAGTTAATAACTTATATTTTCTAATTTTAGAAAATAAGGATTTATGAATATATGGAAACGATAAATGGGAAATTGGGAAATGAAATGATGACTAATCGGTAAGATTTCCATTTGGGAATACGACCGTTGTTTGTACACATGTTTTTCTTTGATAGTTAAATCACTGAATATCAAATATTTTGACCATTTCCGTTGTCAATACGGAGAGATCGGGGTCAGATATATCATCTGAAAACCACTCCGTATGGCATTAGTGTTGCGAATCAAATATGATGAAGATAATTGAAGATGGGGTTATGCAAGGACTGTTCAGTAAATCCTTAGTAGGAATTTCCTAAGATGGATTTACAGAATAGTACCTTCGGTCTGTCCAGTCCCAGGACAACCTGTATGGAATAATGTCTGACAGAGTATATTTAATAGATCGCGTAAGTTGATCTCTCCAAACTTATTTACATTTGGTAGCGGAGGAATTCGTTTCTCTTAGCTGTATACCCGTGGCATTTTTTGGGAAATCAACTTGTGATTTGGGGGGTATGACGATGTGGCATTCAAAATAAATAAAGGTGTGATCTATAAGTTATGGCCTCTAGCCTCACAATCAGGAAATGGTATAAAATCGTTTAGGTCGCATGGCTAATTGGTTAGCTGCTAATTAGGGTGTATTGTCACTTGATCTAGAGAAATTCCATTTACTTCTGTAATCTATTTCGATGTTGTCCCTTTTGGGAAACGGTTGTTGATCCCAACTATTGGTGATAACACATTCGGTACACTCAAGCGAAATGAGTGACCGGTCATGTTTAGCCTGGGTTACAAGATGTTCTTGTTGAACCCGGTGTATTCCTCTCTAGAGAGTAGAGATACACTGTTGGAAGGTGGTCCCATACCTTACCAGTCGGAATTCATTAACCAATAAGCGCCCGTGGTTTTTAATTATATATTATGTATGTGGAACGTGAGATGAAAGCGTTTTGTTAGATGATTATTATATTGTGGCTACTAGACACTATTATAATATCAAAAGAATTTTTTATGCAAAGATTATCTTTTGTTTCAAAAGGGTGTTGAAAGTTAAATCAAGTGTTTTAGATTCTCATAAGGGAAAAACCCAATCTGCGTTATAGAGCATGGTCTTATGCGACATTGTTTATTTTCTCAAACTGTTTTAAATTGTTTTACTCATACCACTCCAATGACTGACTCATAGTTTATTTTAGTTTGTTTTCCGCTAAACTCTTGGGTGCCTAAATTTGTATGGGCAATCAAGTAGTCAGGATTTTACATATATACTTGTAGAGCTGGAGTAGGAGGCTTCAGGATTATATAGCTATTGTCTATTTCCGCTGTGTTGTAAGTGTTATACTCTAGTGATAGATTTGTATTTCCAAGTTATGTTGTCTATTATACATTATTCGTTCCGCTATGAGATCCGTGTTACTCTGATGTGTTGGGTTGTTGTTTTCTTCTTCTTCTATTCTAATTTTCTATCTCATCTATTCTCACCCTCTAACTTCTTTCATTAATTATCCAGTGTTTCTAATGCTTGGATAATCGACATTGAATTTATGTTGATTACTCAGGATTGCGAAAACACGGGTCATTACAAGCTAGAAGTAGTGTCATGGTATGGAGCCCAGACATTTTTACTTATGTGGATGATGGATAGCGAGGCGCCTCAGATATATCGGTTACTACGGAGCCAATGGATATTGAGTCATCTGGCTCATTTACGCTCCATAGGGTGGGGAAACGTATTGTTCAGGCATTTTAATCCACCTCGTATGGACTGGCCCTGACGATCCAAGGGTCGATGCGTTCTGAACCTGAGACATTGGTTAGATTGTCTCGAAGTCGGTAAGGACGATCCCTTTCCTTGTTTCATGATGGAAATCCAACTTCCAATACAACATATGCGGTTTTGATTGTAAACCTATATATGGCGACATGATATATAGTACCCATGTCATCTATGATTGATATATTATGATTGAAATTGTTTTTGAAACATATATGCACCAGTAATAATATCAAATGATTTTGTTTTATACCTATCAAGCATATTTTGGTCATTATAAGGTAAAACACTGTCCTCCGGTTTGTGCTGCGTTGTGTGATGGGAACTGAGTCTTATAAAGGCTTCATTTTCTATGAAAAGCATTGTATTGTTTAAATGATTTACCTTATTTATGCACTGCCAATACAATGGAGTAAACCCGTTCCGCGTTAGCGGCATGATCCTGTGATTGACCTTATTGTTATGTACGTTAAGTAAGATTTCTCATACCAGTCTCATGACTGACTCGTAGTTTGTTTCACTTGCAAACTCGGGTGCCCCTATTTCTACATGGGCAGCCTTGTAGTCAGGTTTAAGCAGGCTCATTCTGGATATAGCTATGGAGCTGTAGATGGATTCTATCATTTCTATTATGTTGTTCAGACTTCATTATGTATATTATGTTTGTTTCCACTGCCGACATTTTATATAAAGCTAAAACTGTATTTTGTACTAAGTATGATCCTATTATACTGTGTAACTCTGATGATTATATTTGTTACAAAGTAATTTATTATACATTATCTGTTGTAATGATATATTTCATTTTTGCAGTTATTGTTTATGTGTTATATTCCAAAGATTATCCTTGCTTCCGTGGCATGGGAGTTTGGTGTCATCACAGTTTCAAATAGTGAAAAGACACTTCCCTTCAAAATAAAAAAAACTAACTATTATATGTTGACATACATATTTTGCTATGTTGACATACTCATGTGTAAATTTCATTTTCAAAGCATTTTTCAAGAATTTTGATATAAAATTAATTCTAGAAATTCTTGAGTAAAATTCTAATGTTGTAAATCAATATTATATGATAGAAAAACATATTTTTAAACTATGTAAATATATTTATAAAATTATAAGGTTTTAAACCATTTAAAATATAAATAAAGTATATATATAAAAACTTAAGTTTAAAAAACAAAGAAGAATAATAATAGAAACAAATATAAAAACAAAATAGAGAGGATTGAGAATAAAATAGAAAAACAAAATAAAGAGGATTGAGAAAAGAATTGAAAAATCAAAATTTGACTTTGAGTTCGAATTCGAATTTGAACCTGGAGTGCTATTTATAGTCTTACAAAATCTAGACTCTATAATTATATTAATCTTGAACTCTTGAAATCTTGATTACTCATGAGTCTTGAAATTTCTCTGATCATTGAATATCTATCATCTTTATAACTGTACAGTCTTCAGTAATATTTCCTATATATAATTTCTTCACACATATATATATATAATACAAAAAGTGTTAGCATATAGTTTATAATCAATGATAATTGAAATAAGATTCTTGTCATCAAAACTCCATTCTCCAACATGGAGAATTAACTGAATAAGTCTACATGCAACAACCTAAACAATACAATTCTGATGATAAAAGGGTTTGCAGGCTTTATAAAGCAATCTATGGACTCAAGCAAGCTTCAAGGGCTTGGTATGAGAAACTCAAGATGACATTATTAAATTTAGGTTTTATTCAAGTCAAGTCTAACAACTCATTATACATGAAAAGGAAGTAGGCAAGGAACTATCTTTATTTTAGTATATGTGGATGATATGTTAATTACAGGAGATAATGATCAAGAGATAAGTAAAGTCATACAATTATTGGATCAACATTTTTCTATTAAAGATTTAGGAGAGTTAAAAATATTTTCTTGGGATTCAAATTATTGAACAAAGTGAAGGAAAACAGATTTTATCCCGGGAAAATTATAATTCTGAAATTTTGCACAGGGCCAATATGCAATATGCCAAACATCTACCAACACCAATGATAAGTAATCTACACTTATGTAAATATAAAGGGGAAGCCATCACTAATGCAAACAGTACAGGAGTTTAATAGGAGCTCTGCATTATGCAACAATTACTCTCCCAGATATTTGTTACAGTGTTAACAAGCTTAGTCAGTTTATGCAAAATCCATTATCAGAACATTGGATTGCCTTAAAAAGGGTTTTGAGATATTTGAAAGGGACAAAGCATTTAGGAATAATTATAAAATCAGAGAGAAATTTCTCCTTACAGTGCTTTAGCGATGCTGATTGGGCAAATGATGTTGATGATAGATGATCTATATCAGGATACTGTGTTTATCTTAGTAACTACATAATTTCCTGGTGCACTAAGAAACAACAGACTACATCCAGATCCAGTACAGAAGCTGAATATAGAGCTCTCGCAAGTGCAACTGCAGAAGTAGCATGGATTGAAACGTTGATAGAAGAATTAGGGCTGTATTTAACACGAAAATTTGTTATCTGGTGCGATAATAAAAGTACGGTTTCTATTTCCCTCTATCCAATCCAACATTCAAGGACAAAGCATTTTGAAATCGATCTTCATTTTATGAGAGAAAGGACGCAAAATGGAAAGCTAATTGTCTGTCATATTCCTTCTTACTATCTGCGAGCTGACGCTCTTACAAAAGCATTATTGACCAAGAGTTTTGTGAGATTAAGAGAGGAGTTGAAAGTAGTTGACGGAGGCGGAAATGAAATAGGAAACCCTAGTTCGAACAAAGGGGGCATAATGAGGACAAAAGAGGTTTCTTGAATACATATTCGCATCCATTATTTACATAGGCACGTGTAAACGCGTTATGTTGTATTTAGTATGATTATAACCAGGCGTTATGTTATTTAGTATGATTTATAATTTACAATTAGCCGTTATGTTATATTTAGTATGATTTGTAATTTACAATTAGCCGTTGCAATGCTTTCCTATATATACAAGTCTTTGTTACATTACTCCTTGTACAAGAAATATATTATTTCATTAATAAAATCTTCTGCATCCTCAATATTCTTCTTGTTATTCAATTTGTTCTTCTTGTCCTTCAATTAGGTCGACTTCTATTCTCTCATCTAGGATCAGCCTTCCTGCACAACAACATTAAAATGCAGACATGGTAGATCAATGGGAAAATAATTTTAATGTAAAAATCATCCAAACAAAATAGAATATATATGGGTTGTCTTATCCAGTAAAACTGTAATATATCTGGCTATATTTTGCACCAATTGAGGTTCAAAAATACAACACACCCATTAAAAATGAACAAATAATACAATGTTCAGTGTATGATCTATGGTGTCCCTCTAAGTCACAAGAAGTTGGCTTACAAATTAATAAATGCAGTTTTAAACCAGTTGATCAAATAACAAGAAGTTTATTCAGAAATTCAATGATCATGAACAATAATAGATGTTATTCGAGGATATATAGTCTCAAAATCAAGTTGAATATTAGCAACTATCTGAGAATTAAAACTTGAAGAACTAAAAGCACTATGATAATGAACAATCAACCAAGGCATTTATTTCCAGCAGCAATGCTTACTCTTTTGTTTATTTCCAGTTATGCTTACTCTTTTGTTTATTTTTTATGTATAATTATAATCGTGAATGTCACAACCAAATAGGCTAGTGGGTCAAAAATGGATATAGAGTAAAATTTAACCTGATCCATTCAAGACATAAACAAACTAAATCTTTTCTACCTATTTAATAAACAAAGTCGACCGGATTAGGCCCATTCGATAAAAGGGTTAACCCAAAATAACCAACCCATTTAAAAAGAGGTACTGCATAAGAAGTAAAAATCGCCATTACAGGAAAATGAAATGAAAAACTGCACATTATCAAAATATACTGCAATATAAAACAAAAATTGCATCAAAAATGAAAAACTACACATATAACGGTCAATTTAGATAAAAGAAAAAAAATCTGCATCAGAAAATAAATCTAAATTAGATATTGCAAAAACTTGGAGATATTTAAAGGTCCTGCATAGAACAACTGCATACTACAACATCAAAAACTAAAAGGTTCACATGATACACTTAATATATGAGAAATTTAAATACAAAAGGCACATCAAAACTATTACGTAAGGCCCATGGCCCTTGTAACAACCTGGAAAATCGGAACCAATTTAATTTTTTTATTTTGGCAATTCTAATGGATTTTGAATATTTAAAATGTTTTATTTTAAATAATTACAACTACAAATTTATTTTTAATAGAATTAGAATATATAAATTTAATTAAATCGAAGTTAGAATATAAATATTTATTTTAATTATAAAATGAGCCTGAAATAGCACGGTAGTTTGAAAATTCTATTTCAAATTTTAAATGAATGTACAGGATTCAAATTAAACCAGATTTTGGTAAAACCAGAAATATTTGAATCGGTCTGAAATATCTTTCCAACGGATGTGAAAATTTTAAATTCCATAATGGGAATAAAAAGTTATGGCCAGTTAAAAAATTTAGAATAGTCGCTATAGAAATATAGCCCTTAAAAATAGCCATTTAGCGAACGACCTCCGTTTTTGAGGAAACCACTTTGGTTGGATCTGGAATGTTAAATTGTTTCTAGATTCCAATTTTCATAATT
This sequence comes from Allium sativum, assembly GCA_030737875.1. Lineage (NCBI taxonomy): Eukaryota > Viridiplantae > Streptophyta > Magnoliopsida > Asparagales > Amaryllidaceae > Allium > Allium sativum. The sequence goes on along the minus strand of CM060924.1, from coordinate 709,550,275 downwards.
TTTGGAGTATTATGTGAGCGTGGCAAAAGAAAACATTTTTTTTGTCAATTTAGCCAATTTGGATCAACTAGAAAATGATCATTTTTCAAACAGTCTCCAAATTCGACGAAATTTAGTTTTGTTGGGATCGTATCGTCAAAACAAAACTAGATATAATTTTTCTGTAATTTTTGGAATTGGTATGTGGCCCCGGTAAATTAAAATGTACGTTTAAAATTCAATATAATGATTTATATTTTATTTTAAAGAAAAACTGATCGAAACAGTTGAATTGGCTTATGAAACATATCCCATTGTGTTAGGAATATGGGTATTTAGCTGGGGGCGACAGTCGTTGGGTTCGACTTGGAGTTCGTAAAAATAAACGGATATTTTGGAATTTAAATAATAAAAAGAATAAAATATAATTTTCTATAAAGGGCCATATCCCCCAAAACCCTAGCCCAAATGTTACACCCGCCACTTCGAATCAACGCTCCTCGTACTCTAAAACAAATGCCCTCCGATCTCTCCATCCTTGCAGTAATTCTCCAAGAAATCAAAACAATATTTATTGAGAAAAGTGGAGCGCTCGCCTGGATTTTCATGCGCAAACCGTAGCCGTTCGTAGCCAGATTCCAGGGCAGGAGGGGATCGCGAGTGGTGGTGGCGGGCAGCGAAGAGGGGGGCGCTTAGCTCTTTCATTTGGCGTCGGCCGATCAACCCCCAATAGGCCCTGGTGGCGGTAATCTTCAGCTCTAGGGAGGATGTTCCTGCGATGAGGGGTTTGAAGGCTCTTGGAAGAAGACGAACACATGGCAAGGTTTAAGGATTTAAATTGGATAATTAATATAGTTAATTATAAATAGTTAATAAATTTAGTGATTAAAATATTTATTTTATTTATGTAATTAGCATTAAATGAAGTTTTAATATATAAATAAATTTGATTTATAAATATTATTATTTTAAATGAAATAATATTTGTTTTAAAATGTTGTTTTTATAAATAACTTTGAATTAAAATAGAATTCATGTATATGTAGATTTGTTTAAAAATAATAATAATAATGTGATTTTTATTATAAATAACTTTGTATTAGAAATAGCATAACTTTTGTAAATAAAAATAGCATAATTAGCATAATTTCTGTAAATATAAATAGAAAGGATTTTTAAAATAAAATAACATGGTTTTAAAAAAATAAAAAATATGATTTTTATATACATATACCATAGTTTAAAAATATGATTTTTAACATAAACTACCCGAAATAGATTGCGGTGGAGCCGACTGGAAGCAAAACGGAATCCGAACCATCGTCCGCTAAAAATGGCAGAGTGGACCCGACACTAAGAACTCCTTCTCACTCAAACGTTTTACAGTTAAATATATACTTGGTTGCAGATGGGGCTTAGTAGCTCCTGACACCGTCGTCCACAGACCATGGACGACTTTTTTGATTGTATTGTGTGGTGGAAAATAATATATTCATGTGTTAAATAAAATATTTGAATAATAAAATATCATTTTTATTGTGTAAATAAACTGTATAAAATATTCATGTATTGAATAAAATATTTGAATAATAAAAATATCATTTTTTTATAGAATGAATAAAATATATAAAATGTTCATGTATGGAATAAAATATTTGAACAATAAAAATATCATTTTTATTGTATATATGAACTGTATAAAATAGTCATGTGTTGAAATAAATATTAATAAATAAATCGGACGATTTGTTTTTGTGCACTCATTCAGCGGATATTTGTTGGGACGATATATTTACACATCGCCCAACTACACAAATAAAATCTGTGTTTGTTGATTGAAACCCCACATGGGTATTGCATTGATATTTGACGTACACTAATCCCAATTGTTTAGTTGTATGTCAATCGATTGGTTGACAGGCTGTGATAAGCGTTAATTATTTATATTTAATGCTTATGCAATTGTGTAGTGCACTCTGAACGATGGTTGACTGTGTTTGATTATTGTTGTGTACATCTGTGTATGAAATCCATATAAATAAAATTTTATATAGTAATTGACTGTGTCTAATTCCAATTCAAAAAGAACGAATATTTTAAAATAATGAATATTTTAAAATAACGAATATTTTAAAATAATGAATATTTTAAAATAACGAATATTTTAAAATAATATTCAGTAATGGATCAAAATATGATTCTGAAGTCCGATTTGGGATGGACACGAAAATATTGAAAAACATGAAGCCGCGTTGATCAGATATAAGCCATTTGGATGCGAACAATATTTATATCGATTTTATTCATTTTTATAATGAATATAAAAAAGGATATGATTTCAAAACCTCAAATTTTGAAAATATTATCATTTATTTATTATAATGATATAGAGTATTCAATTTTGATTTAAAAATGAAAAAAGAAGTTAGAATCGTTTTAAAACGAATTTATAAACGATTTATAAAATACGTTTTAAATGGAAATCGATGAAATATATTATATGTATTATATATATATATATATATATATATATATAATGGCCTGAATAGAATGCGCCGCGCCATGGCTGTTCGAAAATTTCGACCATTGACTTCGAATTGATATTACGAGAGATCCGACCGTCGGATTCTCCTAAAATCGAAACTGTTGGGTTCATATCGAAAAGAGCTTTCCAAGGAATATAAGAGATTTAAAATCTAATGGTTGGATTTGGAATTATGTTCAAATCAAATTTGGAAAAGGTTGTTGTAAGTGCAGTTTGATGATCGTTTATGGAAATCGACTGAAAGGGGCTTGATAAAATTATTAAAAATATCAATAATTTGTGTAAAATCATAATAAATTATTTGGAAAGAATTGGGATGAAAAACTCCATATTCGAAAAGATAAAAATATATTTTTATCAAAATGAAATCGTTATTAACTAGATTTGAAATCTAATAATTTTTAAATAAAATAAATTGGACTTGTGAATGGGTTTTAATATAGCCAGAATTTCCAATATATTAATTGGAGTGGATTTGAGTATTTCGATATTGGATTTTGGGATTATACAGATATTGTTATGGAAATTTGGAAGATATATTTATATCGTTATTTCCAATACGATATATGTTGGTTTCAGAATTTGATATTGAATATAAGCCGATATAATTTCTATTCAGAGCTTTGTGTTTAATATCAAATGGGATTTTGGGTTTGTCGTGAATGGTGTCTTTATTAACACTGTTCTTAAACACAGTTGAGAAAAGAATAATCTTTTAATTAAGATTTAGAAAAGTTTTCCAATTAATTTACATTTAATTGGAATTGAATGAAAGAAATTTATCATAAACAGTGTTTTAAATAACTAGTTCTTTAACCCGATTAACAGTGAAATGTGACTTGGAATTTATAAATCTTTTTATTAAGATTTAAGGGAAAATTTCCAAAGCAAAGTTTTCCAATTTAATATAGATAAATTGGGATTGAATGGAATTCGATTTGGTAATAATCGAAGTGAGCTTCTGTGGAGGAAGATTGTTAATTTATATGGAATTTAAAAGGCTTTGTCATTATTCCATTTATATTATTAGTCGGATACGGAAATTGATATCGATTATATATTGATCCATTTTTCCGTGAAGATTCCATAATTAATGGAATATGATTTTGGGTTTATCATGAATTGTGTTTTAAATGACATTGGTTCTTTAACCCTGTTAAAGACTGGATTACATGTCTAACATTGTATTTCGAACGGTATGGTTGATCTCTGCTTAATATATATCTGTTTGGTGGCGGAGAATTTATTTTGTTGCTTAACATCCTTCTCTAAGACATAAGAGCTTAGAGGTTATATATCGACAGAAATCAATAGTACGGTGTAGATTGTCGATGTGGCATATTTGTGTTTCCAAAGTTAAATAATCATTAATATTGATTTTTGGGAAGATTAAAAATAAGTTGAGTTTTAATGAGTCTTTAATTAGATTGAAATGTGAATTGGTAATTTAAATTATCAAATTTGGGAAATGATCGAGAATAGAGTATCACCAGTTTTGCTCCAAGCGATAGTTAAATCTTTAATTAGATTTTAACATGAAAAGGTAATTAATTTTACTGATAATACCGTGGTGTTAGATACGGAGTTTACCAGTTTTGCTCCATGGGATGAATAGATTGGGATTGGGAAATTAAACAAATGATTACTTCGGTAAGGCGTGCTAATCCCGACCAGTTTGGATAAACCTTAATTTGGTTTGAATTGATATCCGAAGGAAGATTAAAGAATAAATTTAAAGAATTCATCTTTGATAAAATTAATAGGAACCATTCCCAAGGTATAAGAATATTTGAATAAAAGAATATTCTGGATTGGAATGAGAAGTATGTTGTGTTTTTATAGCACTTGTTTATTATATACGCGGGTTATTCGGAAAGGCCGGGTTTATACCCATTCCGAACAACTGATTCGACGATAAGTCGACGTTGAAGACGTTGGTAGAAGACCGGAGGTATTCACATCGTTTGGATGATTACTGATATCTTGATTGGGCTGTACAACCAAGACAAGGTAATAAGTGGTGATCGTCCAGACGTACTTGGAGATCGACCGGATACGCGGGGGCCTCTCTCCTGTATTAGATACATGGGACGAGGAATAAGGTGCCTCCGATTTTGTTCAGACCCAGAACGAACTTGTAAATTGATGTGTGTCTAACATTGGATTTTATTCTATGTTGATTGATCTCTATTAAATATATATCTGTTTGGTGGTGGAGAATTTATTCTCTTACTTAACACCCTTCTCTGAGACGTACGAGCTCAGAGGTTATATATCGATAGACATTAGTCGCATGGCGTGAATAGCCTGTGTGGCATGCTGAGATGCAAAGGGTCAAGACTTCTGTTGAAAAGCAGAGTCTTGTGGTTGATGATCAAAGCACGGGTTTAATATAGCATAGCTTTGTGTAGCGTTAAATCGCGAGCTTCACACCCCGGTATGAACCAGAAATGGGATGAAGGGTGGCAGGGAGGACATGCATTTCAATATAGCTAGGAGTGGTTTCATGGTATGGAGCCGAGACATTTTTACTTATGTGGTTGTTGGAAACCAAGGTACCTCGGATATATCGGTCACTACGAGGCCGATGGATGATATGGTCGACATACTGAGCATTACACCCCATAGGGCGGGGAAACGTATTGTTCAGGGATCACTAATCCACTTTAAATGTGGACCGCCCTGCATTTTCCTAGGTGCAGTTGCGACTATAGCCTGAGACATGGTAGTCTAGACTGTCTCGAATTCGGTAAGGATGATCCCTTGCCTTGGTTCAAGATGGAAATCCAACTTCCAATACATGACTTTTCGTTTTTGATTGTAGAGCCTAGTATGGAGACATGATAGATGGTACCCATGTCGCCTATGATTGATGCATTTACGTTTGAATTTGTATTATACACTATGCACTTATGATAGTACCAAATGATTTGTTTTAAATGTACCAACATGTTTGGCTATTATAAGGGACAACCCTATCCTCTGGCTTGCGTTGCATTGTGTGATGGGACCTGGGTCTTATATTAGCTTCATTTTTCCAAAAAGCATTGCGCTGTTTGTTTTATGCACTGGTATTCTTCAGAGGAAACCCGTTCTGTGTTATACGGCGTGGTCCCTTAATTTACTCTATTTTTGTAAAGGCCCGAAAATCCGTACAATTTGAGCTGACTAATATACTACACATTCAACTCAAAGTGCACAAAAATTCAGATCATTAATAGAAAGAAACTATAGGATGAGATAGAAAAGATAGAACTAATAGAATAGAAGAAGATCATCAGAATCAGAGTAAACACGAATCTCACAGAGGAATTAATAACATGTATTATAACATAACTTTGAAATACACAAACTTAATTTGTTCATACATACCATATCAAAGTACAAGTCATATATATTACAACGGAAATAATCTCTAACTAATTAATGGTGAAGCCTTCTGCTTCCAGCTCCTCCAAGTGAATCTGCAAAGCCTGAAACACTTGACTGCCCATATAAATTTGGGAACCCAAGAGTTTAGGGAAAACAAACAAAATAAACTCTGGGTCAGTCATGGGACTGGTGTGAGTAAACTCCAACATATTGTTTAACTTTAGAATTTCTTCTGAAACAAAAGGATAGTAGTAAGACCAGCCCACACATAGACATGGACAGTTTTTACCTTACCATAACCCAATATTTTGATATCAAAATCCAGTGATATTATAATAATATATAATCAATATAAATATCCAAATAGCTGAACGCTTGCATCTCACGCTCCACATATGTATATATAGTATAAAATCATAAACCGCAAGGCGCTTATTGGAGATTGGATTCCAACAGATAAGGTATGGGAGCACCTTCCGATCAGTGTACTCTAGAGGGTATACACTGGGGTTCAACAAGAATGTCTTGCAACCCGGCCACACATGACCGACCACTCATTCAGCTTTAGTGCATTGAATATATTGTCACCCACGGTTGTTGGCCATCCAACCGAAATCTGAAGATACAGAATCGAAAAAGAAGAACAAATATGAATTTTCTCTAGATCGGTGACAATACACCCTGCTTGGGGATGACCCAACTAGCCATGCTGCCTAGCTCAACTTTTGTTACTTCCTGGTCGTGAGGCTAGAGGCTACGTCTATCTTCAGAACATCTGATCACCATTCACTTTGAATGCCACATCGTCAAATCCGTAATCACATATTGATTATACAAATGCACACTGGGTGTAGAATAAAGAGAAGTTACCTTCTCCCCACCAACTTCGTATATTCGTAAAAATCAACGGCGTGACTGTTGGAAATACTCTGTCAGACACTCGTCTATACAAGTTGTCATGGGACTGGACAAACAGAAAACAACATTTTAAAACTGGACGACCCTTGCATTTCACTCTGTCTTCAATTGTCTTCAGCATAATATAATTCGCAGCGCTTATGCCTATACGGAGTGGTTTCCGGATAATATATCCAACCGGTGTCTCTATATTGACAACGATGGTCAAAACACTTCGATAGTCGGTTATTTAACTATCAGAGTAAAAACAACATCCATTCTAATGTATAACTAACATCGCATAAATACGGGTACTTTTTATTTAACATTCATTTTTATTATCCAAATTCCCATATCTTACCAGATATTTCTCAAACCCCATTTTATCCTTTACACACTTCTTGGAAATCATTCCCAGTTATTATAAACTCTTATTCTTCCATGTTCCAGAAAATATACGTTATTAACGTTCGATCTATTTCCATTAATTTCACATTCTTTATTTCTATACTTGGATAATCTACCCTATTTACATTGGAAAATATTTCCAATTTCATTTAAACCTTTTGATCGGCCCAACATTCACCTTTAAAACATTATTCACTTTGAAATGTGAATACCAACCCTTATTATAGAAATATGAACATCTTTATCATATAACTCTTTATTCATGTAATAATTTCCCTTATCTTGTTTACCGAAATCTCTTTCCTACTTTTATACTCCTATTCCACTTTATAAACTCTGTTTCTAAGTCAACTTCTTATCAAATCAATATCGAGTTTATAACTAAATACTAATTCCTATCCTATCAACATTTATTTGTTTAAAACTAAATGCTAATTATCCTATCAGATTATAATTCCTAAAAATGATTTAATTTAATACATTCGACATCGTCGAATTAAAATCTCAAATCCTAATGGTTTAATTCTAATCACATTTCGAATATCGAAATGATGTCATTGCTTTCTGAAACAATTTTCCAATATCTGTTTCTAACTCGTTCTTATATTTCTTTAGACAAACATCGTTACTTATTACTTTTAGAATAAGTGGATTTCAAACCAAACTACTTACATTCCTAGGAAGTGCTGCTATATATAAAAATCACGCTTAAGTTTGGTTAACAACGTTAATTTATCGTCATAGTTCAAAACTTGTCATACGCTGTTATATTCTCCTTTATAACTAATCTCCACATAACAGTCACGCTTAAGCTTAGTCAACAGCGTTATTTTATCGTTATAGTTCGAAAACTTGCTATACACTGCTATATCCCTTTATAACTAATCTTGACATCTCTTTTTCCTTACAAACTGATACTATTCCTCGACAATAGTGAAGCCGTTCATGTTGGGGTATTTTATTTACCTCTCAGACCTTGATCGACAACGTTCTTACCATAGCACAGATATAAGTCTGTACTCTAATCCCTTATTACTTATAATATACATCAAATCGTATTTCCTTCTTTTATTTTGGAATATGGATTTATAACACCATATTCATACTTTGAAATCTTCGTTGTTTATGATTATTTGTTTTAAACATTAACTCTTCGCTTTAACTTCATTCCACAGTTCTATTTATAACTTCTTTACAAGGACGCAGTTAATTTAATAATCACTTTTCGATTACACAGTTAATTTAAATCAACTTCATTCCATCATTAAATTCGTTAACTGATTTTAATTACTTCTTACCATTAGATTAATATATTTAATCTAAAAATATTTCTAAATTGTTTGTATTAAAATACTTATCCAAATATTTAATCTTAGGATAATTTCTACTTTATAAACTTATTTAAAGGTCAATAATCGTTTTTATTTACTTTATAAAAACGAACTCTAAAATACTGGTTTATAATAGAACTTCTATTATAATTTAAAACTTCACTTTAATTATAGAAATATAATTTTTTTATAATTATCTTGTTTATTTGCCTGACGGCTAATCAACTCTTTAACAAAACGATGAGTTTTATGGTCGACTGGTATCACCTTCTTAATCGATATCGTTTATTTATTTAATCAAAACAAATGTTGAATTTCCATTCAATATGAATATTCACATGGGGTTTTACTGTCATTTGGTTTCAAATAGTGCATATACATATAACAAATAGTACATATAAATATTGTGGAATCTGGTTGGATTTCTTCAACCGGTTTCCCGCATCCATAGATGTTAGTCAAACAATTAACACTGATTCCATACTAGGGGATATTATAATCGACAGAATCAGTATCCAACATATGCAACGATATATATTTCAACCAATTTAATTGTGATCTACCTAAACGACCATCACACAATATCCAACTATTTTTAAAATATAATTAAAATATTTTAAAATATATTAGAGTTAGTGATTTTTGTAACACCCCACCTCCGCCAGGGTAACTCTTGCAAGCACACTGGCTTTGGAGGGGTGTTTAGACAAGGTAAACATGCATGCAGATATCACAAGACAGAACATATAAGTAAAACAGAGTAATAAAGCAGCGGATAAAACTAGCATTTCAAAACCATAGTTAAGTTACAACAAAGTACTTGGTCATTATTTTCCAATACACAAAGTCTAGATAAAAGCATAAACTGAAAAACTGAAATACATAAAGTACTATCCCCAAAATGAAGTGATAAACCATAGCTAGCTCAATGTCCAAAACCGTACATGAGCAAATCCAGTAAGCAAGCTATAAAGATTCAAGCTAAGCTCCAATGTTTCCACCCTGAGGACCTGAGGGGGGGGGGGGAACGGAAGAAAAGAGGCGAAAGAAAACAGGTCAGTCAAAAAGACTGGTAAGCCCTACTGCTATCTGTCTATGAACTAGTAAAGTTAACTGGCATGAGAAGCTGAGATGAACATAAGGATAACAACATACTGGCATGATGATTAACTAACAAGATAGATAAAGGTGTCATCGCATAATCAAGGTTAAGTTTTGCACCACGGGTGTACTAGCATTCTAACATGTCAAGTAAAAACAAGAATTGATCCCTTGGCCCAAGCTTGGCCCAACATCATGAGATGACCTAAATCAAGGTCCAACTACACGGTCTAGTTGATCGGCTCCCTACAAGCCTAACTTGTCAAGTGTCGGTGTCATACGGCTTAATCATGTAATGTAGTTGACTGTGCAGGGTCCACCCTAGGGTGTATCAGGCCCTATGGTGTAACCCTCAGACACCATTCCAAGATGCACAGTCCAAACCTACCGGTGCCCGTGTTCAACTCCGGACTTAATGTGCACGACCATGGTCCGCCTGAACAACCGGGGCATCATTCAGCCGTCTCTTTTGGTCTCTTACAATCTGCCCAGTAATCGTGCCCCACCCTAGCCTAGTCCTAGGGTCTTATGATACTACCAAGAAGGTTACTGCTGAAAAGGACCACGCAACTAGGGTTTCTTAACGGGTTAAATGTGGTTAACCCGATCCAAACGTGGATTAAATTAGTTAAGAGTACCCAAGGTTCCTGATTTAACCCCGATTAATCCATCAAGCCCAAATTGGTTAAGTATTAAGTGGACCATGACTTAACCCTAATCAGGAGGCATTAATTAACATAATGCGCTTTAACCTCTCACATTAGACTTTGTTGTGGTTACTAGTTAAGCCGGGCGGGTCCGGGTAGCTTTACACCACAACTAGGTCTAACCTCGGGTTCGAGCACAACATGACCAACTTCTCACATTGGGTCCTATTGTTTGTAGCCACTACTTAAGCCGGGCGGGTCCGGGTAGATTTATGCTACAAACTCAACCCAACCTCGATTTGGCCACACTCATATTTTCTAAGTGTCATGTCCATTATGTTTCCAAAACATAATTACAAGTTAACATATCACGTCATGTTATAAAAACCATGTTTATGTCATAGTGTTACCCAACCCCAACGTAATCCCATCGTTTACATAATCGCAACAACGCATAAAGGAGAAAATAGGGAACTTGGCATAATTATGACAAAAAGGTGTTGAAGCCACAAGTTTAACATGGTGGCATATGAAATGTACATATGTTCATATACTTGCATATTGCATTATTAGGCTTCAAAAGCATGCATAAAACCAAACTTAGCATATGAGTGATACATGGTGATAAATGACATGTAGAAGTTGCTAGAAGTTCGCATTTAGCCTCACATGCAAGTTATCATAACGGATATGATAACTTCCATGTTGCCAAAATGCAACCTTCAACATAAAGCTTGAAGCTTTAAGCTCACAACATCAAGTTTAACTTGCATAACATGATAACATGTGTATAATGATCAACCCAAACTTGCATAACATAGCAACATGTGTCATACATAATGATTCAACCAACTTGCATAGCATAATGATCAACCAAACTTGCATATCATGATGATCACCCAAACTTGCATATCATAATGATCAACCCCAAACTTGCATCATTCATTTAACTTTAGAGTTCAAGAAAGAAAGTAGAAAAGGGCTTACTATGCTATGAAGACACAAATAAATATTTATTATAAAGATTGAGACGAAGCCCTTATGCAAGCACCAAAAACCCAAATATGCAATCTCCAAATGAAAACCCTTTAGCCAAATCAATAAAAACCCTTGCTTTGAAATAGAAATGTTGCAACTTGACTTGAATGCAAACTAAGAATACTCATACAAGCTTGGAAACACTTGTATGCATTCAAAATCTCTCATATAAATTAACTTAGAAATTTTAGCATGAGAGTGGAGGCCATGAGAGGAACAAATTTGACATAGTTTAGTTGTAGGAATGAATAATGATGATTTAGGCTAGGTGTTAGGTCCTTTTTATAGAAGATTAGGATAGTATTAGCCATAGGATTAACCCTAGATTCAATCCAAGCCATCAAATCCCGTCACAAGCCTCCAAAACAGGTCAAAACAGCCAAAATGGGTGCACCAGGTTGTCTGGGCCGACCAGGCAGGTCGACTCCCAGGTCGACCCTGGGGTCGACTCGCTAGCCGACCTGGGGGGGGGGAGGTCGACTCCCCAGTCGACCCCCAGGTCGATCCCCCTGGGTCTGGCGGGAATTTTCCCGCCACTTCTGATTTTCTGAAATTTGAATCTGTTTTGAATTTGATTTTTTCATGAAACTTCGCGAGGCCATATCTTGGTCATACGAACTCCGATTTTCGAAAACTCGGACTCTATTTCGCGTATTTTTCCGAGACGAACGCAATGGCACAGCCCGTTTCCCTTGATTCAGATTTTACAGTTTAATTCTGCCTCGATTTATGTTATAACATGTTATTCAAAAATACGGGTTGTTACATTCTCCCCTCCTTAAAGGATTTCGTCCCCGAAATCTCCAAGTTAGGAAGAACGTATCCTACCATCCATCACCCATCTACTCAAAACATCATCCACGTGCAGTCATTGTCCTTAAAGGATTCTAAATGCTGTATGATCATATGCAAAGGTGTGTGTATATGTACTTATCTAATGCGAAAATCAGGCGGTTACTGATACAGTAAACCTCCTTAATGCAAATTATGTTAGTGAAATGAGTCCATATGTATGCGAATTCCTAAATAATTTATAATCTCTACATGAGTGCACATAACATTCATCCGTATGCAACATCCATGTGATAGCATAACAAGTTTCATCCATGAATAAGTATAAGCACTCATGCATATGCAACATGAAAGTGTGTGAGCCGATCTTAGTGCCTAATGTGTATCATGCATCCACGAGTATCCACGTGCAAACACTTGCAACCACTTGCAACCATCAAGCATAACATGTTTCAAATACATGTTCCATCCAAAGGGTTTCTACCTAAGGCCCTCATAACATGATTAACGAGATAATAAGATGAACAAGATAAACATGGATAGCAAAAGAAAGATAGGAAAAGAGATCGAGAATGTACCCTCAAAAAGGAATGGATAAAGCCCACGCATCTTCTCCTCGGTTTCCCAAGTTGCATCTTCATCGGCTTCACCCCACTGAACATTCACCAATTTGACTTCTCGATTTCTTAGCTTCTTGATCTCCGTTCCCAAGATACGAATCGGAGCTCTTCTCAAGGTTGCTTCTTTCTCTACCTCAATGTATTCAAGAGTGCTTGGTTCAACCACCTCAGCTGATTCATGTAGGGACTTTCGGAGATGCGAGACATGAAAGACATTATGCACTCCGGCTAGCTTTTCGGGCAATTCCACCTTATAGGCCATCTTTCCAATTCTCTCTGTGATAGGGAAGGGTCCTACGAACCTTGGTGCCAGCTTCCCAACTGCTCCAAAACGAACCACATTACGTAAAGGAGAAACCTTCACGAAAACCATGTCTCCCACTTCGAATTCCAAATCTGCCCTTCGTCTATCAGCATAGGATTTCTGTCTGTCTTGGGCCGCTTTCATCCGTCTTCTCACCAATTCAACTTTCTTGGATGTGTCCCGTATCATATCGGGCCCAAGTATAAGTCTATCTGTTGTCTCCCACCAACAAGATGGTGACCTACACGGCCTCCCATACAAAGCTTCAAATGGTGCCATCCCTATGCTGGCTTGATAGCTATTATTATAAGCAAACTCTACAAGAGGAAGGTGGTCTTCCCAAGTACAACCAAAGTCAAGAACACAGAGCCTCAAAAGATCTTCTAGCACTCTATTCACCTTTTCGGTTTGGCCATCTGTCTGGGGGTGATAGGCTGTACTCAGATTCAATCGTGTACCCATTGCTTCTTGCAAACTGTTCCAGAGCTGGTTAGTGAAAATCGGGTCACGATCGCTAACTATGCTAGAAGGAACTCCATGCAACCGCACTATCTCTCGAAGATAAATAGATGCCAGCCCTGATGCGGTCCTCTTGCCCTTTACTGGGATGAAGTGAGCACTCTTCGTAAGTCTGTCAACTATGACCCATATGCTTGTGTTCCCTCTCCTTGACCTAGGCAATCCATCCACAAAATCCATAGAAATACTCTCCCACTTCCATTGCGGGACTTCCAATGGATGTAATAGCCCACCTGGTTTCTTTGACTCGGCTTTCACTTGGTGGCACACCATGCACTTTGAAACATACTCTGCTACATCCTTCTTCATTCCATCCCAAAAGAAAATGCGCTTCATATCCCTATACATCTTTTCCCCTCCAGGATGTATAGTCATCTTAGAGTGATGTGCTTCTTCGAGAACTTTATGCACCAAGTCTCCTACTTGCGGAACGCATAGCCTTCCATCACGCCTTAGCCAACCTTTATCATCAATGGTATATCTAGCAAGGTGACTAGACGTCTCACCCCGAATCAACTTATCCATGACCTCGACTATTTGCGGATCTTCCTTTTATGAAGCCCCAACTTGATCAAGAAGTGTGGGTCTAAGCTCAAGGGATGCTAAAGAACCCGTCATCGACTCAACAACCGTCGTGAAATCAAAGGTTGCCAAGAATTCTAAGTTCTTCATCTCAATGAACAAGGGGCTCAAAGTCAACCTCCTTCTGCTTAGTGCATCCGCCACAACATTACCCTTGCCAGGGGTATAAGTTATCTCGAAGTCATACGATGCCAAGAATTCCATCCACCTTTGCTGCCTTAGATTCAGATCTTTTTGCGAGAAGAGGTACTTGAGTGACTTGTGATCAGTATACAACTCAAACCTTTCGCCTAAAAGATAGTGACGCCAGGATTTGAGTGCAAAGACGATCGCCGCTAACTCCAAATCGTGAGTGGGATAGTTTGTGACGGCCCGCCCCGCACCAGCCTGCATTTCCTCCGGAAGTGCGCTGTACACATGCCCGACTAGCACAGAACGGTCGCCAAAGAAAGGAAAGAAGGGAATGAACAAATCAAGGAACCTGTAGGATCTCTCACAGCGCATGGAATAAAATATAATAATAACATACTTGGCATAAAACAGGTGAGACAGTGCATAAGCTGATAACTAAAATCAATCATCAATCATCAGAGCAGCGGGAATCCAAATACAGCTTATTACAATTTTCCAAATTTACCGTCTCTAAACAAAAGAAAGCTAAAGTAGAAAATGCACCACCAATGCCCAAGCAGTGATCTTCAACAATACAGGGAGAATACTATATATATATTACGTGGAAGCCTCCTGCTCGTCTCCGGATCATCCACCCGTACATCACCAGCTAACCTGTCTCTAGTCTGCTCGTATGAGCACCCAGAGTAATAAGAAGAGACATAAAACTCTGGGTCAGACATAAAGCCTGGTGTGAGCGATAAGCATCTAAACAGAATAACAACAGGTATACTAAACCATACCTGAACCTGGACCTGCAACCAAAGAGTTAGTACCACATACTGTACAATACTCTAAGGTGCCATAATAAATAGTGTAAGAATACGGGGGTGGGGTGTGCATGTCATAATGATAGCAAATAAATCATCCATAGCAACCATCCTCACATTTCTCACTCAGTGCGTAAAGCATACGATATCTACCACTTTGGAACACTAGACAAATTGAGGTAACGACGAATACCGACTTGTAGAAACCCTGCTGTGACCAAGCCAAACACTTGGAGTCATGACCAAACATTTCAATGACCCACTTCATTGGTCGTAGCCCTTGGTTCTACCAATGCCATAATGGCCCTGAATCCGCCTTCGTACCTCCTACCATAGTGGTCCAAAGCTATAGACATCGATAATCCCTTAACACACGTCCCGCAGCAAAGCCCAACCACGAAGCGAACTCATTGATTCCCATCTGAATCTTGAGCTCTAACTTCTCATTTGGACTTCCTTTGCATCTCGGGTTTGGTTGAATTGGAGTGGGTCTTCAGAAGAGTCATCACATAGTAGTAATAGCCCACGTATGGTTCGGTTCGGTGCTCCTCGTCTAGCTCGGTTCGGTTCGGTGTAATCTTTCTGATTGGTTCGGTTCGGTGGTCCTTGTCTAGCTCGGTTCGGGTCGGGTACTTCACTTCGGGTCGGGTCGGTGTCCTCCTCCGGGTCGGGTCGGGTTACTGTCTTCCTTCCAGTTTTCTCCGATCAGCTCCCTCGTTTTCCATCTACTCCGATCCGATCCGCTCCCGTTCTCCATCTACTCCGATCTGATCCGCTCCCTTCGCCTTGCTCCAGTCGTAGCCTTCCACTCTTGAGTCGATCCGATCTGGTCTCCATATTTCTTCCGATCCGATCCCCTTGTCCACTCCAACTCTAAGCAAAAGGCCTTCCTTCTCGCCGAGCCTCCTATGTGCTAAACTCCAGTTCGGGTCGGGTTTCTTGCCCAGTTCACATATCCGATCCGAGCCCTCACCCGATCCGATCCGGTTCGGAACCTGCACACTTCTGCAACTTTCCAGCGAGCTTTCTACGCCATTCGACGACGTTTTCGACCAATTTAACTATTCTAATCAATCATAAAACATACCATAGAGTCATAGCAACATGTAATAGCAATCACAAACAGCAAACAACAATCCAAGTGAATCAAAATGGATCTAAAGTGACTAAAACTTCATATTTTCCCATAGCATGTTTAAGTAGAACTAATCATTGGGTTAACAAAACTTAATCAAATCGAATCAAATTTCTAACAGAAGCATAAAATATTATTTAAGAATTTCTAAACATTTTTCCATAATTTATTAGTGTATAAATTCGCTAATCTTCACTAATTACCCTTAATTACCGTAATTAGGGTCAAAACGATGCTATCACTCACCTTTGCCACAACTAAAACCCCAAAACTGAAATATTCTCTGATTTGGCGCTGTTCCCAATCTTACACAGCAGCTCTACCTCGGTTCTCGTGCTAATACTCCTTGATTTGATGTTTGCTAAGCCTAATCTTCAATTAGAAAGTGATTAAGAGGTGTTTTGAAGAGATTTAGAGGGTGGAGGCCATGGCTAGGTTAAGAGGAATGAATAGTGACGGCTGAAAAATGAGAAAAAGGTATTCTCCAAACCCTAACAGCCCTTTTAAACTCCTAATCCCGAAATCTCCCTTTGGGCCTAGCAGCTAATCACCTGGTTAAGCCTAATTAAGCTGTTTTTCACCATCTGAAACTTGTTTCAGCCATATCTCCCAAACGTTGAGTCCGTTTGGCTAATGTGACCACTCTACGGAAAGAGAAACCATCATCCGAAGCCAATGGAAGTGGATTCAGGTCAAAATTCATTTCCAGTCAAAAGTTATGGCCAAAACAGTGCCAACTAGGGGTAAAATGGTCATTTAAAAATCGGGAAAAATCATGAACATGGGAAATGACCACAATAGTCGTCTCCCAAAGTTACATGACCATACGACTTCGTATGTGAAAGAAATAAATATCCTACGACCCTATGATGCGTAGAATACGGGTCGTTACATAGTTCTTCTCATGAACTTTAAGTTGCCTACCGCCATAACATATCACTCTTCCCTCTTGCATCAGAACAGCTCCTAACCCCGTGCCACATGCATCTGTATACACGGTAAACATCTTACCACTATCGGGTAATGCCAAAACTGGAGCTGAGGTAAGGGCTCTTTTGAGCTTTTGAAAAGCAAGCTCACACTCCAAGTCCCATACAAAGACTAAGTTCTTCTTCGTCAACTTAGTAACAGGGGCCGAAATCTTAGCGAAGTCCCTGATGAACTTCCTATAGTAGCCCGCCAAACCGAGAAAGCTTCTTACTTCGGTTGCATTCCTAGGAGTCTTCCAGTCTTGAACCACAACCACTTTCGCGGGATCCACCGCTATGCCTTGTTTAGAGACTATATGTCCAAAAAATCGAACTTCCTTTCTCCAAAAATGACATTTGGAGAACTTGGCTTTCAACTGATGCGCTCTAAGCGTATCCATCACTTCCTTGAGATGCCTAGCATGTTCTTCCTCGTCCTTTGAGAAGATCAGAATATCATCCACGAAGACAACTACAAACTTGTTGAGGAACTCCCTGAACACCCTACTCATCAAGTCTACGAAGTAGGCGGGTGCGTTAGTCAATCCGAATGGCATGACAAGCCATTCAAAGAATCCATCCGGAGTCCTAAACGCAGTTTTATCAATGCTATCCCCAGCTACTCTAAGCTGATGGAATCCGGTGGCTAGATCGAGTTGAGAGAAAACAGAAGCACCAACCAGCTGATCAAAGAGATCAGCAATCCTCGGTAAAGGGTGCCTATTCTTCTTTGTCAGCTTGTTCAACTCTCGATAATCAACACATAGACGAAGCGAACCATCCACCTTAGTAGCGAATACCACCGGAGCACCCCATTCAGAAATACTTCGTCTAATAAAATTCTTCTCAAGCAACTCCTTGATTTGCTTACTGAGCTCCCTCCTCTCACGAGGGGCCATGTGCCTAACGGGCAATGATACTGGCTTGGAATTATCAACTAGATAAATGCGGAAATCTATCTCTCGTTTAGGGGGTAACCCCTTAACTTCTTCAAAGACATCAGGATAGTCTCGGACCACCCTTACAGATTGCAGATCATCGATGGACGAGTCGAGAGATTCAAGATAACATAACATGACGGGACCTCTAGGGTTACAAGAAATTTCTAGGGTATTACCGAGGCGAGTCATGAGCCTCACCACCCTATGTTCACAATCGAGAATGGCTCCATAACTGGACAACCAATCCATGCCCAAGATCAACCCATATCCCGTGAACCTGAGAACATAAGCATTACACGTGAATTCTACGGCCAAGATAGAAATCTTCAAATCCACACAAATCATAGATAGATGGGCGGAACCCCCAATTGGATTTGAAACACAAACGGGATCCTCAACTAAGCTAGTACTTAGGTGCAAACTTTCAACAATATCAGAAGAAATAAAACTATGCGATGCGCCAGAATCAAATAAGGTGCGAACAGGATAATCAGAAATATAAACAAGACTTTCTACAGAAATACTACCTCGATCCTGAACTGGAGCAGCGTTGAGAGCATGTACTTGCCCTCCAGAAGGTCCTGCACGCTGATTCTGCCCTTGCTTCTTGGGGCAATCCTTGCTAAAATGTCCGGTTTCTCCACAATGAAAGCATTCGCCAGACTTCCTCTTCCTCTTCTTATAGTCTTTAGCTATGTGCCCAACATTCCCACAGTAGTGGCATTTTCTTGGATCCTTCGCCTTGGCCTTGTTGCCCTTGTTGTTCTTGTTGTTTTTGTTGTTCTGATTGTTCTGATTTCCTCCCCACTTGGAGTCTGTCTTCTTGGCATGGGTCTCATTAGCCTTGACTTCCTTCTTGCCATTCTTATCGTCTCCTTGAAGCAATGCCATGTCTACTAGTCCCTCAAAAGTGGCCCCCATGGGTATATGAGATAGGGCTAAATCTTGTAATGGCTCATTCAACCCTCGTGCAAAGCGTAAAGCCTTCTTCTGGGGAGTATTAACCATGTCCAAACCGAATCGGGCGAGCTTGTTAAACTCATTCACATACTCCCTCACTGTCATGTCCCCTTGCTTCAAAGATATAAACTTCTCCAATTGCAGATTCGCCTAAGCTGATGATAGAAACTTAAGCCCAAATCTTGTCCTAAAGTCGGCCCAAGTCTCTATAGGCCTCGTAGCATTGGTGACCTCCCACCAATAAGCAGCTTCTTCTTTCAATAACCATGCTGCCAATAAAACCCTTCTATGATCTTGCACATCAAAGATGGCGAAGAGATCTTCAGTTTCTTTCAACCAATTTCTTGCCTCCACAAAAGTCTCCGTCCCAATAAAGTTCTTGCCACCCATCGCCTTAAAGTCCTTACAAATCTTAGCGAAATCTGCTTGCGGATTCTGAGGAGGAGGAGGAGGAACCTCAGTTATGTTGGGGGTATTTGCTGGGCCCACATCGTTGGCCCTAGCTTCCAAGTATCTCCGGAACCATCCGGGAATGGTCACTCCCTCGGGAAGGTTAAGATCGTCCATACTGAAAAAGGAAAAAGATAGATTCAGAATGAAGAAACGAAGGATAGTGCTATGGCTTTTGGGGAATAGCCTTTTAAAATAACTAGACTTTTCTTGGAAAATACTTAATTGGTTTTGAAAATAGTTTTTCAAAAGGTAAGTTTCAAAAACACTTTTGCTCAAATCTTGTAAACCTTATGCTCTGATACCAAATGTAACACCCCACCTCCGCCAGGGTAACTCTTGCAAGCACACTGGCTTTGGAGGGGTGTTTAGAAAAGGTAAACATGCATGCAGATATCACAAGACAGAACATATAAGTAAAACAGAGTAATAAAGCAGCGGATAAAACTAGCATTTCAAAACCATAGTTAAGTTACAACAAAGTACTTGGTCATTATTTTCTAACACACAAAGTCTAGATAAAAGCATAAACTGAAAAACTGAAATACATAAAGTACTATCCCCAAAATGAAGTGACAAACCATAGCTAGCTCAATGTCCAAAACCGTACATGAGCTAATCTAGTAAGCAAGCTGTAAAGATCCAAGCTAAGCTCCAATGTTTCCACCCTGAGGACCTGAGGGGGGGGGGAACGGAAGAAAAGAGGCAAAAGAAAACAGGTCAGTCAAAAAGACTGGTAAGCCCTACTGCTATCTGTCTATGAACTAGTAAAGTTAACTGGCATGAGAAGCTGAGATGAACGTAAGGATAACAACATACTAGCATGATGATTAACTAACAAGATAGATAAAGGTGTCATCGCATAATCAAGGTTAAGTTTTGCACCACAGGTGTACTAGCATTCTAACATGTCAAGTAAAAACAAGAATTGATCCCTTGGACCAAGCTTGGCCCAACATCATGAGATGACCTAAATCAAGGTCCAACTACACGGTCTAGTTGATCGGCTCCCTACAAGCCTAACTCGTCAAGTGTCGGTGTCATACGGCTTAATCATGTAATGTAGTTGACTGTGCAGGGTCCACCCTAGGGTGTATCAGGCCCTATGGTGTAACCCTCAGACACCATTCCAAGGTGCACAGTCCAAACCTACCGGTGCCCGTGTTCAACTCCGGACTTAATGTGCACGACCATGGTCCGCCTGAACAACCGGGGCATCATTCAGCCGTCTCTTTTGGTCTCTTACAATCAGCCCAGTAATCGTGCCCCACCCTAGCCTAGTCCTAGGGTCTTATGATACTACCAAGAAGGTTACTGCTGAAAAGGACCACGCAACTAGGGTTTCTTAACGGGTTAAATGTGGTTAACCCGATCCAAACGTGGATTAAATTGGTTAAGAGTACCCAAGGTTCCTGACTTAACCCCGATTAATCCATCAAGCCCAAATTGGTTAAGTATTAAGTGGACCATGACTTAACCCTAATCAGGAGGCATTAATTAACTTAATGCACTTTAACCTCTCACATTAGACTTTGTTGTGGTTACTAGTTAAGCCAGGCGGGTCCGGGTAGCTTTACACCACAACTAGGTCTAACCTCGGGTTCGAGCACAACATGACCAACTTCTCACATTGGGTCCTATTGTTTGTAGCCACTAGTTAAGCCGGGCAGGTCCGGGTAGATTTATGCTACAAACTCAACCCAACCTCGAGTTGGCCACACTCATATTTTCTAAGTGTCATGTCCATTATGTTTCCAAAACATAATTACAAGTTAACATATCACGTCATGTTATAAAAACCATGTTTATGTCATAGTGTTACCCAACCCCAACGTAATCCCATCGTTTACATAATCGCAACAACGCATAAAGGAGAAAATAGGGAACTTGGCATAATTATGACAAAAAGGTGTTGAAGCCACAAGTTTAACATGGTGGCATATGAAATGTACATATGTTCATATACTTGCATATTGCATTATTAGGCTTCAAAAGCATGCATAAAACCAAACTTAGCATATGAGTGATACATGGTGATAAATGACATGTAGAAGTTGCTAGAAGTTCGCATTTAGCCTCACATGCAAGTTATCATAAGGGATATGATAACTTCCATGTTGCCAAAATGCAACCTTCAACATAAAGCTTGAAGCTTTAAGCTCACAACATCAAGTTTAACTTGCATAACATGATAACATGTGTATAATGATCAACCCAAACTTGCATAACATAGCAACATGTGTCATACATAATGATTCAACCAACTTGCATAGCATAATGATCAACCAAACTTGCATATCATGATGATCACCCAAACTTGCATATCATAATGATCAACCCCAAACTTGCATCATTCATTTAACTTTAGAGTTCAAGAAAGAAAGTAGAAAAGGGCTTACTATGCTATGAAGACACAAATAAATATTTATTATAAAGATTGAGACGAAGCCCTTATGCAAGCACCAAAAACCCAAATATGCAATCTCCAAATGAAAACCCTTTAGCCAAATCAATAAAAACCCTTGCTTTGAAATAGAAATGTTGCAACTTGACTTGAATGCAAACTAAGAATACTCATACAAGCTTGGAAACACTTGTATGCATTCAAAATCTCTCATATAAATTAACTTAGAAATTTTAGCATGAGAGTGGAGGCCATGAGAGGAACAAATTTGACATAGTTTAGTTGTATGAATGAATAATGATGATTTAGGCTAGGTGTTAGGTCCTTTTTAAAGAAGATTAGGATAGTATTAGCCATAGGATTAACCCTAGATTCAATCCAAGCCATCAAATCCCGTCACAAGCCTCCAAAACAGGTCAAAACAGCCAAAATGGGTGCACCAGGTTGTCTGGGCCGACCAGGCAGGTCGACTCCCAGGTCGACCCTGGGGTCGACTCCCCAGTCGACCTGGGGGGGGAGGTCGACTCCCCAGTCGATCCCCAGGTCGACCCCCCTGGGTCTGGCGGGAATTTTCCCGCCACTTCTGATTTTCTGAAATATGAATCTGTTTTGAATTTGAATTTTTCGTGAAACTTCGCGAGGCCATATCTTGGTCATACGGACTCCGATTTTCGAAAACTCGGACTCTATTTCGCGTATTTTTCCGAGACGAACGCAATGGCATAGCCTATTTCCCTTGATTCAGATTTTACAGTTTAATTCTGCCTCGATTTATGTTATAACATGTTATTCAAAAATACGGGTTGTTACAATTTTACTCACCATGGCGCGTTAACCGTTAAATAACGATTTGCGTCAGTTGATAGATCTGAATTCAGTGTTTTATCTCAAAATTTCAGCTGCTACCATTTTCAACCATGTCGGTTCCACAACTAAGGTCTCTTCGTCACGATGGATCTGGTTGCGTTCAACTTCGTTTAGATCTTAATTAGGCCGCAAAGTCTTCTTCGAGTTACGAGATTAAACTCAGTCTTCCTCATTACATACTCAAACCCTGCTCATCGCACCATCATCTCCAAGGGCCCTGAATAGTAATGATAGCATTCCATCTTCTTTACATCAGTGCCCAAACATGTTACTTCATTTTTCAATCTTGGGACTCATTAATTCCTTACGCCAATTTCCCTTTTATTTTCTTTATTGGGCTTTGCTTACATTACCGGCCCGCCCTATCAATTTAGAACTTACTTGTACCGCCACCTACTTCTCCCAGTGACCGATCATCCGCCTCCTTTCACCATACAACTATCGTATAGACTTCCTTCTGTAAATCGCTCCTTTCAGTTCGCATATCCTGCTCCATCGCAACACATTATTTCGAACACCGCTCAAGTTATGTCCATTTGCACCATTATTCATTAACCCAAGCAATACACAATTCATCCAGTACCCAACTAAGCTGACCTCACCAAGGAGGCCGCTTTCTCCTTTTCTACCACTAACCGGAGCCATGCTGGAGTACAATGCTTCACCCTCTGACTATTAGTTGACACGCTACCCCCTCAAGAAAATGACCTACTCACATTAAACAACTCATTAGTTTCTCTTTTCAATCCCATAATTACATGCTGCCATCACATTATTTCAAAGACCACCACCTCCCCATTTAAAACAAACTGCTCACATCCATTTCCTCAACTCTTTTCCGTTATCTAACCATGCATTTTCATTCACCCTGAACACACACAACTCCATGCCGTACTCTTCCCATTCACCAATACACACGTTCTTCTCTCATACCAGATCGGATTTTCCCACCAACTCCACATCTTACACCCACAAGCCCCCTTCATCAACACCGTCCAGTCAAGCGTTGAACAGTGCCACATATATATTATCACTACCCTCCACAATGAACCCGCACTTCTTCATGTAACCGATGTATTCGTTTCTTGAAACTAAAACATTGGCAGCCACCATTTCTTTGGGTTTCAGAACTCACAAGCTGCTGGAAAAACAACCCACCGTGTCGAGCTTACTTCCTCCCTCATGGACTTTCAGATGGTCCCATGCATATACCGCACTTCTTCTTCTTACCTGTACCTTCTTCAACTTCCCAAAACTTCAACCCTTCAGTTTCCAACCTTCTATTTACGTAACCTGTACTGTAATGATTACATGATCTACTCTCTACCTTAACCTCTCATTTCCCAAAGCATTTCTGTGAGTTCCTGTAGGTAGAAAACACTGCTCCTCCACCTTATTCCACTCGCACTCAACATATCACCGACCTTAACTTTGAACTCTCTCTCCCCCTTCAGATTCGCACGTCTCCTCCTCTCTGCGGTTGTGACCACCACTCCAGCCCTTACAGGATACACTCGACTCATCATCCCCTCGTCGCATACTGACAGCAAACCCGAACTGTTGCGTGTCCTCTTGCGGTTCCAGAATTGTGTTCGAGACGTAGAAAACTTATATTATCTTGTAGTCAATCAACTTACGAACTTAGCAATACTGGTTTTATAATTTATTGTGGATGCTCAATTTTGTTTTGATTTTTTACAAGCTATGGAAGAGTTTGGATTTGAGTTTTTGAACACGAGGAGCAAATAAAGTGAAGAAGCTACTTTTTATATAGATGAAGAGAGCCTTCTCATAGAAGTAATAGCAACCTAGACTAGTTAGCGATATTTAATACCTAGGATGGTGACTCATTGATCTGGAAAAAATTCATGTGTATGACTGCCATACTTCCTTTGGCATCGAGGAATATAGGGTATGGCCTTAAGTCGTGGGTAGGTTGACTGTACAAACTAGGGTAGGTTTTCTATTTTAAATGTAGGCGTATGGTTTGTTGCTTCAAGAGAAAGCAATAGGTAGGTACTGCCTTAGTTTAGGCAGGTCATGGTCCGCATTACCCAAAGGAGAGAGAGGTATGAAGCTTATCAGGTAAGGAATACATATGTATTTTATATTTCGTGTTTTCCAATTTCCATTTAACCTGTTTCAGCTTTTTATTTTCTTTGTTTTACTATATAAAGTTTTGTGCACTCCATTATAAAACTCTGCTCACTTACGGACCGCTATAGACAAAAATAAAGATATAGTTGTATCCAACGAGATGCCACGATTTCAAAAATATAATAATACCGGTAGGTTAACTCATATTGTGAAACCCAGGAATACTGATACAGGATGCAAAATACTCCAAATAAAAAGTTGTGTATTTAATTAATTAAAAATTATAGTAAAATTCTAAAAATTAAATTATCACTATGTCTCAAAAGAAAATTGTCCAAATTCGAAACCGATATCTAGTTACATCGAATAAACCGTTACGGTCGATAAACGGATTTACAACGACTATTTGAATATTTGATTTGGATATAACTCAGAATCTATAATCTGAAATCTCGAATTTTCACTTCTGTTAGGAAGACACATTTAACCAGATCCCATTGTTTATTGTTTTGAGGAAATCCGACTTATAATGATCCCCGTATGGTCGTTTAAAGTTCAAAACATTAAATTACGAACTGCCGCGATATTACGGGCTCGATTATATTTAATATATATTTTTATACGTTCAACTTCATTTTAATTAACATATAAATCCACTTATATTACGAATTCAATATCTAAACCGATTTAAATATTCAAATACAAACCAATAAAATGTGGGACATTACAATTTTAAAGTAAAGTTTTAAATAACTGTTTTAGTTCTCACACCAGTCACATGACTGACCTGGAGTTTATTGTTTTAACCTAAACTCTGGGTGCCCCTACTTTCTTCAAGGGAAGCTAGTAGTTTTGCTTTTGTAGATTTATTTTTCACAGGATTCTGTTTTACAGCTGGGGCTATATTTGGAATGCTCTGTATCCGTGTATTTCTTATTGTTGTGTTATGTATTTTTTTTTCCGCTGCTATGTAATGTATTTTAACGTCTGATATTTCCAGTGTGTAGTATTTATTCATAATATGTTATATTCTTGTACTCTGATGTAAATTGTTGTAATAAGCAATGAAATGTTCTTCTTTTTGTGTTTTGATTTGTCATGTTCTCAACTCAATCCGAGCTTTCCGTTACGGGGATGTTTGGGCTGCTTCAGTTGGTATCGGAGCTTTGGTTTACAGATTCGAGAACAAGCCATATTAGAACCAAACGAAAGAATTCATCAGAGATTGGATTAGTAATATCCAATGAGAATGACTCGTAAGAGATAAGATCAGTAATGCCCTAGAACGAGTGTGAAGAGTGTTGTTTTAAAATAAAAATTAAAAGCAAATATTGTTTTGAAAATTTAAACCTTATTCAATGTATTTGAATATTTATTTTGAATTGATTTAGACAATCGAGTATATGAATATTTTGTATATACGCGTTGCAAATGTGTTTACAAAGCCTCAAATATACTGGATATATATATTATCACACTCTAGTAGCCCGGGATAATTCTGGTGATGCCCTGGCATCATCGTATTTATTTTCGAGTCTCGAAAGTGGGATGTTTATATATTTCCAATTGACTGGTGTGAGAACCAAAACTAGATAGGGTCTATTGTTGTGACTTGGCATCAAAAATGGATTTTTATATATATAAAAGTTATGTGTTTCAAACGATAATCAACTAATTGATTGCTGATTATGTTGTTTGACTATTGGTTTGATTAATTAAAATTTTGAATCATTAAGCAAAATTGAATCAAATTATTGAACTGAATTGAAAATTGATTGAAATTGCATGCATATACATGTATTTACATTGAACAGGTTATAACAGAGAAGCTAAGCAGAGGAATAAAATAGTATGTCCGACAAATAGTTACATGTTTACGAATTTATTGGTTTAGATGATTTTATGAGATGATTGGCTAGCCGCTTGGCCTTTTCTTTTTCTTTTTGGATGATGAAGGCCCAGCATGGCTAGTTGCGGTTTTAAATGTCACCCCATACAAAGGAGGTTACGGCAAAAAATTTCAAAAATTTAGGGTGCTAGCCAAATTTTTGAAGAATTAGAAAATTCGTAGAAACTGAAAAGTTCAAGAATGAAAGTCAAACTGAAAGTTGAGTTGGTCAGTTAAACAACTTTGAACTCTGTTCCTTTTCGAGGACGAAAAGATTTTAAGTGGGGGAGATTGTAACAACCCAGAAAATCGGAACCAATTTAAAATTTTTGTTTTGGCAATTTTAATGGAATATTTAAAATGGTTTATTTTAAATAATTACGACTAGAAATTTATTTTGAATAGAATTATAACGTATAAGTTTATTTAAATCGAAGTTAGAATATAAATATTTATTATAATTATAGAACGAGCCTGAAATAGCGCGGTAGTTTGAAAATTCGATTCAAATGCATGTACAGGATTCAAAATAAACCGGATTTTGGTAAAATCAGAATTATTTGAATCTATTTGAAAATATCTTTCCAATGGATGTAAAAAATAGAAATTTCATAATGCGAATAAAAAGTTATAGCCAGTTAAAAATTCAGAATAGTCACTATGGAAATATAGCCCTTAAAAATAGCCATTTTGCAAACGACCTTCATTTTCAATGAAACCACTTTGGTTGGATCTGGAATGTCAAATTATTGTTAGATTCCAATTTTCATAATTTTTGGAATTAATATGTCAGCATGGCAAAAGAAAACGTATTTTGTCAATCAGTCAATTTGGATTGACCAGAAAATGTTCATTTTTCAAACGGTCTCCAAATTCGACGAAATTAGTTTTGTTGGGACCGGATCATCAAAACAAAGTTAAATATATTTTTTCTGTAATTTTTGGAGTCAGTATGTGACCCCGGTAAATTAATATGTACGTTTAAAATTCAATATAATGATTTATATTTTATTTCAAAGAAAAACTGATCAAAACAGTCGAATTGGCTTATGAAACATATCCCGTTGTGTTAGGAATAGGGGTATTTAGCTAGGGGCGACAGTCATTGGGTTCGATTTGGAGTTCGTAACAATAAACTGATATTTTTGGTATTTAAATAATAAAATATAATTTTCTATAAAGGCCCATATCCCCCAAAACCCTAGCCCAAACGTTACAGCCGCCACTTCGAATCAACGCTCCTCATGCCCCAAAACAAATGCCCTCCGATCTCTCAATCCTTGCAGTGATTCTCCATGAAATTAAAACAATATTTGTTGAGAAAAGTGAGAGCTTTAAGTTGATCTTGGTTTGATCGACAATGGTGGAGCGCTCGCTTGGATTTTCGTGTGCAAACCGTAGCCGTTCTTGGCCAGTTTCCGGCGGTAGGAGCGGATCGCGAGTGGTGGTGGCGGGCGGCGCAGAAGGAGGCGCTGAGCTACTTTCATGTGGCGTCGGCCGATCAACCCCAGTAGCCCCTGGCGCGACAATCTTCAGCCCTAGGGCGGATGTTTCTGCGATGATGAGCTTGAAGGCTCTTGGATGAAGACAACACTTGGAAAGGTTTAAGGATTTAAATTGGATAATCAATATAGTTAATTATAAATAGTTAACAGATTTAGTGATTAAAATATTTATTTTATTTATGTAATTAGCAGTAAATGAAGTTTTAATATATAAATAAATTTGATTTAAAAATATAATTTTTTAAATGAAATAATATTTGTTTTAAATATGTTGTTTTTATAAATAGTTTTGAATTAAAATAGAATTCATGTATATATAGATTTGTTTAAAAAATGTGATTTTTATTATAAATAACTTTGTATTAGAAATAGCATAATTTTTGTAAATCAAAATAGCATAATTTATATAAATAAAAATAGCATAATTTTTGTAAATACAAATAGAAAGGATTTTTAAAATAAAAACAACATGGTTTTAGAAAAATAAAAATATGATTTTTATATACATATATCATAGTTTAAAAATATGACTTTTTTTAACGTAAACTGCCTGAAACAGATTGCGATGGAACCGACTGAGAGCAAAATGGAATCCAAACCATCGTCCGCTAAAGATGGCTGAGTGGATCCCGATGGTGATAACTCCATCTCACTCAAAACTTTTTACAATTAAATATATACTAGGTTGCAGACAGGGCTTAGTAGCTTCTAACACCGTCGTCCACAGACCATGGACGATTTGTTTGATTGTATAGTGTTGTGGAAAATAAAATATTCATGTGTTGAATGAAATATTTGAATAATAAAAATATCATTTTTATTGTGTAAATGAATTGTATAAAATATTCATATGTTAAATAAAATATTTGAATAATAAAAATATCATTTTTTTATTGAATGAATAAAATATATAAAATATTCATGTATGGAATAAAATATTTGAACAATAAAAATATCAATTTTATTGTATATATGAACTGTATAAAATAGTCATGTGTTGAAATAAATATTCATAAACAAATCGGACGATTTGTTTATGTACACCCATCTAACGGATACTTATTGGGACGATATATTTTACACATCGCCCAACTACACAAATAAAATCTGTGTTTGTTGATTGAAACCCCACACGGGTATTGGGATGATATTTGACGTACACTTATCCTAATTGTTTAGTTGTATGTCAATCGATTGGTTGACGGACTGTCATAAGCATTAATTATTTATATTTAATGCTTATGCAGTTGTGTAGTGCATTCTGGATGATGGTTGACTGTGTTTGATTATTGTTGTGTACATGTGTGTATGAAATCCATATAAATAAAATTATATGGTAATTGATTGTGCCTGATTCCAATTCAGAAAGAACAAATATTTTAAAATAAATAATATTCTAAAATAACGAATATTTTAAAATAATATTCAGTAATGGATCAAAATATGATTTTGATGTTCGATTTGGGATGGACACGAAAATATTGAAAAATATGAAGCCATGTTGATTAGATATGCGCCTTTTGGACGGAACGATATTTATATAGATTTTATTCATTTTTATAATGAATATCAAAAAGGAAATGATTTCAAAACCTGATATTTTGAAAATATTATCATTTATATATCATAATGATATAGAGTATTCAACTTTGATTTAAAATTGAAAAAGAATTTAGAATCGTTTTAAAGCGAATTTATAAACAATTTATAAAATATGTTTTAAATGGAAATCAGTGAAGTATATATTATAATATTATATATATAATATAATGGCATGAGTAGAACGCGCCGCGGAAGTTCGTGAATTTCGACCATTGACTTCGAATTGATATTATGGGAGATCCGACCGTCGGATTCTCCTAAAACCGGAACCATTGGGTTCATATCGAAAAGAGATTTCCAACGAATATAAGAGATTTAAAATCTAACCGTTGGATTTGGAAGTGCAGTTTGATGACCGTTTATGGAAATCAATTGAAAGTGCTTTGATAAAATTATTAAAAATATCAATAATTTGTGTAAAATCATAATAAATGATTTGGAAAGAATTGAGATGAAAAACTCCATATTTGAAAAGATATAAATATATTTTTATCAAAATGAACTAGTTATTAACTAGATTTGAAATCCGATAATTTTTAAATAAAATAAATTGGATTTGTGAATCGGTTTTAATATAACTAGAATTTCCAGTATATGAATTGGAGTGGATTTGAATGGAAATCATCTTCGGAATAACTCGATGTTGGATTTCGGGATTATACGGATATTGTTATGGAAATTTGGAAGATATATTTATATCGTTATTTCCGATACGATATTTGTTGGTTTCAGAATTTGATATTGAATATAAGCCGATATAATTTCTATTCAGAGCTTTGTATTTAATATCAAATGGGATTTTGGTTTTGTCATGAATGGTGTCTTTCTTAAATCTGTTTTTAATCCAGTTGAGGAAAGAATAATCTTTTAATTGAGATTTAGAAAAGTTTTCCAATTAATTAATATTTAATTGGAACTGAATGAAAGAATTGGGCTTTTGGGTTTATCGTGAACGTTGTTTTAAAAAACACTTGTTCTTTAACTTGATTAACAGTGAAATGTGACTTGGAATTTATAAATCTTTATATTAAGATTTAAGGGAAATTTTACAAAGTAACGTTTTCCAATTTAATATTAATAAATTGGGATTGAATGGAATTCGATTTGGTAATAATCGAAGTGAGCTTATGTTGAGGAAGACTGTTAATATATATGGAATTTAAAAGGCTTTGTCGTTACTCCATTTATATTATTAGTCGGATACAGAAATTGATATCGATTATATATTGATCCGTTTATCCGTGAAGAATCCGAAATTAATGGAATATGATTTTGGGTTTATCGCGAATTGTGTTTCAAATGAAACTGGAGCTTTAACCTAGTTAAAGACAGGATTACATGTCTAACATTGTATTTTGAACTATATGGTTGATCTCTGCTTAATATATGTCTGTTTGGTGGTGGAGAATTTATTCTCTTGCTTAACCCCCTTCTCTAAGATGTACAAGCTTAGAAGTTATATATCTGCAGAAATCAATAGTACGGTTTAGATTGTCGATGCAGCATGTTTGTGTTTCCAAAGTTAAATAATCATTAATATTGATTTTTTGGAAGATTAAAACTAAGTGGAGTTTTAATGAACCTTTAATTAGATTGAAATGTGAACTAATAATTTAAATTATCAATTTTGGGAAATGATCGAGAATGGAGTATCACCAGTTTTGCTCCAAGCAATAGTTAAATCATTAATTAGATTTGAACATGAAAAGGTAATTAATTCTATCGATAACACCGTGGTGTTGGATATGGAGTATTACCAGTTTTGCTCCATGGGATGAATAGGTTGGGATTGGGAAATTAAACAAATGATTACTTCGGTAAGGTGCACTAATCCTGACTAGTTTGGATAAACCTTAATTTGGTTTGAATTGATATCCAAAGGAAGATTAAAGAATAAATTTAAAGAATTTATCTTTGATAAAATTAATGGGAACCTTTCCCAAGGTATAAGAATATTTGAATAAAAGAATATTCTGGATTGGAATGAGGAGTATATTATGTTTTTATAGCACTTGTTTATTATATACGCGAGTTATTCGGAAAGGCCTGGTTTATACCCATTTTGAATAACTGATTCGACGATAAATCGACGTTGAAGGCGGTGGTTGAAGACCGGAGGTCTTCACATCATTTGGATGATTACTTATGTCTTGATTGGGCTGTACACCCAAGACGAGGTAATAAGTGGTGATCGTCCAGATGTACTTGGAGATCGACCGGATATGCGAGGGCCTCTCTCCTGTATTGGACATATGGAACGAAGAATAAGGTGCCTCCGGTTTCATTCAAACCCAGAACGAACATGTAAATGGATGTGTGTCTGACATTGAATTTTATTCTGTGTTGATTGATCTCTATTAAATATATATTTCTGTTTGGTGGCGGAGAATTTATTCTCTTGCTTAACACCCTTCTCTGAGACGTATGAGCTCAGAGGTTATATATCGATAGACATCAGTCGCATGGCGTGAATTTCCTGCGTGACATGCTGAGATGCAAAGGATCAAGACTTTTGTTGAAAAGCAGAGTCTTGTGGTTGATGATCAAAGCATGGCTTTAATATAGCATAGCTTTGCGTAGCGTTAACTCGCGAGCTTCACACCCCCGGTATGAACCAGAAACGGGATGAAGGACGGCTGGAAGGACATGCGTTTCTTTGTAGATAGAAGTGGTGTCTTGGTATGGAGCCCAGACATTTTTACTTATGTGGTTGTTGGAAAGCGAGGTACCGCGGATATATCGGTCACTACGGGGTTGATAGATGATACGGTCTACATACTGACCATTACACCCCATAGGGCTGGGAAATGTATTGTTCAGGGATTACTAATCCACTTAAAATGTGGATTGGCCCTGCATTTTCCTAGGTGCAGTTGCGACTGTAGCCTGAGACATGGTAGGCTAGATTGTCTCGAATTCGGTAAGGGTGATCCGTTGCCTTAGTTCATGATGGAAATCGAACTTCCAATGCGTGACTTTGCAGTTTTGATTGTAGAGCCTAGTATGGAGACATGATAGATGGTACCCATGCCGCCTATGATTGATACATTTACATTTGAAATTGTTTTATACACTATGCACTTATAATAGTATCAAATGATTTGTTTTAAATATACCAAGCATGTTTAGCTATTATAAGGGAAAACCCTATCCTATGGCTTGCGTTGCATTGTGTGATGGGACCTCTGGGTCTTATAATAGCTCCATTTTTCCAAAAAACATTGCGATGTTTGTTTTATGCATTGGTATTCTTGGAAAGAAACCCATTCCGTGTTATACGGCGCAGTCCCTTGATTTACTCTATTTTAAAGTAAAGTTTTAAATAACTGTTTTAGTTCGAACACCAGTCACATGACTGACCTGGAGTTTATTGTTTTAACCTAAACTCTGGGTGCCCCTACTTTCCACTCGGGCAGCTAGTAGTTTTGGTTTTATATATTTCTAGTTCACAGGATCCTGGTTTACAGCTGGGGCTATATTTGGAACGCTCTGTATCCATTTATTTCTTACAGTTGTGCTATGTATTATTATTTTTCGGCTGCTATGTAATGTATTTTAATCTTTGATATTTTCCAATGTGTAATATTTATTCATACTCTGTTATATTCTTGTACTCTGATGTAAATTGTTTTAATAAGCAATGAAACGTTCTTCTGTTTGTGTTCTGATTTGTCGTGTTCTCAACTCAATCCGCGCTTTCCTTTGCGGTTAAGTTTGGGTCGCTTCAGCCCTATTTATGACATATTAATAATAATATTAAATACGACCCTACAGGCCAATATGTCTCTTCTCTTTTTATTTGACATAGCCTATTGGTTTATGATATATAAAGAGAAGTAGTGGTGTTTTTTACATTATGTGGGACCTGGACTTTGCCGTAATGCTTCCTTCTTTCTAAATCTGTCTTAACTCATTCATTTATTTCTAACTATCCTCCATATGAATGAGAAGTTGTTTCTTAGTTTCATAATCCATTTATCGTATCAGCTTAAGTAGCACATAAACCTTGAAATTTCCTAGTGATTACTATTTGAATTACTAGAAAATCAGTAGACGTAGAGTGTCCTTGAACTGTAAGCCTTTTGTGTAATTCTAAAATAGATAACACACGATAAATGATTCTTATAATCATTTGTTCTCTGTATGTGTTTCTTTTTGCCTTGAACACATTTCTGATCTCATAAGTGCTTACAGAATTGGCGTTATAATTCTCTTTGAAGCAGCGCCTTCGCACTTATATAGGTGATTTTGTAAATGGTATATCTAATTCCTCAAGTATAGACATCATTAAAAGTATCAATACTTATCCTGTTTTTCAAAATAATGCACTGACTTATCATATGAATGGTTTGTGTTCAACAGTGCCATCTAGTTTCTCTTAAACTTCGTTGTAATGAACTCGGAAATTATAAAGAATAAAAGGATGAATTAATAATTTTAAAATTTTAATAGAAGAATTAAGATGAATAAATAGCTTTAATATTGAAAACAAAATTTATTTTATTTAAATTTCTAAAATTTATCATGGGATAAGTTCAACATTTTTTGTTAAATAAATTTGAACGTGGTTTATCTGCAGTGCACATTCACTAATATATCTGACAATGTGCGTAAAACAGTTTAATATTCGTTAGCATCTTCGCTGCTTTGTCCGTTCAGGTTCATATAAATAAATAAATAATAATAAATAAAAGAAAATTTTTAATTATATTTTTCGTTAATCACGTTAACAGACAAAGAAGAAATTAAATGGTGAACGTAAATTTGAACCATGTAATAATTGTAGGAAAATTTCAGCCAACTTTGACCCTTATTTCCATTAACAATTGTCCTTTCTCTCTTTGAAATAATCCTTCATGTTATCTATTAGATCTGAGAATTTTTAGTCTCCCTAAAATTATGGGAACAAGAAATATCTTTCCATGTCAGTAGCACAATATTTTGAAACCACTATTCAAGATCTAGAAATCTCACTTTGTCAGTAGCAAATATTTGAAACAGTATACCAAGATTTGGAAATCTCGGTATACAGAGGAATCCAATGCTACGCTCTAATAAAATATTCGAACAGCGGAAATAAAATAGGGTCTCTTTCTTCCTCGCGTGAACATCATCTGCCTCCTAACCATTCTTCTTCGCGAGCTTATTTCTTCGTCTCCTTGTTTCCATTTCAGGTTTTTCTGTATCCAACTATAAAAAAAAGAGGGAAATTAAGAACGGAACTAGCTAGAGACGTGGAAGCCTAAACCTGAAAATTTCACATAGCTTTTACATGGAAAGCTTTGCTTCCCAAAAAGATTATAACCACCAACTCAACCATGTCCGCGAGAGAAGAGCATCAACCCAGCTCTATTCAGCAAATAACATCTGTACTCTTCATGTTTGTCAGAGTCGCCCTCACCCAGTACGCCGTTGTCGACCCCGAACCACTAACATCGAATCCCGAGTCCTCTCTCTCTCAAACCAAGAACAACTAGTGGAAAAAAACAATACGAGACACAATAACTCCGCTTTGTCGCTGTCGTAGCCACCGCCAGTCCGTAAACCACACCGCTCCGCTCATCGCCACCTCATTTGAACCCATCCAGCGTCATGAACTTGGTACTACGTGAGTTCCTTTGCCCTTTTTTGACTGTATATATATAAATATACACTTAATATATCTATACGTGAGGAGCCTGATGTTGTGCCAAAAATGAATCTTTAGCCTATTGTGAACATCAACTCCTCTCTGTTACTCCTTCTAGTCGAGCCACAGCTTCTCAACCGAACTCCAGCACCGTTCCGCAAGCAAGTCCCTTGTTGCCATAAGTTCCACTTCATATTTCATTTATTTTCTCGACAGTGTCCATGCGTGAGCGGTTTATGGCCTCTTTGTTTTGTTGTTAACAGTGCATGCACATATAAACTGAAATATATATATATATATATGTGTGTGTGTGTGTGTGTGTGTGTGTGTGGACTGTGAAGCTATATCTTGGGAGAGATCAACATGCTATCACTTTACCGCCTCTACATGTCGATCTAGAATTGGTTATAAACACCACGAATTTGCATATTGTGTAAGCCCAAGAAGCTATCAATTTTGATTTTTATAATATACATCATGCTGTTGAGAGCAGTTGTATACTGTCTGGAGCACATGCAGGCCTTAATACATGCATGTGTTATTTCCAATCGTCACTTGTTATAATATATGATGTGTTCCTTTCATTTATAATACAAAAGGTATAATAGCTGAGTGGTTGGGCGTGTGAATAAAAAATGAGAGGTCACTAGTTTGAACCCGACTGTAGCGACCTGGTTTTGGTCAATTATTCTTGACTGAAATCTTTTACAAAAATTTTACACATAAGAATTTTGTCTGCATTTCAAAATAAAATTGTCCTAGGTAGCGAATCTCTCCTTGTAGTCGTTAGCGTTGTTCTACTCATAATGTATCTTCTAATTTTTCAACGACAGGCGAGTTTTCACACTCGTTACTAATTGATTATTAAGTGAATTAAACACTTTAGATATTGAATGGATTGTTAGGGTGCTTTAGATTTGTTTGCGTCGTGATTGTGCACATGCGACACACACTGTTATATCATATGACACAATATGGATGTATGTTATGTTTATTTTCTCACCATGCAAGTTCCCTTTTAATTAGAAAAACATTACGGTTTGAAATGATATATGCCTGAACCCTGTGTATATTCGAATCGATTTGGGATGTAGGTTGAAATGATATATACATGGGATTCGAATATTTTAAAGAGCCACATAGGATAGAAAATTATATATGGACATTGTAGTCAATAAAATAAAGATAATTTTGAATATTTTATTGATTTTGTAAGTAGGAACTTTAAATGAAATTTCAATATAGCATAAATAAAAGTCAAAAGAAATTTTGTTCAAATTTTACTTGAATTTTTTATAGAAATCCAGTTTGTATTAAAATAAGTTTTAAAGTGATTTTGCAAGTTAAAACTTAAGTTTAATTTATTTAAATAACTTGTTCATAACTTTATCTTCAGAAAATGAATTTAATAATATGACAGTTTTCAAATTTAATGATTTAATGTAAAGGATTTGCAAAGACTTGTTAAATGTTTTAGAACTCATTTTAATATATGATTTGTCAAATGGAATTTTGCCGTGTGAATGTAAGAAGGATTTTGATTTATAACTAATAATAAAAGTGGGTTTGGGAATTTATTATATGAAATGGATATTTGAAATTCAAGGTAAACAATGATTTGATAAACTTTTTAACCATGAAGTATTGAAATTGAACCAAATCAAAGGAATTTGATTTAAATGTTAAATCCAGTGGGGAAATAAATTGTAAGACATGGACTTAGATTGGATTAGATTTATATTTTTGAATAGAACTGCGATTTCATAAAAGCAATTTCCCATATTTCTTGATTTTGTAAATATTCTTTTATAAAATAATTCGATCACTTTAATTATATGAATTTTTATAATAGCTTTCAACTATATATGTATCTATATATTCACCATCTTAAATTTATTATATATATACACACTATTTTCAAGGTATATATATTATTTTCAATTTATTTATATACACTATTTCAAACTTAATTACTTTAGAAATGATTTTATGAATGTAGATAAAATTTATGTCCAATCCTGTCTAGTAAATCCAAAGGGTAAAATAAAGGATTTCAAGCAGTACTGATATTTTGAGATTGAAAACTTAAAACCAAATGGTTGATAAAGGAATTGTGAATACTGGTTTTCTAACCTTAATCGAATCATTGATAAACAATATGAGTAATTGATTTTGGGGCAATACTTGAAGTAAATTGACTTGCGATATTTGAAATATGATTTCAAATCTAATGGCCATGATGTGAAAAATGTAAGCGTTCAGTTGTTAAAGAGACCGGAGTCAGTAACTGGCATACTCTCTGTCAGCGCCGATACCACTTTAACAACTGTGTATGTGGTGGAGTATCCGGAATGAAGCAGGATGACTTGGAGGCGACTACTAGATTGAAGTTGGCGAACGATGACGAAATAGCCTTGACCTTCGGGTCATAATTAAAATGACTAAAATAGGAGCTATCCCGTGACTAATTGAGGTAGCATCTCTGATCGGACACGCTTATTCGATACTATCTCTATTACTATGTGTAACGACCCGGGGATTTTCGACTCCGAAAATCGACACAAAACCCAGCGTCGACTGTTCAGACATCGAAAATACCGGATCATTAATAGAAAGAAGTTAAAGGATGAGATAGAAAAGATAGAACTAATAGAATAGGAGAAGAAGAAGAACACGGCTGAACATAATCAGAGTAAACACGAATCTCACAGCGGAACGAATAAAATATATTATATAACATAACTTTGAAATACAAAACTGTATTGTATATACATACCATTATCAGAGTACAATACATCATATCACAGCGGAAGTAGTCTCTAAATACTAACGGTGAAGCCTTCTGCTTTTAGCTCCTTCAAGCGTATCTGTAAAAGCCTGAAACACTTGACTGCCCGTACAAATTTGGGCACCCAAGAGTTTAGGGAAAACAAACAAAATAAACTCTGGGTCAGTCATGGGACTGGTGTGAGTAAATTCCAACCATACGGTTTAACTTTGAAAATCCTTTTTGAAACAAAAAAGATAATAGTAAGACCAATCCACACATAAACATGGACGGCTTTTACCTTACTATAACCCAAAATATTTTTGATATCAAAATCCAGTGATATTATAATAATGTCTAATCAAATAAATAACCAAATAGTAGAACGCTTGCATCTCACGCTCTACATACATAGTATAAAATCAAAACCCGCAGGGCGCTTATTGGAGATTGGATTCCAACTATGACAAGGTATGGGACCACCTTCCGATGATGTATCTCTAGAGGCGAATACACCTGGGTTCAACAAGAACGTCTTGCAACCCGGCCCACACATGACCGACCACTCATTTCGCTTGAGTGTATCGAATGTATATCACCAACGGTTGGACTCAAACCACCGTTCCCGAATGGGCAGAATCGATAGATTTAGAAACAAAAGGAATTTCTCTAGATAGGTGATTATACACCCTAATGGGAGCGACCCACATAGACATGCTGCCTGCCCGATTTTTGTCATTTCCCGGTTGTGAGGCTAGAGGCTACGTCTACCTTTCAGAACATCTGGCCATCATACACTTTGAATGCCACATCGTCAAACCCGTCAAATCACTAGTGGATCTTCCCAAAATATTACGGGTATAAAAGCCAAGAGAAACGAATTTCTCCGCCACCAGACGTAATATCTTGAAAAGAACGTCTTAGGTGATCGTCAGGAATATTCTGTCAGACATTCGTCCATACAAGTTGTCCTGGGACTGGACAAACAGAGAGCACCATTCTGAAACAGGACGACCCTTGTATTTTACGCCGTCTTCAATTTGTCTTCAGCATAACCAATTCGCAGCGCTTATGCCTATACGGAGTGGTTTTCGATAATATATCCAACTGGTCTCTCCGTATTGACAACGATGGTCAAACACTTCGATAGTCGGTTATTTAACTATCGAAGTAAAACAAACATTCAATCAAATGTATAATTATCATCACACAACCATGGGCACTTTTATTTAACATTCATCATCGTCGAATTATAGTTCCCATTTCTAATAGTGTTATTTAACTCTAATCATATTTCAAACATCGAAATGATGTCATCGTTTTCTGAAACGATTCTCCACTACTCGTTCTTGTATTTCTTTAGACAATCATCGTTACTTATTACTTTAGAATAAGTGGATTTCAAAACAAACTGTTTACATTCCCTAGGGAGTAGTGCTATATAAAAATCATGCTTAAGCTTAGCCAACAGTGTTAATTTAACGTTATAGTTCAAAACTCGTCATACGCTGTAATATTCCTCTTTATAACATATCTCGACATAACAGTCACGCTTAAGCCTAGTCAACAGCGTTGTTTTATTGCTATAGTTCAAATACTTGAAATACGCTGCTATATTCCACCTTATACTGATCTTTGACATCTCTTACCGTTACAAAAATCTTGACATCTCTTTCTGTTACAAAAATCTTGACATCTCCTTTCGTTACAAAAATCTTGACATCTTTTTCTGTTACAAAATCTTGACATCTCTTTCTGTTACAAAATCTTAACATCTCTTTCTGTTACAAACCAAATACCATCCCTCGATAATTGTGAAGCCGTTCAAGTTGGGGTATTTTAATTACCTCTCAGACCTTGATCGACGACGTTCTTACCTTAGAATAGATATAAGTTCGTAACTCTAATCCCTTATACTTTAAAATCAGTCAACCATACTTCTTGTTATATTTAAATATGGTTTTATGACGCCATATCCTTATTTTGAAAACTCGGTTATTTACATTAGCTTCAACTTCCTTGTTCAAACCCATTTTAAACATTTTTCTCTGCTTCGTCTTTCTTAGACGAATCCCTTATTAAACATTCCTCTTCGCTTTGTCTTCTTTAGACAAATCCCTTATACTTTAAAATCTTATTTAAACTAAACCAACTATTCGTTAATTTATTACATTAGATTAATCATCCCAATCTAATTTAATTAAATAACCAATTATTGATCAAAACAGTTTGCTTGATAAATATTTAGCCATGATTAACCCACTAATCAATTCTAACAAATCTTTTCATTTTGAATAAATAACATTTATTAATCCAAATAATTTCACTTGTATCGATTACTATAAAAATAATAATTTATTTCTAAATAATCTCATTTCTATTAAATAAACAATAATCGATTCTAACTAATCTTACTTAATATGAAATCAACCATAATCTATTTGTAAATATCTCATTTAATTGTTCTAAAAAAAAATACTTGTTATTAATTATCAAGTTAATCTCCGCCTACTTACTTATTAATCTTATTAATATAAGAATACACTTCACCAATTCATTTAGTAAGTATGGTGAAACACGTGCTTCGCACACGGTGTGATTTTGATAAAACAATAGCGGTTAAAACAATTGATACATTTATGGTTGGTTGTTTCCACTTTCTTAATCGATATCATTTATTGATTAAATCGAAATAACGTTTGAATTTCCATTCAACGCTAACATCAACACAAGATTTCAAAAGTCATTTGGGTTCAAACAGTGCATCTATATAAAACAAACAGTACATATAAATATTGAGGAATCCAGTTGGATTCCCCCAACCGGTTTCCTGCATTCACCGATGTTAGTCAACAATTAACACTGATTTCATACCAGGAAATATTATAATCGATGGAATCAGTCCAACTAATGATGTGTATATATGCAACGATGTATAATTCAACCAATTTAATTTCAATCTACTGAGGTGACCATCACACAGCATTCAACCAAGATTATAATATTTAAAAATAGATCAAAGTCAGTGAATTTACTCACCTTGGCGCGTTAATCGTTAAATAACGATTTGCGTCAGTTGGTAGGATCGACCGTCTTGTTTCCTCTAAAACCGTAACATGCTCCGGATCTCTTTAAACCGGTTCCCGTACGTAGCCCATTTTTCTTTTTTACGATTCGCTGCTTCTTCCAGGTATTCCTCACCATACTCGCTTGTACAGTAGCCCCTTCACGCAGAATTAGAAAACCGCTCCTAGTATAGTGACATATACTTCACCATAAAGCATTACTGCTTCTGTACAACGTTGTGTCCGTGGCTTTGATCTTTACTTCACTAAACATTTTGTGTCAACATATCAGTCCATACTTTGAACCGCAACTACCCAGAAACGCGGTACATAGCAGCCTCTCCATCCCTTACATGACTCCTCCCCAATTACCCAAACATGCAACCGCATGTATGTACCAACCCATGCACAACATGGTTCCCAACTTCATTATCAATACCGCATGCACCATGTAGCTTCCCTTTGCATACACCAGACCACTTCATTCGCACCTCCCCTTTCTTCTTTAAATCAATACTTTACTTTGCAATAACAGCTCAACCTTCTCCTTTATCATTAAACACACCATGGTTTTCAAAACCCATCGCACCCATATTTCAGGAATAGCCAAACTCCTCGCACTGTATGGAAGAAATTACAACCGCACTATGCCTTGAAACCATTAAAATGCACGTGAGCGGGGATAGCTTTCCATGAGCAAATAAACAAGCTTGGTTTCACTATTTACAATGAAGAAAGTGGTGCGAAAAAATATTTATTTTATAGATCACGAATGGATGCTGTTTTTGTTTTTTTGGCTTGAGGGAAGAAATGAGCAGGGGTATTTATAATAGGATGATCCTTGGCACGCAAGGTGTTTGTTACTTGGCAGGCACGTATGGTAGAGTTATAGAGGCTACGCACTGCCTTGAATTTTCTTTTCTCTAATGGTTATGAATTTTCATTTCAATCACTGTTTGGATGTTGAAAGGAGACAACCTCTCTGCTTTGAAATATAGGATAGCATACGGTAGCTGGATAGATAAGAAAATACACTGCGTATTTTTACTTATTTTATTAACTTCCTTGGTTGTTATTATTAGATTTAAATGTTGATTTGCTGAAAGAGAACATGCTCCATGTGTTTATATTATTAGAAGCCGTGACGACAAAGGGACAGAGGGTCATAGGGTGTACATCCCTCTTCGATAAGATCTGTAGGTTCTAAGATTGATTTTCTTGGAACCGCACACTGAAGACACCGTGAAGAAATGACAGCTTGCTGATGGTTTCCTTGCTATTTTATAGCTTGGTAGTAGGCATGTGAAACCAATATAGATTAGCTGGGGGTTTTGAACGTACATAGATATAGGTTAGGATATAAAATTAAAATGCTTTGACATGAAGATTTTGGAGTCTATACGTTGGTAGGATTAGAATTGAACATCACGTGTATAGCTGCATGAGGTGAGTGAAAAATAGTGTACTGAAATTTTAGATTTTTATTTACGTATACACGTTAAATTTTAAGGTACCACGCTATACAGAGTTTTATCATATTAAGAGCCGCTATCAAAGAAAATAAAAATATTATTGAGTCGAGCAATGTGCTATAATCCCAAAAATATTATAATATCGGTAGATTGACTCATATATTGAAACCCCAAAATATTGATACAGGGTGCAGAATACTCCAAATAAAAAGTTACGTATTTAATTAAGTAAAAATTACAGTAAAATTCTAAAAATTAAATTATCACTGCGTCTCAAAAGAACCTTGTCAAAATTCGAAACCGATATCTAGTTATATCGAATAAACCATTACGGTCGATAAACGATTCTTTAGCGACTTTCTGAATATTTGATTTGGACGTAACTCACAATCTGTAACACGAAATCTTGGTTTTTCACTTCCATTAGAAAGATACAGTTCAACAGATCCCAACGTTTCTTGTTTCGTAGAAATCCAATTTAAAACGAGTCATGTACACTCAGTTGAAGTTCAAAACGTTAAATTACGAACTGCAGTGTCGTTATGAGCTCGTTTATATTTAATATAAATTTTCATACGTTCAACTTCGTTTAATTAATATATAAATCCACTTATATTACGATTTCAATATTTAAACTGATTTAAATATTCAAATACAAACCGATAAAAATGCGGGACATTACATTCCTTCCCCCTTAAAATAATTTCGTCCTCGAAATTGCTAAGCTAGGAAAAGTGCTACAATTTTTGTTGTAAATAGGTTAAAAATATTTTTGGTTTACTTCATAATTTCAGTTTCAACTGAATTGATTAATTCCAATTAACTATTAATTCCTTTCTTTGTAATGAAAATTTTCAAAATTCTGAAAATTTTCTAACACTTTAATTTTCGGAGAATTTCGTCAGCCTCTCTGCTGCACGGTTCATTCGGTACTACTGCCACATGCCACTCTGGCCTTCTCCCTTTATCGGGCATCCAACTTTCTCGTTTCCATTTGCAATCCATTCAGCATACCCAAATGCATCTCCAACTGATCTCCAGTCAGTTTATTCTCAATCAATAATTCTCTTACATCCCAACTCAAATTTCTTTTTCAAACTCCAGTTCAATTCCAATTCCAAATAATCAAATTTCCAAACCAAGTTCGGTTCCATTCCTAATCTCAATTCACAACTCAACTATTTTGCCAAGTCAAATCCTTATTCTAGTACGTTTTCCCCTTACTTGGCTTTGATTCAACTCCACTTTTATTTGACTTATTTAAATTCTCTGTTTATTTACTTAATAAGTAAATTTTAAATTTCGAAATTCAAATT
This sequence comes from Allium sativum, assembly GCA_030737875.1. NCBI lineage: Eukaryota > Viridiplantae > Streptophyta > Magnoliopsida > Asparagales > Amaryllidaceae > Allium > Allium sativum. The sequence continues at coordinate 709,506,133 of CM060924.1, read as the reverse complement.
CCTGGGTTTTCATTTCAAATCAGTTTGAAATAATATACATATATATTCATAACATAGCAATTCAAAACCTTTGAATTCCTGATAACTTGTTTCCTCACAATAATTCAAAAACAAAATCTTTGGTAGTAATCCGGCACTTAGAACACGAAAATGAACACCGATAATGGTCGACTTCATCATCGGAATTTATTTCCAGCGATCAAAGTGAGTTCAATACTATATCACTTTCAAAACTCATATTCAAATACTTTTATTTGAAATTAATTCAAAAAATCTTTTCGAAACTTGGATAATATTTAAAAATTTCCCCAGGGCCTTAAAATTCCATATATTTAATTCAAATTTCATTTACAAACATTTTCATGTTTCAGAATTTTTATTCCAATTCTGGTTTAAATTTCAGATTCAGTTCATCTGATTTTACATATTATATTTATAAAATATTTCGATTGGTAATTTATATAACCAATTCAATTATAAATCTTATTCGATCATAAGTTCACCCAACACATTCAATATATATTAGATAATTCCAATATATATGTTTTCTTTATATCAAAATATATTTCGAGTAAAATTATCTCATTTACTCTCTTTCAAAACAATACTATGTCGAAATTCTCTATCCAAGCGTTTATAAATCCCTATCGACCTCGTCAGCTAAACGCGTCGATCTGGAATTTATATACCACTCATCAGATCAATCAACACAATATAAAACAGTTTTTATATAAATTTACAAATACGCGCTCATATATATACACTCAAACTCAATCTAGAGTATTACTAACTCCATCTCTATTGAGTCACGCCACAGAGCCAAGGTAATCACTTAACCTTTAGCTCTGATACCAACTGTAACGACCCAACGGCAGTGGGCTAACCTCCCACCGTGGGCTTACAGAGATACCTCAGAACTGCTTTTACTGCCAGCCTCTCGACTCGACCAACCCACATTGTCGGGAGATGTAGGGGTAAGAGTCTCCCGTTCGCCACCAAACGCGAAGCGAGAACCCCCTATCATCCGTACCAATTAAGCAACCAGCTCTGATACCAACTGTAACGACCCGGGGATTTTCGACTCCGAAAATCGACACAAAACCCAGCGTCGACTGTTCAGACATCGAAAATACCGGATCATTAATAGAAAGAAGTTAGAGGATGAGATAGAAAAGATAGAACTAATAGAATAGGAGAAGAAGAAGAACACAGCTGAACATAATCAGAGTAAACACGAATCTCACAGCGGAACGAATAAAATATATTATATAACATAACTTTGAAATACAAAACTGTATTGTATATACATACCATTATCAGAGTACAATACATCATATCACAGCGGAAGTAGTCTCTAAATACTAACGGTGAAGCCTTCTGCTTTTAGCTCCTTCAAGCGTATCTGTAAAAGCCTGAAACACTTGACTGCCCGTACAAATTTGGGCACCCAAGAGTTTAGGGAAAACAAACAAAATAAACTCTGGGTCAGTCATGGGACTGGTGTGAGTAAATTCCAACCATACGGTTTAACTTTGAAAATCCTTTTTGAAACAAAAAGGATAATAGTAAGACCAATCCACACATAAACATGGACGGCTTTTACCTTACTATAACCCAAAATATTTTTGATATCAAAATCCAGTGATATTATAATAATGTCTAATCAAATAAATAACCAAATAGTAGAACGCTTGCATCTCACGCTCTACATACATAGTATAAAATCAAAACCCGCAGGGCGCTTATTGGAGATTGGATTCCAACTATGACAAGGTATGGGACCACCTTCCGATGATGTATCTCTAGAGGCGAATACACCTGGGTTCAACAAGAACGTCTTGCAACCCGGCCCACACATGACCGACCACTCATTTCGCTTGAGTGTATCGAATGTATATCACCAACGGTTGGACTCAAACCACCGTTCCCGAATGGGCAGAATCGATAGATTTAGAAACAAAAGGAATTTCTCTAGATAGGTGATTATACACCCTAATGGGAGCGACCCACATAGCCATGCTGCCTGCCCGATTTTTGTCATTTCCCGGTTGTGAGGCTAGAGGCTACGTCTACCTTTCAGAACATCTGGCCATCATACACTTTGAATGCCACATCGTCAAACCCGTTAAATCACTAGTGGATCTTCCCAAAATATTACGGGTATAAAAGCCAAGAGAAACGAATTTCTCCGCCACCAGACGTAATATCTTGAAAAGAACGTCTTAGGTGATCGTCAGAAATATTCTGTCAGACATTCGTCCATACAAGTTGTCCTGGGACTGGACAAACAGAGAGCACCATTCTGAAACAGGACGACCCTTGTATTTTACGCCGTCTTCAATTTGTCTTCAGCATAACCCAATTCGCAGCGCTTATGCCTATACGGAGTGGTTTTCGATAATATATCCAACCGGTCTCTCCGTATTGACAACGATGGTCAAACACTTCGATAGTCGGTTATTTAACTATCGAAGTAAAACAAACATTCAATCAAATGTATAATTATCATCACACAACCATGGGCACTTTTATTTAACATTCATCATCGTCGAATTATAGTTCCCATTTCTAATAGTGTTATTTAACTCTAATCATATTTCAAACATCGAAATGATGTCATCGTTTTCTGAAACGATTCTCCACTACTCGTTCTTGTATTTCTTTAGACAATCATCGTTACTTATTACTTTAGAATAAGTGGATTTCAAAACAAACTGTTTACATTCCCTAGGGAGTAGTGCTATATAAAAATCATGCTTAAGCTTAGCCAACAGTGTTAATTTAACGTTATAGTTCAAAACTCGTCATACGCTGTAATATTCCTCTTTATAACATATCTCGACATAACAGTCACGCTTAAGCCTAGTCAACAGCGTTGTTTTATTGCTATAGTTCAAATACTTGAAATACGCTGCTATATTCCACCTTATACTGATCTTTGACATCTCTTACCGTTACAAAAATCTTGACATCTCTTTCTGTTACAAAAATCTTGACATCTCCTTTCGTTACAAAAATCTTGACATCTTTTTCTGTTACAAAATCTTGACATCTCTTTCTGTTACAAAATCTTAACATCTCTTTCTGTTACAAACCAAATACCATCCCTCGATAATTGTGAAGCCGTTCAAGTTGGGGTATTTTAATTACCTCTCAGACCTTGATCGACGACGTTCTTACCTTAGAATAGATATAAGTTCGTAACTCTAATCCCTTATACTTTAAAATCAGTCAACCGTACTTCTTGTTATATTTTAAATATGGTTTTATGACGCCATATCCTTATTTTGAAAACTCGGTTATTTACATTAGCTTCAACTTCCTTGTTCAAACCCATTTTAAACATTTTTCTCCGCTTCGTCTTTCTTAGACAAATCCCTTATTAAACATTCCTCTTCGCTTTGTCTTCTTTAGACAAATCCCTTATACTTTAAAATCTTATTTAAACTAAACCAACTATTCGTTAATTTATTACATTAGATTAATCATCCCAATCTAATTTAATTAAATAACCAATTATTGATCAAAACAGTTTGCTTGATAAATATTTAGCCATGATTAACCCACTAATCAATTCTAACAAATCTTTTCATTTTGAATAAATAACATTTATTAATCCAAATAATTTCACTTGTATCGATTACTATAAAAATAATAATTTATTTCTAAATAATCTCATTTTTATTAAATAAACAATAATCGATTCTAACTAATCTTACTTAATATGAAATCAACCATAATCTATTTGTAAATATCTCATTTAATTGTTCTAAAAAAAATACTTGTTATTAATTATCAAGTTAATATCCGCCTACTTACTTATTAATCTTATTAATATAAGAATACACTTCACCAAATCATTTAGTAAGTATGGTGAAACACGTGCTTCGCACACGGTGTGATTTTGATAAAACAATAGCGGTTAAAACAATTGATACATTTATGGTTGGTTGTTTCCACTTTCTTAATCGATATCATTTATTGATTAAATCGAAATAACGTTTGAATTTCCATTCAACGCTAACATCAACACAAGATTTCAAAAGTCATTTGGGTTCAAACAGTGCATCTATATAAAACAAACAGTACATATAAATATTGAGGAATCCAGTTGGATTCCCCCAACCGGTTTCCTGCATTCACCGATGTTAGTCAACAATTAACACTGATTTCATACCAGGAAATATTATAATCGATGGAATCAGTCCAACTAATGATGTGTATATATGCAACGATGTATAATTCAACCAATTTAATTTCAATCTACTGAGGTGACCATCACACAGCATTCAACCAAGATTATAATATTTAAAAATAGATCAAAGTCAGTGAATTTACTCACCTTGGCGCGTTAACCGTTAAATAACGATTTGCGTCAGTTGGTAGGATCGACCGTCTTGTTTCCTCTAAAACCGTAACATGCTCCGGATCTCTTTAAACCGGTTCCCATACGTAGCCCATTTTTCTTTTTTACGATTCGCTGCTTCTTCCAGGTATTCCTCACCATACTCGCTTGTACAGTAGCCCCTTCGCGAAGAATTAGAAAACCGCTCCTAGTATAGTGACATATACTTCACCATAAAGCATTACTGCTTCTGTACAACATTGTGTCCGTGGCTTTGATCTTTACTTCACTAAACATTTTGTGTCAACATATCAGTCCATACTTTGAACCGCAACTACCCAGAAACGCGGTACATAGCAGCCTCTCCATCCCTTACATGACTCCTCCCCAATTACCCAAACATGCAACCGCATGTATGTACCAACCCATGCACAACATGGTTCCCAACTTCATTATCAATACCGCATGCACCATGTAGCTTCCCTTTGCATACACCAGACCACTTCATTCGCACCTCCCCTTTCTTCTTTAAATCAATACTTTACTTTGCAATAACAGCTCAACCTTCTCCTTTATCATTAAACACCCCATGGTTTTCAAAACCCATCGCACCCATATTTCAGGAATCGCCAAACTCCTCGCACTGTATGGAAGAAATTACAACCGCACTATGCCTTGAACCCATTAAAATGCACGTGAGCGGGGATAGCTTTCCGTGAGCAAATAAACAAGCTTGGTTTCACTATTTACAATGAAGAAAGTGGTGCAAAAAAAATATTTATTTTATAGATCACGAATGGATGTTGTTTTTGTTTTTTTGGCTTGAGGGAAGAAATGAGCAGGGGTATTTATAATAGGATGATCCTTGGCACGCAAGGTGTTTGTTACTTGGTAGGCACGTATGGTAGAGTTATAGAGGCTACGCACTGCCTTGAATTTTCTTTTCTCTAATGGTTATGAATTTTAATTTCAATCACTGTTTGGATGTTGAAAGGAGACAACCTCTCTGCTTTGAAATATAGGATAGCATACGGTAGCTGGATAGATAAGAAAATACACTGCGTATTTTTACTTATTTTATTAACTTCCTTGGTTGTTATTATTAGATTTAAATGTTGATTTGCTGAAAGAGAACATGCTCCATGTGTTTATATTATTAGAAGCCGTGACGACAAAGGGACAGAGGGTCATAGGGTGTACATCCCTCTTCGATAAGATCGGTAGGTTCTAAGATTGATTTTCTTGGAACCGCACACTGAAGACACCGTGAAGAAATGACAGCTTGCTGATGGTTTCCTTGCTATTTTATAGCTTGGTAGTAGGCATGTGAAACCAATATAGATTAGCTGGGGGTTTTGAACGTACATAGATATAGGTTAGGATATAAAATTAAAATGCTTTGACATGAAGATTTTGGAGTCTATACGTTGGTAGGATTGGAATTGAACATCACGTGTATAGCTGCATGAGGTGAGTGAAAAATAGTGTACTGAAATTTTAGATTTTTATTTACGTATACACGTTAAATTTTAAGGTACCACGCTATACAGAGTTTTATCATATTAAGAGCCGCTATCAACGAAAATAAAAATATTATTGAGTCGAGCAATGTGCTATAATCCCAAAAATATTATAATATCGGTAGATTGACTCATATATTGAAACCCCAAAATATTGATACAGGGTGCAGAATACTCCAAATAAAAAGTTACGTATTTAATTAAGTAAAAATTACAGTAAAATTCTAAAAATTAAATTATCACTGCATCTCAAAAGAACCTTGTCAAAATTCGAAACCGATATCTAGTTATATCGAATAAACCATTACGGTCGATAAACGATTCTTTAGCGACTTTCTGAATATTTGATTTGGACGTAACTCACAATCTATAACACGAAATCTTGGTTTTTCACTTCCATTAGAAAGATACAGTTCAACAGATCCCAACGTTTCTTGTTTCGTAGAAATCCAATTTAAAACGAGTCATGTACACTCAGTTGAAGTTCAAAACGTTAAATTACGAACTGCAGTGTCGTTATGAGCTCGTTTATATTTAATATATATTTTCATACGTTCAACTTCGTTTAATTAATATATAAATCCACTTATATTACGATTTCAATATTTAAACTGATTTAAATATTCAAATACAAACCGATAAAAATGCGGGACATTACACTATGTGATTGATTTGGGATGCCCTTTGATTTGGGAGTGTGTTTCGAGGTGGGCGGTAGTTGCTGCTATGCGTTACCATCGGTCCGGGAGTGCAACTAATTGAATCCTACCCTGCGTATTACCTCGAGTGCCTTGTCATATTATCCTGTACGAACCCCATACGATTTCAATTTAGTGTTGGTTTCTATGGAGTGCCCTCTAATAACACCAGTGCGGTGAATTTATGGTACTATATAGACTGTGATGCCTATAAACGACGTAAGGGTAATATGGTAATCCCACTTACGCTATTTTCATTATGTTTACTTTACTGAATATACACAATTATAATAGCGTACTATTTTGTATGTATTAGTTTCACGAATCCTTGGAGGAAGGGAATCCCAAATATCCTTTAAGTTATTGTACATATCAATAGACACTTCATTTGAGTTAATTCACTTATATGAGACGTTAGTCTTGACTCGAGTATTATGTTTCTTTGACTGTATGCTTGGGTCAGCTTGAGCACCATAGCCGTTAGTGACACACTATGGAGGTCGACATCTCATTTGGATCCTTCAGTTATCAGCTATCTAGTTATCTATTATCTGGTCTTATTATCAGTATTTATATGTACTCTATCTATCGTATGAGCTTATGACTCTCTATGTACTGTTATGTATCATGTATGATGTACGAACCTATGTACCTTTATGTTTCCGCTGCGAGTTACTCTGCTTATGTTTCTATGATTCTGTGTTCTGTTTTGCATTTACCTCATTAGTTAAATTAACAATCCATTGTTTTAAGCAATTCAAGTCTGACATGTGTTGTTTATTGTCGGTTTGAATGGTTTGAAATAGTGGGTCGTTGCTTTCGTTGTCTCTTTGAACCTAGATCTTGGGATCTCCAGTCAACTAGGTGGGGTTTCCATTTTAGAAAGATTTTTTAGTTATTTGCCTTAACCTTATTCCCATCGATAAGGTTGGAACTCTCTCTCTCTCCCTCTTGGAAAATCTTTTGTTAGTGGATCCACTATGTTATCCTTACACCTTATGTAGTATATAGTGATAAATCCGTTAGAGGGTAGTTGTCTTATTGTTTTATGTCCACGACTAATATGCCTAGATTTACAGTTATATAGTGTACTATCAGCTTTTCCAATAGCCGATTGACTATCACAATGTATACATATTGGGGGACATATTTGCCCCAATTAGGAATGTCTTCCAAGAAACTTCGAATCCATTCTGCTTCTTCTGCATTCTTATCTAGTGCAATAAACTCTGATTCTATCATAGATCTAGCTATAAAAGTCTGTTTGGATTATTTCCATGAAATTTCTCTATTTCCTAATGTGAACACAAATACTTGTAGACATTATATCATTTGATCCATTGATCCAATTTTCACCATTGTATCCTTCCACTATTGAAGGATAGTTTGTACAGTATAGACCAAAACTCTGCTACTTTTGGTGTCCTAGAACTCTGGTTATCGCTTTCCAATGATGTTTACTGGGATCGTAGGCAAATTTACTTAGCTTTCTTACAGCGTATGCGATATCTTGTTTGGTGTAGTTCATAACACAAATAATATCGTCCTAGTGTACGAGTGTATTGTGGTTGATAGATAACATCACCGGTGTTCTTTACCCAACTCTGGTTCATATATATTGGTGATTTTGCAATAATTATATTATACTACTTGAATTTTACAAGTATCTTGGGGACGTTAAGTGATCGAAACAATGTGTATCCCTATGGTGTTCTCAAAAATTTTACATACAAAATCACATCAGCCAATCCTATGCCTTTCATATCGAATCTAGAGGATAGCACATCCATTGTTATGTTATTATGGCCTTGTTATTTCCTAGGATCAATAAGTCATCAATGTAAAGACAAATAATCACATATCTAATATGTGTGTATTTTATATAGATACATTTATCTGATTCATTTATTATGAATCCATTTGATAACTTGGTTTCATCAAACTTCTCATGCCACGGTTTTGGAGCTTGTTTACAGTCATAAAGTAATTTTTTTTAGTTTTCACACTTTATTCTCATTTCGTGAGCTCAAAAATTCTCCAAGTTGCTTTAGATAGAATTCTTTCTCTACTTCACTATATAAAAATGCAGTTTTAACCTCCTTTTGATGTATTTCTAGGTCAAGTATGAATGCAATTGCAATAAACATTCTAATTGATGTTATCCTCATTACTGGTGAATATGTATCAAAATAGTCTAGGTTTTCCATTTGTTTAAATCCTTGGACTAAAGGACAAGCTTTGTACTTGTCTATTGAACCATCAGGATTCAATTTCTTTTTAAATATCTATTTATTACCTTAGGTCTTGCACCCTTGAGGTAAATCAATTAACTTCCATGTATGGTTAGACATAATGGATTCGAGCTTGTTGTTAATTGCCTCTTTCCAATAAGGGATGTCGCTGGAGGACATAGCTTGTTTGTAAGCCAGTGGATCATCTTCTAACATAAAAGTGTAGAAGTCCAGTCCACAGGTTCTTGAAGTCGCTGACCTTTTGCTCCTCATTTTTTCCTCCATCATCAGCATTGGTTTGCTGAAGGTTATCTTTATCCTTAAAAGAATTGGGGATTTCAACTTCTTAGCTTTTTAGGAGTATAAGTTTCAGTGCCCTGTTTAAAAGAGAATATATGTTCGAAAAATCTAGCATTTCTTGACTCAATGATGGTATTTTCATAAATATTATCAATCTCAGCTTGTGTACTAAAAATCAATAAGCGGTATTATTTTTTGCATATCCAATAAATACACAATCAATAGTTTTTGATTCAATTTTGACCTTCTTTGGCTTGGTATCTCTACTTTTGCAAGACACTTCCACACTTTTTAGGTATTTGTAGGATGGAGGTCTATTCTTCCAAAGTTCATGAGGAGACTTAGATGTTTCCTTTTGTGGTATTTTATTTAAAATGTGATTTGTCAAAAGAGTAACTTCTCCCCGAAAGTTATCTAGTAAAACAGAAATGACTAATAAAACATTCAACATTTCTTTAAGAGTTCGATTTTTTCATTGAGCTATACCGTTTAGATTGAGGCGAATAGTATACTATAGTTTGATGTATAATTCCATGCTCAACGCAGAATCCCTCGAAGGGAAATTCATATTCTCCTCCTCTGTCACTTCTTAAAGCTTTAATTTTCTTATCGAGTTGATTCTCAACTACCGCTTTGTACTGTTTAAATATATTGAATGCTTCGTCCTTATTATAAGGAGATATGTATGGGAGTACCTAGTACAATCATCAATGGAGGTAATGAACACCTCCAGTTTGACACATTTTTAAATCTCATACATCTGTATGTATTAAGTCTAAAGGTTTTGTTTCTCGTTCAATATGATGAAACAAGATTCTTGTCAATTTCAATTCTGCACAAATTTGACATTTTAAGTTGGAGTCTATGTGTAATAACCCAGAAAATCTGGGCCAGTTTAAAATTTTTATTTTTTTATTTTGGCAATTTTAGCGAATTTTGATTATTTAAAATGAATTATTTTAAATAATGTTGACGAGGAATTTATTTTGAATATAATTCGAACGTATATATTATATACGTTGTCGATAGAATATAAATAAATATTTATTTATAATTATAAATAGAATTGAAAATGGCGCGGTAGTTCGATAATTCAATTTCAAACTTCAATTGAATGTACCGGGTGCAAAACAATCCGGATTTTAGCGAAACCAAAAACAATAGGATCTAATTGATAACATCTTTTCAACGAATCCGAAAAATCGAAATTTCATAGCTGGAATCAAAAGATATGTCCAGTTGAAAATTCTGAATAGTCGCTATGGAATTCAGGCCCTTAAAAATGGGAATTTTGCAAACGACCTCAGATTTCGACGAAACCAGTTTTGTTGGGTCCGTGATGTCAAATTATTGCTAGGTTTTAAATTTCATAATTTTTCGAATCAATATGTGAGCGTGGCAAAGGAAAACACGTTTGACCAGTTTTAGTTGATTTTAATCGACTGGAAAATGGCCATTTTTCCAACGGTCTCAGAATTCGACGAAACTAGTTTTGTTGGGACCGTATCGTCAATACGAAGCTAGAAAATATATTTTTTGAAATTTTCTAGTTAGTATGTGACCCGGTAATTTGAAATGTACGTTTAAAATTCAATATAGCGATTTAGATGTAAATTCAATGGAAACTGATCAAGACGATCGAATCAGCCTACGATACATATCCCATTGTGTTCGGAATGGGGGTAATTAGCTAGGGGCGATAGTCGGTGGGCTTGATTTCGAGTTCAAACGGAAAGTCAACTTTAAGTTGAATTAAATAATAAATAAAAAATATGATCCTTCTCCTTTTATCAGCCGACCCCCCCCCCTTTTCAAAATCATTTTTGAAAAAAAAAAAGAGAATCGAAATCGAAATCGAAATCGCGCCGCCCCACCCCCCCCCCCCCCTCACCCTGACGGTCGCGCCACCACCCCGCACCCTCTCTCTTCTCCTCCGCTCCTCCACCCACCTCCTGCAGGACCGTCGAAAACCCCAAAGCCCCCCCCCCTCGAACTGACGTAGCCACCCAAGCCACCTCGCACCCCTCCCTGATGCGAGAAAACCTCCTGCGCCGCTACTCAGGGCCCGCTACCACCACCGTCGAGCGCCAAGCTTCCAGGCAGCCGCCCCCAACTCCTGTCAGACTCCGATGCTTCGGAGGAAAAAAAAACAGTGAGAGTTCATTTTATTTTTAGTAATTATTTTATTTAATCCTATTTTATGGTTTGGTATGAATTGACTTTCATGAAATCAGTTTTATTTAGGTAAAGCCATGACTTTTATTTAGTTAAAAATATGATTTTTATATTTTTAAAGTATTAAAAATATAATCTTTACTATATAGAGGGCGTAAAAATATGATTTTTGTTTATGTAGAGAATTAAAAATATAATTTTTACATGATAGGAATATTAAAAATATCATCTTTATATAGGTAGCAAAATAAAAATGTGATTTTTAAAAGTGAAAAGACGATATTTTAAAATATGAAAAGACGATATTTTGATATGAGTAGTGAAGTAAAAATATGATTTTTACTTCTAGAAAAATATAATCTTTATATTTGAAAAGGCGAAATCTTTATATTTGAAAAGGCGAAAACTTTATTTTTGAAAAGGCGAAATCTTTATATGAAGAATAGCGTGATAAAAATATAATCTTTACTATATGAACATCGATGTGAAATTATAATTTTTATCTATATAGTAGCGGTATAAAAATTCGATTTTTATATATTGAATAACAAGATAAAAATTCGATTTTTATATATTGAATAACAAGATAAAAATTCGATTTTTATATATTGAATAACAAAGTAAAAATTTGATTTTTATATATTGAATAACAAGATAAAAATTCGATTTTTATATATTGAATAACAAGGTAAAAATTCGATTTTTATATATTGAATAACAAGGTAAAAATTCGATTTTTATATATTGAATAACAAGATAAAAATTCGATTTTTATATATTGAATAACAAGGTAAAAATTCGATTTTTATATATTGAATAACAAGGTAAAAATTCGATTTTTATATATTGAAAAGAAAAGTAAAAATTCGATTTTTATATATTGAATAGCGAAGTAAAAATTCGATTTTTACATATGTAGTGGCTACAACAACGAAGATGACAAAAATGCGATAACGATGAAGATTTCTATCAAAGAAGAGTCAAGATGATTGAATAGCTATCGGTGAGAATTCCTCACCTTTCAAAATTTTTTCTAGTTATATATATATATATATACTAGGATGCAGACGGTGCTTAGTAGCACCCGACACAATCGTCCACAAACCATGGACTTGTTTGTTTGGTTGCATAGATTAGTTGGATTATTTGATTGAAATTGAATTGTTTGGTGAAATGAATGGATTTGATTGATGTGTGAATGGCGTGGGCCTTCACTAGACCGGGGATAAGGCTAGGCCTCGTCCTGTTTCTAGTATCGTGTCGTTATGCCGCCGAAATTTTCTAAAATAAGTTAGAAAAATAAAAATATCATTTTATTTAAAGAATGAACTGAATAGAAATTCATGTGTTAAAATAAAATATTTGATCGTTAAAAATATAATTTTTAACGTGGAAGTGAATAAAATAAAATATTCATTTACAAACCGGACGGTTTGTTTATGTACACCTATTTGAATGACATTGATTGGGACGATAAATTTTACACATCGCCCAACTTCACAAATAAAATCTGTGTTTGATTGTTTGAAACCCCACACGGGTGTTGGGATGAAATTTGAAGTTCACTCATCCTAATTGATTAAATATGTCGATCGATTGATTGACAGGCTGTTATAAGCGTTAGATATCTATATTTGATGCTTATACAGTGTAGTGCACTTTGGTTGATGGTTGATTATTTTTCAATGCTATTATATGCATGTGATGTATGAAAATCCATATAATTAATATCATATGGTGATTGATTGGGCCTCATTCCAATTTAGAAGATAAAGAATATTATAACATAAAGGTTCATGTGTTGACAGTACTCATTCGTTGAGATTAGTCATGTGTTGAACAAAATATTTCAATAATAAAATTTACTTCTTTATCAATATAAAATAAAGGGTCATGTGTTGACAGTACTCATTCGTTGAGATTAGTCATGTGTTGAACAAAATATTTTAATAATAAATTTTACTTCTTTATCAATATAAAATAAAGGTTCATGTGTTGACTGTACTCATCCGTTCAGATTAGTCATGTGTTGAACGAAATATTTGAAATACAATATTTGAAAATAAAAATATATGAAGCCGGATTGATTAAATTGACGCCATTTTGACGTGAATGATATTTATATCGATTTTACTCATTTTGAAATGAATATTGAATATAAAGTGATTTCAAAATTAATATTGAATATGAAGTGATTTCAAAATGAATATTGAATATGAAGTGATTTCAAAATGAATATTGAATATGAAGTGATTTCAAAATGAATATTGAATATGAAGTGATTTCAAAATGAATATTGAATATAAAGTGATTTCAAAATGAATATTGAATAAGAAGTGATTTCAAAATGAATATTGAATAAGCAGTGATTTCAAAATGAATATTGAATATGAAGTGATTTCGAAATGAATATTGAATATAAAGTGATTTCGAAATGAATATTGAATATAAAGTGATTTCGAAATGAATATTGAATATAAAGTGATTTCGAAATGTATATTGAATATAAAGTGATTTCGAAATGAATTGAATATGAAGTGATTTCGAAATAAATCGAAAAGAAAACAATTTGAATTTGATTTGAATAGAAAACAATTTGAATTGATTTGAATAGAAAACCAATTTGAATTGAATTGAATAGAAAACCAATTTGAATTTGATTTGAATAGAAAACCAATTTGAATTGAATCGAATAGAAAACCAATTTGAATTGAATCAAATAGAAAACGAATTGAGTTTGATTTGAATAGAAAACCAATTTGAATTCAATCGAATAGAAAACGACTTTGAAACCGAATTGAATTGAAAACGAATTCAAATTGAATTGAAAACGAAGTGAAATGAATTCAAATTGAATTGAAACTTGAATTGAATGGAAATGAATTTTAAAACGAATTTATAAGGAAAGATTCAATTTTGATTTGAATTGAGATGGATGTTGAAATTATTTTTGAAACGAACTCAAAACGATTTATAAAATTCGTTTTAAATAGAAATCGACGTAATATATATTACGAATATTATATATATAATACAATGGCCTGAATAGAACGCGCCGCGCCGCGGCAGTTCGTGAATTTCGACCATTTATTTCAAACGGATATTACGGGAGATCCGACCGTCGGATTCTCCTAAAACCGGAACCGTTAGGTTCGTATCGAAAAGAGCTTTCTAAAAAATATTAGAAATTTGAAATATAACAGTTGGATTTGGAGATACGTCCAAATCAAATTTGAAAAAGGTCGTTGTAAGTGCAGTTCGATGGCCATTGATGGAAATCGACTGTACGGGCCTTGATAAAATTATTAAAAATAGTAATAATTTGTGTAAAATCATAAGAAATGATTTGAGAAAAATTGGGGTGAAAAACTCCATATTTGAAAAGATAAAAATAGATTTTTATTAAAATGAACTAGATTGAACTAAAATTTAAAACCCAATTATTTTTAAATAAATAAATTAGATTTAAAAAGGGGTTTTAAATAATCGGAATTTCTAATATATTTGCTTGGATTTGAAATGGGTTTATCGTGAATGGTGTTTTAAATAACACTAGTTCTTTAACCCGATAATAAATAGAATGTGATTTGGGTTTGTCGTGAACTGTGTTTTAAATAACACCTAGTTCTTCAACCCAGTAAAAGGAGTTTTAACGAATCTGCAATTAGGTTGAAATGTGAATCCATAATCTAAATTATCAAATTTAGAAATGAGCGAGAATGGAGTATCTCCAGTTTTGCTCCAAAGCGATAGTTAAATCTTTAATTAGATTTGAACGTGAAATGGTAATTAATTTTACCGATAACACCATAGTATTAGATATGGAGTATTACCAGTTTTGCTTCATGGGATGAATAGGTTGGGATTGGGAAATAAAATAAATAATTACTTCGGTGTGGTTCGCTAATCTCGACTAGTTTAGAAAACCGTAATTTGGTTTGAAATGACATCCAAAGGAAGATTAAAGGATAAATTTTAAAGAATTTATCTTGGATAAAATTAATGGGAACTTTTCCCGAAAGATGTGGATATTTAAACAACAGAATATTCAGAATTGGAATGAGGCGTATGTTGTGTTTGTGTAACATTTGTTTTTAATATACGCGGGTTGTTCGGAAAGGCCGGGTTTATACCCATTCTGAATAACCGATTCGACGATAAGTCGAAGATGAAGACGGTGGTTGAAAACCAGAAGTCTTCACATCGTTTGGATAATTACTGACGATCCTGATTGGGCTGTACACCCAAGAGGATGGAAATAGTTAGTGGTCGTCCAGACGTACTTGGAGATGGATGGATATGCGAGGAAAGTGCCTCCGGTTTCATTCAAACCCAGAACGGACTTGTAAATGGATTGTATGTCTGACATTGGATTTTATTCTGTGTTGATTGATTTCTATTAAATATACATCTGTTTGGCGGCGGAGAATTTATTCTTTTGCTTAACGCCCTTCTCTGAGACGTATGAGCTCAGAGGTAGTATATCGATGGACATCAGTCGCATGGCATGAATTGCCTGTGTGGCACACTAAGATGCAATGATCAAGGCTTTTGTTGAAAAGCAGAGTCTTGTGGTTGATGATCAAAGCACGGCCTACGTGGCAGCTTTGTGTATAACGTGAATTCGCGAGCCTCACACCTCGGTATGAGTCAAAAACGGGATACGGACTGCAGGGAGAGCACGACGTTTCTTTCTAGCTTTGGTGGTGTCAGTGACTTACCAGCCCTGACATTTATATACTTTTCACCTATGTGGTTGTTGGAATGCGAGGCGCCTCGATTATAGGTCTGTAAGGACTGGGAAACGTGTGTTCAGGCATAAATAATCCTCTAACGTAAGTGAGGACCAGCCCTGAAGATCCAGGGGTTGCCCAGAGTGCGTAACCCTGGGACATTTGCTAGAGTGTCTCGAACGCGGAGAGGAGCTTGCCCCTTGCCTCGACTCATGACGGAATCCAATTTCCAATACGTGTAATTCGTCTTTAATTGTAGAACTAGTATGGCGACATAGTAGATGGTAGCTATGCCGCCTATGATTTATATTTATGATTGAAAATGTTTTGACACTATACACTTATTATAGTATCAAATGATTTGTTTTAAACGTATTAAGCATGCTTTGGCTGTTATAAGGGAAAACCCTATCCTCCGGCTTGCGTTGCATTGTGTGATGGGACCTGGGTCTTATAACAGCTTCATTTTTCTTTATTTAGCATTGCGCTGTCTGTTCTATGCACTGGTATTCTTGGGAGGAAACCCGTTCCATGTTATACGGCGTGGTCCCTTGATTTACCTAACTTTAAAATCAATATTAATAACTGTTTTAGTTCTCACACCAGTCACATGACTGACCTGGAGTTTATTGTTTTAACCTAAACTCTGGGTGCCCCTATTTTCCGCACGGGAAGCTAGTAGTTTTGGTTTTGCAGATTTATATTCACAGGATCCTGGTTTACAGCTGGAATGATATCCGGAAAGCTCTGTATCCGTATATCACCTTCAGTTGTGCTTTGTATTATTTTCCGCTGCTATGTAATTAATTATAATCTTTGATATTTGTCGAATGTATAATATTCATTTATACTCTGTATGTTCTTGTATCTGATGGAATTGTTGTAATAGCAATGAAATGTTCTTCCGTCTGCGTTCTATTTTGTCCTGTTCTCAAATGATCAGGGGTTTCGAACGGTCTAGATCGGTTTAACGACTGATTCGGATCGAGCGAAATTCCAGGCCGCTACATTTGGTATCAGAGCTTTGGTTTACAGAGCTCGAGAACAAGACACATTTGAACCATACGAAAGAATTCATCAGATATTGGATTAGTAATATCCAATTAGAATGACTCGTTAGAGATAGGATCAGTAGTATCCTAGAACGAGTGTGAAGAGTATATTTTCAAATGAAAACAATTTTGTTTTGAAAATTTAAATCATTTTATACGTATTTGAATATTTTATTTGTATTGAATATGGACAATCCAATATATAAAGGTTTTGTATATACGCGTCATGAACGTCGAAGTTTTAATATACTGGATAGATATAGGGTTACACTCTAGTCGCCCGGAGATGATATTGATGATAGCGATCGCATCATCAATATTTATGTTCGTGTTTCGAAGGTGTGATTTCTATATATTTCCATTAGACTGGTGTGAGAACCAAAACTTATATAGCTAGAACACATTGTTGTGAATTGGCATCAAAAACATGATTTTTTGTATATATATATCAAATTTATGAATTTGAAACTCTAATTCACTAATTGATTGATGTTTGTGTTGTTTGATAATTTTGAACCATTATGCCTAATTGAATCAAATATTGAATTGTATTGAAAATTGGTCGCATTTGCATGCATATACATGTACTTATATTGAACAGGTCATAGCAATGAGGCTAGAGCCGAAGAATAAAATTTGTTTGCCCGACAAATAGGTACATGTTTACTACATAATTTACTGTTTTGTTTGGGTGATGATGATTTTATGAGCCTATTGGCTAGCCGCTTGGCTTTTTCTTTTTCTTTTTGAGATCTGAAGGCATGTATGGCAATTTCGGGATTTTCCCGTGGCTCCCGGTGTAGGGGAGGTTATGGCGAAATTTTTCGAAAATTTAGAGTGTTAGCCAAATTTTTGAAAATTTGAAAACTCTCAGAAACTGAAAAGTTGGAGAATGGAAGCCAGATCGAACGTAGAGTTGATTAATCAAACCACTTTCGACTTTGTTCCTTTTCGGGGATGAAAAGTTTTAAGTGGGGGAGATTGTAATAACCCAGAAAATCTGGGCCAGTTTAAAATTTTTATTTTTTTATTTTGGCAATTTTAGCGAATTTTGATTATTTAAAATGAATTATTTTAAATAATATCGACGAGGAATTTATTTTGAATATAATTCGAACGTATATATTATATATGTCGTCGATAGAATATAAATAAATATTTATTTATAATTATAAATAGAATTGAAAATGGCGCGGTAGTTCGATAATTCGATTTCAAACTTCAGTTGAATGTACCGGGTGCAAAACAATCCGGATTTTAGCGAAACCAAAAACAATAGGATCTAATTGATAACATCTTTCCAACGAATCCGAAAAATCGAAATTTCATAGCGGGAATCAAAAGATATGTCCAGTTGAAAATTCTGAATAGTCGCTATGGAATTCAGGCCCTTAAAAATGGGAATTTTGCAAACGACCTCGGATTTCGACGAAACCAGTTTTGTTGGGTCCGTGATGTCAAATTATTGCTAGGTTTTAAATTTCATAATTTTTCGAATCAATATGTGAGCGTGGCAAAGGAAAACGCGTTTGACCAGTTTTAGTTGATTTTAATCGACTGGAAAATGGCCATTTTTCCAACGGTCTCAGAATTCGACGAAACTAGTTTTGTTAGGACCGTATCGTCAATACGAAGCTAGAAAATATTTTTTTGGAATTTTTCTAGTTAGTATGTGACCCCGGTAATTTGAAATGTACATTTAAAATTCAATATAGCGATTTAGATGTAAATTCAACGGAAACTGATCAAGACGATCGAATCAGCCTACGATACATATCCCATTGTATTCGGAATGGGGGTAATTAGCTAGGGGCGATAGTCGGTGGGCTTGATTTCGAGTTCAAACGGAAAGTCAACTTTAAGTTGAATTAAATAATAAATAAAAAAAATATAATCCGTCTCCTTTTATCAGCCGACCCCCACTTTCAAAATCATTTCTGAAAGAAAAAAAAAGAGAGAGAATCGAAATCGAAATCGCGCCGCCCCACCCTCCCTCACCCTGACGGCCGCGCCACCACCCCGCACCCTCTCTCTTCTCCTCCGCTCCTCCACCCACCTCCTGCAGGACCGTCGAACCCCCCCCCCCCCCCCAGAACTGACGCAGCCACCCACGCCACCTCGCACCCCTCCCTGATGCGAGAAAACCTCCTGCGCCGCTACCTAGGGCCCGCTACCACCACCGTCGAGCGCCAAGCTTCCAGGCCGCCGCCCCCAACTCCTGTCAAACACCGATGCTTCGGAGGAAAAAAAAACAGTGAGAGTTCATTTTATTTTTAGTAATTATTTTATTTAATCCTATTTTATGGTTTGGTATGAATTGACATTCATGAAATCAGTTTTATTTAGGTAAAGCCATGATTTTTATTTAGTTAAAAATATGATTTATATATTTTTAAAGTATTAAAAATATAATCTTTACTATATAGAAGGCATAAAAATATGATTTTTGTTTATGTAGAGAATTAAAAATATAATTTTTACATGATAGGAATATTAAAAAATATCATCTTTATATAGGTAGCAAAATAAAAATGTGATTTTTAAAAGTGAAAAGACGATATTTTTAAATATGAAAAGACGATATTTTGATATGAGTAGTGAAGTAAAAATATGATTTTTACTTCTAGAAAAATATAATCTTTATATTTGAAAAGGCGAAATCTTTATATTTGAAAAGGCGAAAACTTTATTTTTGAAAAGGCGAAATCTTTATATGAAGAATAACGTGATAAAAATATAATCTTTACTATATGAACATCGATGTGAAATTATAATTTTTATCTATATAGTAGCGGTATAAAAATTCGATTTTTATATATTGAATAACAAGATAAAAATTCGATTTTTATATATTGAATAACAAGATAAAAATTCGATTTTTAAATATTGAATAACAAGGTAAAAATTTGATTTTTATATATTGAATAACAAGGTAAAAATTCGATTTTTATATATGGAATAACAAGGTAAAAATTCGATTTTTATATATTGAATAACAAGGTAAAAATTCGATTTTTATATATTGAATAACAAGGTAAAAATTTGATTTTTATATATTGAATAACAAGATAAAAATTCGATTTTTATATATTGAATAACAAGGTAAAAATTCGATTTTTATATATTGAATAACAAGGTAAAAATTCGATTTTTATATATTGAAAAGCAAAGTAAAAATTCGATTTTTATATATTGAACAGCGAAGTAAAAATTCGATTTTTACATATGTAGTGGCTACAGCAACGAAGATGACAAAAATGCGATAACGATGAAGATTTCAATCAAAGAAGAGTCAAGATGATTGAATAGCTATCGGTGAGAATTCCTCACCTTTCAATTCTTTTTCTAGTTATATATATATATATATATATATATATATATATATACTAGGATGCAGACGGTGCTTAGTAGCACCCGACACAATCGTCCACAGACCATGGACTTGTTTGTTTGGTTGCATAGATTAGTTGGATTATTTGATTGAAATTGAATTGTTTGGTGAAATGAATGGATTTGATTGATGTGTGAATGGCGTGGGCCTTCACTAGACCGGGGATAAGGCTAGGCCTCGTCCTGTTTCTAGTATCGTGCCGTTATGCCGCCAAAATTTTCTAAAATAAGTTAGAAAAATAAAAATATCATTTTATTTAAAGAATGAATTGAATAGAAATTCATGTGTTAAAAAAAAAATTTGGTCGTTAAAAATATAATTTTTAACGTGGAAGTGAATAAAATAAAATATTCATTTACAAACCGGACGGTTTGTTTATGTACACCTATTTGAATGACATTGATTGGGACGATAAATTTTACACATCGCCCAACTGCACGAATAAAATCTGTGTTTGATTGTTTGAAACGCCACACGGGTGTTGGGATGAAATTTGAAGTTCACTCATCCTGATTGATTAAATATGTCGATCGATTGATTGACAGGTTGTTATAAGCGTTAGATATCTATATTTGATGCTTATACAGTGTAGTGCACTTTGGTTGATGGTTGATTATTTTTCAATGCTATTATATGCGTGTGATGTATGAAAATCCATATAATTAATATTATATGGTGATTGATTGGGCCTCATTCCAATTTAGAAGATAAAGAATATTATAACATAAAGGTTCATGTGTTGACAGTACTCATTCGTTGAGATTAGTCATGTGTTGAACAAAATATCTAAATAATAAAATTTAATTCTTTATCAATATAAAATAAAGGTTCATGTGTTGACAGTACTCATTCGTTGAGATTAGTCATGTGTTGAACAAAATATTTTAATAATAAAATTTACTTCTTTATCAATATAAAATAAAGGTTCATGTGTTGACTGTACTCATCCGTTGAGATTAGTCATGTGTTGAACGAAATATTTGAAATACAATATTTGAAAATAGAAATATATGAAGCCGGATTGATTAGATTGACGCCATTTTGACGTGAACGATATTTATATCGATTTTACTCATTTTGAAATGAATATTGAATATAAAGTGATTTCAAAATGAATATTGAATATGAAGTGATTTCAAAATGAATATTGAATATGAAGTGATTTCAAAATGAATATTGAATATGAAGTGATTTCAAAATGAATATTGAATATGAAGTGATTTCAAAATGAATATTGAATATCAAGTGATTTCAAAATGAATATTGAATATGAAGTGATTTCAAAATGAATATTGAATATCAAGTGATTTCGAAATGAATATTGAATATGAAGTGATTTCGAAATGAATATTGAATATAAAGTGATTTCGAAATGAATATTGAATATAAAGTGATTTCGAAATGAATATTGAATATAAAGTAATTTCGAAATGAATATTGAATATAAAGTGATTTCGAAATGAATTGAATATGAAGTGATTTCGAAATAAATCGAATAGAAAACAATTTGAATTTGATTTGAATAGAAAACAATTTGAATTGATTTGAATAGAAAACCAATTTGAATTGAATTGAATAGAAAACCAATTTGAATTTGATTTGAATAGAAAACCAATTTGAATTGAATCGAATAGAAAACCAATTTGAATTGAATCAAATAGAAAACGAATTGAATTTGATTTGAATAGAAAACCAATTTGAATTGAATCGAATAGAAAACGACTTTGAAACCGAATTAAATTGAAAACGAATTCAAATTGAATTGAAAACGAAGTGAAATGAATTCAAATTGAATTGAAACTTGAATTGAATAGAAATGAATTTTAAAACGAATTTATAAGGAAAGATTCAATTTTGATTTGAATTGAGATGGAAGCTGAAATTGTTTTTGAAACGAATTCAAAACGATTTATAAAATTCGTTTTAAATAGAAATCGACGTAATATATATTACGAATATTATATATATAATACAATGGCCTGAATAGAACGCGCCGCGCCGCGGCAGTTCGTGAATTTCGACCATTTATTTCAAACGGATATTACGGGAGATCCGACCGTCGGATTATCCTAAAACCGGAACCGTTGGGTTCGTATCGAAAAGAGCTTTCTAACGAATATTAGAAATTTGAAATCTAACGGTTGGATTTGGAGATACATCCAAATCAAATTTGAAAAAGGTCACTGTAAGTGCAGTTCGATGGCCATTGATGGAAATCGACTGTACGGGCCTTGATAAAATTATTAAAAATAGTAATAATTCATGTAAAATCATAAGAAATGATTTGAGAAAAATTGGGGTGAAAAACTCCATATTTGAAAAGATAAAAATAGATTTTTATCGAAATGAACTAGATTGAACTAAAATTTAAAACTCAATTTTTTTTAAATAAATAAATTAGATTTAAAAAGGGGATTTAAATAATCGGAATTTCTAATATATTTGATTGGATTTGAAATGGGTTTATCGTGAACAGTGTTTTAAATAACACTAGTTCTTTAACCCGATAATAAATAGAATGTGATTTGGGTTTGTCGTGAACTGTGTTTTAAATAACACCTAGTTCTTCAACCCAGTAAAAGGAGTTTTAACGAATCTGCAATTAGGTTGAAATGTGAATCTATAATCTAAATTATAAAATTTAGAAATGAGCGAGAATGGAGTATCGCCAGTTTTGCTCCAAAGCGATAGTTAAATCTTTAATTAGATTTGAACGTGAAATGGTAATTAATTTTACCGATAACACCATAGTATTAGATATGGAGTATTACCAGTTTTGCTTCATGGGATGAATAGGTTGGGATTGGGAAATAAAATAAATAATTACTTCGGTGTGGTTCGCTAATCTCGACTAGTTTAGAAAACCATAATTTGGTTTGAAACGACATCCAAAGGAAGATTAAAGGATAAATTTTAAAGAATTTATCTTGGATAAAATTAATGGGAACTTTTCCCAAAAGATGTGGATATTTAAACAACAGAATATTCAGAATTGGAATGAGGCGTATATTGTGTTTGTGTAACATTTGTTTTTAATATACGCGGGTTGTTCGGAAAGGCCGGGTTTATACCCATTCTGAATAACCGATTCGACGATAAGTCGAAGATGAAGACGGTGGTTGAAGACCGGAAGTCTTCACATCGTTTGGATAATTACTGACGATCCTGATTGGGTTGTACACCCAAGAGGATGGAAATAGTTAGTGGTCGTCCAGACGTACTTGGAGATGGATGGATATGCGAGGAAAGTGCCTCCGGTTTCGTTCAGACCCAGAACGGACTTGTAAATGGATTGTATGTCTGACATTGGATTTTATTCTGTGTTGATTGATTTCTATTAAATATACATCTGTTTGGCGGAGGAGAATTTATTCTTTTGCTTAACGCCCTTCTCTGAGACGTACGAGTTCAGAGGTTGTGTATCGATGGACATCAGTCGCATGGCATGAATTGCCTGTGTGGCACACTAAGATGCAATGATCAAGGCTTTTGTTGAAAAGCAGAGTCTTGTGGTTGATGATCAAAGCACGGCCTACGTGGCAGCTTTGTGTATAACGTGAATTCGCGAGCCTCACACCTCGGTATGAGTCAAAAACGGGATACGGACTGCAGGGAGAGCACGACGTTTCTTTCTAGCTTTGGTGGTGTCAGTGACTTACCAGCCCTGACATTTATATACTTTTCACCTATGTGGTTGTTGGAATGCGAGGCGCCTCGATTATAGGTCTGTAAGGACCGGGAAACGTGTGTTCAGGCATAACTAATCCTCTAACGTAAGTGAGGACCGGCCCTGAAGATCCAGGGGTTGCCCAGAGTGCGTAACCCTGGGACATTTGCTAGAGTGTCTCGAACGCGGAGAGGAGCTTGCCCCTTGCCTCGACTCATGACGGAATCCAATTTCCAATACGTGTAATTCGTCTTTAATTGTAGAACTAGTATGGCGACATAGTAGATGGTAGCTATGCCGCCTATGATTTATATTTATGATTGAAAATGGTTTGACACTATACACTTATTATAGTATCAAATGATTTGTTTTAAACGTATCAAGCATGCTTTGGCTGTTATAAGGGAAAACCCTATCCTCCAGCTTGCGTTGCATTGTGTGATGGGACCTGGGTCTTATAACAGCTTCATGTTTCTTTATTTAGCATTGCGCTGTTTGTTCTATGCACTGGTATTCTTGGGAGGAAACCCGTTCCGTGTTATACGGCGTGGTCCCTTGATTTACCTAACTTTAAAATCAATATCAATAACTGTTTTAGTTCTCACACCAGTCACATGACTGACCTGGAGTTTATTGTTTTAACCTAAACTCTGGGTGCCCCTATTTTCCGCATGGGCAGCTAGTAGTTTTAGTTTTGCAAATTTATATTCACAGGATCCTGGTTTACGGCTGGAATGATATCCGGAAAGCTCTGTATCCGTATATCACCTTCAGTTGTGCTTTGTATTATTTTCCGCTGCTATGTAATTAATTGTAATCTCTGATATTTGTCGAATGTATAATATTCATTTATACTCTGTATATTCTTGTATCTGATGGAATTGTTGTAATAGCAATGAAATGTTCTTCCGTCTGCGTTCTATTTTGTCCTGTTCTCAAACGATCAGGGGTTTCGAACGGTCTAGATCGGTTTAACGACTGATTCGGATCGAGCGAAATTCCAGGCCGCTACACTATGTTACATTTTGGTATAAATTCTAGATTAATCAATTTTCCCAATGTATCAAAATTTACATTCCCTAATCTAGAATGTCATATGTTAGAAGAGTCAACAATATAAGCAAAAGATTCACTTTTATTAACATCGATGTTTGGTACAATAGTGGTTACATTTGCTCTAAATAAACCATTGCACACTTATCCACTTCCTACATACCTTCCATTCTTATATAATACAAACTTATCAACCACAAAGATTAATTTGAATCCATGTTTGCTGATTAATAGCCCCGAAATAAGGTTTTTGCGAATTTCTGGAACATGGAGAATGTTACGTAAGTAAAGTTTCTTTCCATAAGTTAATTTTAGCACAATTTTTCGCCTGTCGTCTACCTTTGATGAAATGAATTGCCCATAAAAAAATTGTTCATCATCAATTGCGGTTTTATAGGTTGTAAACATCCACTTATTAGCGCATATACATCGAGTGGCTCCCATGCCTACAAACCATTCTTTTGAGTTACCAACAAGTTTGCATTCTGATATTACTACACATAATTCCATATTAGCAATTCCTTCAAAACATCAGCCACATTTTCTTCTAACTTCTTTTTTTTGGGATGTGCGGAAGTCGGCTGCTTTGTGCCCTTTCTTCCCATAGTTATGGAAGGAGCCCTGAAATTTCTTCGACTTTTTAGGAGTATTCTCTCATTTTCTCTTCTTAGGTTTGTCTGAATAAATTACATTTTCTTTGATATCCAAGTTTTGAGAAAAAAATTTCTCAGAATTCCAATTGTCTTCCTCAGTTCTTAGTCGAACTATGAGTTCTTTCATTGTCATGTCCTTACACTTGTGCTTAAGTTAATTCTTGAAGTGCTTCTATGGAGGCAGTTTCTCAATGGTTGCAACAACATGGAAAGATTTGTTAAGAGTCATCCTTTTATCTTCTAGTTTACGGATGATAAGTTGGAGATCTTGAGTCTAATTGATCACCGTCTTTGAATCCACCATTTTGAAGTCAACAAATTTTCAAGCGATGAATTTCTTCACATCTGTATCTTCGGTTTTTCACTTTTTTCCAGAGCCAAGCAGAGTTGTTTAGACGTAGCAATATTGCAATAAATATTGCAAAGGCTATTATCTAGACCATTCAGAATATAGTTTTCACACATAAAATCTGAGTTTCTCCAGATGTACTTTGGTAGCATCAGGCTAGAGTTCGCCAACTATAGGAGAATCTTCAGTCATAAATTTGGTGAGTCCCAATGTTGTTAGATAAAACAACATTTTCTATTTCCAATGCTTGTAGTTGATACAGTTGAACTTTTCTGGTCTTTCTCCATGAGACAGAGCCATTGTTGGAAGCACAAACGTAGGATGAGCGTTGGTCATCGTATGTGTTGGTGCAGAATTATTGTTGCTGTTTTGCGACATCATCGTCTGCAACAATCAATATTGTTAGAAGTGTTAATCTATTACTAACCGAAACATTAGGAAAACTGTTACAAACTATTGCAACTCGGTCACAATAATAAGAAAGGTTTCAAAGCGTCAATATCACTGTTGCAAGTATAATGTTACTTAGAGTAACAACAAACTGTACATAAACGTCCAGATGAGCGTAAAAATTAGCATTGTGCAGTTTGCCAAATGTAAAACGGAAACAAAAATGTTTTACCAAGTAGTGTTGTCCGAGTGTAGTGTAAACCGTTTCCTTGAAACAATATTACAGCCATATGCACTGATCAGCATGTCAGCAATTTGTTTTCCAGGACGAAACGCACCTACCCTGTAGCATAGTGCACGCAAACGAAGCAATGACGAACTGAAGATAAATATAGAACTAAGAGTGGAGATTGCAAGAAGAAGGAGTAAAACACAAGAAGGTTGAAATAAACTATTTTGGTTTCAAGTTGCATATTTATAAGCTAGAGAAGGAGCCTATTTGGGTGGTCATGACCCCTGGAAAGGTTGCAACCTTTAACCAGGCGGTGCACCTGTGTGTGCACATCTGAAAGGGAACCGTTGCACCATTTCAAACGAACAGATGCAACCAATCAAAAATACCCACTTTAGCGCAGCAGGCCCAAGTGGTAGCCAATAGCCCATATAATCACAAGACCCCAACTGGCCCAAAGCCCAAAGCCATATCTGTGACATATTAATAATAATATTAAGTAAGGTCCTACAAGCCCACGTGTCCTCATACTCCTAGAAGCCCATATGCCTTTTCTCTTTTTATTTGATATAGCCTATTGGGTTATGATATATAAAGAGACGTAGTGGTGCTTTTTGCATGATGTATGACTTGGACTTTGCCACAATGTTTCCTTCTTCCCAAATTTATCTCTACTCATTCATTTATTTCTAACAATCAACCACATGAATTAGCAGTTTCTTCTTAGTTTCACTATCCATTTATTGTATCGGTTAAAGTAGTACATAGGCCTTGAACTTTCCTAGTGATTACCTGTTTGAATTACAGGCGAATCAGTAAACATAATGTCCTTGAATGTAAGCCTTTTGTGTAATTCTAAAATAGATAACACACAATAAATGGTTCTTATAATCCTTCGTTCTCTGTATGTATTCGTTTTTTCCTTAAACACCTGCCTGGTCTCATAAGTGCTTAAAGAATTTGGCCTCATAATTCTCTTTGAAGCAGCGTCTTCACACTTACGTAGGTGATTCTGTAAAGGGCATGCTCTAATTTCTAAAGTATAGACATCATTAAAAGTATCAATACTTATCCTATTTTCCAAAATAAAGCATGACTTATATAGGAATGGTTTGTGTGTAACAGTGCCGTCAAGTTCCTCTTAAACTCCGTTGTCCCTTTGAATCAAGATCTTAGGATCTCCAGTCAACTAGGTGAGGTTTACGTTTTAGAAAGACTTTTTAGTTTATAGGCCTTAACCATATTCCCATCGATAATGTTTGAACTCTCTTTCTCTTGTGGCAAGCCTGTTATTAGTGGATCCGCTATGTTATCCTTAGACCTTATGTAGTCTATAGTGAAAACTCTATGAGGGAGATGACGAATATGCCTAGATTTACCATTGTATAGTGTACTATGAGTTCTTCTAATAGGCGATTGACTATCATAATGCATATATATTGAAGGCACATGTTTGCTCTAATTAGGAATGTTTTCAAAGAAACTTGAATCCAATCTTCTTCTTCTGCTGTCTTATTTAGTGCAGTAAACTCTGATTCCATCATAGATCTAGTTATACAAGTCTGTTTGGATGATTTCCATGATATTGCTCCATTCCCAAATGTGAACACATATTCACTTGTAGACTTTGTATCATGTGATCCAGTGATCCAATTTGCATCACTATATCCTTCCACTATTGAAAGATAGTTTGTATAGTGTAGACTACAACTCTGCGTATACTTTAGCTATCCTAGAAATATGATTATCGCTTTCCAATGATGTTTACCAGGATTACTAGTAAATTTACTTAGCGTACTTATAGCGTATGTGATATTTGGTCTAGAGCAGTTCATAACATACATAGTGCTTTCTAGTATACGGGAGTACTCTAGCTTATAGATACAATCATCGGTGCTCTATACCCTGTTTTGGTTCATATCTATTGGTAATTTTGTAGTAGTTATATTATATTGCTAGAAATTTTCAAGTATCTTGGTGATGTAATGTTATTAGGACAATGCATATCCCTATAATGTTCTAAAAATTTTTACACCTAATATCACATCAGCCAATCCTAGGTCTTTCATATCGAGTCTAGAGGATAACATATCCTTTGTAAATGTTATTATAGTCTTATTATTGCCTAAAATCAATAAATTATCAACATAAAAACAAACAATGACATATTCAACATATGTATGTTTTATGTAGCACTTATTGATTCATTTATTGTAAACCCATTTGGTGACATTGTTTCATCAAACTTCTCATGAACTATTTTGGAGCTTGCTTAAGGCCGTAAAGTGATTTTACTAATTTGCACACTTTATTCTCATTTCCTAAGCTCAAAAATCCTTTAGGTTGCTTCTTATAGATTTTTTCCACCATTTAAAAATACAGTTTTAACATCCATCTGATGTATTTCTAAGTCAAGTATGGATGTAATTGCAATAAGCATCCTTATTGATGTTATCCTCATTATTAGTGAAAATGTATCAAAATAGCCTAGGTCTTTCTTTTGTCTAAATTCTTGGACTACGAGACGAGCATTGTACTAGTCTATTGAACCATTGGGTTTCAATTTCTTTTTAAGTATCCATTTATTACCTAAGGTCTTACATCCTTGAAGTAAATCAACTAACTCTCATGTATGGTTAGGCATATGATGGATTAGATCTCATTGCTGATTGCATCTTTTAAATAAGGGGCATAGCTGCAGGACATAGCTTGTTTGTATATCAATGAATCATCTTCTAAACTAAAATTGTAGAAGTCAATTCCAAAGATTCTTGAAGTCCTTGACCCTTTGCTCCTCCTTGGTTCCTCCATTTGTTGATTAGCACTGGTTTGCTGACAGTTATCTTTATCCTTGAGAGAATTGGAGATTTCATCTTCCCTTTGTCCCTAAGAAGTATAAGTTTCAGTATTGTTGATTCATGACTTTTTGTTTCATGACAATGAAGAAATGAAGATCGATTGAAGAGTTAGTTCATGTATATGTGTGTATGTTTAGTGTATTAAATTTATGTTAAAATCTATCTTCATTTATTATGGCACAAATACACAAAACACAAATATATGTGTGTATGTATGTATATATATATATGAGAATGGCTTAAAATAGCCATTACTGGGCTTTTTGGCCTGGACCAGTCGACTTTTCCAATCTTACAAGTCGACTGGTAATAGGGAAAAATCCCAGTAATGTTATATTCTACCATTTTTCAAATATATATACAATTTACATTTTCTACCAGTTGACTGGTGATTTTTATACAAGTCGACCGATCCGACAATAGCAGCCATATTTCTGAAAGGTCACTATCCTTCTTGAAGAGATTTCTAAAAGAAATGACTGCTTCCTTTTGATAAAACTCTTCATGAACATTGACTACTTTTCAATCATTATATAAACATCACAAATTTGTTTTTCAAATCACGAATTCTTACCGCTTTTTATTCTATATCTTGATCTTTATTTCTAAGCACTTTCGCATTCTAAAAGCTCTCTAAAAAGATCATATTGCTTTTGAATCATTGAATCCATTTCAAATCGCTTGATTCAATAAGAAATATACTTCCTTTAATCTTCACATACACATTATATACTTGAGGATAAGATTATAGGAAGGGTGTACTAAACCGTTGCTATTCAGCGTTATTTAAGAACACACCAGAAGTCAAAATCCTATTGTTTGTTGAAGTCCTGTGTTGGTGCTCAGACGGGAAATCCTGTCAGTGCTCGGGTGTGTTTTGAACCTGTTTCTCCGGTTGAAGTTAGGGTGTTGATAGTTGAATTTCAGGAGGAGTCTGGGACTGGACGTAGGACGAAAAGTTCGAACTAGTTTAAAAATTCCTAGTGTCATCTTACTTTACTTACTGCATCACTTATCTGTGATATCATAATATTTAGCTTATTAGATATTTATTTGCATACCAATTGTATAAGTTAAATTATCACATCACATATACTTTCGCATATTCCATATAGAAGGATCCTATTCTAAGTCACACGCCGACTTTTCATTTGGTATCGGAGCAGGACATCATTTAACCTTACAACCGTTGATTGATATTTATATAATATGGAAATAACAGTAGCACTAGCACAAACACTGGATTCACAAAAGGTCAATCTACTGCACGACCTTCACTGTCACAAAAGGTCAATCTACTGCACGACCTCCATCTTTCAGTGACATAAACTATAGTTATTGGACTACATGTATGAGAATATATATATATATATATATATATATGCAAGCTAATGGTTTTGATGCTTGGAATATCACTCAAAAAGAATATACACAACCTACCACACCTTATACTAAATGGTCAACTAATGAAAAAGTAGAAGCTACCGATAATGCTAAAGTTATGAGTATTTTGCAATGTGCCTTAGGTAGAAACGAGTTCAACTGAATTTGTATGTGCAATACTGCATATGAAATTTGGCGAACACTCAAAGTAACTCACGAAGGAACTAGCAAGGTTAAACAAAGCAAGATATCCATGCTTCAAAATCAGTTTCAAAATTTTAGGATGAACGAAAACAAATTTATCAATGATATGTATTCACAATTTCAAAATATTTACCATTCATTATTAGGCTTAGATGAGAAATACACTGATTTTCATATAGTATCAAAGATTTTAAACTCTTTAACGGATGAATGGAAAAGAAAGGTTTTTGCTGTCGAAGAAGCTAACAATATTTCAACCATGAAACCTGAAGAGTTTATAGGTAATCTTATGTCCAATGAATTCAATTTGCAGGCTAAAAAGATTCATGCTCAAAATAAGAAAAATCTATCTTTCCATGCTGAAAAATGTGAATCAAATTCAAATGAACAGAACATAGTCTCTATTGCCAAAAAATATCAGAAAATTTCCAAAATATAAGAAGGGTCATATGAAGAATGCAAAGAAGAATTCTACAAAAGAAAATAAGGTTGATCAATCCTTGATTGAGTGCTTCAACTGTCATAACACTGGACATTTTCAAAAACATTGTCCAAAACTAAAGAAAAATGACAACAAAAGGAGAAGTCTGAAAGGAGAGCTTACTCAGTTACATGGGATGATTCAGACACTTCCTCTTCAGAAAGTGATAGTGGTAGCAATAATGAACAAGCGAATGTGTGGTTCATGGCCAAAGAGACTGAGGTTACTGATTTAACTTATGAAGAAATGGTTGAAATTAATATGGAAATTTTAGAATCTAGAAATAATTATAAAAGAAAGTTCAAACAAGCAAATGAACATAAGAAAAAGGAAGAGTTTGAACGAGATTTGCTGAAAGATGAAAAAGAGATTTTAGAGGACGAAATTGAAAAATTACAAGAATCTCTATCTAGTGAAAATTCTCAACTTTCTTTATTGAGTCAAGAAATTATAACTCGAAAAGCAAAGAATGACTAGCTTGTTTCTGGAAATCATGATTTAAATACTAAGATTAAAATTGTCGAACTAGATAATTCTAGTCTTAATTTAAAATTAGATAATATTTCTAAAAACGTTAATAATTTTAACAAAGGTAGAGAAAATTTATCTACAATTTTAGAAAATTCTCAACCTACTTCTAGCAAAATGGGGCTAGGATTTGTACAGAAAATCAGTGCTAAGAAAAATTCTAAATCTAACAAACTAGTATCTCCTAGTATAAAGAAACCAGATTTTGTTTCAAAGAGATAGTCTTTAAAGAAGATTATTATATGAGTTCCAAAAACTAATAATCATTTGATTAGGAATAAATATATGAAAAGTTTCTCAGAAACTGTGCATAATAGTATTAATTATATTTTTAAAAGGGACACTGAACCCTCATGGGTTTAGTTTCATAAAACCTAACTCTTAGGACCCTAATGGAAGAAGTGGGTACCAGTGTCTTTTATATTTTTTTGCAGGTCCCACTCAAAAATATAGGAAAACAGATACTCGACAACGGTTGCTCATGACAGGAGACGAGGATATGTCATTGAAAAAGTCGTTGAGTAATTATGGTATCTAATTTATCTCCCTTATATACATATATAGTTAATAATTAACTTAAATTAATATTCTCCAAAAAAAAATGTTGTTTGTCTCAAAACATAAACTCATAAGATAAATTATAAAGTCTAAAGAATTCAAATATAAAATATTGTGTGCTCATGAGGTTTTGAACCCAAGTGCTTTTATTCCCTAGCTAAGATTAGTTACCAAATAATTAAGCTATATTAATTTCTATGTACAACTTAGTATACTTCATAATGTTATGTACATATTTTGTTAAAACTATTTTTAGATATTCCTATAAGAAACAAACAAAATTTCTATAAAACTTAGTGGCCATAAATAAAACTTACCATTCGTTTATTTCCCAAACTGCTACTTTCATGCTTTTTCCGTCCTACATATTTATCTAAAAGAACCTTGTTTCTTTTGCAAACCAACATAGTCTTTCCTTCTGTCCTATTCAAAACTAAAACATTATGTCAAAGATCAACTCCTAAGAAATCACCAGAAAAAACTCTTTTGAGTCTACTGATATTCTAGTATTTCCAACTCGAAACACAAATTGGGAATGCAAATGGCAAGATTATCATACTAGTTACATTCCAAATGCCAAGAAGAACAAAAATAAGCTTTTGTTCTCACCTTCAACACCTTATAAATCCATCATTATCAGCAATAGTAACTTGAGTTGCAACGTGAAATATACTATGAGCAGAAAACTACTTCATGAATACTAAGTTTTCTTGAACAAATTACGATTTGAACTTGTAGAAGATCAATGTTGAAGAACCACGACATCATCTATGGGTGTAACACACCACCTCCGTTAAGGACACTCACAAAGGGAATGCCTTAACTTTGGTGGAGCGTTTTAGTAGACAGAACAGAAATTTACAAGACAGATACACAATACTTGAGAAATTATATCTTTATTACTGCAGAAACAGACAGGTATTGCCACCCAATAGAAACAGACGGTACCAATAGAAACAGACAGAACTAAGTGTACCCTAAAACCCTACCCCAAGCGATCGGCTCCCTAATACATAAATACCCTGTTTTGGCTCCATAGTAGGGTGTATCACTCCCTAAAGTGACAACCAATTGGCACAGACCTATTTACAGATGTCACGGCGTCTTACATCCTCAGAGGCAGACCGGGATCCATGCACGCACATGACCCGGTTGGAATGCACCATCAACACCCCTCGCCATTATCAGAATGAACCACTTATAATTAGTTCAGTAAGCGTGCTCGGCCCCTACCTACTGTTGGGTCAAATTTTTTATACCAGAAAGGGTTACTGACTAATATGGGTCCCAAACAACATATGACACAAGTAATTTCCCTCCTAACCTTGTGTACCCAGACTAATATATTTCAGATTAACTTGTTTACAAGTTCAGACATACAGAGTTCAAATCAACTAGTTCACAGATCAGACAAGTTTTCAGACTAACGGATCAGATATACTGATTTAACAGATTTACAGATTTGTCTAACTTTGTAATTGGGCCTGCAGATTCACGAAACGGGTTTGTTAAATTCATTAGTCCAATTGGTTCAACCCTACCCACCCAACACGTTTTAGACATCATATTTATCCCAGATTTGCATTAATTAAATATTAATGCACATACCTCTCACATTAGGTCGGTAGCTTGTGGCCGCTGGATATGTTGGGCGTTTCCGGGCAGACTTCTACCACAAGCCAGACCTAACCTCGTGTCTAAGCATATTTTAGTTATGCCTACATCCTCTCACATTAGACTGACAGTTTGCGGTCTCTGGTTAAGCCGGTTGGTTCCGGGCAGGCTTCTACCGCAAACAGAGTCTAACCTCGTGTCATAGCCAATTCATTTCAATACAGATTTTTCAGATATCAGACTAATTCTGTTTATTTAACGGATTAAACTTCTTCAACAGATTAATCAAATTTCCATGTTGTACCAATTCATAGGTCGAGCCTACGGATTTCCATACTCAGATTACCATTATCTAGTTTCAACAGATCATACAATTCAACAGGTAGCAGATCTAGCAGTTTAAGCGATTCAACAAATTTAGCAGATAACAGATTTCGCAGTTTAGGCAATTCAACTGTTTTAGCAGATAACGGATTAGGCGATTTAACAGATTTAGCAGATAATAGATTTAGCAGATTATATATATATAAAACTCTACTTACATATCTTGCCTAATCATAAATTTAGCCTAAACTTACATTCCCAAATCAAGGTCATAATTCATAATACAATATATGCCCTAAATCTTAGCCTTAATATTCCCATTTACAGTTCATGTCAAAACTAGATTTAATATTCTAGTTCACCATTTATGTCCAAGACTAACATACATGTTAATCATTCACTATTATAGCTAATTCAGATTATGCCAACATATTTATTATGCCAAATTAACTTAATTAAGCTACGCCCAATCCCCGTATAACATGTTTCCACAAGTTCTCTAAGTACTCATGAAGTGACCCTAGTAAAAGGAATAAGGGACAAGCACAAGAAAGAATAGGCATGCAATGATGAACCAAATACAAAGATAATGGCCCTGCTAGGCTCGATGTACATAACAGTGAATGGGAATAAACTAGCAAGGTTACATACTAAATATGAGATCCAACATCATTAAGGGAATAGGCATAAGAAACTAATTACAATAGTTATAGGCAACTAATCACAATAGTCATGGCGACTAATTACAATAGTTTCTTATTCAATGTCATAGGCAATAGTCTCATGGTCATGAATCATAGTCATAGGCAATAGTCTCATAGTCAATGAATCATAGTCATAGGCAATAGTCTCATAGGTGACAGTTTCATGTCCAATTATGCATTATTATTTGTCCCAAAATTTAGCGTTCGTGCATTAATCTCTTATGAGATTCGACGTAGGCTCGTAGTAGCCTGGCTATAGTACAGAAAGAAGAAAGAGGTACAGAATAGTCACAGAAAAACAGATCTGACAGATAAGAATATACATAACCTCAGATTCAGATTTATAATCATGTCATAATTATAATTACAGTTTATAGCGGAAAATAAATGTACTTGCCTTTCGTGTTTTTAAGAAAGGATAATAAACTGTTGTTGATGCAGAAATGCTGAATTATTCCTCTTTAATTGTTGTCGTAGTTCTAAACTTGGATTTGAGATTTGATTTAGCTTTTAATTCTATTCAGGTTGGAAGAAGATGCATCAGTCCAAGTTCTGATTCCATCAAGGTAGCGACGCCATTTTTATTTTTAATTAGAACAGAGGCAGAATATAGACAGAATGAAATTGTGTAGAGAAAATGAGGCTAGGGGGCTGTTTATATAGGATTAGGCGGACGAATCTAGACAGAAACGAGACCGGATACATCAGAATGAACCAGGTTCAAAAACTGGGTTTCGGGAGCAGGTCGACCCCCAGGTCGACACTATATTCGACCTGGTCTGGCCAGGTCGACCCCTAGGTCGACACTATGGTCGACCTGGCCCCTGGGAGGTCGACACTATGGTCGACCCCCAGGTCGACCTGGTCAATGGGCGGGAATTTTCCTGCCCAGCCTGTTCTGGTATTTTGAATTCGAATTTGAATTCGAATTTTCGAGCTGTTTTCGATTCTGAAATTCTCTGAAACTTCGGAGGGCCATATCTCCCTCATACGGACTCCGTTTCTCGAAAACTCGGACTCGTTTCCAAGCAGAATTTCGAGACGAATGCAATGGAGCAACCCATTTCCCTTGTTTCTTATTTTATAATTTAATTATTCTCTGATTTGTTACTTATACGATTACAGAAAATACGGGGTGTTACATTCTCCCCTCATTAAGGATTTCGTACCCGAAATATTCAAGTTAAGAAGAGTGTGTCCTACCATCCAGTCATCCATCTACTCAACCCTCATCCACAAGCATCCATTGTCCTTAGAAAACTTCTAATGTTGTATGAACATATGCAAAATTGTGTGTATATGTTCCTTATCTAATGCAAAGATCAGGCGGTCCACTGATTTAGTTGAACCTCCTAAATACGAATTATGTTAGTGCCATGAGTCCAACATGTATGCAACCTTCCTATTTGATACATGATATGAGTGACAACCATTCATTCATATGAAACATCCATGTGATGAATCAATCATTTTGCATCCACAAAAATTGAAAATGCTCACACATCCATATGCAGTATGAGAGTGTTTTCGAGCCGATCTAGTGCCTAGTGTGTGTATATGCATCCACGAGCAACCACTAGCAACCACTTGCATCCATTTGCAACCATCAAACATAACATGTCTCAAACACTTGTTTACATCCATAGGATTCCTATCTATAGGTCGAAGACTTGATTGATAGGATACAGTCGAGTGATGGGAGCGAGTGCAGATAAACACAAACTTGGTTTCTATTAAACTTTGGTTGAGAGACAAATTCCCCTAAGTATCAACCCCGAAGACCGAAATCACCATCAGATTGACACCCAGAGGATTACCCTCTTTAGACAATGTCAAAATTGGAAATCTCAACCTTATCAGAAATATTCAGATATTTACAGATTACCGGTACAGATCAGATTACTAAATGATTCTTAGGAAACTAAGCATGATAAAAACCCAGAATGTATGCGTCATAGTCAACTTAGCGCTCAACACAGATACCCAACTTACCACGCTTAGATGAGTCATAACCCTTATGGGTCTGAGTCTACAGCGGAATCAGAAGCAATACTAGTATTCAAGTGCAGAGTATCGATTACAGAATCGAAATGCCAGAATCAGAAAAGAGTTTTAACTCAAAAATTAGATAAAGAAATTAAACCTCCTACATAAAGTTTTCCTTTTTCTATCCTATCCACTAGCCTCGAGATTGTTCGCCTGCCTTCCAGAAGTTGGTCCTGCCCTCTGCCCTTGCCCTCGTTTCTTCGGACAGTTCCTAGTGAAGTGTCCCATCTCACCACAGTTGAAGCAAGTGCCCTTTCTTTTTCTGCAATCCTTGTTCAAATGAGTCGAGCTTCCACAAGTAAAGAACTTTTTCTCCTTCTTATCTTCAGACTTTTCATCCTTCTTTTGTTTTTCCTTTTTGGGCCATGCTTTCTTGTTCTGTTGTTCTTCCTTGTTTGCCTCCTTCTTGCCCTTGTCTTCCTCGTGTAGTAGTGCCATGTCCACCAATCTCTCGTAAGTCGCTCCCATGGGTACATGGGTCATAGCTAGGCTGTGCAGTGGTCGTTCAATCCTTTAACAAAGCGGAGAGCCTTTTTATGCTGGGTGTTGACTAAATCTAGCCCGAACCTGGCCAGTTGGTTGAACTGATTGACGTATTCCCTGACCGTCATACTTCCTTGCTTAAGAGATAAGAACTTTTCCAGTTGTAGACTTCGTTCAGCTTGCGAGAGGAATTTCATCTCAAACCTTGTTCTGAAATCCATCCATGTTTCAACCGGTCTCTCGGCGTTACTTCCCACCAGTAGGAAGCTTCGTCCTTGAGCAACCACACCGCCAATTGTACCTTCTG
The DNA here is from genome assembly GCA_030737875.1 of Allium sativum. Classification (NCBI taxonomy): domain Eukaryota; kingdom Viridiplantae; phylum Streptophyta; class Magnoliopsida; order Asparagales; family Amaryllidaceae; genus Allium; species Allium sativum. The sequence continues at coordinate 709,467,854 of CM060924.1, read as the reverse complement.
CCTATCGTCCACCTCGAAGATAACGAACAGATCCTCAGTTTCTTTGAGCCAGTTTCTTGCTTCTACGAATGATTCAGTTCCCTTGAAATCCTTTCCACCCATGGCCCTAAAATCTTTACAGATCTTTGAAAAAGCAATTGCACGAGGAGGGGGCAGAGGAGGAGGAATCGCTGCAGCTGGAGGAGGAATATCTGCAGGGCATGCATCGTTGGCCCTAGCCTCTAAGTACCTCCTGAACCAGCCAGGTATCGGTACTCCCTTTGGAAAATTAAGATTCCCAGACATGCTGGAATGAAAGAAAAAGATTTAAAATAGAGAACGGAAAAGATAGATATATGGCTTTTTGGGGATTATGTTTTTTCAAAATAAACTTTATTTTTTTTAAAATACTTCCTTTTAAAACCTTTTTTGAAAATAGTTTTTCAAAAACTTTTATCCAATCTTGTAACCTTCAGCTCTGATACCAAGTGTAACACCCCACCTCTGTTAAGGACACTCACAAAGGGAATGCCTTAACATTGGTAGAGCGTTTTAGTAGACAGAACAGAAATTTACAAGACAGATAAGCAATACTTGAGAAATTATATCTTTATTACAGCGGAAAATAGAAATCGGTTTGGTTACATCTTTACCAAAAAATCAAGTACATAAATATCAGTCTTGTTCAGAAAATCATCAGAGTACAAAACTTTAAAATCATAATCCCCACAGAAGCTGCCGTAAGGGGTCAAGCCATACTTTACGCACTCTAAGTACTTCAAGCAGAAGAAATCCGGATCAAGCTAAAGCGTTCCCTCCTTGGAAAACCTCGGGGGGAACGGAAGAAAAAAAGGGGCGAAAACAGGCAAGGTCAGACATAAAGTCTGGCAAGTCCAGTGACTTTCAGCATATGAACAGATAATAATAATCATGGCATGCAAATAAAACTGGATGAGAGATAACAGTAACAGGAGCAACAGATATACTTAGGTTAAACAGAAGGAGCAGAATAATATTACTTTACATTTCTCTGCACTAATACTAGTATAACAGGATTAGGTGTCACCCTAATGTCTAAACTGAAACATAAACCGGAACATAATAATTTCCACAGAAACAGAATGCTAATAATGGGCCTTTACCACCCGAACAGAAACAGACAAAAACAGAATTCTGATAATGGGCCTTTACCACCCGAACAGAAACAGACAGAAACAGAATGCTAATAATGGGCCTTTACCACCCGAACAGAAACAGAAACAGATTAATCCCTATGGAAACATAATGTGGAATTAGGTGTACGCTAGTAAATGGGCCTTTACCACCCGAACAGACGGTACTACGCAGAAACAGACAGGTGTTGCCACCCAACAGAAACAGACGGTACCAACAGAAACAGACAGAACTAAGTGTACCCTAAAACCCTACCCCAAGCGATCGGCTCCCTAATACATAAAAACCCTGTGTCGGCTCCACAGTAGGGTGTATCACTCCCTAAAGTGACAACCAATTGGCACAGACCTATTTACAGATGTCACGACGTCTTACATCCTCAGAGGCAGACCGGGATCCATGCACGCACATGACCCGGTTGGAACGCACCATCAACACCCTTCGCCATTATCAGAATGAACCACTTATAATTAGTTCAGTAAGCGTGCCCGTACCCTACCTACTATTGGGTCAAAGTTTTGATACCAGAAAGGGTTACTGACTAATATGGATCCCAAACAACAGATGACACAAGTAATTTCCCTCCTAACCTTGTGTCCCCAGACTAACATATTTCAAATTAACTTGTTTACAAATTCAGACATACAAAGTTCAGATCAACTAGTTCACATATCAGATAAGTTTTCAGACTAACGGATCAGATATATGGATTTAACAGATTTACAGATTTGTCTAACTTTGTAATTGGGCCTACAGATTCACGAAACGGGTTTGTTAAATTCATTAGTCCAATTGGTTCAACCCTATCCACCCAACACAATTTAGACATCATATTTATCCCAGATTTGCATTAATTAAATATTAATGCACATACCTCTCACATTAGGTCGGTAGCTTGTGACCGCTGGATATGCCGGGCGGTTCCGGGCCGACTTTTGCCACAAGCCAGACCTAACCTCGTGTCTAAGCATATTTTAGTTATGCCTACGACCTCTCACATTAGCCTGACAATTTGCGGTTGCTGGTTAAGCCGGTTGGTTCCGGGCAGGCTTCTACTGCAAACAGAGTCTAACCTCGTGTCATAGCCAATTCATTTCAATACATATTTTTCAGATATCAGACTAATTCTGTTTATTTAACAGATTAAACTTCTTCAACAGATTAATCAAATTTCCATGTTCTACCAATTCTTAGGTCGAGCCTACGGATTTCCATACTCAGATTACCATTATCTAGTTTCAACAGATCATACAATTCAACAGGTAGCAGATCTAGCAGTTTAAGCGATTCAACAGATTCAGCAGATAACAGATTTCGCAGTTTAGGCAATTCAAAAGTTTTAGCAGATAACGGATTAGGCAATATAACAGATTTAGCAGATAATAGATTTAGTAGATTATATATATCTAAAACTCTATTTACATATCTTGCCTAATCATAAATTTAGCCTAAACTTACATGCCCAAATCAAGGTCATAATTCATAATACAATATATGCCCCAAATCTTAGCCTTAATATTCCCATTTACAGTTCATGTCAAAACTAGATTTAATATTCTAGTTCACCATTTATGTCCTAGACTAATATACATGTTAATCATTCATTATTATAGTCAATTCAGATTGTGCCAACATATTTATTATGCCAAATTAACTTAATTAAGCTACGCCCAATCCCCATATAACATGTTTCCACAAGTTCTCTAAGTACTCATGAAGTGACCCTAGCAAAAGGAATAGGGGACAAGCACAAGAAAGAATAGGCATGCAATGATGAACCAAATACAATGATAATGGCCCTGCTAGGCTCGATGTACATAACAGTGAATAAGAATAAACTAGCAAGGTTACATACTAAATATGAGATCCAACATCATTAAGGGAATAGGCATAAGAAAATAACTACAATAGTTATAGGCAACTAACCACAATAGTCATGGCGACTAATTACAATAGTTTCTTATTCAATGTCATAGGCAATAGTCTCATGGTTATGAATTATAGTCATAGGCAATAGTCTCATAGTCAATGAATCATAGTCATAGGCAATAGTCTCATAGGCAACAGTTTCATGTCCAATTATGCATTATTATTTGTCCCAAAATTTAGCGTTCGTGCGTTAATCTCTTATGAGATTCGGCGCAGGCTCGTAGTAGCCTGGCTATAGAACAGAAAGAAGAAAGAGGTACAGAATAGTCACAGAAAAACAGATCTGACAGATAAGAATATACATAACCTCAGATTTAGATTTATAATCATGTCACAATTATAATTACAGTTTATAGCGGAAAATAATTGTACTTGCCTTTCGTGGTTTTAAGAAAGGATAATAAACTGATGTTGATGCAGAAATGCTGAATTATTCCTCTTTAATTGTTGTAACGACTGGAAATTTCCGACTCCTCGAGAGTCGGAAATTCCGAGCACGTTAGTGAAAGAATTTAGAAGGTGACAAAGAAAAGATAAAACTAACAGAATAGAAGAAGAAGATGAACATCAGAATCATCAGAGTAACACGAATCTCACAGCGGAACGAATAACATATAATATATAACATAACTTTGAAGTAAACAGTTATATATATACAATAGCACTTATCAGAGTACAACACTTACAACACAGCGGAAATAACTATAGCTATAGAATCTTGAAGTCTCCTGCTCCAAGCTCTCCAAGTATATCTGTAAATCCCGACTACTTGACTGCCCGTACAAATTTAGGCACCCAAGAGTTTAGGGAAACAACAAAGTAAACTCCGGGTCAGTCATGGGACTGGTATGAGTAAAACAGTTTAAACCAATTGAACAGGTATATGATATCTCATAAGACCACGCCGTGAATACGGAATGGGTTTTTCCTTATGAGTATCTAAACAACTTTGACAAGCAATATCATTGTGATATTATAATAATGTCTAAGTACAAATAGATATCAATCTAGCAGAAACGCTTGCATCTCACGTTCTACATACATAGTAAAAATCATAAACCGCAGGGCTCTTATCGGAGAATGGATTCCAACAGACAAGGTATGGGAGCACCTTCTGAATAGTGTACTCTAGAGGTGATACACTCAGGGTTCAACAAGAACGTCTTGCAACCCGGCCACACATGACCGCTCACTCATTTAGCTTAAGTGTCGCGAATATATTGCCACCACGGTTATAGGCCATCAAACCGTCATCTGAAGATACAGAATCAAAAAGAAGTATAAATATAGATATTCCCTAGATCGGAGACAATACACCCTGCTTGGGGATGACCCAACTAGCCATGCTGCCTAGCCCAACTTTTGTTACTTCCCGGTGTGAGGCTAGAGGCTACGTCTATCTTCAGAACATCTGATCACCATTCACTTTGAATGCCACATCGTCATACCCGCCAAATCACAAATTGACTTATCCAAAAATAACACGGGTATATAGCTAAGAGAAACGAATTCCTCCGCCACCAAACGTGAATACGTTTGAACAAATCAACTTACGCGATCCATTGGATATACTCTGTCAGACCTTCTTCCATATACGTTGTCCTGGGACTGGACAAACCGAAGGCACTATTCAGTGAATCCATCCTACCTAGGCTTTCCACAATAGCCCCTGCACTTCACTCCGTCTTCAATTATCTTCAGCGTACTTGATTCGCAACGCTTATGCTAATACGGAGTGGTTCTTCGGATAATAATCCAACCGGTCTTTCCATATTAACAACGTTAAAATGGTCAAAACTTTGATAGTCTGTGATCTAACTATCAAATGAAAACATGTCGGTGTACAAACAATGATCTTATTTCCAAATGGGAATTCGATCGATCAATCATCATATGTTCATATTTCCTTATTTCATATATTTTAGAAAATATATGTTATTAATCATTGGAAAACATTTCCATAGCTTATTTTCACATCACTATTATTTCGCAATTATCAGTCCCTAACTGTAACTAGTATGAGAACAATTCTCTAAGTATCAATCCGGAAGGTCGAAACCAACATCAGATCGTCACTTAGAAAACCGTTCAACTTACCCTCTCCAGTTAGTTTCTGAATTTGCTTAACTCTATTTCTTAAATTCTTATCATGAAAACATTTCATTTTCTATGTTTAGAAAACATATCTGACTATATTTGGAAAACGTTTCCAAAACTCATCTACGGATTTCAAATGAACGTTGTATAAAACATCGTTACGCTTAATCCATTTATCGCTTATTCCTTAACTTTATTCCTAATCAACCTTTTAGATCGAACCACAACTATTCCTTTGTCAATTCTGAAGTCAATCAAGTTGGGGTATAATTACCTCTCAGACCTTAATTGAACAACGTCCTTTACTGTGAAATAGATGAAGCTCATCACTCACTTTTTCCAATCATCTGTTTACGCAAATTCTCGGATTCAGGTTACGAATCCACTTCTTATATGACAGTGTTTGATTATAACTATAACGTTATAATCCTACTCCTGCAATGTCTAACCTAAATTATAACTTGATCTCCTAACTCGAATAATTTAACAGACACCTAATTTCTAAATCAATAACTAAACCTTGATTTAAACCCTGGAAAGTAAATAGTACTTTTCCCGAATTTGCTATAATCGAATTCGACGTATAACTCTCTCTCGAGTAATCTCTATTCGATTAACTCTCCCTCGAATAACCTATATTCGATTATCTCTCTTCGAATAACTCATATTCGAAATCTCTCTCTTTCGAATAAACAATATACGATCTCTTTCTTTCGAATATGCTATATTCGAAAATCTCCTTTCGATTTACTAATCGATAACTCCTTTCGATCAAACTAAAATCGATAACTCCTTTAACTCTATTCGAATAACTAATATTCGACTAACTCCTTTGGATCAACTCATTTGATTAACTCCTTCGAATAACTAATTCGAATAACTTACCTTCGAATAACCAATATTCGATTTACTCTAACTCGATTAACTTAATTCTAATCGATTTACTCCATTTCGATTCAACTTAATTCAAATCGATTAACTTAACTCAAATTGATTAACTCCTTTCGAATAACTAAATTCGATTTAACTTCTCTAACTCTACTCGAATAAATTATATTCGATTAACTCTTTTAACTTTACTCGAATAAACTATATTCGATTAACACTTTCTTTCGAATAACTATACTCGATTAACTCTTCGTCTAACTCCTTTGGCTTAACTCTTCGAATAACTCCTTTGGATTAACTCTTCGACTAACTCCTTCGGATTAACTAACTTCGAATAACTCCTTTGGATTAACTAACTTTGAATAACTCCTTTGGATTAACTCTTCGACTAACTCCTTCGGATTAACTCATCGATTAACTCCTTCGGATTAACTAACTTCGAATAACTCCTTTGGATTAACTCTTCGACTAACTCCTTGGGATTAACTCTTCGATTAACTCCTTCGGATTAACTAACTTCGAATAACTCCTTTGGATTAACTCTTCGACTAACTCCTTCGGATTAACTCATCGATTAACTCCTTCGGATTAACTAACTTCGAATAACTCCTTTGGATTAGCTAACTTCGAATAACTCCTTTGGATTAGCTAACTTTGAATAACTCCTTTGGATTAACTAACTTCGAATAAATAATATTCGGTAACTCTTCTCAAATGAATAACATTTGATTTCTCCACTCGAATAAACTATATTCGATTACTCTTCCCTCGAATACACTATATTCGATAACTCTACTTCGAATAGGTGATATTCGGCAACTCTACTTGATTAACTCCACTTGGATAACTGTAACTGATCCACTCTGACTGGTCAACTTTAACTGGTCAACTTTAACTGGTCAACTCTAACTGGTCAACTTTAACTGGTCAACTTTAACTGGTCAACTTTAACTGGTCAACTCTAACGGTTTATCTTTAACTGGTAAACTTTAACTGGTTAACTCAAATGGTTTAACCTAACTGGTTAACTCTAACTGTTTATCTTTAACTGGTAAACTTTAACTGGTTAACTCAAATGGTTTAACCTAACTGGTTAACTCGTCTCGATTAACTGAACTAATCCACTTAGTTTAACTTAGCTAATTGACGTTGATTAACTCTAACCGATTCCCTTAATTAGTTTAACTCAACTAATTTACTTGGATTAACCACTTAGTTAACTTCACTAATTCACTTTGATTTACTCTAACCGATTCACTTAGTTTAACTTAACAAATTCACTTCGATTAACTCGACCAATTCACTTGGTTAACTCGACCAATTCACTTGGTTAACTCCTATTTATTTAACAAATAAATATCTCCTTTAGTTAAATTCTATTTATTTAATCTCTAAATAAATATCCTTTATATTTCTTTTAACGATTATAATTCCTTTATATTTTGATTAACAAATATATCCCCTTATATTCGATTAACATATATATTCCCTTGTATTTGATTTACAAATATAATTCTTTTATATTTGTTTTTACCAACTATATTCCTTTATATTCAGAATCCTTTTTCTTATATATATATATATATAAAATCCCTTGATTTTATATAAATAAACTATTTTCAAAATATACTTTGAAAACTCCTCTCCTATATTCTGGTATTTCTCATGGTATTTAACACACCATATAACAACGATAAATATCGTCCCACCCCACGTAATCACACAGATTATATACATCACATTATATATCACAATATAAAAATCACAGTAAAATAACTGTTGAGGAATCCTGTTGGATTCCTCCAACCTGTTTCCCTGCACCACAGATGTTAGACAACACCAGTATAATATTCTGTTAGAACAGAATCAACATATAACTATTTGACGGTTTATATATATATATATATACATATATATATAATCTCTACTAACTGACTAGCAGTTCAAGCAAACAATCAACACACAGTCAAACAGACAATATTTTAACAGTTCTAAGAATACAACGTGAAAATAAACTGTTTAGAGTTTGTGAGATTTACTCACCTTTGGACGATCATCGTCAATGACGATAACCATCGCTTGATTCAACTGGACAATTTATTTTGCTGTAAATTGTGATGGACTCCAATTGACTCGCGGTCAGTTCCATTGTGGAGCTTTCGTCCATACGATCCCAACGCAACTTACGGTTCATGATTCTGATTTCATATGGCCGAGATATAGTGATTACAAGTTATGGTACAATTAAATAAATAAAAACTTGGATTTTAAATCTAATTGGGCTTAAACACAAGACCAAGGCCCATACCCGTTTATACGCACCCGTATGTATCTCCTCCTGCATTTCTTCCTAAACCACAAATCCCGTTGCTCCTCCTGTAGAAACCCACGCCATTTCCCAAATTCAATCACCTCGTTCTCCTTCCATTCACACCCGAACTTCCTGAACTCTTTACCACCACACTCCTCATCGCGAGCTCTTCAACTTCAACCCCTAAATGCTCGGCTCGACGCTTCTTGATGGCTCGCGATTTCAGGCCTGGCTCGCGCAACCCAGGTGTCGCAACATCCATCTCAGCATCGAATCCTTCCAAATACCATCACAAGATGCTAGTTTACCTCATTAACACACAAATGAACTCGATTTGATGAACTAGTGCTTCGATTTACCACAAACTCCCTAACCCTAGAACGCTGTGTAAAATCCAGCACCCAAAAGGAAGCGTCGAACTCATTGAAAGTAGGGTAGGATCGAAGGGCATCATCCACTGCTTCGATCTGTATATGTATTGTAATTTATAGCATTATATTTGAATTGTTCTTGATTTTTCTTTTGGGAATTTGCTTTCTGCGTTTGAGATTTTGAGAGCTGGGTTGTTTTTATAATGCGTTTGGGGTTGGTAAGGTATGTGGCTGAGAAAGGAGGTATTGTGGCCTTTGTATTGACCAAGAAATTAGGTAGGATATTTTTCTTATTTTATTTTATCGATTTTCTATTCATATTCGTCTTATAAAATCCATACGATCACGTACGATACCTAAAAATCACGAAACTGGACATGCAGCTACAGTTCGACATTACGGATCCAACAAAACTGGTTTCGTCGAATTCCGACTCCGTATGCTCACACAGCGTATTTTTAACTGTCGAAAAACTGACTATTTTTCACTCTAAAAATCCCTACGGTCACACACTGACTCTAAAAATCACGAAACTTGGAATCTAACAACTATTTGACATTGCGGATCGAACAAAATTGGTTTCGTCGAGTTCCGACTTCGTATGCAAAAGTGGCTATTTTTAACGCTCTAAATAGCCTATTTAAATATATAAATATATTTAAATATTATTAAATTAATTACTTAAAATTAATTATTATCGTCTGTATTCACAGTGTAATGCCGTACAGCTCTAGACTATTCCTGTATGTATTTACAACTCGATATTACATCGTCAGAGTTATATCGACGGTCGATTTCTATTTAAATCCCTATTTAAATATAATTAAATCGTTATAGTCAGGGCGCTGCATTTCTGATAATTTGATTTGGACGTAACTCAAAATCCACACGACGAAATCCCGATCTCTCTCTTCCACTAGAAAGATATACTCCACCAGCTCCACACGTTTCTTGTTTCACAGAAATCCGATTAAAAACGGACCCTGTATACTCAGTTGAAGTCTAAATCGCCAAATAGCGAACTGCCGCGTCGTTTCGCGCTCTATTTTAATTATATTATAATTAATACGTTTTAACGTCGATTATTAAATCGATTCGTTATTCAAATTCAATTCTAAACTGAATTAAATATTTTAGCTGATCCAATTCACACAGTATTGTGAATTTGGTGATTTCCGATTATTTCGACATTATAATATATTATTATATTGTTTATTTTAATTAAATATTCAATATTATTTAATTCAAGTCATCGATATCGCCCAATCGATATTTAATAATTAAATAAATTAATTATTCGACAGCTAACAAAACGCGGCATTACAGACTTCCCCACTTAAAATAATTTCGTCCTCGAAATTGCTAAGTTAGAGGTTGACCCTATATATTGGAACTCCTAAGATTGGTTTACCCCTTATTTCTGATTTCAACCGAACCACTTAATATCGACTAAAATATTTATTCTTCCGACTAACTAAAATTTTCAAAAATTCTGAAAATTTTCTAACACTTTAAATTTTCGGAAAATTTTTCCATAACCTCCTTTGTACAGCCCTATCGGTAAAACCACAACTCGCCTCTCTAGGCCTTCTCCAACCCAAAAGAAAATCAAACAGCCAAGCGGCTTGCCAATTCGGCTCATAAAATCCAAACTCATATATAATATAAACTTGTACCTTTTTGTCGGTCGTATTAACTTCATAAATTTCACCTGTTATCAACCCAACATATACCCAAGGTCATCTCAACAAATTCTCCAATCTGTTTTTATCCATAAATCCAACCATTCGTTTATACCCGAGTCTAATTCAATTTCAAACCATCGTTACATTCCTGATTTCCAAATTCTTATATCATTCATCAACTTAATCGATATCATTCCAATATAATTCTATATTATATTTAACATTGTCTGAGCTTAATTCCAATTTATTTACCCAATTTCAATATTTTAACCCATTTAACTTCATAAGTTAAATTTTTAATTTCAGAATTCAAAATTCCTGGGTTTATTTCAAATCAAGTTTCAAATCCTAACACTAATTCAAAACCTTGGAATTTCTAAACAACTTGTTTTGTCAACACAATTCGAAAACAAAACCCTTGGTAGTAATCCGCCACTTAGAAACTCGAAAATTACACCGACGATGTATCGATCCATCCTCGGAATTATTTTCCAGTCATCCAGGTGAGTTCAATACTATATTTATTTTGAATTGAAAAACATTTTCAAAATCTCCCAAGAACTAAAAATTTCCTTATTTTAATTCCAAATTTTGATTTAAATTCAGATTTACTCATCTGATTTTATATACTTTACTTATATGGATCTGATTGGTTATTTATAACCATTTCACTTTATAATCTTACTTGGTTATAATAACAACCCATATATCTAATATATTAAAATTTTGATATATATAAATATATCTCTATATCAAAATACACTTTGGGTAAAGTTAAATTCACTTACCCTCTTTCGAAACATATTGTGACGACACATCGTATCCGAGTGTTTATTAACTCCTACCGATACAGTGGATCAAACTGATCGACCAGAACTCATAACAACTCAGCCAATGAATCTCCACAATAAAAACCCTTTTTTTTATATCAAATACAAATACGCACTCGTATATATACACTCAATCTCAGTCTAGGGTATTACTAACACTATCTCTATCGAGTTATGCCACAGAGCCAAGGTAATCACTTAACTTAAGCTCTGATACCAACTGTAACGACTGGAAATTTCCGACTCCTCGAGAGTCGGAAATTCCGAGCACGTTAGTGAAAGAATTTAGAAGGTGAGAAAGAAAAGATAGAACTAACAGAATAGAAGAAGAAGAACATCAGAATCATCAGAGTAACACGAATCTCACAGCGGAACGAATAACATATAATATATAACATAACTTTGAAGTAAACGGTTATATATATACAATAGCACTTATCAGAGTACAACACTTACAACACAGCGGAAATAACTATAGCTATAGAATCTTGAAGTCTCCTGCTCCAAGCTCTCCAAGTATATCTGTAAATCCCGACTACTTGACTGCCCGTACAAATTTAGGCACCCAAGAGTTTAGTGAAACAACAAAGTAAACTCCGGGTCAGTCATGGGACTGGTATGAGTAAAACAGTTTAAAACAATTGAACAGGTATATGATATCTCATAAGACCACGCCGTGAATACGGAACGGGTTTTTCCTTATGAGTATCTAAACAACTTTGACAAGCAATATCATTGTGATATTATAATAATGTCTAAGTACAAATAGATATCAATCTAGCAGAAACGCTAGCATCTCACGTTCTACATACATAGTAAAAATCATAAACCGCAGGGCTCTTATCGGAGAATGGATTCCAACAGACAAGGTATGGGAGCACCTTCTGAATAGTGTACTCTAGAGGTGATACACTCAGGGTTCAACAAGAACGTCTTGCAACCCGGTCACACATGACCGCTCACTCATTTAGCTTGAGTGTCGCGAATATATTGCCACCACGGTTATAGGCCATCAAACCGTCATCCGAAGATACAGAAACAAAAAGAAGTATAAATATGGATATTCCCTAGATCGGAGACAATACACCCTGCTTGGGGATGACCCAACTAGCCATGCTGCCTAGCCCAACTTTTGTTACTTCCCGGTGTGAGGCTAGAGGCTACGTCTATCTTCAGAACATCTGATCACCATTCACTTTGAATGCCACATCGTCATACCCGCCAAATCACAAATTGACTTATCCAAAAATAACACGGGTATATAGCTAAGAGAAACGAATTCCTCCGCCACCAAATGTGAATACGTTTGAACAGATCAACTTACGCGATCCATTGGATATACTCTGTCAGACCTTCTTCCATATACATTGTCCTGGGACTGGACAAACCGAAGGCACTATTCAGTGAATCCATCCTACCTAGGCTTTCCACAATAGCCCTTGCACTTCACTCCGTCTTCAATTATCTTCAGCGTACTTGATTCGCAACGCTTATGCTAATACGGAGTGGTTCTTCGGATAATAATCCAACCGGTCTCTCCATATTAACAACGTTAAAATGGTCAAAACTTTGATAGTCTGTGATCTAACTATCAAATGAAAACATGTCGGTGTACAAACAACGATCTTATTTCCAAATGGGAATTCGATCGATCAATCATCATATGTTCATATTTCCTTATTTCATATATTTTAGAAAATATATGTTATTAATCATTGGAAAACATTTCCATAGCTTATTTTCACATCACTATTATTTCGCAATTATCAGTCCCTAACTGTAACTAGTATGAGAACAATTCTCTAAGTATCAATCCGGAAGGTCGAAACCAACATCAGATCGTCACTTAGAAAACCGTTCAACTTACCCTCTCCAGTTAGTTTCTGAATTTGCTTAACTCTATTTCTTAAATTCTTATCATGAAAACATTTCATTTTCTATGTTTAGAAAACATATCTGACTATATTTGGAAAACGTTTCCAAAACTCATCTACGGATTTCAAATGAACGTTGTATAAAACATCGTTACGCTTAATCCATTTATCGCTTATTCCTTAACTTTATTCCTAATCAACCTTTTAGATCGAACCACAACTATTCCTTTGTCAATTCTGAAGTCAATCAAGTTGGGGTATAATTACCTCTCAGACCTTAATTGAACAACGTCCTTTACTGTGAAATAGATGAAGCTCATCACTCACTTTTTCCAATCATCTGTTTACGCAAATTCTCGGATTCAGGTTACGAATCCACTTCTTATATGACAGTGTTTGATTATAACTATAACGTTATAATCCTACTCCTGCAATGTCTAACCTAAATTATAACTTGATCTCCTAACTCGAATAATTTAACAGACACCTAATTTCTAAATCAATAACTAAACCTTGATTTAAACCCTGGAAAGTAAATAGTACTTTTCCCGAATTTGCTATAATCGAATTCGACGTATAACTCTCTCTCGAGTAATCTCTATTCGATTAACTCTCCCTCGAATAACCTATATTCGATTATCTCTCTTCGAATAACTCATATTCGAAATCTCTCACTTTCGAATAAACAATATACGATCTCTTTCTTTCGAATATGCTATATTCGAAAATCTCCTTTCGATTTACTAATCGATAACTCCTTTCGATCAAACTAAAATCGATAACTCCTTTAACTCTATTCGAATAACTAATATTCGACTAACTCCTTTGGATCAACTCATTTGATTAACTCCTTCGAATAACTAATTCGAATAACTTACCTTCGAATAACCAATATTCGATTTACTCTAACTCGATTAACTTAATTCTAATCGATTTACTCCATTTCGATTCAACTTAATTCAAATCGATTAACTTAACTCAAATTGATTAACTCCTTTCGAATAACTAAATTCGATTTAACTTCTCTAACTCTACTCGAATAAATTATATTCGATTAACTCTTTTAACTTTACTCGAATAAACTATATTCAATTAACACTTTCTTTCGAATAACTATACTCGATTAACTCTTCGTCTAACTCCTTTGGCTTAACTCTTCGAATAACTCCTTTGGATTAACTCTTCGACTAACTCCTTCGGATTAACTAACTTCGAATAACTCCTTTGGATTAACTAACTTCGAATAACTCCTTTGGATTAACTCTTCGACTAACTCCTTCGGATTAACTCATCGATTAACTCCTTCGAATTAACTAACTTCGAATAACTCCTTTGGATTAACTCTTCGACTAACTCCTTCGGATTAACTCTTCGATTAACTCCTTCGGATTAACTAACTTCGAATAACTCCTTTGGATTAACTCTTCGACTAACTCCTTCGGATTAACTCATCGATTAACTCCTTCGGATTAACTAACTTCGAATAACTCCTTTGGATTAGCTAACTTCGAATAACTCCATTGGATTAGCTAACTTCGAATAACTCCTTTGGATTAACTAACTTCGAATAAATAATATTCGATAACTCTTCTCAAATGAATAACATTTGATTTCTCCACTCGAATAAACTATATTTGATTACTCTTCCCTCGAATACACTATATTCGATAACTCTGCTTCGAATAGGTGATATTCGGCAACTCTACTTGATTAACTCCACTTGGATAACTCTAACTGATCTACTCTGACTGGTCAACTTTAACTGGTCAACTTTAACTGGTCAACTCTAACTGGTCAACTTTAACTGGTCAACTTTAACTGGTCAACTTTAACTGGTCAACTCTAACGGTTTATCTTTAACTGGTAAACTTTAACTGGTTAACTCAAATGGTTTAACCTAACTGGTTAACTCTAACTGTTTATCTTTAACTGGTAAACTTTAACTGGTTAACTCAAATGGTTTAACCTAACTGGTTAACTCGTTTCGATTAACTGAACTAATCCACTTAGTTTAACTTAGCTAATTCACGTTGATTAACTCTAACCGATTCCCTTAATTAATTTAACTCAACTAATTTACTTGGATTAACCACTTAGTTAACTTCACTAATTCACTTTGATTTACTCTAACCGATTCACTTAGTTTAACTTAACAAATTCACTTCGATTAACTCGACCAATTCACTTGGTTAACTCGACCAATTCACTTGGTTAACTTCTATTTATTTAACAAATAAATATCTCCTTTAGTTAAATTCTATTTATTTAATCTCTAAATAAATATCCTTTATATTTCTTTTAACGAATATAATTCCTTTATATTTTGATTAACAAATATATCCCCTTATATTCGATTAACATATATATTCCCTTGTATTTGATTTACAAATATAATTCTTTTATATTTGTTTTTACCAACTATATTCCTTTATATTCAGAATCCTTTTTCTTATATATATATATATATATATATATATATATATATATATATAAAATCCCTTGATTTTATATAAATAAACTATTTTCAAAATATACTTTGAAAACCCCTCTCCTACATTCTGGTATTTCTCATGGTATTTAACACACCATATAACAACGATAAATATCGTCCCACCCCACGTAATCACACAGATTATATACATCACATTATATATCACAATATAAAAATCACAGTAAAATAACTGTTGAGGAATCCTGTTGGATTCCTCCAACCTGTTTCCCTGCACCACAGATGTTAGACAACACCAGTATAATATTCTGTTAGAACAGAATCAACATATAACTATTTGACGGTTTATATATATATATATATACATATATATATAATCTCTACTAACTGACTAGCAGTTCAAGCAAACAATCAACACACAGTCAAACAGACAATATTTTAACAGTTCTAAGAATACAACGTGAAAATAAACTGTTTAGAGTTTGTGAGATTTACCCACCTTTGGACGATCATCGTCAATGACGATAACCATCGCTTGATTCAACTGGACAATTTATTTTGCTGTAAATTGTGACGGACTCCAATTGACTCGCGGTCAGTTCCATTGTGGAGCTTTCGTCCATACGATCCCAGCGCAACTTACGGTTCATGATTCTGATTTCATATGGCCGAGATATAGTGATTACAAGTTATGGTACAATTAAATAAATAAAAACTTGGATTTTAAATCTAATTGGGCTTAAACACAAGACCAAGGCCCATACCCGTTTATACGCACCCGTATGTATCTCCTCCTGCATTTCTTCCTAAACCACAAATCCCGTTGCTCCTCCTGTAGAAACCCACGCCATTTCCCAAATTCAATCACCTCGTTCTCCTTCCATTCACACCCGAACTTCCTGAACTCTTTACCACCACACTCCTCATCGCGAGCTCTTCAACTTCAACCCCTAAATGCTCAGCTCGACGCTTCTTGATGGCTCGCGATTTCAGGCCTGGCTCGCGCAACCCAGGTGTCGCAACATCCATCTCAGCATCGAATCCTTCCAAATACCATCACAAGATGCTAGTTTACCTCATTAACACACAAACTAACTCGATTTGATGAACTAGTGCTTCGATTTACCACAAACTCCCTAACCCTAGAACGCTGTGTAAAATCCAGCACCCAAAAGGAAGCGTCGAACTCATTGAAAGTAGGGTAGGATCGAAGGGCATCATCCACTGCTTCGATCTGTATATGTATTGTAATTTATAGCATTATATTTGAATTGTTCTTGATTTTTCTTTTGGGAATTTGCTTTCTGCGTTTGAGATTTTGAGAGCTGGGTTGTTTTTATAATGCGTTTGGGGTTGGTAAGGTATGTGGCTGAGAAAGGAGGTAGTGTGGCCTTTGTATTGACCAAGAAATTAGGTAGGATATTTTTCTTATTTTATTTTATTGATTTTCTATTCATATTCATCTTATAAAAATCCATACGATCACGTGCGATACCTAAAAATCACGAAACTGGACATGCAGCTACAGTTCGACATTACGGATCCAACAAAACTGGTTTCGTCGAATTCCGACTCCGTATGCTCACACAGCGTATTTTTAACTGTCGAAAAACTAACTATTTTTCACTCTAAAAATCCTACGGTCACACACTGACTCTAAAAATCACGAAACTTGGAATCTAACAACTATTTGACATTGCGGATCCAACAAAACTGGTTTCGTCGAGTTCCGACTTCGTATGCAAAAGTGGCTATTTTTAACGCTCTAAATAGCCTATTTAAATATATAAATATATTTAAATATTATTAAATTAATTACTTAAAATTAATTATTATCGTCTGTATTCACAGTGTAATGCCGTACAACTCTAGACTATTCCTGTATGTATTTACAACTCGATATTACATCGGCAGAGTTATATCGACGGTCGATTTCTATTTAAATCCCTATTTAAATATAATTAAATCGTTATAGTCAGGGCGCTGCATTTCTGATAATTTGATTTGGACGTAACTCAAAATCCACACGACGAAATCCCGATCTCTCTCTTCCAATAGAAAGATATACTCCACCAGCTCCACACGTTTCTTGTTTCACAGAAATCCGATTAAAAACGGACCCTGTATACTCAGTTGAAGTCTAAATCGCCAAATAGCGAACTGCCGCGTCGTTTCGCGCTCTATTTTAATTATATTATAATTAATACGTTTTAACGTCGATTATTAAATCGATTCGTTATTCAAATTCAATTCTAAACTGAATTAAATATTTTAGTTGATCCAATTCACACAGTATTGTGAATTTGGTGATTTCCGATTATTTCGACATTATAATATATTATTATATTGTTTATTTTAATTAAATATTCAATATTATTTAATTCAAGTCATCGATATCGCCCAATCGATATTTAATAATTAAATAAATTAATTATTCGACAGCTAACAAAACGCGCCATTACAATTGTTGTCGTAGTTCTAAACTTGGATTTGAGATTTGATTTAGCTTTTAATTATATTCAGGTTGGAAGAAGATGCATCAGTCCAAGTTTTGATTCCAACAGGGTAGCGACGCCATTTTTATTTTTAATTAGAACAGAGGCAGAATATAGACAGAATGAAATTGTGTAAAGATAATGAGGCTAGGGGGCTGTTTATATAGGATTAGGCAGACGAATCTTGACAGAAACGAGACCGGATACATCAGAATGAACCAAGTTCAAAAACTGGGTTTCGAGAGCAGGTCGACCTGGTCTGGCCAGGTCGACCCCCAGGTCGACACTATGGTCGACCCCTAGGTCGACCTGGTCCATGGGCGGGAATTTTCCCTCCCAGCCTGTTCTAGGATTTTGAATTTGAATTTTCGAGCTGTTTTCAATTCTGAAATTCTCTGAAACTTCGGAGGGCCATATCTCCCTCATACTGACTCAGTTTCTCGAAAACTCGGACTCGTTCCAAGAAGAATTTCGAGACGAACGCAATGGCCCAACCCATTTCCCTTAATTCTTATTTTATAATTTAATTATTCTCTGATTTGTTGCTTATACGATTACAGAAAATACGGGGTGTTACAATGGGTCACAACTTCTAGAAGACCTTTTACATCCTGGGCCCATGGAGAAACACTCCCATAGCACCTAAGTATAGTCCTAATTCGTGGGACAAAAACTATAAGGATAACGAGGGAGCTAAACCAGAAACCCCTAAAAAATCAACTTCTTCGAATTCTGACAAATATGATTGTCTTTCGAATTTTGTTTGTTGTAAGTTAATAAGTATTGCATTGACAGATAACGTAATAGATAGACGTGTATTTCTTGTTGTTCTTTAATAAAAAAATTCTTCAAATCAAATTGTATACATTTTATAAGAAAGTTCTTATGGATAACACTAATTCTATAATCAAAGAAATTATACAACTTAAGATTAATAAAAGATAAAATTAATGATTTAATTCATAATTTGGCATCAAATATATGCTGAAAACATATACATATTTACACACACACACACACATATATATAGACACACACACACACATATATATATACACACACACACACACACACATATATAGAGAGAGAGTGCAAAAAGAAAAAACTAGAAAACCAGTTTGTCAGCCACCAGTCGACTGGTGGATTCCATACCAGTTGACTGGTAAGCAATTTTAGGAGAAAATAACCGCTACTTGATTTATTTAACCCCTTAAACTTCTTTCTACTTCATTTCTAAAACCATGTTCTCTCAAACAAAAACTCTAAGAAATCTCCCATCAGCAAAAATTCAAATTTTCTACCCCATATCATCAAATCAACGGCTCCTCCATGCAAGAGACCAAGAAGAGGTGCTTCATCTTCTCAAGAGAAACCCATAGATCCATATATCTCCAAATGGCTATACAATGATACTACAAAAGATAAAAGAAAAAATGGAAAAACTGAAATTCATCGAAAGTGTGTGATTTTGAAACATATGGCTTACAACGATTAGCATAAAAAGGAAGACTAGAATCCTTAATAGATTATGAGCAAAACAATCGGAAGATCAACATTGTTGTGATAAAAAAATTCTTAGCAAACTTAAATTTAGATCATCTAGTTCTTAGTAATCTAGATAATAGCGCATGGAGCTTGGTGTGTGGCAAACCAGTTTTTCTTACAGTAGAAAGAATGGGTAATATATTGAATTCTCCATTAGATGAAATGTCATTAGAGCAATTAACTTGTGAAATTGGAGTACGAGATGAAGTAAGTCATTTATTTATTTATGATGACTCCGACGACCCAAGAACTAAAGGTCTACGACCTAATGCAACGCTACTACATCATGCTCTAACTCGAGCAATCTTGCCTCGCAGTAGAACATTTGATTTAGTGTACGCTGAAACCTTTCGAGCAATGTATGCAATTTATGATGAAGTTCAAATCAATTGGATGCAAACAATCTTGGATCATATCTTGCTTTTTACTTATGGAATTCCAATTAGTTTTTACTATGGCGAATGTCTTATGCGAATTTTTGCTCATGAAGGTGTTACCCGAACCAGCATCTAACAAGCTAAAGGTAAAAATTCTTGATAGTAAGAATCTAAAAACTATAAAATTACCTCCTCCGGTTTAGAGAATAACGAGTTACAAAAAATGGAAGAATCGAGAGAAGGCCAACCATCATCTAGTGTTTCTCATAGTAATCTCGAAGATGTCCACTCAGCTAATGAATCTCAAACTACTCGTCAAGCAATCGATGTTGTTGCCCGGAATCAACTATTTCTTGAGGCTAGACTAAAAAGATTGGATAAGAAGGTGGACAACAAATTTTATAAAATTAAGAAATATATTGGAAGTATGTGGAAAGCAATTTCGTGTTCACTTCCTTCGTCTTCTCAAGCAAAGGATCCCGATAAGAGGCTAATATCACTTATTAACTGGACAACATCGAAGAGTAATGAGTCCGATAACATCTAAGACTATCATGGTAGTAAGTTTGCTTATCTTTAGTTTGAAATAAATGAACTTTTGAGAACTATAATAAGTGATCTTCTTCTTGTACTTTCTTTTAAAACTCTAGAGACTTGTTCTAAATAGTCTCGTTTGAACTTCGTAATTTGCTTTGTTGTCTGTAAACTATCTCTGTGTTGTGTGATCTTTATCTATTTTAATATGTTTTCTCTACTATGCTCGAATACTGCTTTATCATGTTAAATATTCTTTTTAATCGATGACAAAAGGAGAGAAGGTATTATATATTACACTAACATTTTGTTATAGGAAAACAAATGGTAAATATATAGTTTTTATGCACTAACAAAATGTTGCAAAGAACCTTTTTATCCAGGGGAAGACAAATATATGCAAGCATACATTCTAGGGGAGAAAATAAATAACTCTACACAACTGCAAGAGGCTGTCATTAATCAAAAAAGGCGAGAATGTTGATTCATGACAACGAAGAAATGAAAATCGATTGAAGAGTTAGTTCATATATATATATATATATATATATATATATATATATTGTATGTGCGTGTATGTTTAGTGTATTAGATTTATGTTAAAATCTATCCACATTTACTATAACACAAATACACAAAACCCAAACATACGCGTGTGTGTATATATACTCACATATATAAGAATGGCTTAAAACAACTAGTACTAGGCTTTTTGCTTGGACCAATCTACTGGTCCAATTCTTACCAGTCGACTGGTAACAGGGAAAAATCCCCGTAATGACTATTTTCTGCCATTTTTCATATATATACACGATTCACATTTTCTACCAATTGGCTGGTGATTTTTATACCAGTCAACTGATCCGACAATAACAACCATATTTCTGAAAAGTCACCATACTTCATGAAGAGATTTCTTTTGATTTCTAAAAGAAATGGCTGCTTCCTTTTGATAAAACTCCTTATGAACATTGATTACTTTTCAATCATTATACAAACTTCACCAACTTGTTTTACAAATCACGAATTCATACTGATTTCTATTCTATATCTTGATATTTATTTGTAAGCACTCTTGCATTCTAAAAGCTCTCTAAAAAGATCGTATTGCTTTTGAATCATTGAATCCATTTCAAATCTCTTGATTTAATAAGAAATGTACTTCCTTTAATCATCACATACACGTTACATACTTGAGGATAAGACTATAGGAAAGGTGTACTTAACTGTTGGTTATTTAGTGTTATTCAAGAACACAATTAGAAGTTAAACTCCGATTGTTTGTTGAAGTCCATTGTCAGTGCTTAGGCAGGAAATCTGTTTCGGTGCTCGGGTGTGTTATGAACGTGTTCTTACGGGTGAAGTGAGGGTGTTGATAGTTGAATTCCAGAAGGAGTCTGGGACTGGGCGTAGGACGGGAAGTCCGAACCAATATAAAAATTCCTGGTGTCATTTTACTTTACTTACTGCATAACTTATCTATTATATCGTAATATTTAGCTTATTAGATATTTATTGCATAGCTATTGTATAATTAAATTATCATATCACATATACTTCCATATATTCCATATAGAAAGATCCTATTTTAAGTCACACGTTGACTTTTCAGGTATCATAGTTATACGTTCGAAAAATCTAGCATTTCTTGACTCAATAATGGTATTTTCATGAATATCATCATTTTTAGATTTGTGTAACAGAAATTGACAAGTGGCACTATTTTGTGCATATTTAATAATTACACAATCAATAGTTATTGGTCCAATTTTGACCTTCTTTTGTTTTGGTATCTCTACTTTTGCAGGACACCCTCACACTTTTAAGTATTTGTAGGATGAAGATCTATTCTTTCAAAGTTTATGAGGAGATTAGATGTTTTATTTCATGGTATTTTATTTAAAATGTGGTTTGTTGAAAGAATAGCTTCTTCCTAAAAGTTATCTGGTAAGCTAGAACTAATTAATAAACCATTCATCATTTCTTTAAAAGTTCGATTTTTCCATTCACCTATACCGTTGGATTAAGGTGAATATGACATTGTACTTTAGTGTATAATTCCATGCTCAACGCAGAATTACTCAAACGAAAATTCATATTCTCTTCCTCTGTCACTTCTTAAAGCATAAATTTTCCTATTGAGTTGATTCCCAACTTCCGCTTTATACTGTTTAAATAAATTGAATGCTTCATCCATGCTTCTAAGGAGATACATATGACAGTACTTAATACAATCATCGGTGAAGGTAATGAAATACCTTTTTCAACCTCTAGTTTGACACATTTTTAAATCACATACATCAGTATGTATTAAGTTTAGAGGTTCAGTTTCTCGTTCAACATGGTGAAATGCGATTCTTGTCAATTTCGCTTCTGCACAAATTTGACATTTATAGTTTGAGTCTATGTTATATTTTGGTATAAAATCTAGATTAATCAATTTTCGCAAAGTATCAAAATTTACGTGCCCTAATCTATAATGTCATATGTTAGAAGATTCAACTGTATAAGTAGAAGATTCACTTTTATTCATATCAGTGTTTGGTACAATACTGGTTACATTTTCTTTAAATAGACCATCACATACATATCCTCTTTCTACATACACTTCACTCTTTCATAATACAAACTTATTAGCCATAAAAATTAATTTGAATCCATGCTTGCTAATTGATGACCATGAAATCGGTTTCTTGCAAATTTCTTGAACATAAAGAATGTCACTCAAGGTAAGTTCCTTTCTAGAAATCAGTTTCAACACAGCTTTTCCCTTGCCTTCTACCTTTGATACAAATGAATTGCCCATAAAAAGTTGTTCATCATCAGTTGCAGTTTTATAGGTTGTAAACATCCATTTATTAGCACATATGTGTCGAGTGGCTCCTGTGTCTACAAATCATTCTTTCGAGTTACCAACAAGGTTGTATTGTGATATTACTGCACATAATTCCATATCAGCATTGCTTTCTACAACATCAGCCATATTTGCTTCTGACTTATTCTTTTTGAGTGCGCGACAGTCGACTGCTTTGTGCCCTTTCTTCCAAGAGTTATGGCAGGAACTCTAAAATTTCTTCAACTTTTTAGGAGTATTCTCTCATTTCATTTTGTTAGATCTGTTTGACTCAACTACATTAGTTTTTGTAGCCATATTTTGAGAAATCTTTTTCTCGGAATTCCCGTTATCTTCGTCAATTCTTAGCCGAAATTTGAGTTCTTACATTGTCGTTTCCTAACGCTTGTGCTTATGTTAATTTTTGAAGTCCTTCCAAGAAGAATGTAGTTTCTCAATGGTTGCGAAAACTTGTAAAGATTCGCTAAGAGTCATCATTTCATCTTCTAATTGACGGATGATAAGATTCAGTTCTTAAGTCTGATTGATCACCGTCTTTGAATCCACCATTTTAAAGTCGAGAAATTTTCTAGTGATGAATTTCTTCATGCCTATATCTTCAGTTTCGTACTTCTTTTCTAGAGCCAACTAGAGTTATTTTTGGATGTAGCAACAATACAATAAACATTGTAGAGGCTATCATTCAGACCATTCAGAATATAATTTTTACACATAAATATGAGATTTTCCAAATATTAGGATCCTCTACTTTGGTAGCATCAGGTTCGAGTTCGCCAACTACAGGACTATCATTCAGACCATTCAGAATATAGTTTTTACATATAAAATCCGAGTTTCCCATATATTAAGAGCCTTTACTTTGGTAGCTTCAGGTTTGAGTTCGCTAACTACAGGAGCATCTTAAGTCAGAAATCCGGCGAGTCCCAATGTTGTTAGATAAACAACATTTTCTTTTTTTAACGCTTGAATTTGATACCTTTGAATTTCTCCGGCCTTTCCTACATTAATATGACAAATAAAAATGATATCTTTATTTGCATACAAATCTGTTTTTAACATAACAAATAAAATGATATTTTTACGTTGTATACAAATTCCTACATTAATATGACAAATAAAAATGATATTTTTATTTGCATACAAATCTACTTTTAACATAAGACAGAGCCATTGTTGGAAACATAGGCGCAGGCTGAGCGTTGGTCACCGTGTGTGTTGGTGTAGAGTTATTGTTGCTGTTCTGCGACATCGTCGTCTGCAACAATCGATATTATTTCAAGATTGTTAGAAGTGCTAAGCAATTAGTAACAGAAATATTAGGAAAACTATTACAAACTGTTGTAACTCCATCGCAGTAATCAGAAACGTCTCAAAGTGTTAATATTACTGTTGCATGTATAATGGTACTTACAATAATAATAAACTATCACAGAATCATCAGACGAGCGCGACAATTAGCACTGTGCAGTTTAACAAATGTAAAACAGAAAAAATGTTTTGGTAGAATGAATCCGTCTCGGTTTCAAGCTGCATATTTTTTTTGGCAAAGCCGACCGGTTTTCAAAGTGATCCGTAACACTCCCTTATTAAAAATAAAAAATTTGAGTACAGATGCTAGGCTACTCACTTAACAACTACTGTTGTCCCTTCCACATAGGGTAAGGAGACCAAGCAAAACAGAAATTCATAATTTAGTACATGATACAAATTACATAAGATACCACTTGGGTTGCCATGCTGAAGTAACATAGTTTCATACATGCTGCAAAATCCTGTCATTACTGTAGCTTCTACCTTTGCTCTCAATCATTATCATAAAGGCTATCTACCCTCGTTACACTCTTCTTACTCCGCGTGATATATCCATGTCAAGATGCATATTTACTATTGCAATAACCGATATTGTTTTAGGATTGTTAGAAGTGCTAATCAATTAGCAACAGAAATATTAGGAAAACTGTTACAAACTGTTGCAATTCCGTCATAGTAATCAGAAACGTTTCAAAACGTTAATATTACTGTTGCAAGTATAATGGTACTTACAGTAACAACAAACTGTCATAGAATCGTTAGACGAGCGTGATAATTAGCGCTGTGCAGTTTACCAAATGCAAAACTGAAAGAAAATTGTTTGAGCAGAATGAACCTGTCTCGGTTTCAAGCTGCATATTTACATGCCGGAAGTACATGGCGGAAGAGAACAAGTTTGAGCGACCAAGACTCCTAGAAAGGTTGCGACCATTTAACCAACCACGAGGTCAAAGGCCCCTATCTATGACATATTATTAATAATATTAAGTAAGGCCCTATAAGTACACATGCTTCTTGCCTCTTGTCTTTTTGTTTAATATATATAGCCAATTGAGTTATGATATATAAAGAGAAATAGTGGTGCTTTTTGCTGGATGTAGGACTTGGACTTTACCATAATGCTTCCTTTTCTCAAATCTATCTCTACTCATTCATTTATTTATAACAAAAACAACAAAATACTCGAAAGTTCTACAATATTCAGGCATAGTCTTAGAGTTCTGAAGCCATTGAATACTTCATAGTAAACCTAAAATGACACAAATTATTTAGCTGTAAATGCTTCTTTAAGCAGTTAGGCAATTTATTGAACTTCTCATTTTGCTGTAACAAAGATTTGTTGCAATAATGATATTGCAAACATAAAACATTTTACCGTAAAACAAACAACAAAACTAAGATTACATGATACCAACAATAAAATCAAGCTATATGATGGTACTTATTGCGATGAATACAAAAGGGCATTGTTAATGACACTCCAAATATTATTAAGAGGAGGTCAAATTTTAAAAACACTCCAATCATAAAAATAATGTTAAGGGGGTCACACACTTAACTTTTTACGTTCCCTTTTACCCTCGTAATAATGTCTGGTAATAATACCAGTATCATCCCAAATCCAAATCAATTTCAAATGCAAAAAAACCAAATCTCTAAATTATTTGAAAACAAAAAGAGCGATTGTTTTAGGAGAAATAATGATATGAACAAAGAATGTAATACCATACTAAAAAAATAATTGTTCGATATATGTATATCGACTTCCTATCAATGATATTTTTTCATCTAATCGGACAAATGAAATTATTAATAATTTGATATAAAAATCTGATATAGATAACGAATATACCGTATAAAATTTTTTGATTAACAAAAAAAAAGAATATTGTAAATAATGCTAATTTGGTAAAATAAAGTTTATTTGTTAAGGGAGTACTCTCTCCATTATTACTCCTCTTAACAAATTTTATTTTAAAAAGAATTTGACCTTCGCTTAACAATATTTGGAGTGTCAATAACAATCCCCATACAAAATACCAGCTGAGAGCTTGGCAACCAAACTAAACTTTGCAGAGAATTCAATAATCAAGATCTACAAAATGTAACTGGAGCATTGCAGTTGATTCCTTACTTTTTAGGGGCCATACAGATTTAATTTCTAACCAATATTGATATCTAAGTATTACATGGAACATAAAGGTCTAGTTTTAATTATCACTGGTTGTACTTCAATATTTGCATTACCAAGTTTTCCATTATATGTTTTCATAAAATCATTTGTCTATATATACAATTTCATTACTACAAAGATTTCACCACTGTTTTTTTTCCAACAAATCAGGATGGCAACTAAAAAAGAGCAATTTTGTAGGAGTTGCTCAATAAAACATGTCACGATGTGTGTGTAGGATAAAAAGAAACACATATTACCAATTTTAGTTCCCAAATTCAGAAATTCAGCTTGTATTCTCTCATCTAGGATCAGCCTTCCTTGCACAACAGCATAAAAATGCAGATATGGTAAATTAATGTAAAAATAATTTCAATGTGCAAACAATTCAAACTAAACAACATATATATGGGCCAGTTTATCTAGTAACACTAACATATCTGGCTATATTTGGTGCTGACTGAGGTTCAAAAATACAACACATTCAATGCAAATGAACTAGCACATACATGATACAATATTCAGTGTACATGTGGGTATTCCAGCCCATATTTGGCATAATTTTATGCAGGCATATTTGGCATAATTTTATGCAGGCATATTTGGCATAATTTTATGCAGGCATAATTGGCATATCTTTTTATGCAGGCCATGCTTAATTTGTGGGTGAGATTTATTGGTTTTGTCTTTTTCCCAGATTTGTTGTGCAAGCATGCCTTTTTGTGCAACAATATCTTTTCTTTTCGAGAAAGACATTTTGGGAGATTACTCACATTTTTGGTATGCACATTAAAAGAAAAGAGGGTTAATATAACCAGATCTGGTCACATAAGGCAGTAGCAGTTTTTGGTCATTTATCATCTTCTTCAAGGTGTTTTGGTCTTCAAGATTGAGCTTTATTCTTGCTCGATTCACCGCTGGCCTGAAGTGCACACATAGGGTGTTCTCTTACACCTTTTTTCATCTCTTATTGTTTTTGGATTCTGGTGATTAGAAGCGAATCTTTTGTAAACATTTTGGGGCTGTTTTCCCTTTTTGGTTTATCAATAAGAGAAGAGGGTAGACTCCTTAAGAGGTCTCGTGGTTTTTTACTCTTCACATCGAAGAGGTTTTCCACGTATAAAATCTTGTGTCTTGCTATTTTACTTTCATCGTATCTTTTTTATTTTTGAATGGTGTGCTGATTGATTGTCTTGTGTGTGATATTGTGGGTGTAGCTTTAAGTAACCCCTAATCGATCCTATCAAATTGGTATCGGAGCTTGAGGTAGGTTATTTATCACACTATGGAGTCGAGCAGTCATAGCTCAATGGTTAAGTTGACATCAACCAACTATTCTATTTGGAGACCTATGATGGAAGACTTGTTATATTGCAAGGATTTACATGACCCAATTGAAACCGTCACTAGTTCGAGTGGTATTATCTCTAAACCTTCTAAACCCGATAAAATGGAAGAGAATGAATGGATAAAGTTGAAAAGTAAAACTTTAGGCACCATTAGACAATGGGTTGACATTAGCATTTTTAACCATGTGTCACAAGAGACCGATCCATATGATTTGTGGAAGAAATTAGAAGGTTTGTATGAGAGGAAAACCGCCTATAACAAAGCTTCATTGATTAAAAGGCTTGTTAATCTAAAGTTGAAAGGTGGAAAGTCAGTTTCTGAGCATCTTAGTGATTTCCAAGACATTATAACAAGTTGACAACTATGAAGATCATTTTTGGTGATGAATTGCAAGCTTTGTTCTTATTGAGTTCTTTGCCTGATAGTTGGGAAACTTTAGTTGTGACCATTAGTAATTCAGCTCCAGATGATGTGCTATCTTTGGATGTGATCAAAGAAAGCATGTTTAGTGAAGAAATTAGAAGAAAGGAGATTGGAGTTGACAATTCACAAGCTCTTGTTATGGAGAATAGATGAAGAAGCAAGAGCAAAGGACCCAAAGGCCGTGATAACTCAAGAGGAAGATCCAAGTCTAGTGATGGAAAGAATCACTTCATATGCAACTATTGCAAGAAGCCTGGCCATGTTAAAAAGTATTGCTTTCGTTGGAAAAGAGAACATGGAAAGAAGAATGATTTTCAGAAAGAAGGCGATGATAAAAATGTTGCAGCAGTAGCCTCTGAAAGTGATGATGATGTCACTTTAATTTGCGCAACTAGTGAATGTCATCATGTTAGCAGTACAGATTCTGAGGGGCTGGTTGATATAGGTGCTTCATATCATTGTGTTCTTAAGAGAGAGTATTTTTTGAATTATCAAGCAGGTGATTTTGGCAGTGTCAAAATGGGTAACCAGAGTTCAGCAAGCATAGTTAGGATTGGTGATATCGTGTGAAGACTAATGTTGGATGCATACTTACATTGAAAGGTGTACATCATATTCCGGATTTACGTCTTAATTTGCTTTCAGCTCATATTCTTGATCAAGAAGGCTTTCGTCACACATTTGAGAGTGGCAAGTGGAAATTATCCAAGGGATCCATGACAATTGCAAGAGGCGAGTTGTGTTGTTCTTTATACAAGACATATTTGACTGTATGTTTTGGTGAGCTCAATGCAGTGGAAGAAAAAGATTCTCCTAATTTGTGGCATCGAAGATTGGGACACATGAGTGAAAAGGGTTTGGAATGTTTAGCAGGTAGATCTCTTATTCCTGTCAATACTACAATTTCTCTTAACCCTTGTGATCATTGCTTAGCAGGAAAACAACATAGAGCTTCTTTTGCTAGAAAGTCTACAAGAAAGCAGGCTAAGTTGGAGCTTGTACATTCGGATGTATGTGGTCCTGTTGAGGTTGAATCCAATGGTGGCAACAAATATTTTGTCACTTTTATTGATGATGCTACTAGAAAGACATGGATTTACATTTTGAAGACCAAAAGCCAAGTGTTTGAAACTTTTCATAAGTTTCATGTTATGGTGAAAAGGGAGACAGAAAGCAAGTTGAAGTGCCTTCGTTCAGACAATGGTGGAGAGTATACTTCACATGAGTTCAAGAACTATTGTGCGCAATATGGTATTTGACATGTGAAGACAGTTCCAGGCACTCCCCAACACAATGGTGTAGCTGAGAGGATGAATAGAACCATTGTGGAGAAGGTGCAATGCATGTTGAAGATGTCCGATCTACCAAAGTCATTTTGGGCTGAAGCAGTGAATACAACAGTTTATCTGATCAACTGTTCTCCATCTATTCCATTGGGGCTTGACATTCCAGAGAGAGCATGGAAGGGATGTGATCCTGTATATACACATCTTAGAGTATTTGGATGCAAGGCATATATGCATGTGCCAAAAGACCAAAGATCAAAGCTGGATTCCAAGACTAATCCATGTGTTTTTGTTGGTTATGGTGATGAAGAGTATGGGTTCAGGCTATATGATCCAGAAAAAGGAAAGGTAGTAAGAAGCAAAGATGTAGTGTTCTTTGAGCATGAAAAAGGTGCAGAACTTTTGAGTGCAAGGTATCATACTAGCTCAGATTTTTTTATTGATACTACTATGTTTCTTTGTCCCCTACTCGTGGTTTTGTTGAACAGCCAATACAGGCTGATCTTGATGCAACAAATGAAGGTGTTGATGATGCACAGCTTGATGGTGCACATTTTGATGATGTTCACGATGATGTTCATGATGAAGCTCAACCAAATGGAGAAGTGGCTTATGAGCAGGGGGAGCGAATTGCCCCACAAGTGGATGATGCTCAAGTTAGAAGGTCAACCAGAGAACATAAACGAATTACAAGATATCCAAGCACAGATTATATCTTAGTTACAGCTGATGGGGAGCCCGAGAGCTTCCAAGAAGTGTTGTCTAGTCGAGGCAAGAATCTTTGGCTTGAGGCTATGAAAGAGGAGATAGATTCTTTGATGAAAAATTAAACTTTTGAGCTAGTGAAACTTCCAAAAAGCAAGAAAGTTTTGAAAAACAAATGGGGTTTCAAGAACAAGAAAGATGGTGAGAAGATAGTAAAGTGCAAAGCAAGATTGGTAGTCAAAGGATGCAATCAGAAAAAAGGTATTGATTTTGATGAGATTTTTTCACCAGTTGTCAAGATGACTTCTATCAGAACCATTTTGGGTTTAGCAGCAAGTTGTGACCTTGAATTGGAACAACTTGATGTAAAAAACGCATTTTTACATGGTGATTTGCAAGAAGAAATCTACATGGAACAACCTGAAGGATTTGAAGAAAAGGGAAAAGAAAATTTTGTTTGCAAGTTGAAGAAGAGTCTTTATGGACTTAAGCAAGTACCAAGGCAGTGGTATAACAAATTTGATTCATTTACGACAAGCAATGGTTACAAGAGGACTGTTGCAGATCCTTGTGTGTATTTTAGAAAGTTTCCTGGCGATGTCTTCATTATTCTTCTTTTATATGTGGATGACATGTTGGTAGTTGGACAAAACTTAGAATTGATTAGCAACTTGAAGAAAGATTTGTCCAAGTCATTTGACATGAAGGACATGGGTCCTGCAAAGAAAATCTTAGGCATGGAGATTGTTCGTGACAGAAAAGCTAGGAAGTTGTGGCTATCTCAAAAAAAAATATTGAACATGTGCTTGAAAGGTTCAATATGAAGCATGCTAAGCCGGTTTGTACACCACTCGCATCTCATTTTAAGCTAAGTAAGAGGGATTGTCCAACAACGGAGAAGGAAAAAGCAAATATGTCTTCTATTCCTTATTCATCTGTAGTTGGTTCATTGATGTATGCTATGGTGTGCACTAGGCCAGATATTGCACAATCTGTTGGTTTGTTGAGTAGATACTTATCCAATCCTGGTAAAGTTCACTGGGATGCAGTAAAGTGGATTTTCAGATATTTGCGTGGTACTTCTTGATTTTGCTTATGTTTTGGAGGTAGCAAACATGTTCTTGAGGGATATACAGATGCAGACATGGCTGGTGATATTGATAGTAGAAAATCTACCTCAGGTTATGTGTTCACATTTTCAGGGGGAGCCATTTCTTAGCAATCCAAGTTACAAAAGTGTGTGGCTTTATCTACAACCGAGGCAGAGTATATAGCAGCTGTGGAAGCAAGTAAAGAGATGCTTTGGTTGAAGAGGTTCATTTAAGAGTTGGGTTTGCAACAAGAAGAGTATATAGTATTCTGTGACAATCAGAGTGCTATGGACTTGAGCAAGAATTCCATGTATCATGCACGCACTAAGCATATTGATGTTTGGTATCATTGGTTAAGAAGTGTGATTGAAGAAAATATGCTCAAGTTAAAAGAAAATTCATACAAACAAGAATGGTGCAGATATGTTGACTAAAGTGGTTCCAGGAAACAAGCTTGATGTTTGTAGCAAGCTTGTGGGAATGAGTTTCAAATGATGATTGAAGCATGCACACCTTCCACAAGTTGAGCTGGAGAGGGAGATTATTGGTTATTCGAGCCCATATTTGGCATAATTTTATGCAGGCATATTTGGCATAATTTTATGCAGGCATAATTGGCATATCTTTTTATACAGGTCATGCTTAATTTGTGGGTGAGATTTATTGGTTTTGTCATTTTCCCAGATTTGTTGTGCAAGCATGCCTTTTTGTGCAACAATATCTTTTCTTTTCAGGAAAGACATTTTGGGAGATTACTCACATTTTTTGTATGCACATTAAAAGAAAAGAGGGTTAATATAACCAGATCTGGTCACATAAGACAGTAGCAGTTTTTGGTCATTTATTATCTTCTTCAAGGTGTTTTTGTCTTCAAGATTGAGGTTTGTTCTTGCTCGATTCACCGCTGGCCTGATGTGCACACATAGGGTGTTCTCTTACACCTTTTTTCATCTCTTATTGTTTTTTAATTTCGGTGATTAGGAGCGAATCTTTTGTAAACATTTTGGGGTTGTTTTCCCTTTTTTGGTTTATCAATAAGAGAAGAGGGTAGACTCCTTAAGAGGTCTCGTGGGTTTTACTCTTCACATCGAAGAGGTTTTCCACGTATAAAATCTTGTGTCTTGCTATTTTACTTTCATCGTATCTTTTTTATTTTTGAATGGTGTGCTGATTGATTGTCTTGTATGTGATATTGTGGGTGTAGCTTGAAGTAACCCCTAATCGATCCTACCAGTACGATCTATGGTGTTCCTCTATGTCACAAGAAACTCACTCTCAAACTAATAAATGCAGTTTTAAGCCAGTTGATCAAATAACAAGAAGTTTATTCAAAAATTCTAGAATCATGAACAATAAGAGATAATTTTCTAGGATATATAGTCCCAGAATCAAGTTGAGTACTTGAAGCTATTTGAGCATCGAAACTTGAAAAGCTCTTTGATAATGAACAACCAACGTTGGCATTTATTTCCAGCAGCTATGCTTACTTTTTTGTTCATTTTTTTAATCGGTTTGTAGTAAGACTTTGTGTGCAGTTGTTTCCAGTGTGTCAATTTGTCTTCAAACGATTCATAACTATGAAATGAACTATTGATGTTTATTTATGCTTTGTTATTTCATCTTTCTATTCCAACAGGTTACTGCTTATTGTACTCAACTTAGATCGGGTTTATATTACAAATTATATAGGCTTGTATACATCAAAAATTAGCATCTAACAACATAGATCTATGTGTTTGTGCGTACATATATATTTTCCTATGAACATATAAATAGACTAAATTAGACTTATAAATGGCATTGCATGCTAAATTTTAAGACTAATGGATTATGAAGGCATTTAATTACTTTATGTTTCTCTTCTGTTTCACTTCAATGTACTTAAGTTGTCCAGATTTTAAAGGTGATTGCCTAGACGTCATTTTTTAAGTTTCCTTTCTCCTCTTATTTCTCTTTTGTTTCTCAGCCTAAACATTTAATAATGATAACAGGCTTGCTAAGAAATTGGATTAACTGATGGAAACGACCATCTGATGGGACTGTTCATAACGGGTTGTAAAAGCTAAAATGGTATGTTTTCGACTAAACATCTCCTTCTCCACAACAAAATCTCTCTCCTAAACATAAGGCGGTTTACTCAACTAGAATGTCCGACATGGACTGAATATTCAAATTGATCACAATGATTTAATGGAGTACCTCTACATAATTAAATTGTAAATGTGTATCCAGATCATAAACTTAAATAGTGAGCACATTCCAAGTATCTAAGGGCATGCCTGTTATATCTTTTATATGCCTATCACACAGTTTAATGGATGCAACCAATTATAAAGTTATGTCAATGCTAACTCAAATTCATGCGCAGACACAGTAACTTGAACCCTCAATGTTAATCAAGAAATAGAAATAAATCCCCTACATTCTTAACTTAATACAAATGTGCAACCAGTTCATACACCGAGCACATTCCAAGAATTCAGGAGCTTGCATTTTATAGCTTTTATATGCATATCTCATAATTCAATGGACGCAACCAATAAACATATGCCAATGACGACACAAATTAACATGCACGCACAGTAAAACCTAAAGCATCAGGGTTCATCAAACATTATAAAACTATTCTTCCACGTTATTGATTAACTGCATTCAAAACCTGCATTACATCTTACTGCAATATATGTGCATCAATAAAGAGGAAACAATATCAAAAGATTATGTAATTTAATAACTCAATTCACCTTAATTAACTCGTGACACAAACGTCCATATAGAACAAAACACAATGCAATGACCTTATTAATCCATTAAACAACCAAGAATCAATCAGAAATGTTCGAATCCAAATTTAGTTTGTTTTGAAGGTGTTAGCAAATAAATGATCAAAGAAGGAAGCAAAAATAGTAGTGCACACAGGATTTAAAGTGGAAAACCCTTTGCAGGAAAAAAAACCATGGAAGAAAGACAAACTTTATTAATTTTTACTGGAGTTTTACACGGTGCTTTTCATATAAAAATAACAAGAAACCATCTTCTACTTTCGTGCAACCAAAGAGGGGAAAATATCACCACGTGAGGTGGAAAATATCACAACATGAGGTGACTGAAAATATCTCAACGTGAGAGTAAAACTAGGATCTACATGATCCTTTAGGTGGCTGGAAATAAACGTGAGAGTAAAACTAGGATCTACATGATCCTTTAGGTTTGCATCAACTTGACCAGTTCTAATGAGAACTTTAGATAATAAATTAACAATCTCCACCTTGAGACAAATTCTCATCTTGAAGTAGAAAGATGGACTACAAAGACAAACTCCTTCAACAAATAAATATTTGCCTTGCTCCAATAGTCCCTAAAGACTATACTGTAACAGCAACTAAACTTGAGAAAAGCTCAAACTTAGTAATTGGAATTGGCTTTGTCATCATGTTAGCGGGGTTATCATGAGTACTTATCTTGCAAACTTTAACACACCTTTAGCAATAACATCTTGGATGTAGTGATACCTAACATCTATATGTTTAGTTCTCTCATGAAACATTTGATCCTTTGTAAGGCATATAACACTCTGCCTATCAGAAAATATAGTAATGCAGGATGTATCTCCACAAAGCTCAAAGTATAAACCTCTCAATCAAGTAGCTTCTTTACATGCTTCAGAAATAGCCATATACTTGGCCTCAGTAGTAGATAAAGCTACGGTAGTCTGCAAGGTTGCTTTCCAACTCACAGCACAACCATCAATTGTGAAAACATAACCTGTTAATGATCTGCTTTTATCCAAATCACCTGCAAAGTCAGAATCCACATAACCAACAAGTTCATCTTTAGGTTTACCAAACTGCAAACAAGCATTTGCAGTCCCATGAAGATATCTGAAAATCCATTAAACTAATTTCCAATGCTCTATTCCAGGATTGGCCATGAATCTACAGACAACACTCAAAGCATGTGATAAATCAGGACGCAAACAAACCATGGCATACATAAGTGAATCAACTGCACTAGAATAGGGAACTCTAGACATGCACTCAATATCTTCATCTGATTGTGGACATATGGCTGATGACAATTTAAAATATGCAGCACGAGGAGTACTTACTGGCTTGACATCAAACATACTAAAACGACGAAGCACTTTTCTAACATACCCACTCTGACTTAGGTATAATAAAGTACTATCTCTTAATATCTTCATTCCAAGAATCTTCTTAGCATCCCCCAAATTTTTCATTTCAAACTCTCTACTCAACTGCCCTTTTAAATTTTCATTTTCTGCCTTATCTTTTCAAGCAATCAACATATCATCGACATAAAGTAGCAAATAAATGGCTGAATGAGTAGTAGTTTTCAAATAGACACAACTATCACAATTGGACCTTCTAAAACCTTGAGATAGCATAAAAGTGTCAAATCTTTTATACCACTGCCTAAATGACTGATTCAATCCATAAAGAGATTTCTTTAATTTATAGACAAGATTTTCTTTTTTAGGCATGATAAAACCCTTAGGTTGATGCATATAAATATCCTCTTCTAATTCACCATGTAAGAATGCAGTTTTTACATCTAACTGTTGAAGCTCATAATCATGCATAGCAACAATACTGAGTAAAATGTGAATTGATCTATGTTTCATAATAGGGGTAAAAAACTTCATTATAGTCAATACCTAGAAACTGGCTGCAACCTTTTGCAACTAACCTTGCTTTATACCTTGTCTCATCGTTTGGCGAAACACCTTCATTTCTCTTGAAAACCCATTTGCAATGAATAAGTTTCTTTTCTTTAGGCAACTTGATTAAGTCCGAAGTGTCGTTTCTTTCAAGTGACTTCATCTCATCATATATGGCAGTCATCTACTTATCAGAATCACTAGAGATAACGGCTTCAGAATATGAAGAAGGCTCGACAATACCTTCTATTTTTTTTCTACAACATACACGCATAGGCAACAACATTTGTTTCCTCAATAAACCTCCTTATAGGTTTTGGATTCCTCCTAGGTCTGCTTGTTGCAATAAATTGCTGCGGTGGTTGCATAACTGCTGGAGGATTCTCAACAATGGGTGCTTCATCCTGTCCCTCAATTTTTGCGTTTGATGTAACATCTGAATCAATAATATGCTCACCTGAACATTTAGTAGATGAAATATCATGTAGCATAGTAGATTCATTAAACACAACATTTCTGCTAATTACAACCGTACTTGTGTCAGGATTCCATAATTTATAGCCTTTAGCACCAGACTTATAACCAAGAAAAATGCATTTAACAGCTCTTGGCTCTAGCTTTCCATTATCAACATGAGCATAAGCAATGCATCCAAAAACTCTTAATTCAGAATAATTTGTTGGAGAACCAGACCATACCGTAATCAGAGTTTTCTTGCCAATAGCAATAGAGGGAGAGCGGTTGATGAGATAACAGGCCGTGGAAGCAGCTTCAGCCCAAAAATGCCTATCCAAACCTACGTTTGACAACATGCAGCGAGCCTTAGAAATGATAGTCCCGTTCATACACTTGGCAACCCCGTTTTGCTGAGGAGTGTGAGGTACGGTGTAGTGCTTAACAATGCCTTCAGCCTTGCAAAATGAATTAAATTCATTTGAACAAAACTCCATCTCATTACTAGTCTGAAGGTTCTTTATCTTCCTTTCAGTTTTCTTTTTAACCATAGTATTCCACTTTTTGAAAATTGAAAAAGCTTCAGATTTATGCTTCAAAAAATGAGGCCAAACTCTCCTCGAATAATCATCAATAATTGTCATTATGTAACAAGCACCGCCCATGGATGCTTTCCTAGACGGTCCCCATAAATCTGAATGCACATAATCTAAAATGCCTTCTGTTGTATGAACTAAAGTGTTGAACTTCACCCTCTTATGCTTGCCAAAAATGCATTGCTCACAGAACTTCAGCTTGTCTGCGCTGTACCCGTCAAGAAGTCCTCTCTTGTTCAACTCTGACATACCTCATTCACTCATATGCCCAAGACGCATATGCCAAAGGTTAGCAGTATCACAATCAGAAATATTATTTGAGATAACAGGGGTAGCATTACCTGAAACAGTAGTGTCTTGAAGATAATAAAAGCCATTTGTTTGCCTAAGATTACCCTTCATTACAATAAGAGAATCATTTGTGACTTTTAGGATACCTCCTCCACCTGAATATTTGTAACATTCGTCATTAAGAGCAATTAAAGAAATCAGATTTCTCTTCATCTTGGAAATGAACCGAATATTTGTTAAATTCTGATTGCACCATCAAACATCTTGATCTGAATAGAACCAATTCCTACTACTTTACATGCTGAATCATCACCTATCAAAACTGAGCCAGCATCATTTATGGGTTCTAAGGTTGTAAACCAATCTCTATTTGGACACATATGGAAAGTGCAAGCATTGTCAAGTATCCATTCATCCTTAATCTTATCACATCCAACAAACATAATAACAACAAGAACCTCACTATCAGAACTATCATTACGAGCATAATTGGCATTAACTTCATCTTCTTTGTTATCCTTTAGTTTGTATGTGCCATTTCTCTTTTCCTTGTTCTGCAGCTTATAACATTCAGATATTTCATGTCCATCCCTCTTACAATATTTGGAAGACTTGTATTTGCCTTTAGATTTAGATAGACCTTTATATGCATTTGAACCTTTACCTCGATATCCATTATTTGAAATTTTCTCCTTTGTCCTGCCACGATCGGACAAGCATTCAGCTTGAGAGCTTGATCCATTTGAAGACACCAATTGTTCCATTTTCTTCTTGGCATGCAAGGCTTCATAAACGTCATTTAAAGTGAGAGTATCATGATTATATAATATGGTATCTCTGAAATTTGAGTAAGAGCTGGGCAGAGAACACAACAGGATTAAACCCAAATCTTCATCATCATATTTGACTTCCATTGCAGCCAAGTCGGAAACAGTCTCTTTAAAATCAGAAGTATGGTCCAGCAAATTACCTCCCTCTTGCAATTTATGCATGAATAATTTTTGTTTGAGATGTATCTTAATTGTGAGATCCTTAGTCATGCAAATTGACTCCAATTTTAGTCAAAGAGAAGTAGTTGTCCTCTCCTTCAAAACTTCTTGCAAAATATTATTGTGTAGATGGAGCTGAATCTGGGACAGTGCCTTCCGATCCTTTCTCTCCTCATCATTGGTCCATGTTTTAAATCTTTTGTTCCCGAATCCATCCACTGCATCATCATAATCGGCTTGTGCGAGCAACGCTCGCATCTTCACTTGCCATAATGAGAATCGAGTGTTCTGATCCAATAGCGGAAGATCATACTTTAGCGATGCCATGTTGAATGAGCCCGCGCTCTGATACCACTGGTAAGTAAATAAATGATCAAAAAAGCAAGCAAAAATAATAGCACACACAGGATTTAAAGTGGAAAACCTTTTGCGGGAAAAAACCATCGGAAAAAGGCAGACTTTATTAATTTTTACTAGAGTTTTACATGGTGCTTTTCATACAAAAAATAGCAAGAAACTATCTTCTACTTTCATGCAGCCAAAGAGGAAAAATATCACCACGTGAGGTGGAATATATCACAACATGAGGTGTCTAAAAATATCTCAAATGTTAATTTTAACTTATTTTGACACAAATATAAATATCATTGTTTGTGACATAAAAGTCTAAAAATATGTCACAAACAATGATATTATATTTGAGCATGGCATTTGAGCGTGCCATTTGAGCGTGGTACTGTAGCGAAGGGGAATTGTGTTTTTAGCTACGAACGGGGTATTTGAGCGTGGTATCTGAGCGGGGTATTTAATTGTTAATTTATGAGTTTAATTGTAATTTATGTTTAATTTATTTATTAATTTTAATTTTAATTTATGAGTTTAATTGTAATTTATGTTTAATTTTAACTTATTTGTTTTAATACACGACAGCTTTTATATATGGGAACCAAAAAAACAGGGAACGTTTAATTATTCCTAACCAACGTTTAATTATTAATTAATCTGGTTGTTTGATTAAGCGCAATTAGAAAGGAACCAAAAAAACAAAAATGTGTATGGACGCCTTTTTATACATGGGAAATGATATTACAAAGAAGCAGACAGCTAGTTACTGCATGACATTTATTAATTAATACACGACAGTTGGAAGGAAAAGTCTTTGGAGTTTGGACATTTAATTAATACACGACAGCTAGTTACTGCATGAGAACAAAGAAGCAGACAACACTTAAAATGGTGCTAATTAATATAGGACAGCTTGCTGCAATAATTAACAGATAAAATGTAGTCTGGGAAATAAATGGACGTCTTGGGAAATAAATGGACGTCTTGGGAAATAAAGGAAATATGCGTACTTAGTAGCCTGGGAAAAAATTAAAAGGAAATGCATGGTTCCAACGTGTTAGTAGCTGGGGGTACAAATAAATACTTACTGCAAAAGAAGCGTGCGGGTGCTAATTAATACTTAGCAGTTAATTAACGTGGAAAATGGACCGGCGTCCGACGCGTCGGACGCCAACACCTTCTTTTTCAACGTTCAGCTATCCTCCCATTTGACAGTGGAAAAAGTTACTCGCGTCCGACGCGTCGGACGCGTCAGACGCGATCAAAAAGTTGAGCGTGGCAATTTTTGACTGCGAACGCACCCTTAGTTCCAAGAATTTTCGTTTGGTGGGAAAATCATTGAG
This sequence comes from Allium sativum, assembly GCA_030737875.1. NCBI lineage: Eukaryota > Viridiplantae > Streptophyta > Magnoliopsida > Asparagales > Amaryllidaceae > Allium > Allium sativum. The sequence goes on along the minus strand of CM060924.1, from coordinate 709,427,426 downwards.
TAGCAGATCCTGTTCGGATTGATACGTCAGCAATTCTTGATTCATCCTGACCTTTGAATAAAACAAGCCGCCTATATCAGCGGTTGGATTCAAAAGTTTTGTGTTTTTGTCTAAATTTTCTGATTACGCAGTGGCGTGCTTTGTTGTTGACTTAGTTCGTCTTTTTCTGAATTTAAACATTCGAAATGGTATATTTTACTATAGTAATGCTATGAATTAATTTCTTGTTTCACCTTTCCCTCACGATACTACTTCGCTATCGGTCATCCAGGAGTATTTAACTAGTATTACCGCACAATGGTGGGAAAACCGTCCGTTAAGGCGTTTAACATAAAATATAAAATTATTTGTTAAAACTTATTTAAAATCAGATTTTATTCGAAAATTATAGTGTAGTTCAAGAGAAAACTAAAGTAACAAATGAAAAGTGCCCTTGAGGCCCTTAGAGGTCTTACTAGCAATACAGAATCAGTTCGTCCACTTTTCATGGCTAGTTTCTAGAGAAATCATATATATTACTGAGTAGCATAAATATTAGAATAAAAAGAAGGAATAAAATTATAGCATCAATACAGATACTTCAAGTGAGGAGCTAAAACATATTACAATGATGTCATCAACTGTAGTCTATATTCAAATGATTATCTACTTTCTTGAAGTATGGTAATTCTTTATTTAGCAACTTACGTGATAAAAATATGCATAAAATCATTGCAACGGACATCATAAATGTAATACTGAAATCCAATAATTTGCATACATCCATAGGTTTGGGAATGTAATTCATAAGTGAATCCATCCATACATGATACTACAAACATAAGTGAACCCAAAACAAAATAACTATCATCAATTGCTAAAACAGATCCTTATCCACTAATATTAACAAACCACGCAGCCCAAATGGTCCAGGAGCTAGAAAGCATGCGTAAGAGAGCATAATTAAATGATTCATGAGTTCTTAGTGCATTCCAGTTCACACATGACATAAGGAAAGTCAAGTGAAGGGTCAATGATACAGATATATCTATTGTCAACAGTATGATCCATGTAAGGGTGCGTTCGCAGCCAAAATTTGGCACGCCCAAATTTTTTTTGGCGTCCGCCGCGAGCACATTTTACCCCTTCCAGATTCCACGATTCTCGAACGTTGGAAAAGTAACTGTTAGCGTCCGACGCGTCGGACGCCAACGGTTAATTTTCCAACGTATCCTTTCGCTGGCTATAAGAACGGACCCCCCTTTTCCTCCTCATCCCAACCCGAAACCTCTTCCCTTTTACCCCATATTTCGAATTTTTTGAGCAATTTCGAGCTGCAAAAACGGCAAAAAAATTTATAGTTGAGTTTATTTTTCAATTCTCTACCATATATATTTTTTTTGATTTTTTTGAATTTTTTTTTTGTTTACGCAGATGGCTTCCACTTCCACCACTGCTACCTTGCAGCCATTTGCGAATTGGACAGACGACCGGGAGTCCGCTTTCATAGATGTTTGCGTTGAGTTCATAGCGGAGCGCGATACAAGCGTCAATGGGTTCTACGCAACAGTCGCAACAACAATGAGCAACCGTTTTAATCTGGAGTTCACAGAAAACCAGATTAAAAACAAATGGGACAACATAAAGCGATCTTTTCGTGATTGGGACATGCTGCTTAGAACACCTGGGGGTATATTGAATGCAGAGTTCGATTATCTAGACGGTCCTGATGATTTTTGGAGTACCGGCGGTGGCAGACCATTCAGAAAATTTAGGAAGCACTCGCCGATGAAGTTTCGAGAGCAGGACATTATGTTCGAGGGTTGTTTGCGGAAAGATACTTGTGCGTATCCGATTCCTCCGGTTGCACCTCCTACTGCACCAGCTCCTCCACAAGCGCCTGTGTCAGCTGCTTCTTTCTCCTCTGCCGACGCGGGTTTCTATACCGGTTGGATGGCTTCGGGCGATCCCCCTTCTGGTCAGCCCTCTAGGCACAGACAGGCAGCGCGTGCCAACTCGTTTATGACCGACGATACGAGACAGCTTGCTGCTCGTTGCTTGGAGCTTCTTCAGAGATCGGGTACGCGTGCGGACCTTTGGGAGATTCTGTCGATTTTCCGCAATGATGAGCGGAATGTGGATATTGTTCAGGAGCTTAGCGATGATGGCATATGTGGGTTTATTTCAGCGGAGTTGAGTCAGTTACCTCATCGTCGTTTATTTTAGATTTTCATGTACTTGTTTTAGTTCCAGTCTTGGTGTGTTTGCTATGTTTTATGAAAAACGTTGTCGTTTATTTTATGAAATATGTTGTCGTTTTGTTTGATGCAATTAGAATTTAATTAAATCAAAACCATTAATTTAACAATTAAATACCACGCTCAAATACCCCCCGTTCGTAGCAAAAAACACATTTCCCCTTCGCTACAGTACCACGCTCAAATGGCACACTCAAATGTCACGCTCAAATGCCACGCTCACGTTCGTTAAGAACGCACCCTAAATGCCATGATATGACAACATACATCAACCAACAGGCACTATTATATATGCAAATTTGTAGCAATAGTTTGACAAAACTCTCAATTTGTCCAAAGAAAACTAGACTAAGATTTATTAACAACCATAGAAACTAGAAAATTCACTAACATAGTACTATTAACAATTGGAAGCTAAAATTCTAAAACTCAATGGCCATTCTCTTCTTACAAATAGCATCACAAGTTTCTAATGCATCACAAATTTCTAATATTGTTATATTTAAACGGAATTTAACATCAATCTTTAAAGCTAATTATAGAGAAGCCATAAGAAGACAAAATGCATATTGTCATCTAAACCTGCACATTTAGTAAAAAACGAAAAAATAATAGAAATACAGTTAATTTAGTCATTACAAGAACTAATACAAACTACGAATTGAACAACAGTGTAGTACCGATATAAGGAGATACTGGCATATTATTATCATAGTTCAAAATCTTATTATTATTATTATTATCTTCCTTGGGAATATCTTCTAAGCTCCAAATGTATGTTAATATGAAATTTGATTATAAAATTAAAGCTAGAGCACTGCTATTTTTCAGAAAACATCGATCTTACTCAAAAAACATCAATCTTATAAATACTATAAGGAAGCTGGAAGCTGGAAGATAGAAGCATGTAAATCCTTACACAACAAAATTCATTTACCGCTACAATTCAAGGTCCGTTTGATTTTGAACGGAAAAGGTTATTTGGAAGAGGAATTTGAAAGGGGTATTTAAAGGGGAATTGTTGCGAACGGGGAATGTGTTTTTTTTTTTATGAAAGGAGCAAAGATATTATTTTATTGTTTGTGTATATATTATTTTTAATTGTTTGTGTTTGTGTGTGTTTATTGCTGAATAGAATAGTAGATTGCAGAATACAAATTGCAGACTTTAAATTGCAGAATTCAAATTACATGTTTGCGGAATACAAATTGTAGAATTTAAAATGCTAATATAAAATATAGAATACAATGAAACTTTTAAATGCATTACCATGGCAACTAGTTCGTTTCATATATTGTCTCGTACAACCGCTATGGTGGATGTTGTTCTAATTCTTTGAACGGGTTCTCGATTTCTGTTTCCAGGATTTGATATAATGTAATATTCTTCGAGATATTTGTCTGGCACTAAATCAGGGTCGTCATCATACGGCATAAAATGGGTGGAATATATATGGGGAGAGGGAAAAAAGAAGGGCAAAAAAATATCTGCCGCACCGGACGTGCGTCGGACGCATCCAAAACGTCAGACGCGAAAGCTAACTTTTGAGCCTTTCAACTTGAAGGGGCAAATACATGGGTCCGACTATTGATGCGTTAGACGCGTCCGACGCAGACGCGAACATTAACTGCCCAATTAGAATATCAAACGGTACCTCAGTAGAAATAAGCTATCAGGTTATTATCCATATTTATAAAGATTCAAAGATATATGAAATCAGAAGCATGCGCAGTACAACATATATGTTATTTTGGTATGAAATTAAAGGGAAAAAACTCTTTCACGAAATCTACAAGGGAAACTAAAATTTGACCTGCTATAAACCCATTTGCTTCAACTGGGTTGACATGATATCCTCTTTAAATCCCTAAAATGCAAACCCATTTGCTTCAAATGGCCTGACATGACATCCTCTTTATATCCCTAACTTGTATAGATAAAAGTAGTCAAGGACAAGCAATTAATTATCCAAGAAATTATATGGATAATGGAAAAAACATTCAAATTACCTTTCTCATTAAGACCTCGAAAATGCTACTTCAACCGGCGGATTAATACGTCAATTTCTCTGGTAAATATTTCAACTGTATGATTACCCCAGCCTCTCCTGATTTCCTCTGTCAGATAACAATTCGTGTTTGTTGTACTGCTGAAAATTGGTCGTTCTAGCAAAGTCTCTAAGACCTTTTAATAAGACACTAACTGTAACCTACATCTGTTATACAACTGAAAAAGAAATTCAACATGACAAAATAAAAAAAAAACAAAAAAAAACAATAGATCATTAAATATATGTCGTATGTTTGGTTTTTATCATAGAAGAAAAATAGAATAAGTATCATAATCAAAAAATGATGATGCAAGAGAAACGAGGTGTATACTAAGTAATGTACAAAGTAAACTTACTGAGTTCAACTTCAATCCGAGCACGGATGATGGATTCACTTGACTGTTAAATTTCAAATATAAAACTAAGTTTGATCCATCAAGAAGTCATAAAAGTCCACAATCTATGAAAGGATTATGGCTTGGGGCATACCTTTGAAGTCCATAGAAATTGACTTAGAATAACATAACTGTCTGCTTTCTTTCAAATAATACAAAATTACATAGCAATACGAAGGCAAGCATTTGCATGCTCCAACGTATCACCCTCATTGTATTTGACATACATTCCAAGAAATCTGCAGAATCATTAACAAATGTTATGCTTATTTGCTGTAGTGAAATTAATTTAGAAAAATTCATCAGGTATAGTTAATTTTATTACAAAAAAATGAAGAAATATTCAACAATATTTATATTAGCCATACAGAATCATGCAAAGTAGCAGTGATCTTATACACAGTAATAACAAATAAACAGTAACCGTTTCTAAAATAAAGCAGTTTACTTATTGCACAAAGACACTCGTCTTCAGAGATATATATGCCTTTTCCATATCAGGTCCACTTTTCTCTACCATTTTCCCTTTTTGATACCAAAAACTTCTTCTTCTTCTCCCAAATCTTCAAATACTCTTTTACCACCAGGTCTCTAGTTGTTATGAGGATTATCTCCACCGAAACCATTTTTTGCACTATGTTCACAACAAGCCATCGCAATTTTAGAAATCCTAACCCTAAATCGACTCTGGAAATCGGAGAAAAACTGAATAAATTTTTATTTTTAGTTTGGGCTTTAGTTGGAATTTCAGTTCACGTACGAATAAATAGGATCAAAGTTGATGAAGGTTGCTGAATTGAAATGGCGATTGAGGAGAAAATGAAAGAAAATAAAGTTCATGGAAGGATTTGGATTTCGGATGTTACACTGAGTGAGTTGAATCCAAAAGTCAGATCCATAAATTTAGATCGAGAAACAGAAGAATAGGAAATTCGAATGTGAAAATTTTGAGAATGTCTTGAAAGAGAGACAGAAGGGAGCGTGTATCGGACATAAAGAGAAAGTGAGATTTTCTTATTGAAATAAATTTGCATAAACAAATTGATTTTCTCTTCTTAAAGTAAAGAAACCTCTCCAATGGTTGGTTTGATAATGTTTAAAAATGAAGAAGAAAGCATGTTTAAAAGAGTATAGGAAAAATAACAGAGTAATGATCACATCGATACCAGTTAAAAAAATTGTCTTGATGAGTTGTGTACAAAATGTTGAGATGATTCTGAGCTAATGAATGATACACCATAGAGCAGCATAGCAAGAATATTATATATTTAATTACACATATTGATGTAGACTGGAAATAATATGGAATTATAGAAGGTGGCCATGTATGAAATCCTCATTGTTCAAAATCATAAGGAAACATTGTAGTTGATCATACAGTATAAAGCAACATAAAAAATGTTTTACTAACCCAGATTTCAAAAAATAAAATGTTTGGGCTTGACATTAAGTAGAACCAAAATTTAGACCCAGCTGATACTCTATATACTTCAAAAGCTTGCTTGTAGTCTAAAACAGATGATTAATGGCTTTTGGCCCTAAAACAAAAATACTATATTACAATGACAAATTTACAACAAATCAAAAAAGATCATTGTCTATTACAATGTTTTCATCTAGTCCATTGTAATATACGTCAGCATTCAATGTATGGTACAACATGCCAAGACAACCCATTGTAATAGTATCTTACTACTACAGTTTATTCATGACCGTTGCAATAGGCATCAGTTTTCATCAACATAACACCACGGTTCAAAACAGTCCATTGTAATAGAAAGATATCACAATGGTTTCGATTAGCCTGCTGTAGTAGATGCTAGTTTTTAATATTCCAATACAATGATCGAACAAAGACCGTTGTAAAAAAACTTGTAACACCCCATACAATATACATAAAAATATAAATATTATTAATTAATAAAAATAAACAATTCAATAATAATATGAAAAGGCTAGTAAGTAAGATTTTTCAGTATAAAGAATTTGGCTATGATTTTTTTTTTATTTGGATTCGTGGCAAAATTCTGAATCGTTTTCATATATAATATGTTGAAAACGGTTATCGTATAAAGAAGTTATAACCAGATGAAGTTAAATGGTAAATGCACGTATATGTATGGTTTAATAAATTATATATATATATATATATATATATATATACACACACACACACACACACACATCCAAGAAATAAAATAAATATATTGGGTGAATTTGAATTTCAAAATAAAGATAAGAATGAAGGGACAAAATTAGGATATATAAGAAAGAAGATAAGCCAAATAAATAACGTTATATAAATAATTAATATCTCAGCCCCATGTACGTTTAATGGTCATTTTAGCGACCAAGGGGTCGACTGCTCCTCTAGGTGGGATGTCGACCGCCTGGTGGTTTAAATGCCCAATAAACCTCGGTTTGGTAAGGTTTTAGGGGCTAGTTTAAATAGACAGACAACTAGGATTATATCTTAATAATCCTATGGTCTGTGCTTACACAAGTAACTATAAATAGAGCTCTGCACCTTACAACTAAACCCTAGTCATTTTTCTCTATTGTACCTTCACTCTGCCTGTGCTGCCATTGATTCCAGAAATAGGTTTTTCTTCATCTTCTTCTATAGATCTATTTCTCTTTCTTTCTAATCTTTTCTTTTAGACTTAGATTATAATATATTCTTGGAATCATAAGAAATATATATATATATATATAAATTTATTTAGTTTATTCTTACGTATATAGATCTCTAAGAGTTGGGGTTTTCGCCAAAAGGGACAACAACATCTGATCTACGTTCTTCCGATCGATGTGAGTGGAATCTAGTATTTTTCTTATGCATATTCTATATTTGTAGATTATCATATGGATTTGTATGCCTAAGAGGATTTGGTACAACGATATTATTAAAATGCAAAACCCCCAAATCCTCTATTTTCTTATATTTCTGAAAGATTGTCAATTTAAATTGGGTTTGTGGATTTTTGTTTTAGTTGGATGAAGGATTATTGGGTGATTTACTTTTAATTATTTGATTTATCCCTTTTTCCTACACTTTTGAATCTAATGTAAAAAGGTTTAGATTTATTATTTGAATAGGTTTGGGTTTCTATTCTAATTAGATAATCCAAACGTATTCAGATTTGAAGCTAATCAAACATGAATGTTTTTACGTACAAAAGGGGGTAAATTAGATGAATTGTAACACCCCATAATTTTAAAGAACACTATAATGATAAACTAAAGAATACTTAATTAAATATTAGGAATTATGTTAAATGGAATGCGCCATTGCATTCGTCTCAGAATTCTTCTTAAGATAGACTCTGACGGGTTGGTTATGTCTCATATCCCGATGGGGGCAACTTTTGAGAAACTCGTTGATATGGCATTGATGCACGAAGAAGATAAATGTGAAAAGAAAGAGGCTAGGATTGATGAAACACAAAATAAGAAAGTGATGCCGAAGAAAGAACAACAACAGCAAAAGAAGGACAGAAAGAACAGCAAAGCCTGAGAAAAGGGGAAATGTCATAATTTTGGATGCGTGGGTCATTTGAGCAAAGACTGTAGAAAAAGGAAGAATGCTTATTTCCATTGTGGAGAAGTCGGACATCTTATTAAGGATAGCCCGAAGAAGCAAGGACACGGCAAGAGGGGAGGAACTTTTGGAGGGCAGGTGCATGCTCTCGTGGCTGGTGCACGGATAAGGGTAGGGAAGTTTCTGTTGAAGGTTAGATTTCTCTTTCCAATCATCTTGTTAGGACTCCTTTTGATTTTGGCGCTTCGCATTCTTTTATATTTGATTCTGTTGTTTAGTCTCTGCACCTTAGTACTAATATGGTTTTGGATCCTACTGTTGTCTCAAACCCCATTAGAGGTATGGATCCTTTCTCTATGACTTGTCAGGGTTTGAGGATATCTATGTTGGGCGTCGAGTTTGAGTGCGATGCATATTTGCTTGGTTTCATGGGATATGGTTTGAATCTAGGGATGGATTGGGTAGCCATGTGTGGTGCCATTCTGGATTGTGAGAGGATGGTCGTTAAACTTTTGATTTGCCATGGGAGGACACTCGAGATTTCTTGTGACCCTAAGGGGTCTGTCATGCTTAGTTTCCTAGAATCGCTTGATGCATCTATCGATGATCTGTACCAGTGGTCTGTGAGTATCCTGATGTTTTTGAGGAGGTTCGGGGTTTACCTCCGAGGCACGAGATTGATTTCTGTATATACTTGGTGGACAATGCAAAGCCAGTTGCATTGCCTATGCGTCATATGGCTCCAGCAGAAAGGAGGTAGCTCAGCAAACAAGAAGGGGAGCTACTTAAGAAATTGTTTATTAGGCGATGCATATCTGAATGGGGTGCTCCAGTAGTATTCGCCACTAAGGCGGATGGTCCGCTTCGCTTATGCATGGATTCCAGGGAGACAAATAAGCTCATTAAGAAAAATAGGCACCCACTTTTGAGGATAGATGATCTGTTTGACTAGTTGTTGGTGCATATGTTTTCTTCCAGCTAGACTTGGCCACAGGGTATCATCAGTTGGGGGTGGCCAAGGACAATATAGACTAGAGTTCTTGTAACGACCCGGATTTTAAGCGACTTTGGTTATCGACATAAACACGATGTCGATAACCAAAACATCGAAAAATCCCGGTAATTAATGAAAGAAATTAGAAGGTAAGAATAGATAAGATAGAAACTTAGAATAGAAGAAGAAGAAGAACACAACATCAGAGTAACACGGACCTCACAGCGGAACGAATAACTTATAATAGATAACATAACTTTGAAATATAACAGTTATGTATACAATAGCACTTATCAGAGTACAACACTTACAACACAGCGGAAATAACTATAGCAATATGATCTTGAAGTCTCCTGCTCCAAGCTCTCCAAGTATATCTGTAAAATCCTGACTACTTAACTGCCCATACAAATTTAGGCACCCAAGAGTTTAGGGAAAACAACAAAGTAAACTCCGGGTCAGTCATGGGACTGGTGTGAGTAAAACAGTTTAAACAGGTATATGAACAAGTAAACGATATCTCATAAGACCACGCCGCAGAACGAAACGGGTTTTTCCCTTATGAGAGTCCAAAATATCTTTATATCAAAAACCTTTTGATATTATACTAATGTTTATATACAAATAGATATCAACTAGCAGAAACGCTTTCATCTCACGTTCTACATATATAGCATACAATCAAAATCGCAAGCACGTATTGGATAATGGATTTCCAACTATGACAAGGTATGGAACCACCTTTCGATCAGCGTACTCTAGGAACGATACACTGGAGTTCAACAAGAACATCTTATAACTCAGCCACACATGACCGACCACTCATTTTGCTTGAGTGTATCGAATGTATATCACCAACGGTTGGGATCAGCAACCGTTCCCGTATATATATGGGACAACATTGATAGATTTAAGAAACAAATGAATATTCTCTAGATAGGTGATTATACACCCTACTTCTGTGCGACTGACTTAGCCATGCTGCCTGCCCGATTTCTGTCATTTACCGGTTGATGAGGCTAGAAGCTACGCTTTATCATTACATCAGATTAACTTCGAATGCCACATTGTCAGATCCATCGAAAATCACTAATTGGCGTCTACAATAGTACGTTACGTGTTAGCTAAAGAAGTTTCCTTCTCCGCTTCCACTCTTGGTATAGTTGAAGAAATCAATGTACGTGACCTTTCTGGAAATACTCTGTTAGACATTCATCCACACAAGTCATCCTCATTCACTTAGAATGTCACAACGTCATACCCGCCAAATAACAAATTGATTTATCCAAAAATAACACGGGTATACAACTTAGAGAAACGAATTCCTCTACCACCAAACGTGAATACGTTTGAACAGATCAACTTACGCGATCCATTGGATATACTCTGTCAGACCTTCGTCCATACAAGTTGTCCTGGGACGGGACAAACCGAAGGCACTATTCAGTATATCCATCTTAGTCACTGTTATCTAAGACTTATACAACAACCCTTGCATTTTACTCCGTCTTCAATTATCTTTGGCATATATGATTCGCAACGCTTATGCCAATACAGAGTGGTTCTTCGGATAATAATCCAACCGGTCTCTCCATATTAACAACGTTAAAATGGTCAAAACTTCGATAGTCTGTGATTTAACCATCAAAGAAAAACAAGTGTGCAAACAACGATATTATTTCCAAATGGAAATTATATCGGTAAATCATCAACATATATCTATATATATATATATATATATATATATATATATATTCACATTGTCTTATTTTCTATGTTTAGAAAATATATGTTATTAACATTGGAAAACGTTTTCCATTTTCTTATTTACAAATCACTACTCTTCCCCAACTATCAGTCCCTGACTGTGAACTAGTATGAGAACAATTCCCTAAGTATAAATCCCGAAGGCCGAAACCAACATCAGATAGACACTTAGAAAACCATTCAATTTACTAATCTCTAGTCAGTTCTAATTTTACTTAACTCTATATGATTAACTCTGATTGATTAACTCTAACTGGTCAACCTTAATTAATTAACTCTAACTGGTTTTACTTGGTTTTACTAACTCCATTTATTAACTCGACTAAAAATTCAACTCGATTAACTGAACTAATCACTTCTATTAACTCGACAAATTCACTTTGGTTAACTTAACCAATTCATTTAACTAATTCACTTAGTTTAACTTAACTAATTCTCTTTGATTAATCTAACTATTCACTTAACTCCTGTCGAATAAACCATATTCGTTAACTCCTTTGACTCTACTCGAATAAACTATATTCGATTAACTCCTTTAATCTATTCGATTTGATAACTCCCCTTTTTGAATAACCAATATTCGATTAACTCACTTCGAATAACCAATATTCGACTACTCACTTCGAATAAACTATATTCGATAATCTCCTCTCGAATAACTAGATTCGATTAACTTAACTTATTTAACTTAACTTATTAACTCCTATCGAATGACTAGATTCGATCAACTTAACTTATTTAACTCATCTTGATTAACTCCTATTGTAACACCCCACCTCCGCCAGGGTGACTCTTGCAAGCACTCTGACTTTGGAGGGGCGTTTGAATCAGGTAAACATGCATAATGATATATCAAGGCAGAACAAGAACATATGTATATATGTAAACAAAGTAAATAACATAGATAAAACAGCGGAAGATTTCATACTATTTCAAAACAAGTCTGGTACAACATAGCTTTCCAAATAAACAAGTCTAGATAAAAACAACATCAACTGAAAAACTGAAATACATAAGTACTATCCCCAAAATAAGTGATAACCATAGCTAGCTTCATGTCAAGACCGTACATGAGCTAAAATCCCACAAGCAAGCGATCAGAAATCCAGCTAAGCTCCAATATTCCCTCCCTGAGAACCTGGGGGGGGGGGGGGGGACGGAAGAAAAGAGGCGAAAGAAAATAGGTCAGTCAAACAGACTGAGTAAGCCCTACTACAATCAATGTAAACTGATAAAGTTAACTGGCATGAGAGCAGGTATAATCATAAGGATAGCAACATACTAGCATGGTGATTAACTAACAAGGTAGATAAAGGTGTCATCGCATAATCAGGTTTAAGGTTTTGCACCACAGGTGTACTAGCAAACTAACATGACTGGAATAAAAAAGTATTGATCCCTTGGCCCAAGCTTTGGCCCAATAACATGAAATGACCCTAATACAAGGTCCAACCAAACGGTCTAGTCGATCGACTCCCTAAGCATTACTCGTCACGTGTTGGTGTCAATACGGCCAAAACATAATTGTAGTCGAACTGTGCCGGGTCCACCCTTCGGGTGTATCAAGCCCTAGGGTGCCAACCCCTGGACACCATAAACATGAGTGCACAGTCTCGATCTACTGGTACCCATGGGTGACTTCTCCAAATACGGACTACGTGCACGACCATAGTCCGTCCGGAACTACATCGGCGTACCACCCGGCCGTCGTTTATTTGGTCGCTTACCTCCAGCCCAGTAATCGTGCCCCCTCCCTAGCCTAGTCCCTAGGGCTTTAACGATACAAACTGGGATTACTGCTGGAGTGGGCCCCCATTGCTAGGATTTTTCCTAGTGGGTTAAGTACGGTTTTACCCTCTTGATAATCATGGATTAACTTGGTTAAGTGTAACGATGAGTTCACGACTTAACCCTGACTAATCTACCAAGCCCAAATTGGTTAAGTATTAAGTGGACCATGACTTAACCCTAATCACAAGGCATTAATTAATTTTAATGCGCTTTAACCTCTCACATTAGACCTTGTTGTGGTTACTAGTTAAGCCGGGCGGGTCCGGGTAGCTTTACACCACAACTTGGTCTAACCTCGGGTTCAAGGTACAACATGACCAACTTCTCACATTGGGTCCTATTGTTTGTAGCAACTAGTTAAGCCGGTCGGTTCCGGGTAGGTTTACGCTACAAACTCAACCCAACCTCGAGTTGGCCACACTTATCTTTTCTAAGTGTCATGTCCATCATGTTTCCAAAACATGTTACAAGTTTTCAAGCAATTGGGTAGACCTAACTTAATAGGTAAATTCCCAATGGGTAGACCTAACTTAATAGGTAAATTCCCAAACTTATGTTTTTATGTCTTTTAAGTTTACCCAACCCCAAACGCAATCCCATCGCTTACATATCGCAATAGCGCATAAAGGATAGAAAGAGGGAACTTGGCATAATTATGACATAAAGGTATTGAAGCCACAAGTTTAACATGGTGGCATATGAAATGCTCATATGTTCATACACTTGCATATTACATTTTTAGGCCTCAAAAGCATGCATAAAACCAAACTTAGCATATTGGTGATACATAGTGATAAATGACATGTAGAAATGGCCATAAGTTCGCATTTAGCCTCACATGCAAGTTATCATAAGAGATATGATAACTTACATGTTGCCAAAATGCAACCTTTAGCATAAAGCTTGAAGCTTTATGTTCATATACTCAAGATAAGCTTGCATAACATGATAACATGAATAAAAGGATCAACCCAAACTTGCATAACATAATTTGCATATCATATGACAAACTTGCATATCAAACTTGCATAACATAACACGATAAACTTGCATATCATGACATGGCATACTTGCATAACATAACATGATGAACTTGCATATCATAACATGGCATACTTGCATATAAACTTGCATATCACAACATGATAAACTTGCATATCATAGCATAGCAAACTTGCATATAAACTTGCATATCACAACATGATAAACTTGCATATCATAGCATAGCAAACTTGCATATAAACTTGCATATCATACATCTAACTTTAGAGTTTAAGTATGAAAGTAGAATAGGGCTTACAAAGCTTATGAAGACTCAAAATTATGACAAAGCCCTTATGCAATCAAATAGACCCAAAATGCAAGCTCTAACATAAAAACCCTTGAGCCAAAATGATCAAAACTCTCTCTTTATGATGCAAATATAGAAACTTGACTTGAATGCAAGCTAATGATGCTTATACAAGCTTGAAAACACTTGTATGCATGGAAAATCTCATAGAAATTTATTTAGGAATTTTATGAAGAGAGTGGAGGCCATGAGAGGATTGATTTTGCCATAGTTTAGTTACTAGAATGAATAATGATGATTTAGGGTTAGGTTAGGGCCTTATTTATAGAGATTAGGACTAGTTTCAACCCTAGGATTAAACCCTAGTTCCAATCTCAGCCCTCAAAACCGAATCTGGCCCCCAAGCTCAACACAATCTCTAAATGGTGCACTAGGCTAAACAACCCGGCTGGACCAAGTCGACAGCCAAGTCGACAGGGCTGTCGACTTGGGTCCAACCAAGTCGACTCCCAAGTCGACAGGGCTGTCGACTTGGGTGCTCTGGCGGGAATTTTCCCGCCTGGCCCAAACTGGCCCAAATTTCCAAATTCAAACTTGAATTTGAAATCTGTTTTTACTTTGGATTTTTCTAAAAACTTCGTTGGGCCTTAATCGGGTCATACGGACTCCGATTTTCGAAAACTCGGACTCTATTTCGCGTATTTTCCCGAGACGAACGCAATGGCATAGCCCGTTTCCCTTGATTTAGAGTTTAGAATTAAATTCTGCCTCGATTTATGTCAAAACAGGTTATTGAAAATACGGGTTGTTACATTCTCCCCTCCTTAAAGGATTTCGTCCCCGAAATCTTAAATTAGGAAGAACGTATCCTACCATCCAACATCCATCTACTCAAAACATCATCCACGAGCAATCATTGTCCTTACAAGATTCTAAATGTTGTTTGAACATATGCAAAGGTGTGTGTATATGTACTTATCTAATGCAAATATCATCAATGCGAATAATGTTAGTGAAATGAATCCATATGTATGCAATTCCTAACATAATGTATAACATCTATATGTGTGCACATAACATACATCCATATGCAACATCCATGTGATAACACAAAAATTTTCATCCATGAATAAGCGTAAACACTCATGCATATGCAATATGAGGAGTGTGTGAGCCGATCTAGTGCCTAACGTGTATAATGCATCCACGAGTAACCACTTGCAAACACTTGCAACCACTTGCAACCACTTACAACCATCAAGCATAACATGTTTCAAACACATGTTTCATCCAAGGGTTTTTACCTAAGGTTCTCATGACTAGATTTACACGATATACTAGATAATCAAGACAAACATGGATAGCAAAAGATATGCTACAAAGAGATCGGGAAGATAAGCAGGATATACTCCTCTTTCGGATTACAAGAAATCCCTTCCTAACCCAACCCATATTCTATAAAAGCCCAAAAGGTTTAGTCAACCTAACGGACCCCCTTCAAACCCTGACATGTATTACTAGCCAATAAGTCATACCTCCCGACAGAAATAGGACCGAAAATGGGACCGAGAGGATATACATAAAAAGATAACATGCGAGTAAGTTCCGCAGGAAAACAAGGATCAAGGATATACTCTTAGAAAGAGATATGATGCGCGTATCTAGCCTTCAATCTTCTAAGTCACGTTTCCTTGAGCTTAACTCCACTGTGCTTTGACCGTCTTTTACCTCATGATTTCTTAGCTTCTTAACTCTTATTTCCAAATATGAGTTGGAACCCATTTCATTGTCGCCTCTCGTCTTCCTCTTTCACTTACTCTTCTATCATTCTTGGCTTAAACATAAATATGACCTCATGGTTTCATGCAAGCTCTCCAAAATTCGCTAGTGAATCCTGGATCTTGTTTACTTACTATAAAGTATTCCACGCAGCAGAACTTTTCTTGGAAATACCAATCCACATTGCCAATTGCTCTAACGTGATTTTCGATAACTCATGCTTGAACGAAATGAATCATCCGCCTACGAATGATAGGCCATACTTAGATTCAGTTACTTGCCCATGACTTCCCGTAGACTATCCCAAAACTGGGTAGTGAAGATTGAGTCATGGTTACTAACTATACTTTAGGGAACCTTGTGCAACCGCTTTATTTCTTGAAAGTAAACTGTCGCTAGCTATGATGCAGTCCTTTCGCTCTTTACCGGAGTGAAATGAGCACTCTTCGTGAGTCTACCTACTATGACCCACCTGCTCGTATTCTCTTTCCTTGACCTAGGCAGTCCATCCACGAAATCCTTCGTGACTCTTTACTACTTCCATTGCGGGGACCTCCAATGGATGTAATAGCCCACCGGGCTTCTATGACTCGGCCTTTAACCTGTTGGCACAACATGCACCTTGGGGACAAACTCGGCCACCTCCTCGGGTGATGTGCATCTTCAAGAACCTTCTTTCTCTCATCGCGTCTTAGCCATCCCTTGTCATCTATAGCGAGGTGACTTACCATCTCGCCTCGAATCAACTTGTCCATGATCTCGACTAACTGCGGGTCTTCTTTCTGTGAAGTCCCTACTTGATCCAGAAGGGTAGGTCTAAACTCAAGGGACGCTTACTAACTAACTAAACTGAGAGAACTTCTTACTTCGGTTGCATTCCTTGGAGTCTTCCAATCCTTAACTGCAACTACCTTAGTGGGATCCACCGCTAAGCCTTGCTTAGAAACTATGTGCCCAAGAAATCTAACTCCTTTTTCTCCAAAATGACACTTGGAGAACTTGGCCTTCAACTGATGTGCTCTAAGCGTATCCATCACCTCCACGAGATGCCTTGCATGCTCTTCCTCATCCTTAGAGAAGATCAGAATATCATCTACGAAGACCACGACAAACTTGTTCAAGAACTCCCTGAACACCCTACTCATCAAGTCCACGAAGTAGGCAGGTGCATTAGTCAAACCGAATGGCATGACCAGCCATTCTAAGAATCCATCCGGAGTTCTGAACGCAGTCTTGTCTATACTATCCTCAGCTACTCTGAGCTGATGGAATCCAGTAACAAGATCAAGAGAAAACAGATGTTCCTACAAGCTGATCAAACAAATCATCGATCCTTGGCAATGATTGTCTATTCTCTTCGTTTAACTCACGATAATCGACACAAGGTCAAAGAGAACCATCTGCCTTTATAGTAAATACTACAGGCGCTCCCCATTCAGATATACTTCATCTAATGAAGTTCTTCTCAAGCAACTCCTTGACTTGCTTTCTTAACTCTCATCTTGCGGGGCCATGTGCCTTACCGGCTACGAAACTATCTTGGCATTATCAACCAGATAAATGCGGAAATCTATCTCTCGTTTAGGGGTAACCC
Organism: Allium sativum; assembly: GCA_030737875.1. Lineage (NCBI taxonomy): Eukaryota > Viridiplantae > Streptophyta > Magnoliopsida > Asparagales > Amaryllidaceae > Allium > Allium sativum. The sequence continues at coordinate 709,409,987 of CM060924.1, read as the reverse complement.
CCTTCACTTCCCCCAAGATATCAGGATATTCTCGGACCACCCTCACCGATTACAAACTATCGATAGACGAGTTGAGGGATTCAAGATAACACAACATGATGAGACTCATAGGGTTACTAGAAATTTTTAGGGTATTACCGAGGCGAGTCATGAGCCTCACAACCCTATGCTCAAAAATCAAGGATGGCTCCAAAGCTGGACAACCCATCCATGCCCAAAATCAACCCATACCCCATGAAACCGAGAATATAAGCATCACGCGAGAACTCTATACTCAAGATAGAGATTTTCAAATCCACGTAGATAATAGACAAATGGGCGGAACCCCCAATTGGATTTGAAACACACACGGGATCATTAACTAGACTAGTACTTAGGTGCAAACTATCAACAAGATCAGATGAGATAAAGCTATGCGATGCACCATAATCAAACAAGGTACGAACTGGAAAATCAGAAATATAAACAAGACTTTCAACAGAAATACTACCTCGATCGGGAAGTGGAGCGACATTGAGAGCATGAACTTGCCCTCCTGAAGGTCCAGCACGCTGAGTCTGACCCTGGCCTTGTCCTTGCTTCTTCGGGCAATCCTTACTGAAATGTCCAAACTCACCACAATGAAAGCATTCGCCATCCTTCCTTTTCCTCTTCTTACAATCCTTAATAAGATGCCCAACTAAACTGCAATAATAGCACTTTCCCTTTTTGTTATTGCCCTTGTTGTTGTTCCCTTTGTTACCTTGACTGCTCTGACCACTTGGATTACCCTGATTTCCTTTCCACTGGGAATCAGTCTTCTTGGCTTGAGTATCATTCATCTTGATCTCCTTCTTGTCACTCCTATTCTCTTCATTGAGTAGGGCCATATTCACCATACTCTCGAAAGTTGCCCCCAAGGGTATATGAGTCATGGCTAAACTATGTAATGGCTCGTTTAATCCTAGGGCAAAGTATAGGGCCTTCTTCTGAGCTGTGTTGACCAAGTCTAAACCGACCCGAGCTAGTTGATTAAACTTATCTATGTATTCCCTAATAGTCATGTCCCCTTGCTTCAGTGATAGGAACCTTAATCCAAACTTTCCCCGAAAGTCATCCCAAGTCTCAATTGGCCTAGTAGCGGTGGAGACCACCCACCAACGTGCAGCTTCTTCCTTTAGCAACCACACTGCTAATAAAACCTTCCTACGGTCATCTATATCAAAGAAGGCAAAAAGATCTTCGGTTTCTTTCAACCAATTCCTGGCCTCTACGAAAGTCTCGGTTCCAATGAAATTCTTGCAACCCATCGCCCTAAAGTCTTTGCAAATCTCCGCGAAATCCTTTTGTGGATGCTGAGGGGGAGGAGGAAGAGGAACCTCAGCGACAGGAGGAGGAGGAACATCAACTACCGGAGGAGGAGTAATATTTGCGGGGCCGGCTTCGGTCGCCCTAGCCTCCAAAAGTCTCCTATACCAAACAGGTACGTGTACTCCCTCCGGAATGGCAAAGTTATTGGCCATACTGAAAACGAAGAAAAAGATAGATTCAGAATGGAGAAAAAACGAAGGAATTTTGCTAATGGCTTTTTGGGGAATAGCCTTTAAAATAAACTAGACTTTTCTTTGGAAAATACTTTATACTTGGTTTTGAAAATAGTTTTCCAAAAGTTTTCTAAAAACCTTTTTGTTCCTTCTCGTAAACCATATGCTCTGATACCAAATTGTAACACCCCACCTCCGCCAGGGTGACTCTTGCAAGCACTCTGACTTTGGAGGGGCGTTTGAATCAGGTAAACATGCATAATGATATATCAAGGCAGAACAAGAACATATGTATATATGTAAACAGAGTAAATAACATAGATAAAAAAGCGGAAGATTTCATACTATTTGAAAACAAGTCTGGTACAACATAGCTTTCCAAATAAACAAGTCTAGATAAAAACAACATCAACTGAAAAACTGAAATACATAAGTACTATCCCCAAAATAAGTGATAACCATAGCTAGCTTCATGTCAAGACCGTACATGAGCTAAAATCCCACAAGCAAGCGATCAGAAATCCAGCTAAGCTCAATATTCCCTCCCTGAGAACCTGAGGGGGGGGGGGGGAACGGAAGAAAAGAGGCGAAAGAAAACAGGTCAGTCAAAAAGACTGAGTAAGCCCTACTACAATCAATGTAAACTGATAAAGTTAACTGGCATGAGAGCAGGTATGATCATAAGGATAGCAACATACTAGCATGGTGATTAACTAACAAGGTAGATAAAGGTGTCATCGCATAATCAGGTTTAAGGTTTTGCACCACAGGTGTACTAGCAAACTAACATGACTGGAATAAACAAGTATTGATCCCTTGGCCCAAGCTTTGGCCCAATAACATGAAATGACCCTAATACAAGGTCCAACTAAACGGTCTAGTCGATCGGCTCCCTAAGCCTAACTCGTCACGTGTTGGTGTCAATACGGCCCAAACATAATTGTAGTCGAACTGTGCCGGGTCCACCCTTCGGGTGTATCAAGCCCTAGGGTGCCAACCCCTGGACACCACAAACATGAGTGCACAGTCTCGATCTACTGGTACCCATGGGTGACTTCTCCAAATATGGACTACGTGCACGACCATAGTCCGTCCGGAACTACATCGGCGTACCACCCGGCCGTCGTTTATTTGGTTGCTTACCTCCAGCCCAGTAATCGTGCCCCCTCCCTAGCCTAGTCCCTAGGGCTTTAATGATACAAACTGGGATTACTGCTGGAGTGGGCCCCCATTGCTAGGATTTTTCCTAGTGGGTTAAGTACGGTTTAACCCTCTTGATAATCATGGATTAACTTGGTTAAGTGTAACGATGAGTTCACGACTTAACCCTGACTAATCTACCAAGCCCAAATTGGTTAAGTATTAAGTGGACCATGACTTAACCCTAATCACGAGGCATTAATTAATTTTAATGTGCCTTAACCTCTCACATTAGACCTTGTTGTGGTTACTAGTTAAGTCGGGCGGGTCCGGGTAGCTTTACACCACAACTTGGTCTAACCTCGGGTTCAAGGTACAACATGACCAACTTCTCACATTGGGTCCTATTGTTTGTAGCAACTAGTTAAGCCGGTCGGTTCCGGGTAGGTTTACGCTACAAACTCAACCCAACCTCGAGTTGGCCACACTTATCTTTTCTAAGTGTCATGTCCATCATGTTTCCAAAACATGTTACAAGTTTTCAAGCAATTGGGTAGACCTAACTTAATAGGTAAATTCCCAATGGGTAGACCTAACTTAATAGGTAAATTCCCAAGCTTATGTTTTTATGTCTTTTAAGTTTACCCAACCCCAAACGCAATCCCATCGCTTACATATCGCAATAGCGCATAAAGGATAGAAAGAGGGAACTTGGCATAATTATGACATAAAGGTATTGAAGCCACAAGTTTAACATGGTGGCATATGAAATGTTCATATGTTCATACACTTGCATATTACATTTTTAGGCCTCAAAAGCATGCATAAAACCAAACTTAGCATATTGGTGATACATAGTGATAAATGACATGTAGAAATGGCCATAAGTTCGCATTTAGCCTCACATGCAAGTTATCATAAGAGATATGATAACTTACATGTTGCCAAAATGCAACCTTTAGCATAAAGCTTGAAGCTTTATGTTCATATACTCAAGATAAGCTTGCATAACATGATAACATGAATAAAAGGATCAACCCAAACTTGCATAACATAACTTGCATATCATATGACAAACTTGCATATCAAACTTGCATAACATAACACGATAAACTTGCATATCATGACATGGCATACTTGCATAACATAACATGATGAACTTGCATATCATAACATGGCATACTTGCATATAAACTTGCATATCACAACATGATAAACTTGCATATCATAGCATAGCAAACTTGCATATAAACTTGCATATCACAACATGATAAACTTGCATATCACAACATGATAAACTTGCATATCATAGCATAGCAAACTTGCATATAAACTTGCATATCATACATCTAACTTTAGAGTTTAAGTATGAAAGTAGAATAGGGCTTACAAAGCTTATGAAGACTCAAAATTATGACAAAGCCCTTATGCAATCAAATAGACCCAAAATGCAAGCTCTAACATAAAAACCCTTGAGCCAAAATGATCAAAACTCTCTCTTTATGATGCAAATATAGAAACTTGACTTGAATGCAAGCTAATGATGCTTATACAAGCTTGAAAACACTTATATGCATGGAAAATCTCATAGAAATTTATTTAGGAATTTTATGAAGAGAGTGGAGGCCATGAGAGGATTGATTTTGCCATAGTTTAGTTACTAGAATGAATAATGATGATTTAGGGTTAGGTTAGGGCCTTATTTATAGAGATTAGGACTAGTTTCAACCCTAGGATTAAACCCTAGTTCGAATCTCAGCCCTCAAAACCGAATCTGGCCCCCAAGCTCAACACAATCTCTAAATGGTGCACCAGGCTAAACAGCCCGGCTGGACCAAGTCGACAGCCAAGTCGACAGGGCTGTCGACTTGGGTCCAACCAAGTCGACTCCCAAGTCGACAGGGCTGTCGACTTGGGTGCTCTGGCGGGAATTTTCCCGCCTGGCACAAACTGGCCCAAATTTCCAAATTCAAACTTGAATTTGAAATCTGTTTTTACTTTGGATTTTTCTGAAAACTTCGTTGGGCCTTAATCGGGTCATACGGACTCCGATTTTCGAAAACTCGGACTCTATTTCGCGTATTTTTCCGAGACGAACGCAATGGCAAAGCCCGTTTCCCTTGATTCAGATTTTAGAATTAAATTCTGCCTCGATTTATGTCAAAACAGGTTATTGAAAATACGGGTTGTTACACCTATCGAATAACTAGATTCGATTAACTTAACTTATTTAACTCATCTTGATTAACTCCTATTGAATAACTAGATTCGATTTAACTCCATTCGCTTGACTCTAGATCGCAACGACTACAATGGTTACGCCTGATTCCCTTAGACAACATCCGACCGCCTTAAGCTATTTACAGCCCTACGAATTACGCTAGCAGTCGTACGAGATGGCAACTTACCCTGAATACTATGTTTGACTAACTCTGTCTCAAATAACTTTATTTGATTAACTCTAGTTCGTTTTAACTCTAATCGATTAACTCTAACTGAGTAACTCTAACCCGATCAACTCGACTTGATTAACTCGACTTACTTAACTCAACTGGTTAACTTGACTTACTTAACTCACTGGTTAACTTGACTTACTTAACTACTGGTTAACTTGACTTACTTAACCCACTGGTTAACTTGACTTACTTAACCCAATTGGTTAACTTGACTTACATAACCCAACTGTTTAACTTGACTTACATAACTCAACTGGTTAACTCTATTGAACTGGTTAACTCTACTGAACTGGTTAACTCTACTGAACTGGTTAACTCTACTGAACTGGTTAACTCTACTAAACTAGTTAACTCTATTCAACCAACTCGACTCGACTAACTCCTTTCGAATAGCATATTCATTTTACTAACTTTCGAATACCATATTCGATTTACTCCCTTCGAATACCATATTCGATTTAACTCCTTTCGAATACCATATTCGATTTAACTCCTTTCGAATACCATATTCGATTTACCTTATTCACTTTATAAAGATTTCCTTTTTAACAACGTTTTATTCATTTGAAAAGATTTACTTTTAAATAACGGTTCTACACTTTAAAAATGATTTCCTTTTTATAACGTTTCCTTTTCAATTCTATTTGTAAATGGTTTACAAATATTTCCTTTTCAAATTTATTCTTGAAATATTATAACTCCTTAAATTCTCTGAAAAATTCGCCATAACCTCCTTTGTAACGAGAGCATCGGGAAAATCCCCAAACCCGCCACATAGGCCTTTCCATTCAAAAAGAAAATGGTTTGTAATTATTTCCTTTTTGAATATCTCCTATTTATTAATATTTCAATTTATAAACATTTCTTATTTATAAATATTCCACTTTATAAATATCTCTTATTTATAAATATCCCATTTTATAAATATTCTATTTTCAATATCACTTTGAAAATCACCTTATCAACATTTCGCTATGTTATGGTATTCAATCATATCAAATCACGATGTTCAATATCGTTCAAGCACAAATAATCGCCCACAGATTTTTTATCACATCATATAACAATATATGAAAAACAATAAAATAACTGTTGAGGAATCCAGTCGGATTCCTCCAACCTGTCTCCCTACATCCACAGATGTCAGTTCAATATAAATTATTCTGATAGCAGAATCAATATATAAATATTTAACGGTTTATATATATATATATATATAATTACATATATATATATATATATATATATAATTTTCACTAACTGACTAGTAGTTCAGTCAATCAACCAACACATAACAATCAACAGATGATTAACAGTTCTAAAAATACATTATAAAAATATAACTATTTAGAGTTGGTGAGTTTTACTCACATTGGACTGTTATCGTTAAAAACAATTAACTCTTTGATTCAGACGGACAATTTATTTTGCCATAAATTGTAACGAGCTCAGATTCACCCCCAGTCAGCTTCATTGTGAAGCTCTTGTCCATACGATCCCAACGGATCCAACCGTTTGAAATTCTGATCATGCACGAGCGAGATACATCATTTATACGATTTCATATAAAATTGAATTAAATAAAGCCTTTAAATATAAAAATTGGCCTTAGCTTTCATCTCAGCCCATTTAGACATCGGACCCAAACCACTTAAGATGCTTCTTCCCTAAAACAAAATGGACGTGACCTCATGTGCTTCACACAACACTTCGATCTTGTTCCTCCCCTCCCAAACACTTATCTTTCCATGAATCCACAAAGAACCATACCATTTCCCTCCTTATCAACGTCTCGTTCAACCCATACCCCAAGCTTGAAGCCCGCACCAACGTTGATACCTGCGACAGCAGCTCCTTGAGCTCGCTATAGGAACCGTGACCAGAAAATCACAACCGAACTTCACCCAAATTTCACCAATGATACCCCTCAACGTCCGAGACTCAAATACAACCACCATTTTTCACATCGATGCTTACATCAAGATCGAAAGGGAACCATAGGTTCGCCGTAGGTTTTCCAGTGGCAGAAAAATCTGTTTCATACCCCACAAAAGTATCATCAAATTGAAGAGAAACCTTCCAGCAATCCAACTATATGAATATAAGGATTTATAGGAATTTATTTGTTTTTATTTTGATTTCTTTGATTCAAGAAATTTCCTGGAATGAAATTTGTTGCGGCGGGTTTGGTTGACCGATGAATGGAAATGAATTAGGTCTTAAGGTTTTTTTCCAAAGGGGTATTTATAATGTTTTCAAAATATCTAGATATTTTATAGAAGGAATATTCCCGGTATATTCTCCTTTATATATTCATTTTGCTTTTCTAAAAATTCTCGTGATTACATACGATAACCAAAAATCATGAAAATGGTCGTGTAGCTACTGTTTGACACTACGGTCCCAACGAAACTGGTTTCGTCGAATTCCGACTCCGTATGCTCACACAGAGTATTTTTAACCATCAAAATACTGACTGTTTCTCACTCTAAAAAACCGTACGGCCACATACTGACTTCAAAAATCATGAAACTGGAAATCTAACAACTATTCGACATTGCGGATCCGATGAAATTAGTTTCATCGAATTCCGACTTCGTTTGCAAAGGTGGCTATTTTTAAAGCTCTGGATGACCCTTTTAAATATATAAATATATTTAAATATTATTAAATTAAATATAAATAAATTTATATTATCATGTATATATATTCACAGTGGAATACCATACGACTCCAATGGGATTTACAACTCGATATTTCAAATCTGGGTCAACCCGATATTCAATTTATATTGAAATTCCTTTTTAAAATATAAATAATTCCTTTATAAATTATAAAGGAATTCCACAGCGACTTTTCTAAAATTTGATTTGGACGTACATCAAAATCTACACGACGAAATCCCGATTTTCTCTTCCACCAGAATGATATACTCCACCAGCTCCACACGTTTCTTGTTTCACAGAAATCCGGCTTAAAACGAATCCTGTACATTCATTTGAAGTTCGAATCGCCAATTTACGAACTGCATTTCCATTTCAAGCTCGATTTTAATTATAATATAATTATACGTTCAAACTGTCGTCGATTGAATATATTCGTCAATATAATTCAACTCCAAGCTGAATTAAATCTAAGGGATGACCCAGTTCACAAATTATTGTGATTTCCAATATTTTTGATTATTTCTGAATTAAATATATAATTCTATTATTTAAATTAATTAAATATTCCATATTATTTAATTAACAACGATTAAATTCCCTATATCACTATTTTAAAAAATTAAATAAATTAATTATACCCCTAGAAAAATGCGGGTCATTACATTCTTCCCCACTTAAAATAATTTCGTCCTCGAAATTGCTAAGTTAGAGGACGACCCTACCTATTGGAATTCCTAAGATTTGTTTACCACTTATTTCTGATTTTAACTGAACCAATTAATATCGACTAAAATATTTATTCATTCCGACTAACTAAAAATTTAAAAAATTCTGAAAATTTTCTAACACTTTAAACTTTCGAAAAATTTCGCCAACACCTCCTTTGTACTGGTCAATAGCTCAAACTCCCACTCGCCTCACTGGGCCTTCTTCAACCCAAAAGAAAGTCAAAACGCCAAACAGCTTGCCAATTCGGCTCATAAATTCCAAACTCATATAAAATATAAACTTGTATCTTTTTGTTGGGCATATCATTATATCCCTACCATCTGTTATCAACTCGGCATATACAAATGCCATCCCAATCAACTCCAACCAAGTTATTCTTAACACAACCATTCGCTTATTCAAGCCGAATTTAATTTCAAGTTCGAGTTTCAAATTCCAAACTCTCAACTTATCATTTCAAATCCAGATTATTCTCTAATCACTTCAGTTTTTCTTAACCTATCATCTCAAGTTAAATTCTAGTTTATTATTTACTTTTACCATCCCATTCGAATTAACTTCACAAGTTAAATTTTAATTTCTAGAACTTAAATTCCCGGTTTTATTTCAAATCAAATTTGAAATCATAATACCAATTCAAAACCTTTGAATTTCTAAACAACCTGTTTTCTCAAAACAATTCAAATCAAAATCTCTGGTAGTAATCCACCACTTAGAACTCGAAAATCACACCGATGATACTACACAGTCATCATCGGAATTATTTTCCAGCGACCCAAGTGATTTCAATACTATATCATTTCAAAACCCTTACTAAATACATCCATCTTGAAAACATCTCAAAATCTCCCAGGAACTTAAAATTTCCTTATTTTAATTCCAAATCTGATTTAAATTCATATTTAATTCATCTTATTTCATATACTTTACTTATATGATTCTGATTGGTTATATATAACCATTTCACTTTATAATCTCATTCGATTATAATTACAACCAATATATCTAATATATGATAATATATTACATATCCATACTGTGTCGGTCCATCATATTCAAGTATTTATTTACTCCTACCGATACAGTGGATCAAACTGATCGACCAGAACTCATAAACAACTCAGCCAATGAATCTCCACAATATAAAACCATTTTTATATCAAATACGAATACGCACTCATATATATACACTCAACTCAATCTAGGGTATTACTAACCCTATCTCTATCGAGTCACGCCACAAAGCCAAGGTAATTCTTAACTTAAGCTCTGATACCAACTGTAACGACCCGGATTTTGAGCGACTTTGGTTATCGACATAAACACGATGTCGATAACCAAAACATCGAAAAATCCCGGTAATTAATGAAAGAAATTAGAAGGTGAGAATAGATAAGATAGAAACTTAGAATAGAAGAAGAAGAAGAACACAACATCAGAGTAACACTGACCTCACAGCGGAACGAATAACATATAATAGATAACATTACTTTGAAATATAACAGTTATGTATACAATAGCACTTATCAGAGTACATAACTTACAACACAGCGGAAATAACTATAACTATATGATCTTGAAGTCTCCTGCTCCAAGCTCTCCAAGTATATCTATAAAATCCTGACTACTTGACTGCCCGTACAAATTTAGGCACCCAAGAGTTTAGGGAAAACAACAAAGTAAACTCCGGGTCAGTCATGGGACTGGTGTGAGTAAAACAGTTTAAACAGGTATATGAACAAGTAAACGATATCTCATAAGACCACGCCGTAGAACGGAACGGGTTTTTCCCTTATGAGAATCCAAAATATCTTTATATCAAAAACCTTTTGATATTATACTAATGTCTATGTATAAATAGATATCAACTAGCAGAAACGCTTTCATCTCACGTTCTACATATATAGTATACAATCAAAATCGCAAGCACGTATTGGATAATGGATTCCAACTATGACAGGGTATGGAACCACCTTCCGATCAGTGTACTCTAGGAATGATACACTGGAGTTCAACAAGAACATCTTGTAACTCAGCCACACATGACCGACCACTCATTTTGCTTGAGTGTATCGAATGTATATCACCAACGGTTGGGATCAACAATTGTTCCCGTATATATATGGGATAGCATTGATAGATTTAAGAAACAAATGAATATTCTCTAGATAGGTGATTATACACCCTACTTCGGTGCGACCGACTTAGCCATGTTGCTTGCCCGATTTCTGTCATTTACCGGTGGATGAGGCTCGAAGCTACGCTTTATCATTACATCAGATTCACTTCGAATGCCACATTGTCAGATCCATCGAAAATCACTAATTGGCGTCTACAACAGTACGTTACATGTTAGCTAAAGAAGTTTCCTTCTCCGCTTCCACTCTTGGTATAGTTGAAGAAATCAATGTACGTGACCTTTCTGGAAATACTCTGTTAGACATTCATCCACACAAGTCTTCTTCATTCACTTAGAATGTCACATCGTCATACCCACCAAATCACAAATTGATTTATCCAAAAATAACATGGGTATACAGCTTAGAGAAACGAATTCCTCTACCACCAAACGTGAATACGTTTGAACAGATCAACTTACGCGATCCATTGGATATACTCTGTCAGACCTTCGTCCATACAAGTTGTCCTGGGACTGGACAAACCGAAGGCACTATTCAGTATATCCATCTTAGTCACTGTTATCTAAGACTTATACAACAGCCCTTGCATTTTACTCCGTCTTCAATTATATTTGGTATATATGATTTGCAACGCTTATGCCAATACAGAGTGGTTCTTCGGATAATAATCCAACCGGTCTCTCCATATTAACAACGTTAAAATGGTCAAAACTTCGATAGTCTGTGATTTAACCATCAAAGAAAAACAAGTGTGCAAGTAATGATATTATTTCCAGATGGAAATTATATCGGTAAATCATCAACATATATCTATATATATATTCACATTGCCTTATTTTCTATGTTTAGAAAATATATGTTATTAACACTGGAAAACGTTTTCCATTTGCTTATTTACAAATCACTACACTTCCCCAACTATCAGTCCCTGACTGTAAACTAGTATGAGAACAATTCCCTAAGTATAAATCCCGAAGGCCAAAACTAACATCAGATAGACATTTAGAAAACCATTCAATTTACTAATCTCTAGTCAGTTCTAATTTTACTTAACTCTATTTGATTAACTCTGATTGATTAACTCTAACTGGTCAACCTTAATTAATTAACTATAACTTGTTTTACTTGGTTTGACTAACTCCATTTATTAATGTTTGCGAACAAATCAAACAATTGCAAACAACTATAAGATCCGTTCGGCTTTCCTAAACAATAAGGATTATTGTAGAGGGTGTCGAACTCTGGGACCAAAAATATTTTAATTAATAAATCCAGTCAAGTTATTCCAGGATTTTGATTGATTGAAAACACATAAAATAACATCAATTAAATAAAAAGAGAGATTTATATGATAAGAGAAAACAATTAGGGGATAATGACATAGATTGGATTCATACTCATCAATAGCCAACAAATAAATATAGATCTAATTCATGTTTCTGTCACTAACATGAATCAACGATAATTAGGTTCTTAGAAACAAATAAGTAAATAACGACAAGCATAGCCTATGCAGGAGCTGGGCTCTTAAACAACCATAGACTATCAGAACAGATTCACCAATTAATTTCTAAAACCCTAAAATTATATCTAAATCTGATAATTGTTAGATCGAACATGAATATACTCTGTGAAGGAGCATAGCTCTTAAACGACACAGAATATGAAGGTTCAGATCTAACCCTTGATTCAGATCCAGATCTACATGTATAAAGTCCTCATCTATTGGCTATGTGATTCATGTTGAATCATATCTATTAGCGTCACCACCCCCTAATCAAAGGAGATTAGCTAGACATAGCTAAAGAAGAAGAGAAACGTAAACTAATTAACATGAACATAAATAAAATAAAATAACAACTGAGAGAAAGGAGGAAGAAGAGTTTTATTCCAAGAAGAGAATTACAGAATAAAACTAAGTGTGTTTTACAATGAATGAGATAAAGTGTATTTATAACTGATATGACAAAGGCTACTTGGCAAATTCCATAATGTGGGACTAAAGAATTAGCCCAACAAACACATAAGCTAGTGTGAACGCAGCTGTAGAGTGAGAGGCCTTGCAAATGAGCTAATGTGAACGCAATATGAGTCTTTATTGAGCCAAATCTACCCAACTGAACTCTATTTGCAACCATTCTTCAAGCTTTAAACTCTTCAAGCTTTAGTAATTTCAGCTTCACTCTTTTTAAGCAAATTCTTCATGCTTTATCCATCAAATGCTCTAAACCAAGCTTTTTATCAACAATCTGAAAACACGGCTATAAATACACAATATTAATTATTTTAAATAGAAAACTAGATAAATAAGCGGATTAAATATACACATTTACGTGTATATCAAATACCCCCACACTTATCTTTTTATTCGTCCTCGAATAAACTAAACTAAGATATGTCACACTTTCCTAGGAAACATGATTGCATTTAGCGTATGCAACAAGCCGTTAAACACCTAGGTGTTCCTAGTAGGACGAGTGTTGTCTCGTGAGGGTTTTCAGCGGATACTACCCACAAAATCCAAAGTGTCTTGAGTACGCAGATTAATCAAACAATATATTTAAGGTCCTTCACATTCCAAGGATTTCACCTAACTTCAATAATAACGGTTCAATCCCAAATTGTCCATCCCATCGTAGGTGCAAAAATGAATAAAAATTTTCAAGCTGAATCGTAATTCCTTTATAACACTGTAATTGTCTTGAAGGTTAAGAGCGTGGTGTCAACCAAAGTTCTACACATCGATAATGTGCACCCAATCATTTATTCAACCTTTTTTTTTTGAATAATTTTGCACCAGTGTAACTGTAATGTATTGGATATGAGTTATGCATAGATGAAGGAAAATTTTGTAAGTTCTAAAAATATTCTAGATAAGAGGGCAAGTGTATTAGTTGAACTTCAGGCTACAAAAGATAAAGTAATACTAAGGCATATATGGAAATTTTGTTTCCTTTCATCTCCTCAACTACAATCCTTGCTTCTAAGTACGGTATGATGGATGTGGATGGAATGGAAATGGATGCTTCATAGTCAAGAATGATGAAGACTATTATTCAGAGAGACTCTCTCTTTATTTCATTTTTTTACTATTCTTTTTTTTTCTTCTTTATTTTTTCTTTTTTTCTTTTTCTTTTGCATGATGAATGATGAATGGAGATGGAATGATGACATACATGATTTCATTTGATTCCTCCTCTACTACCAACACTTCATGAAAGGAAAGTTTAGTGCCCTAGTTACTCTACTTCTATAACCTTAATTCAACACACAAGTCTGGATTGATGTTATACAAAAAGCTGAAAGGAATGATAAGCAAAGTTTCTTAAGATAGATAACCCATATAAAATAAGATGTGGTATATGGTTATCCTACCTTAAAACAAGTACGGAGTGGGTGGTGTAATATTGGTATAAAAAGTGACGTTTTTGACCTTTAAACAAAGGTTTTTGAGTATACCAATATAAAATAAACTTGTCGAAACATGGATGTAAATCGACTAAAACTTGGGTTTGAATAACGTGGGGTATCGAAGAAGAACGCTACAATGAGTCATTTCTCCTTAATTGGGCCAAGTGGATTTTAGAACTTACAATTTTGAAAATTTGAGTGAAAAGAAAATATTATGCATGAAAACGAACTCAGAAAATCCAATGTAAGTGCAAAATCATTATTATTTGACTTTTTTTTTGATTATTTTTACTTGCACAATCTAACATGTATAACAAAGGTTGACATGCTTACTCCAGAACACGACTAACGTCTGCACAGTCTCAAGCTAGCATCTTAAAAAGACACATTACGATTCAATGAATAAATAATGTTCATTCTCATCACCCAACAATTCAACTTATCAAACAAGAACCAAGGTGTTATTTATGAATTTTAAGTTAATCCTTGTTCAATGAATGACCTACTTCATAAAATTTGATTGCTGATGTAATGTAAATCCCCCCACACTTGAGTGTGACTGTGTCCTCACAGTCGTTAATCAGACATATCTTAGTGAAAGGAAAAATAAAATAAGAGACTATTTACATATGTACAAAAGAGGGTTAGTGCATCTTACCGAATGTAATGTGGCTCATGGAGGACCATGAGCTCTTCCTCTTGGTTGGGTATTGGTTCCAAGTAAGGTTTAAGGCGTTGACCATTGACTTAAAGGATGATCCATCAGTTGGATTCTCAATTTCTACCGCACCATACAAAAAAACAGTCCGTACAGTGTAAGGTCCTGTCCATCTAGATTTTAGCTTACCCGGAAATAGATGCAGTTTTGAGTCATACAACAGAACTTTTTGAACTGGCATGAAAGTTTTACGTAAAATTGATTTATCATGAAAAACTTTTGTTCTATCCTTGTAAATTCGTTCATTTTCATAGGCATCATTTCGAATTTCATCAAGTTCATTAAGTTGAAGCTTCCTATGTTCTCCTGCTTGCTCTAAATCATGATTCAAAGTTTTTATTGCCCATAACGCCCTATGTTCTAGTTCAACTGGCAAGTGACATGGCTTACCAAAAATCAACCGATAAGGGGACATACCCAAGTTGGTTTTGAAAGCGGTGAGGTAAGCCCAAAGAGCGTCGGTTAACTTTTGGGACCAATCTTTACGATTTCGATTCACAGTTTTCTCAAGAATTTGTTTAATCTGCCTATTCGATACTTCAACTTGCCCACAAGTTTGAGGATGGTAAGGAGTAGATAACTTGTGGGTTATCGAATACTTTCTCATGAGAGCTTCAAAAGAACGATTACAGAAGTGTGTACCATTATCACTGATTATTGTGCGAGGTGTGCCAAACCTAGAAAAGATGTTTTCTTTCAAGAAGCGCACAACAACCTTGTTATTGTTTGTTTTGCATGGTACACCTTCGACCCATTTGTAAACATAATCAACAGCTAAGAGAATGTAAAGGTTCCCAACAGAATTAGGGAAGGGTCCCATGAAGTCTATACCCCACACATCAAAAATTTCGACCTCTAGAATGGGGTTTAGGGGCATCATATTCCATCTAGAAATTTTCCCCAAGAATTGACATCGATCACAAGTTTTGCAAAATTCGTACGCGTCTTTGAAAAGGTTGGGCCAGTAGAAACCCGATTGGAGAACCTTTTGGCTGTCTTTTTGGGACCGAAGTGACCACCACAGGCTTGGTCATGACAGAAAGAGAGGACACTGTGAGTTTCAGTGTCGGGAACACACCTTCGAATGATTTGATCGGGACAATACTTGAAAAGATAGGGGTCGTACCAATAAAAATGTTTCACTTGGGAAAAGAATTTGTGTTTATCCTGCTTAGACCAAAAAGAAGGAGTCTGCTTAGTGACTAAGTAGTTGACAATGTCAGCAAACCAAGGATCAGTGGATAGAGAAAACAACTGTTCATCAGGGAAATTCTCGTTGATCGGAAGAGAAGAAGACGGGGCATTTGAAAGACGATACAAGTGGTCCACAATAACGTTGTCAGACCCTTTTTTATCCTTAATGGTGAGGTCAAATTCTTGAAGTAGAAGGATCCAACGAATGAGACGAGCCTTAGTATCCTTTTTAGAGAAAAGATACCTAAGTGCGGAATGATCGGTATAAACCGTGATGTGTGAGCCAACAAGATAAGGCCTGAATTTTTCTAGAGCAAAAACAACTGCCAAAAGTTCTTTTTCAGTGGTCGTATAATTGATTTGGGCATCATTCAAAGTCTTACTCGCATAGTAAATGACGTGAAGAATCTTATCGATACGTTGTCCTAGGACAGCGCCAACAGCGAAATTCGAGGCATCACACATGATTTCAAAAGGCAGCTTCCAATTAGGAGAGCAAATGATCGGGGCAGAGACAAGTTCATTTTTAAGATGCTCAAAAGATGAGATGCAATCAGAATTGAAGTCGAAAGGAACATCCTTACCAAGAAGATTGGTCAAAGGTCGAGTGATTTTGCTAAAATCTTTTATAAAGCGACGGTAAAAACCAGCATGACCTAAAAAGGATTGGATGTTCTTAACGGATTTGGGAATGGGAAGATTTGAAATATCCTCAATTTTGGCTTTGTCTACTTCAATTCCTTTATTAGAAATGACATGTCCTAGGACAATGCCATGTTTGACCATGAAGTGACACTTTTCCCAATTAAGCGTTAAGTGTTTATCTTTACAACGATTAAGAACAAGATCGAGATGATGTAGACACTCAGTGTAAGTATCCCCGAAGATAGAAAAATCATCCATGAAAACTTCCAAAAATCGCTCGATCATATCAGAAAAAATGCTAATCATGCACCTCTGAAAGGTTGCCGGTGCATTACAGAGACCAAAAGGCATACGACGGTACGCAAATGTACCGAAGGGACAGGTGAAAGTGGTTTTCTCTTGGTCCTCAAGAGCGATAGGGATTTGATTATAGCCCGAATACCCATCAAGGAAACAATAGTACTCGTGACCGGCTAGTCGTTCTAACATTTGATCGATAAATGGAAGAGGGAAATGATCCTTACGTGTTGCAGCGTTAAGTTTCCTATAGTCAATGCAAACACGCCAACCGGTCTGGGTGCGGGTTAGGATAAGCTCATTAGCTTCATTTTGGATCATGGTAATCCCTGATTTCTTAGGTACGACATGAATCGGACTAACCCATTGACTATCGGAAATCGGGTAGATGATTCCATTGTCAAGGCATTTAAGGATTTCAGCCCGAATTGCTTCTTTCATGATGGGGTTTAGTCGACGTTGGGGATCACGAGTGGGTTTGGCATCATTTATAAGGTGGATTCGATGTTGGACAATCGAAGGACTAATCCCCTTAATATCAGCCATGGACCAAACAATTACTTCCTTATTTTTCTTAAGGATGGGAAGGAGCAATTGTTCCTGCTCTAAAGTAAGGTCAGAAGCGATAATGACAGGAAAAGTTTCATTGTCTCCTAAGTAAGCGTACTTAAGATGACTGGGCAGCACTTTGAGGTCAGATTTTGGGGGCGACTCAATCGAAGAAATTGGTTGAGGGATAGACTCAATTGTGAGTGGCTCGACAAGAATCGAATCAGAGACATTTTCGGGAATATCTTGAAACAAGGTTTCGTAATTCGATTCAATTTCGTTATTCAGATGGTCGAGCTCAAATTCATTATCGTGGACAGCATGGATTTCAGAAAACTGGTCCACATAAGAGTTAGGAGAGTTTTCAGTTCTAAAGATGTTTAGTTCGACAGTCATGTTACTGAAAGAAAGTTTCATAGACCCATTTCTATAGTTGATGAGAGCGTTAGAGGTTGCTAAGAAGGGTCGTCCTAGAATCAAAGGGATCTGGTTTGCAGGATTGCTAACCTGTTGAGTTTCTAAGACAATGAAATCAACTGGAAAGATGAATTCACCAATTTTGATCAACACATCCTCGATTTCTCCCACAGGTTTCTTAATTGATCGGTCAGCAAGCTAAAGTGTAACCTTGGTGGGTTTCAATTCTCCGAACCCTAATTGGCGATAGACGGAATATGGAAGCAAGTTAACACTAGCACCTAAGTCTAGCAGGCATCTATCGATTTTCTTGTCCCCAATAGTACATGATATTGTGGGGGCAGCCAGGATCTTTGTATTTCACTGGCATTGATTGGGACAAGACTTCGCTTAGAGTTGCCGCTAGAAACACTTTCTTAGGTACATGTGTATGACGTTTTTGAGTGCACAAATCTTTTAGAAATTTCGCGTACTGTGGAACTTGTTGAATAATATCTAAAAGAGGAATGTTCACTTTAACTTGCTTAAATATTTCAAGGGTCTTTTCTAGTTGATCCATCTTTTTCCTAGGTCGTATGCTATGAGGAAATGGAGCAGACAACTCAGTAGGTTGGGCTACTTGAGTTTGAGGATGGTCCTTGTCAGAAATTGGCTCAATGTTTTGATCTGAGTTGGTCGAATTTTCGATAGGGTTTAGAAGATCGTCCGGTAAAGCATTTGGGTTGACCACATGGTTGTCAATCTTTTTGCCAGATCTAAGAGTCGTGACTGCATTCAAGTGACTCACGTTTGAGTCTTGAATGATGTGAATTTGGTTGGAGTTAGGATTTTGACGGTTGGGGTTTGGAATGGGTTGACTCGGGAAAGTGCCTCTTTCCCGTTCGCTTACGGAAGTGGCTAACTGACTCATTTGCATTTCAAGTTTAGAGATCGATTGACTCGTGTTTTGCATGTGCGAAGTCAATAAATTTTGAAGATTGGTATTTGATTGGAGATTTTGAGTCGTTGCTTTAGTCAATTCTTCGAGAGTTTTCTCAAGTGATGTCAATCTTTTATCGTCTTGGGGAACAAAAGATTGTTGCGCTTGATTTTGAGAAGATGGCGCAGGATGTTGGAATTGAGTTTGTTGAAAGGGAGGTTTCGAAGTATTATTCGAAAATGACTGAAAAGGCGGTCGAACCGCATTCGAATTTGCATTGTTTTGGGTCTAAGAGAAGTTAGGATGGTTTCTCCAACCTGGATTGTACGTTGGGGAGAATTGGTCATTCCTAGCTTTGTTAAATGCGTTGAGTTGTTCCAATGAATGTGGGCATTGATCAGATATGTGGTTAGGATCGTTACATTTGTAACATGAGGTCTGAGATGCTTGAGCTTGATTTATTTGCGTTGATGAAAGGATATTATCGAATTTGGAAATCATCGCGTCTATTTTTGCTTCTAAGGCTACTGATGATCCTACCGAATGAGCGTTAGATCGGAAATAAATCGATTTCTCGTTAGATCTTTCCCATTGAGCTGATTTTTCGGCCAAATTTTCGAGAAATTGCCAAGCGGCATTGTGATCTTGGGCTAGAAAATTTGCTTGGCACATTGATTCGAGCATGGTTCGAGAGTTATTTTCAAGTCCATCGTATAAAATTTGACAAAGAGTCCATTTTTCGAAATTGTGATGTGGACATTTGACTAGAAGCTCTTTAAATCTTTCAAAATATTTTGCAAAGGATTCACCCCAAAATTGATGAAAAATGACGATTTCGTTTCGAATTTTGGATGTTTTTTCCAGAGGGTAAAATTTCTTTAGAAAAATGTTCACAAATTCACCCCAAGTTCCAATCGTATTTGAAGGCAAGCTATACAACCATTTCTCAGCATAATCGGTAAGTGCAAATGGAATTAACCTAAGTTTGATTCCATCGTCACTTAACTGTTGAAATTTCATGGTTGCACAAACTTGTTCAAATTTGGTCAAGAAGATATAAGGATCATCACATTCTAAATTGTCGAACTTTGGAAGAGTATTTATGTGATTCGAATGAATTTCAAAGTGGTTACCCTTTGGGGCGGGCAATATGATGCAAGAAGGAATAGAAACCCGATCGGGGAAGTATCTATCCATAAGAGATTGAGGGGGTCTTTCTTCGGCCATGGTTAAAGGAATGGTTGTTCGAACTAAACGATTATCTGAAGGATCACGAGTCCAATGATGCATGCACTAGCGAGAAGAATAAGGGAAGACAAGAAAAAACAAATTTGAGAAGCGGATTTTTTTACAAAACGAGAATTGTTTTGAAATTCTTTTTTTTTATTGTTATTTTTTTTTGATGAACCTAATGCAAATTACTTACTTACACTCTCTAGAATTATATAATGACGGTTTGATTTATTTCAACAAAAGACTTCTCATCCAGTTAACGGACAAGAGTTATCGGTGCACCAGGAATCACCCTAGCAATGCAGCCGAAGGTTTAAGTACCTTCAGAGGAACAACCGATATAATATTTACGAATCACCGTAATATTTATAAACGGTTATTACTCTGCCGTAGTCTAGACACCGAGAAATAATCCGTTAGAACTAAACCAATTTGTCAAAATATAATGAAGTCCTTAGAAAATAAAAACAAAACTAAGATGAATGCAAATAATTTTTTTTAATGTTTTAATCAGTCACAGAATGAACAGTCTCAGAACAGTCACAGAACAATCAATTGCAGAAATAAATAAATAAACAAATTTTTTTTTACAAGCAAGCCGATGCCCTGCAGAAGATTTTTACAAGCAATGTATATTTTTTTTTATTTGCAGCAGCGGTCCCTGTAGAGTTAGAAAATACTCACCTTGATCGGCATTCCGTCTAGTGCAATTGGGTAGCGCTAGCACATTCACACCCCACTTGGTGTGCAACTGCTCGAACCCTGAATTGTCCGCCGCTTTCTGTTGTTGTCTCCTCCTATTATTTTCTTGATTGCGCTGCGGCACGGGTTCGGGCTAGAAGCCCGAATTTTTTTTAAGGCCTTTTTCAAATTACCGCTGTACCCGTTTTCGAAAAATTTCTCCTTCTTTTCTTTTTCTTTACCCTTTTTTTTAATAGAAGAAAAACAAATAAACAAACGACAGGAAACTAAAATAAAAATTGAACTAAGTTCAAAAACGAAAAGGGGAAAACAAATAAACAAACAAAAGGAAACTAAGTTAGTCTAACTATTTTTTTTTTCAAAAAAAAAGTTGCAAATCAAAACATCAAACACACACAAAAAGGAGAATCGGTCATACAACAAAAAAATTGCAATTAGTCAGCACGGACCAAACAATTACTCATCCTAATTTAATCGCATAACCAAACTCACCCAAATCCACTAGTTAAGTTAACTCAAGCCCCGACCCACTAACCCAATATAAAAATATAAACACACTTCATATTATACCACCGCCTCTGTCAGTTATCCGCAATGAAAATAACGCACAGAAAAGAGATCGACAGAAAGGAAAACTAAGATTAAAGTCGGTTTTTTTTTTCTTCGGGGGTTTGAGTTCGTGATTGCGGTGATGGGAGGTGACTTGCGAATTGCGATCGGATATCGATGGGTTTGAATTGGGGATTGTCGATGGTGCTTTGGAAGAGTTTTGTAAATGGCGATTTGGGTGTTGCGGAGGCGAAAACGGTTTCTGGATTTTGTTGGAGGTGGCCGGCGTTTGCTGGTGGTATGGACTGGTCAGTTTACTAATGGGCAGTTTGGTAGATTGGAGTTAGGTGCATGATTTGGTGATGAAAAGAAGAGGAGACAGATGCGTGGTTGGTAGCTGTGAAATTGTGAAAAGGAGCAGGGAGAAGTTTGAGTGAGGTGCTTGCGTGTTGACTGAGTTTCGGTGAAGATGATGATGAACAGTTGTAATGTGACTAGGGCAGGATTTTTATCGGATCTGTGGAATTAGATGTAGATAGGGCTGTAAACGGATGCAGTCGGATACAGATAGTGCCGTATCCGAATCCGTATCCGAAAATGAAAATCCGTATCCGAATCCGTATCCGATATCCGCGGATAGCAGTTAAAAATATCTGTATCCGTATCCGTGGATATTTTCGGATATCCGAAAATATCCGTATCCGCCTTAGCGAATACGGATATCCGAAAATATCCGTATCCGAAACTTAAAACTGTACATTGGATGTGTATATCCGAAAATATCCGAAAAATATCCAAAAACATCCGAAAAAATATCCGAAAATAAAACAGTAAAAGTTTACAAATACATCACTCACATACAAATTTGGCTCATAAAATATATTTTTTGAAAATGTGAATACATCTAATTAAAAATTACAAGTAGGACATCAATCAAATAATTTTCTTACAACAAATATTTTAAGACATAAAGTGTTCAAAATATGAAATACACAACCCTAAGACTAAAATAAAACAAAATATAAATCAAAGAAGCACATACACAATTATGTTTTAATTATAACCATACCACAAAATAAAATGAGTACATGATTTAAAATGTTGCATAATACAAAATACAACTTTCCTTTATAATTAAATAGTTGAGTTTAGCTTAGCTATTTTAAGGAAATTTATATATTAATTTAATCTTAAATATAAATTAAAAATTATATAATATATATACTACATACACGTATCAGAAAATCGGACGGATATTTTTCGGATACGGATACCACTATAACCATATCCGTATCCGAAATGATTTTCGGATATCGGATATCGGATATCCGTATCCGCATCTCGAATAACGGATATTTTTTGTATTTTCGGATACGGATACGGATGGATATCGGATTATTCGGGTACCCGTTGACAGCCCTAGATGTAGACAAAATATGGGACTGGATGTTTGTGCGATGAACTTGGGAGATGTAGTTAAACGGTGATGAAGGTGATGATCGATGTTCGAAGGGTGCAGTTTGGATGAGCGGTGACTTGGGGAAGGTTAGAACGGTTTGTGGTTTGAATTCTGGTGTTTTTGTGAACTGTGGTTTTTTGGGATTCTGATAGAGTGCGATTGGAACGATGGGGTTGGTGAAGTGGGTATGCTATGGCAGTTGGCAAAAGATGTCGAGGGGGTGTTCGGTGAGGTGCTGAGGCGTTTTGGAGAAGTGTTGGTCTGAACTGAGTTGATGGTGGGGATGATGATGTGACGGCCCACCCCGCACCAGCTGGCATTTCCTCCGAGAGTGCGCTGTATACATGCCCGACTAGCATAGAACGGTCGCCAAGGAAAGGAAAGAAGGGAATGAACTAATCAAGGAACCTGTAGAATGTCTCACAGCGCATGTGATAAAATATAATAATAATAATATACTTGACATAAAACAGGTGAGACAGTGCGTAAGCTGATAACTAAAACCAACATCAACATCAGAGTAGCGGAAATCCAAATACAGCTTATTACAACTTTCCAAATTTACTGTCTCTAAACAAAAGGAAGCTAAAGTAGAAGATACACCACCAATGCCCAAGCAGTGATCTTCAACAACACAAGGAGAATACTATATATATATATTACATGGAAGCCTCCTGCTCGTCTCCGGATCATCTACCCGTGCATCACCAGCTAACCTGTCTCTAGTCTGCTCGTGTGAGCACCCAGAGTAATAAGAGGAGACATAAAACTCTGGGTCAGACATAAAGCCTGGTATGAGCGATAAGCATCTAAACAGAATAATAATAGGTATACTAAACCATACCTGAACCTGGACCTGCAACCAAAGAGTTAGTACCACATACCAAACAATACTCTAAGGTGCCATAGTAAAGAGTGTAAAGAATACGGGGGTGGGGTGTGCATGTCAATATGATAGCAAATAAATCATCCATAACAATCATCCTCACATCTCTCACTCAGTGCGTAAAGCATACGGTATCTACCACTTTGGAACACTAGACAAATTGGGGTAACGACGAATTCCGTCTTGTAGAAACCCTGCTATGACCAAGCTAAACACATGGAGTCATGACCAAACATTTCAATGACCCACTTCATTGGTCGTAGCCCTTGGTTCTACCGATGCCATAATGGCCCTGAATCCGCCTTCATACCTCCTACCATAGTGGTCCAAAGCTATAGACACTGATAACCCCTTGGCACGCGTCCCGCAGCAAAGCCCACCATGAAGCGAATTCGTTGATTCCCATCTAAATCTTGAGCTCTAACTTCCCATTTGGACTTCCTTTGCATCTCGGGTTTTGATCGAGTTGGAGTTGGTCTTCAAAGGAGTCGTCGCGTAATCGCAGCTCCAATCCGGTTCAGTTAGGCATGTTTCAGCTCCCAGCTCTCACTCCGGTTCAGGTGTCCCAGTACTCCATCCGGTTCGGTGCTGCTCCGGTTCGGGTTCTCCACTCGGTTCGGTTTGGGTGCCCTGCTTCTGCCGCCATTTCTTCTACTACTTACGAGTCCTTCAGAGTGATTCGACTACCCGACCCGATCCCCTTATCCGATCCGATCTCGCTCTTTAGCTTACTCCGATCCGATCCTGCTCTATGGCTCCCATCTGATCCTCGATCCAACTCCAACTCTAAGTAAACGACCTTCCTTCTCGCCAATCCTCCTCCAGTGACAAGTTCCAATCCAGATCGAATCCCCTTGGTCAGTTTACGAATCCGATCCGACCCTTACTCCGATCCGATCCGGTTTGGAACCTACACACTTCTGCAACTTTCCAGCAAGCTTTCTACGCCATTCGACGGCGTTCTCGACAAATCTAACACTTCTAATCAATCATAAAACACATCATAGAGTCATAGCAACATGTGATAGCAACCACAAACAGCAAACAACAATTCAAATGAATCAAAATGGTTCAAAAGTGGCTAAAACCTCACATTTTCCCATAGTCCCTCTTAATCATGTTTAAGCACATACTTAGTAAAACTTAATCAAATCGCCTAAATTTTCTAACAGAGGCATGAAATATTATTTAAGAATTTCTAAACATTTTCCCAGAATATATTACTGTATAAATTCGCTAATCTTCACTAATTACCCTTAATTAACTGTAATTAGTGTCAAAACGATGCTATCACTCACCTTGGCCACAAAATAAAACACCAAATCTGAAATACTCTCTGTTTGGGTCGAATTCCTATGTATAGCAGCAGCTCCAACCTTGCTTTGTTGCTATTTGGCCTTGTTTTGATGTAGTTTAGGCTTAATCTTCACTAAAATTGTGTTTTGGAGTGTTTTTAGAGGATGGAAGCCATTACTAGGGTCTCAAGAAGGTTTGTGGCGGCTCAAAACTGAAATGAAAGTGATTTCCTAACCCTAATCAGTCCTCCTATACCTCTAAACCCGAAATTCCCCTCTGGACCTAGCTGATAATCATCCGGTTAAGCCCAATTAAGCTGTTTTTCACCATCTGAAACTTGTTTCAGCCATATCTCCCAAATGGTGAGTCCGTTTGGCTAATGTGACCACTCTACGGAATTGTAAACCATCATCCGGAGCCAATGGAAGTGGTTTTAGGTGAAAATTCCTTTCCAGTCAAAAGTTATGGCCAAAACAGTACCAACTAGGGGTAAAATGGTCATTTAAAAATCGGGAAAAATCATGAACATGGGAAATGACCCCAATAGTCGTCTCCCAAAGTTACATGACCATACAACTTTGTATGTGAATGAAATAAATATTCTATGATCCTATGATGCGTAGAATACGGGTCGTTACACTCTCTCTCCCCCCCCTCCCCCCCCTTAAGAAATTTCATCCCCGAAATTCCTTAACCCAAAACATACAAAAGATCCCGCATGCCTAACAACCACATACAACAATCAAACATGCAAAACAAGCAAACATACCTATCCTAGCATGCGGAAAACTAAATCGAAGTCAAAATCTTACCAGGTAAAGAATTCTGGATAAGTCTTCCTAATGCTCTCCTCTGTCTCCCAAGTACAATCACTCTCGTTCTCGCCCCACTGGACCTTGACTAACTTCACCGCCTTCCTTCGAAGTTGTTTCGTATCGTGCCCCATAATACGAATCGGCTTGCGGTTCCCAACCGCCTCGGGTTCTACTTCAAAGTCCTCTAATTGATCAGGTGAAATAGTCACATCTGAGTCGTGAACGAACTTCCTTAGTTGGGAAGCATGAAATACATTGTGAACTCCCGCCATTTTCTCTGGTAATCCAACTCTATATGCCAAATACCCGACTAATTCAAGAACATGGAATGGGCCAACAAATCTTGGTGCTAATTTGCCTCTCCTGCCAAATCGTATCACGCTCTTCAACGGAGAGATCTTGACAAACACCAAGTCACCAACGGAGAATTTCAAGTCTCTTCTCCTCTTATCAGCATAACTCTTCTGCCTATCTTGAGCAGCTTTCATTCGTTGTTGAATGACCTTAATCTTATCTGAAGTTTCCCTCACCACATCTGGTCCAAGCGCAAACTTCTCGCCAGTCTCTATCCAACATGATGGTGAGTTGCACGGTCTTCCGTACAAAGCTTCATATGGAGCCATACCGATGCTGGATTGGTAGCCATTATTATATGCAAACTCTACTAGATGCAAATGGTCATCCCACGATCCACCAAAATCCAATATACAAGCTCTCAAGAGATCTTCCAATATACGATTCACCCTCTCCGTCTGACCGTCGGTCTGAGGATGATATGCGGTACTGAGATGTAATCTTGACCCTAGAGCCTCTTGTAAGCTCTTCCAAAACCCACTAGTGAATAATGGGTCTCGGTCACTCACAATGCTTTTGGGTACTCCATGAAATCTCACTACCCACTTCATATACAATTCTGCCAACTTGGCTGCCGTTCTGGTCGATTTGACTGGTATAAATCTTGCACTCTTAGTCAATCGGTCTACAATCACCCAAATGCTATCATGTCCCGATCTAGTCCTTGGCAAACCATCGATGAAATCCATCGAGATTTGCTCCCATTTCCATTTGGGAATTTCTAATGGCTGTAACAACCCACTAGGCTTCTTTTGCTCGGCTTTAACTAGCTGGCAATTCATGCACTTGGATATACACTTCCCAATGTCTCTTTTCATCCCTTCCCAGTAGTAGGTCTGATTCATGTCTCGATACATCTTATAACCACCGGGGTGTATAGTCAGTTTTGAGTGATGACACCCTCTAAGCACTTCATCCCTCAATCCATTGACATTGGGTACGACTAGTCTTCCATCCTTTCTAAGCCATCCATCTCGATCAAGCCCATACTTGTTCATCTCCTCATCGATACCCATCTCTAACTTGGAGATGATTTCCAACAGGTTAGGATCGTCCCTCTGACTAGAGCCGATTCGCTCAATTAAAGTGGGTCTGATCGTCAAACTTGCTAACATTTCTGGATCCAATTCGCACTTCGGTCTGAAATCATACCCAACGATGTACTCCAGTTGCTTCCATTCTAGAAACATAGCCCCTAGGCTGGCATGTCTCCTACTCAATGCATCAACCACCGCATTACCCTTTCCCAGTGTATATGCGATGTCAAAATCATAGGAAGCTAAGAACTCTAGCCATCTCTGCTGACGGAGATTCAGGTCTTTCTGAGAGAAGAGATACTTTAACGACTTATGATCTGTAAACAGCTCAAATCTTTCTCCCAAGAGATAGTGTCTCCACATCTTTAATGCAAACACGATCGCTTCCAATTCTAAATCATGGGTAGGGTATCTTCTCTCATGCGGTTTCAATTGTCGACTTGCATAAGTTACGACCCTACCGCCTTGCATCAATACGGCACCCAGTCCGGTACCACAGGCATCCGTGTATACCGTCATCTCTTCATTCCCCTTAGGAATGACTAACACTGGTGCACTTGTCAACTTGTCCTTTAGACTCTTGAACGCATTCTCGCACCTTTCATCCCAGACAAAAGCTTGATTCTTCCTGGTCAACTGGGTCAATGGTGCTGCTATCTTGGAGAAACCTTGGATAAACTTACGATAATATCCCGCTAACCTCAAGAAACTTCTTACATCTGTTGCATTCTTGGGCATAGGCCAATCCTGTACCGTAGCCACCTTTGCTGGGTCCACGGCAATACCACTCTCTGATACAACATGGCCCAAGAACCTCACTTCCCTCTTCCAGAAGTGACACTTAGAAAACTTTGCTTTCAATTAGTGTTTTCTCAACACCTCCATCGCTATTCTTAAATGTTACTTGTGTTCTTCCTCTGTCCTCGAATAGACCAAAATGTCATCAACGAACACAAGGACAAACTTATTCAACTGATCCCTGAATACCCTATTCATAAGATCCACAAAATATGCTGGGGCATTGGTCAGCCCGAATGGCATGACCAACCACTCATAAAATCCAGACGGCGTTCGAAATGCCGTTTTAGCTATACTCTCAGCTTCCACTCTAAGCTGATGAAAACCTATCACGAGATCCAACTGAGAAAATACTCTCGCACCACTCAACTGATCGAACAAATCATCTATCCACGGTAGAGGATACTTGTTCTTCCTCGTCACTTTATTCAACTCGAGGTAGTCTACACACAAACGAAGGGAACCATCTGCCTTGGTAGCAAACACAACTGGTGCTCCCCATTCAGAAACACTCCTTCTGATAAATCCCTTCTTCAAAAGATCGCTGACTTGCACCTCGAGCTCTCGCTGCTCTCTTGGTGCCATACGACGAAGTGGCATCACTATAGGCCTGGCATCTTTTACCAAATCAATACGGAACTCAATCTCTCGGTGCGGTAGAAGTCCGGTCACTTCTTCGAAAACATTCGGATACTGGCCAACCACGGGCAAACCTGACAACTCACTATGCGGAATGTCGAGGGGGTTTAGAAAACTAGCCAATACCCCCTTACTGGGTAGACCACCAAACACTATCCTCCTCCCATCATCCGCTCTAGCTATCACCAAAAAGACCTCACAGTCTACCACCACCCCGTATCTTTGGTGCTAATCTACTCCCAAAATAATGCCAAACCCAGTAAAGCCCAAAACAAAGCAATCACAAACAAACATGCATCCATGACTCGATAAGACCACATTACGACAAATCATACTAAGGCTAGTCGAACCACCATTTGGGTTTGTCACAACTAAAGGTCTATCGACAATCTCGGGCTCCAATCCGAACCTATCTACCAGGTCACTAGATATGAAAGAACTGGAAGCTCCGGTATCAAATAAAACCCTAACAGGAACATCATAAACAGAAAGCATACCTTGAATGACGACATTCTTTCCCTTCTCCGCCGCTGTTGGGGCATTCGACGAAGAAGGAATAGCATTAAGGGCATAGGCTTTCACTATTTGCTTTTCTTTAGGGGGTTGCGGACACTTGTCGTTGTGATGTCCCATTTGGCCACAGTTGAAGCACTTCCTATCCGCTGGCTTGGCCCGACAATTACTAGCATAATGGCCCTTCTTACCACATCTGAAGCACTCGACATCTTGCTTATTCTTTTTCTTCTAGCCATCCTTAGTCTGACTCTGCTTTCTCTTATTCTGGGAACCACCCTTGCCTCCACCACTTGCTTGTGGCTTTGGCTCATCTGCGGATGCAACCTCATTCTTCGGCTTAGGGTAGAGACTTTCTGATCTTAATGCTTTCCCCACAATCGATTCAAACGTCTCATCGATGTGGTTAATAAGTCTTTCCCCCAAGTACTGATCCAAACCAGTTATGAATTTCTCATTCTTTTTCTCGGCAGTATTAATAAGAGATAACCCGTACTTTGACAGAGTGTCGAATTCAGCAATATACTCCGAGACAGCTCTGCCATTCTGCTTGAGCTCCAAGAATTTCTTAAACAACACTGACTTCTGAGCAGCTGGAATGAACTTTTAGCGAGCCTTAAACTGCTTCCAAGTAATCTGGTCTTCGGGAGTAGCTGCGTTTATAGCATTCCACCAATTCATTGCCCGCCCTTGCAGCTGACGGGACGCTAGCTTTCTCTTCATCGCATCCTCGATACCCAAATCCTCGAAGATACGTTCGCAACTATCCAACCAATCCTGAACATCCGCGGCCAACTCCGTTCCGTGGAACGGCTTCCCACCAAGGCTAGTGTAATCCTTATTCAGCTTGGCGAAGTCGACTCTTGGCGCCTGCACTATTGGACCACCACCATTTCCACCATTGGGAGTTGCCCTCTGTACATCTCTAAGCATCTCTCTCATGAGGTCAGTAAACATCGTCCTCATGTCTGCAGCATTCCCATTATTGGCCCCTCTACTGGTACCTCTAACATATCGGCTCATCGTCAATCTGAAAAAGGAAACGATTAACGATTCCATAGTGGTGCTAGTGCAGTACGACTTCATCCTTATACTAGTAATAGTATATATATATATATATATATAGCTTTTAAAAACCAAAATAATCACAAATACGCTCTCTCGTATACGTATATTATCTCTCCCTGATAACTTCCCTCGGTTAACTACGCAACCTAGAGCTCTGATACGAAGTGTGACGGCCCGCCCTGCACCAGCCGGCATTTCCTCCGAGAGTGCGCTGTACACATGCCCGACTAGCATAGAACGGTCGCCAAGGAAAGGAAAGAAGGGAATGAACTAATCAAGGAACCTGTAGAATGTCTCACAGCGCATGGGATAAAATATAATAATAATATACTTGGCATAAAACAGGTGAGACAGTGCGTAAGCTGATAACTAAAACCAACATCAACATCAGAGTAGCGGAAATCCAAATACAGCTTATTACAACTTTCCAAATTTACTGTCTCTAAACAAAAAGAAGCTAAAGTAGAAGATACACCACCAATGCCCAAGCAGTGATCTTCAACAACACAGGGAGAATATTATATATATTACGTGGAAGCCTCCTGCTAGTCTCCGGATCATCTACCCGTGCATCACCAGCTAACCTGTCTCTAGTCTGCTCGTGTGAGAACCCAGAGTAATAAGAGGAGACATAAAACTCTGGGTCAGACATAAAGCCTGGTATGAGCGATAAGCATCTAAACAGAATAATAACAGGTATACTAAACCATACCTGAACCTGGACCTGCAACCAAAGAGTTAGTACCACATACAGTACAATACTCTAAGGTGCCATAGTAAAGAGTGTAAAGAATACGGGCGTGGGGTGTGCATGTCAATATGATAGCAAATAAATCATCCATAACAATCATCCTCACATCTCTCACTCAGTGCGTAAAGCATACGGTATCTACCACTTTGGAACACTAGACAAATTGGGGTAACGACGAATTCTGTCTTGTAGAAACCCTGCTATGACCAAGCTAAACACATGGAGTCATGACCAAACATTTCAATGACCCACTTCATTGGTCGTAGCCCTTGGTTCTACCGATGCCATAATGGCCCTGAATCCGCCTTCATACCTCCTACCATAGTGGTCCAAAGCTATAGACACCGATAACCCCTTGGCACGCGTCCCGCAGCAAAGCCCACCATGAAGCGAACTCGTTGATTCCCATCTAAATCTTGAGCTCTAACTTCCCATTTGGACTTCCTTTGCATCTCGGGTTTTGATCTAGTTGGAGTTGGTCTTCAAAAGAGTCGTCGCGTAATCGCAGCTCCAATCCGGTTCGGTTCGGCATGTTTCAGCTCCCAGCTCTCACTCCGGTTCGGGTGTCACAGTACTCCATCCGGTTCGGTGCTCCTCCGGTTCGGGTTCTCCACTCGGTTCGGTTCGGGTGTCCTTCTTCTGCCGCCATTTCTTCTACTACTTCCGAGTCCTTCAGAGCGATTCGACTACCCGACCTGATCCCCTTATCCGATCCGATCCCGCTCTTTAGCTTACTCCGATCCGATCCTGCTCCATGGCTCCGATCCGATCCTCTGTCCAACTCCAACTCTAAGTAAACGGCCTTCCTTCTCGCCAATCCTCCTCCAGTGACAAGTTCCAATCCAGCTCGAATCCCCTTGGTCAGTTTAATATCCGATCCGACCCCAATTCCGATCCGATCCGGTTCGGAACCTGCACACTTCTGCAACATTCCAGCGAGCTTTCTACGCCATTCGACGACATTCTCGACAAATCTAACACTTCTAATCAATCATAAAACACACCATAGAGTCATAGCAACACGTGATAGCAACCACAAACAGCAAACAACAATTCAAATGAATCAAAATGGATCAAAAGTGGCTAAAACCTCACATTTTCCCATAGTCCCTCTTAGTCATGTTTAAGCACATACTTAGTAAAACTTAATCAAATCGCCTAAATTTTCTAACAGAGGCATGAAATATTATTTAAGAATTTCTAAACATTTTCCCAGAATTTATTACTGTATAAATTCGCTAATCTTCACTAATTACCCTTAATTAACTGTAATTAGTGTCAAAACGATGCTATCACTCACCTTGGCCACAAAATAAAACACCAAATCTGAAATACTCTCTGTTTGGGTCGAATTCCTATGTATAGCAGCAGCTCCAACCTTGCTTTGTTGCTATTTGGCCTTGTTTTGATGTAGTTTAGGCTTAATCTTCACTAAAAATGTGTCTTGGAGTGGTTTTAGAGGATGGAAGTCATTACTAGGGTCTCAAGAAGGTTTGTGGCGGCTCAAAACTGAAATGAAAGTGATTTCCTAACCTAATCAGTCCTCCTATACCTCTAAACCCGAAATTCCCCTCTGGGCCTAGCTGCTAATCACCCGGTTAAGCCCAATTAAGCTGTTTTTCACCATCTGAAACTTGTTTCAGCCATATCTCCCAAATGGTGAGTCCGTTTGGCTAATGTGACCACTCTACGGAATTGTAAACCATCATCTGGAGCCAATAGAAGTGGCTTCAGGTTAACATTCCTTTCCAGTCAAAAGTTATGGCCAAAACAGTACCAACTTGGGGTAAAATGGTCATTTAAAAATCGGGAAAAATCATGAACATGGGAAATGACCCCAATAGTCGTCTCCCAAAGTTACATGACCATACGACTTTGTATGTGAAAGAAATAAATATTATACGATCCTATGATGCGTAGAATACGGGTCGTTACAGATGAAGTGATTGTTATGGCATGAAACAGAGAAGATGATTGTTATGGAATTGGGGAAGATGTTGGTTTGTGTTGATGTGTTTTGGGATTTCAGTTGAAGAAGAGGCTATAGGTGGTGAAGCCGTGGTTCGGTTGTGAAGCGCTTGAGTGGTTTGTTGCGGTATTGGAAGGAGTTGGTTCGCTGTTATGGTAAAGCAGTCGTGACTGGAAGGTTGGAAAATGGTGTATGTTACTGGTGGGTTGAAAGGCTCTTGCATGGAGATAAGAAAAGGGTGGTCTGCTATGGACGTGAAGATGTCAATGGTATTGTGATTTTAAGAAGGGATGTGGTGGACGTGAAGGAAATAGACAAGGGAAAAGAGGAAATGAACAAAAGAAATTTGTTTTTTTTATATATTGTAGAACGAGATCAATTTGTGAAAGAAAGATAATGAGTAAAAGAAAGGCAAGAGATCAATTGCATTGAAAACAGGGGAAGAGGAAATAATTGGAAAGAAATTTGTTTGTCATTTATTTATTTATTTATAACAACTGTAAAAAGAAAGGAATATATACAGAAACAGGGAAAGAAATAAATAAAAAAAAGGAAACAAATTGAAACAAAAGGCAATGAAAGGTGAAAGGAATCAAACAAAAAATTGCAATTTTTTTTCTTAATTAGAAGATCACAGTACCAAATCAAAGCTAATCAAGAGATTTTTTATAAATGAAGGAAAAATAAAATAAAACTAATAAAAAAATATTTTTGTGTTTTTTTAATAATGGAAAATAAAAGGAAAAAAAATTGTGTTCTTTTTTTATATGAAGAAAACTAAAGAAAAAAAATAACTCGAAGGATATAAAAATTAAAATTATTTTGGTCCCCGGCAACGGCGCCAAAATTTGTTTGCGAACAAATCAAACAATTGCAAACAACTGTAAGATCCATTCGGCTTTCCTAAACAACAAGGATTGTTGTAGAGGGTGTCGAACTCTGGGACCAAAAATATTTTAATTAATAAATCCAGTCAAGTTATTCCAGGATTTTGATTGATTGAAAACACAGAAAATAACAACAATTAAATAAAAAGAGCGATTTATATGATAAGAGAAAACAATTAGGGGATAATGACATAGATTGGATTCATACTCATCAATAGCCAACAAATAAATATAGATCTAATTCATGTTTTTGTCACTAACAAGAATCAACGATAATTAGGTTCTTAGAAACAAATACGTAAATAACGACAAGCATAGCCTATGCAGGAGCTGGGCTCTTAAACAACCATAGACTATCAAAACAGATTCACCAATTAATTTCTAAAACCCTAAAATTAGATCTAAATCTGATAATTGTTAGATCGAACACGAATATACCCTGTTAAGGAGCATAGCTCTTAAACGACATAGAATATGAAGGTTCATATCTAACCCTTGATTCAGATCCAGATCTACATGTATAAAGTCCTCATCTATTGGCTGTGTGATTCATGTTGAATCATATCTATTAGCGTCATCACCCCCTAATCAAAAGAGATTAGCTAGACATAGCTAAAGAAGAAGAGAAACGTAAACTAATTAACATGAACATAAATAAAATAAAATAACAACTGAGAGAAAGGAGGAAGAAGAGTTTTATTCCAAGAAGAGAATTACAGAATAAAACTAAGTGTGTTTTACAATGAATGAGATAAAGTGTATTTATAGCTGATATGACAAAGGCTACTTGGCAAATTCCATAATGTGGGACTAAAGAATTATCCCAACTAACACATAAGCTAGTGTGAACACAGATGTAGAGTGAGAGGCCTTGCAAATGAGCTAATGTGAACGTGAGTCTTTATTGAGCCAAATCTACCCAACTGAACTCTATTTGCAACCGTTTTTCAAGCTTTAAACTCTTCAAGCTTTAGTAATTTCAACTTCACTCTTTTTAAGCAAATTCTTCATGCTTTATCCATCAAATGCTCTAAACCAAGCTTTTTATCAACAATCTGAAAACACAGCTATAAATACACAATATTAATTATTTTAAATAGAAAACTAGATAAATAAGTGGATAAAATGTACACATTTACGTGTATATCAATTAACTCGACTGACAAATTCAACTCGATTAACTGAACTAATCACTTTGATTAACTCGAAAAATTCACTTTGGTTAACTTAACCAATTCACTTAGTTTAACTTAACTAATTCTCTTTGATTAATCTAACTATTCACTTAATTCCTGTCGAATAAACCATATTCGATAACTCCTCTGACTCTACTCGAATAAACTATATTCGATTAACTCCTTTAATCTATTCGATTTGATAACTCCCCTTTTCGAATAACCAATATTCGATTAACTCACTTCGAATAACCAATATTCGACTACTCACTTCGAATAAACTATATTCGAAAATCTCCTCTCGAATAACTAGATTCGATTAACTTAACTTATTTAACTTAACTTGATTAACTCCTATCGAATGACTAGATTCGATCAACTTAACTTATTTAACTCATCTTGACTAAATCCTATCGAATAACTAGATTCGATTAACTTAACTTATTTAGCTCATCTTGATTAACTCCTATCGAATAACTAGATTCGATTTAACTCCATTCGCTTGACTCTAGATCGCAACGATCACAATGGTTATGCCTGATTCCCTTAGACAACATCCGACCGCCTTAGACTATTTACAGCCCTGCGAATTATGCTAGCAGTCGTACGAGATGGCAACTTACCCTGAATACTATGTTTGACTAACTCTGTCTCAAATAACTATATTTGATTAACTCTAGTTCGTTTTAACTCTAATCGATTAACTCTAACCGAGTAACTCTAACTCGATCAACTCGACTTGATTAACTCGACTTACTTAACTCAACTGGTTAACTTGACTTACTTAACTCACTGGTTAACTTGACTTACTTAACTCACTGGTTAACTTGACTTACTTAACCCACTGGTTAACTTGACTTACTTAACCCAACTGGTTAACTTGACTTACATAACCCAACTGGTTAACTCTACTGAACTGGTTAACTCTACTGAACTGGTTAACTCTACTGAACTGGTTAACTCTATTGAACTAGTTAACTCTATTCAACTAACTCGACTCGACTAACCCCTTTCGAATAGCGTATTCGTTTTACTAACTTTCGAATACCATACTCGATTTACTCCCTTTGAATACCATATTCGATTTAACTCCTTTCGAATACCATATTCGATTTAACTCCTTTCGAATACCATATTCGATTTACTTTATTCACTTTATAAAGATTTCCTTTTTAACAACGTTTTATTCATTTGAAAAGATTTACTTTTAAATAACGGTTCTACACTTTAAAAATGATTTCCTTTTTATAACGTTTCCTTTTCAATTCTATTTGTAAATGGTTTACAAATATTTCCTTTTCAAATTTATTCTTGAAATATTCTAACTCCTTAAATTCTCTGAAAAATTCGCCATAACCTCCTTTGTAACGGGAGCATCGGGAAAATCCCCAAACCCGCCACACAGGCCTTTCCATTCAAAAAGAAAATGGTTTGTAATTATTTCCTTTTTGAATATCTCCTATTTATAAATATTCCAATTTATAAACATTTCTTATTTATAAATATTCCACTTTATAAATATCTCTTATTTATAAATATCCCATTTTATAAATATTCTATTTTCAATATCACTTTGAAAATCCCTTTATCAACATTTCGGTATGTTATGGTATTCAATCATATCAAAGCACGATGTTCAATATCGTCCATGCACATATAATCGCCCACAGATTTTATATCGCATCATATAACAATATATGAAAAACAACAAAATAATTGTTGAGGAATCCAGTCGGATTCCTCCAACCTGTCTCCCTGCATCCACAGATGTTACACAATATGATTATCATCACTTTCAGTTCAATATAAATTATTCTGATAGCAGAATCAATATATAAATATTTAACGGTTTATATATATAATTACATATATATATATATATATATATATATATATATATAATTTTCACTAACTGACTAGCAGTTCAATCAATCAACTAACACACAGCAATCAACAGATGATTAACAGTTTTAAAAATACATTATAAAAATGTAACTGTTCAGAGTTGGTCAGTTTTACTCACATTGGACTGTTATCGTTAAAAACGATTAACTGTCTTTGATTCAGACGGACAATTTATTTTGCCATAAATTGTAACGAGCTCGGATTCACCCCCAGTCAGCTTCATTGTGAAGCTCTCGTCCATACGATCCCAAGGGATCCAACCGTTCGAAATTCTGAGCATGGACGAGCGAGATACATCATTTATACGATATCATATAAAATTGAATTAAATAAAACCTTTAAATATAAAAATTGGCCTTAGCTTTCATCTCAGCCCATTTAGACATCGGACCCGACCCACTTAAGATGCTTCTTCCCTAAAACAAAATGGTCGTGACCTCTTGTGCTTCACACAACACTTCGATCTTGTTCCTCCCCTCCCAAACACTTATCTTTCCATGAATCCACAAAGAACCATACCATTTCCCTCCTTATCAACATCTCATTCAACCCATACCCCAAGCTTAAAGCCCGCGCCAACGTTGATACCTGCGACAGCAGCTCCTCGAGCTCGCTACAGGAGTCGTGACCAGAAAATCACAACCGAACTTCACCTAAATTTCACCAATGATAACCCTCAACGTCCTAGACTCAAATACAACCACCATTTTTCACATCGATGCTTACATCAAGATCGAAAGGGAACCATAGGTTCGCCGTAGGTTTTCCAGTGGCATAAAAATCTGTTTCGCACCTCACAAAAGTATCATCAAATTGAAGAGAAACCTTCCAGCAATCCAACTATATGAATATAAGGATTTATAGGAATTTATTTGTTTTTATTTTGATTTCTTTGATTCAAGAAATTTCCTGGAATGAAATTTGTTGCGGCGGGTTTGGTTGACCGATGAATGGAAATGAATTAGGTCTTAAGGTTTTTTTCCAAAGGGGGTATTTATAATGTTTTCAAAATATCTAGATATTTTATAGAAGGAATATTCCAGGTATATTCTCCTTTATATATTCATTTTGCTTTTCTAAAAATTCTCGTGATTACATACGATAACCAAAAATCATGAAAATGGTCGTGTAGCTACTGTTTGACACTACGGTCCCAACGAAACTGGTTTCATCGAATTCCGACTCGGCATGCTCACACAACGTATTTTTAACTGTCAAAATACTGACTGTTTCTCACTCTAAAAATCCGTATGGCCACATACTAACTTCAAAAATCACGAAACTGGAAATTTAACAACTATTCGACATTGCGGATCCAATGAAATTAGTTTCGTCGAATTCCGACTTCGTTTGCAAAGGTGGCTATTTTTAAAGCTCTGGATGACCCTTTCAAATATATAAATATATTTAAATATTATTAAATTAAATATAAATAAATTTATATTATTGTGTATGTATATTCACAGTGGAATACCATACGACTCCAATGGGATTTACAACTCGATATTTCAAATCTGGGTCAACCCGATATTCAATTTATATTTAAATTCCTTTTTAAAATATAAATAATTCCTTTATAAATTATAAAGGAATTCCACAGCGACTTTTCTAAAATTTGATTTGGACGTACATCAAAATCTACACGACGAAATCCCGATTTTTCTCTTCCACCAGAAAGATATACTCCACCAGCTCCACACGTTTCTTGTTTCACAGAAATCCGGCTTAAAACAAATCCTGTACATTCATTTGAAGTTCGAATCGCCAATTTATGAACTGCAGCGCCATTTCAAGCTCAATTTTAATTATAATATAATTATACGTTCAAACTGTCGTCGATTGAATATATTCGTCAATATAATTCAACTCCAAGCTGAATTAAATCTAAGTGATGACCCAGTTCACAGAATATTGTGATTTCCAATATTTTTTATTATTTCTGAATTAAATATATTATTCTATTATTTAAATTAATTAAATATTCATTATTATTTTATTAACGACGATTAAATTCCCTATATCACTATTTTAAACAATTAAATAAATTAATTATACCTATGGAAAAATGCGGGTCATTACAGTTCTTTTGGAACTCCAGATGGTTTCTTCGAATGGCTCGTCATGCCTACTGGGTTGACGAATGCACCTACCTATTTTGTGGATTTGATGAGTAGGGTGTTTCAGGAGTTTCTAAATAAGTTCCTTGTAGTCTTTGTATACGACATCATGATTTTCTCAAAGAGCGAGGAAGAGCATGCCCTACATTTAAGGGAGGTTTTGAAGACTCTCCGAGCGCATTAGCTTAAGGAGAAATTTTGCAAATGTCATTTTTGGAGAAAGGAAGTGAGATTTCTAGGGCATGTGGCCTCTAAGGATGGGATAGTAGTAGATCACGCGAAAGTAGTTGTAGTTCAAGATTAGAAAATTCCAAAGAATGCAACGGAGGTGAGGAGTTTTCTTGGATTAGCGGGCTATTATAGGAAGTTCATTAAGGACTTTGCAAAGATATCGGCCCCAATCCCCAGACTGAAAAAGAAGAAGCTTACATTTTCTTGGGTTTTGGACTATAAGGAGGCTTTTCAGCAATTAAAGAGATCTCTGACAATAGCCCCAACCTTGACTTTGCTTGATGGGAACAAAGTGTTCACAGTATAGATAGGGCTTGGTGCGGTTTTGACGCAAGAGGGAAGGGTAGTATGTTATGAAGGTAGATAGTTAAGAGTTCATGAGAAGAACTACCCTACCAATGACTTAA
Source organism: Allium sativum (assembly GCA_030737875.1). Classification (NCBI taxonomy): domain Eukaryota; kingdom Viridiplantae; phylum Streptophyta; class Magnoliopsida; order Asparagales; family Amaryllidaceae; genus Allium; species Allium sativum. The sequence goes on along the minus strand of CM060924.1, from coordinate 709,370,391 downwards.
AGTTAGCTTCCATAGTATTCGCGCATAAGACTTGGTGTCATTATCTACTTGGAGAGAAGTTTGAGTTGTATACCGATCATAAATCTCTCAAGTACTTGTTCTCGCAGAGGGATCTCAATTAAGGCAACAGAGATGGATGGAGTTCCTAGCATCCTATGAGTTTTAGATTGATTATACCCCTGGCAAGGGTAATGTAGTGGCGGACGCACTGAGTAGGCAGAGGATGGCCTTGAGTCCTCTATTTGTAGAGGGGCAGAGAATCGAGTATATATCGACTTTTGATTTCAAACCTTCTACCGAGTTCACACCTAGTTTATTGACATCGTTAGAGGTGTGACCTACTCTTTTGGATAAGATAGGAAATTCGTAGCGAGAGGACCCATAGATAGCAGACATCTTGGATAGGCTCAGTAAAGGGGAGACTTCCAGTCACCTCAGTAGATATTCCACGGATGATAGAGGGTAGTTGCGACGAGATGGAAGGCTTTGTGCTCCCCGAGTAGGGAGTTTGTTAAAGACAATCCTTGAGGAACCCAATCATTCTAGGATGATTATTCATCCAAGCAGTGATAAGATGTATAGAGATACTAAGAGGGTTTTCTTTTGGGCTGGGATGAAGAAAGATGTAGCAGAGTTTTTTTCTCGATGTTTGATTTACCAGCAAGTCAAGGCTGAGCAAAAGAAGCCCGATGATTTACTTTATCCTTTGGAGGCCCCACAGTGGAAGTGGGAGAGCCTCTCTATGGATTACATTGATGGTTTGCTTAGATCGAGTAAAGGCAACACCAGTATTTGGGCTATAGTTGACAGGCTTACTGAGAGCGCTCATTTCATTCCTGTTAAGAGTATGAGGATGGCAGCATGGTTGGCAGCAGTTTATCTTCGTGAGATAGTTCGTCTACATGGAGTACCTTCCAGTATTGTGAGTTATCGTGACTCCATATTCACCTGTAAGTTTTGGAGGAGCTTGCAAGAGGCATTAGGTACGTAGTTGTGTTTGAGCACCACTTATTACCTTCAGACCGATGGACAGACAAAAAGGGTGAATAAAGTTCTTGAGGATCTTTTTAGACTGTGATCCTAGACTTCGGAGGGATTTGGGAAGAGCGTCTTCCATTGGTAGAGTTCGCCTGCAACAACAATTATCAAGCTAGTATTAGCATGGCACCCTTCAAGGCATTGTACGTATGACCCTATAGATCACTGACTTGTTGGTGGGAGTCTAAAGAAAGGCATTTACTTGGACCTGAGATAATTAGAGAAACTTCAGAGAAGATAGATCATATTCGCAGATGCTTGAAGACAGCTCAGGACAAGCAGAAATCCTACGCAGATAAGAGAAGGACCGATACTGAGTTTGATGTAGGAGACATGGTTTTCATCGAAGTATCACCTTTGAGGAATGTGGTTCGTTTTGGATCTGCAGGGAAATTGGCGCCAAGATTTTTAGGGCCATTTTCCATAATAGAAAAGACTGGTCAAATGTCTTATAGATTGAAGTTACCAGAGAGTCTGGCTAGTGTTCACGATGTTGTCCACGTTTCTAATTTATGAAAGTGCTTGCATGATGCCGCAGAAGTAGTTGAGCCGAGTATGCTTGAGGAAGTAGAGGTGGAACAGGAGGCGACAGTTAGACGAGTTCCTACCCGTATTCTTGGAACAAAGGTTAAGAAGCTATGCAACCGAGAGGTCGAGTTGATGAAAGTTCAATGGGGGAGAAGACCCCGAGAATGCAACTTGGGAGACTGAAGACAAGATTTGTACTTCATACCCTTTTCTTTTCAAGGGTATATTCTTAACTTCTTTTTCCAAAGCTTTTATTCGTACTTAATTTCATCACTAAGTATATCCTATCGATTGAATCTTTAACCTTTAGGTAGGAATACAATAGATGTAAACATGTGTTTGGGACATGTTATGTTTGATGGATGCAAGTGGTTGCTCGTAGTTGCTCGTGGATGCATACACACGCACTTGGCACTAGATTGACTCACTCACTCTTATACTTCATATGGATGTGTGTGCATTTTTCTTCTTTTATGAATGAAAATGGGTGTAACATCATATGGATGTTGCATTTGGATGGATGATTGTGCATGCATATAGCATTTACATAATACATTAGGATTATTTGCATGCATGTTGGATTTATGGCACTGACATACATTGCATTAAGGAGGTCAACTGAATCAGTAGACTGCCTGATTTTTCGCATTAGTACAGGGACATATACACACACCTTCGCATATGTTCATATAAGCATTAGAAATCTTTTAAGGACAATGGATGCATGTGATTCGTGAATGAGCAGAAAGATGATGGATGTTAGGATATAAATTCTTCTTAGCTTAGAGATTTTGGGACGAAATCCTTTAAGTAGGGGAGAATGTAGTACCGCATAATTTGAAAGAACACTATAATGATAAACTAAAGAATACTTAATTAAATATTTGGAATTAAGTAAAACATACTACACCATTGCATTTGTCTCGGAATTTTTCTTAAGGAAGACTCTGAGTTTGCATAAAACGGACATCGTATGAAGAAGATATTAAAGTTTAAAGTTTGTATACATATAAGTAATATAAATATATATAACTCAGTCCAGAAAATCAAAATAGAAGAGCGGGAGATGGAGGGAATTTAGCCCGTTAGGGGTCGACCCCATTCCCCATGGGTCGACCCCTGCATGGGGGTGTCGACCCTTAGGTCGACCACACCCTGATCTGGGGCAGATCCATTTTTGTGAACGTGGACTCGTTTCTTGACCAGATTCGTTGACCGTAGGCTATAAATAGGACCTTATTTCTAAAAAAAATTATTCACCAAAAACAATGGAGATAATGAGGTGCTGCCACAACTCAGATTGAACTAGCCTATTCTTCTATAACAACAACTTATACATATACAAGAATCTCTTCTACAACATCAACAGTCATTTCCCTGTTCTTTAGATCTAGTCCCTGTGAGTTCATGTTATTTTTAGATATATACATTTAATAAGTAATCTGGACGTGTTTATAAGTTTGTATCTAAACCTGTGCCTGTTAATCACCTGAATCATAACTAAACAGATCTACCATTACTTGTACACCTGATCCTCCATTTAGTTCTTACATGCCTATCTTTATTATGTCTATTCTGTCATTCTGTCTAATAGTATTACCATATGCTTATTCTATTAGTTTGCCTAATCTTGTCACATATGCCTGTTCTATTAGTATGACCAATTCTATCATCATATGCCTGTTTTGTTATTATGCCTATTTCTGTTCTCTTCTCCCCCTCCTTCCCTTTTTATTTTTATAGTCAGGCTACCTTCGAGTCTAGGCCTATCACTGAAATATGCCAGTGCACAAAATTGGGAACGGTTGGGAATGATAAATTAGGGCATAATTTACATTGTAAAACATGATTGGGATTTGGGGGCATAATCTATACCTTGATCTAAAACATTAATTTGGGGCATAACTTATATCGTGAATCAGACTAGGGATTTGGGGCATAACCTTAGATGAACATGAAAAATTGTTTAATAATGAACATGCCTAGATTTACAGTAATTAGAAACTGTAACGGCGCTTAGACACGAGGTTAGATTATACTTGTGGTAGAAGCCAACCCGGAATCGCTAGGCAAGTCCAACATCCACAAGTGGTAAATCTAACATGAGGGGTCTAGTGCGTAAATGTATATGAAAAGGTGCTGAGACACGAGGTTAAGTCCGACTTGTGGTAGAAGTCTACCCGAAACCGCCCGGCATATCCAGGATTCACAAGTGGTAGATTTAATGTGAGAGGTCTAGTCCATTAACAACCATAAATGGAAATATGATAATAACTTGTTAACCTGAAATACTTAACCTATTAAAATCTATGGGGGTCACACGAACCTGTCAAATTGAGTAGAGGTTAAGTAAACTTGCTTGAATCTGTGGGGGTTAAGTAAATCTTGTTAAATCTGTGGGGGCGGGTTATATGTATAAACCCAACAAAGTTAACCGGTTTTATACGTTGGAGTTATGCAACCTTGTTAAACTATTCGGCTTAACCTGTTAAAATCCTAGTAGTGGGGATGCAAGCCTAGGGGAAAGCTTGTATCACTTGTTGTATGGGACCTGTATCAGTCAGTAACCCATCTTGGTATCCAACGGGGAACCTCGAACTAGGTTAGGGTCTGAGCTAGCTTACTGAGTTGATTGTAAGAGGTTCATTTAAGTAGGGATGTTGACAGTGCACCCTGTAGGATTCGTATGCATGCATGCATCTGCTTACATTAGGATAATAAGGCGATGTGACATCAGTAAATGGTTGTGCATCTCGTTAGTAAAGGGTTTGCCACTATAGGAAGTGATATATCCTACTGTGGGGCTAGCACACGGTATATGAGATAGGAAGCCGATCGATTGGGGTAGTAATTAGGGTACATCTAGTCTTGCTTGTTTAGGAGCCCGTATTATCGTTGGGGGTAACACCTATCATTTCTGTCGGGACACCTGTTATTATTGTATAGGGTAAAACCCCTCACTAGAAGTACACCTAAGTCTACCATTCTGTTAGGATCATCATGTTTCTGTTATACTAGTATTGGTGCAGAGAAAAGTACTTGAGAAATGCAATATATTCTGTTATGTTTATTTTGTTTATCCTGTTCACCCTATTATACATGTCTTATGATACTGTTATCTCTCTCATCCAGTTTATATGCCTGTCAAGATGCTTTTACTTATTTATATGCTAAAAGTTACTGGACTCGCTAGACTTTATGTCTGACCTGTTTTGTCTCCTTTTCTCTCTCTTCCTCCCCCCTAAGGTTCTTAGGGTAGGAATACTCAGGCTTGATTAGGATTCTCTCTTTCATTCTGCTTGGAGCTACTTATATGTACCACTTTGATTTCATGTCTTCTCTATGGCTATTTTGGGGACTATGCTTTTTATATATTACTGTACTCTGATGATCTTAGTACAAGACAAAAATTGTAATGGGTTTTATGTATTTCAAACTTATGTTGTAACTGGGTTTTGGACCACGATGTTTTCTGTTTAATAAAGTTTTAAATTCCGCTATTATTTTATGTCTCTCTCATGATGTTTCTTTTTACCTATAACGCTTCACAAAACTTAATGCATTCTAATAAAGAGTGACTTTATCAGACATGAGATGTCACATAAACAAAGGTTTATTTAAGAAATTTTACACCCTATTCTTGATTCATTACTAGAATTATCCTTACAAGCCTAGGATGCAAGTTTTAATTTTGTATATGTTGTGCTTTCCCATTACTTCAATCTGTTATGATGCAATTATACCTTAAATGTAGCGGTCAAGACATGGAAAATAACTTGCATGCCTCAAATTTATGACAAGTTGACAATTTAATTCATTTGAGTGTTTCCTCGTGCATACGAAAATTAAGGTTACGTATGCGCACTATATATATATATATATTCTATTATGTAGCGTAATTAATGTAATAATAGCGTAATAAATATGATTATAATAGGATTCGAAATAGAAATGTCCCCATATATATTGATTGCTTTTGTGTGTGTGTGTGTGTATATATAAAATGACTTGTATATATTAAATAATGACACGTAGACACGAGATTAGTTGCCTTTTGAGATAGAAGTCTGCCCGGAGCCGACCGGTAATTCCAATAACCACAAATAGACCCAACTAATGTGAGAGGTCTGGGTGCCATGGGACATCCAAAACTAGTGCACTATGATTCGAAGTTAAACCTACTTGTAGTAGAAGCCTACCTAGAACCGCCCAACATATCCAGCATCTACAAGTATACGGTTTAATGTGAGAGGTCTAGTGTGTATATATATACCTATTGTGTGTGATAATAAGCAGGTTTACTACATCTTAGGAAGGTCTTAAGTGGCTGAATCTCTTCTTATCTAGTTTGGGTCTTAAGTGGTTAGGACTAGGATTGCCTCTGAAGGTTTACTCCTAGGAGAGAACCCAAGGTCATGGGACTCACCATTGCTAGATTCGAAGTAAGTCTATGGGTCCTCCTTCTCTAGAAGTGGTTAAGGTATACCGGTAACAGAGTAGGGTAGTTCACGGGGATGTCCACTTCCTCTAGATGCTTTTAGGGCGGCTCAACAATGGACATAACTGGTTTATGAAAGATATGTTGCCGTAGCTTGCTCACTAACTATCTAAGGGATGTCTTAAGCGACATAGGTGTTCTACCATAATATCAGTAAGTGGTAACGTTCGCAATACTACTTCTTATATTACAAGTGAGAGTACAGACTTAGGAACGTTGACATATTAGGAAGGGGCCTTAAGTGGCTAGGGTATGCCTCAGGGTTATAAGAGATCATAAGAATCTACCTTTAATAGGGCTATAAGTGATAGAGAATGCCCACCTTGTTGAGTTTTTACCCTAAAACACTAATGAAGGTCTTAAGCGATTGACTTGGATATACACCTCATTAGTTAGATACCTCATGTTGTGTGAATGTTTGTGTGTTGCGTAGACATACCTTGATATATGTAACTTGCTAAATCTAGGGTATGGACATTAAGAGAATAGTATATTTCAGTCACACAGAACTTTATGTTCTGACCCCTCTCCTTAACATATCCAATAGCTCAGTAGGTGGGGTATATTCTATGGACGAAGAAATGATAGAGACTGAAGACGAAGATATTATGTTATTATTAGCTGTCATTTATGTATTTCTTATGTAAACTCTTAATGAAGAACTTATTGATGTAACCGTGGAACAAATGTATTTTTGATAACATATGTTTGGATTCTGTGGTTTTTATAATATGGTACATCCTATTTGGATATTATACTTTCTCCTTCCGCTATGTGCGATTCCATAATGCAATGTCTATATATGTTATTCTATGCAAATGTAATTCCTTATAGGAGCCAACGACCCATTTAGAGTGACTCTAAGTTTCGAAGGGCCTTTTCTGGGTCGAAATTTAGGCCCACTCCGGATAGGTTGTTACATTTGGTATCAGAGTCTAGGTTACCCGATTATAAAGGGAATACACGTATGAGAGACATATTTGTATTTTAACAAAGGCTTTTCAAACAACATATATATTAACCCCTATGAGCATACACAATTATACCAGGCAACTTGGCCATTTTCATCCCTTTTCAGCTTAAAATACTATCTCAAGAATATCCACTGAAGGATTCTTCCTTTTCTTTTTAGATAGTAGAATGGTTGATGAACCCACCCAACATCGAAATTAGGCGAGGCCTCGATACTTGCCAGAATGGTTCCAATGATATCTTCGTACAATGGAACAAGTCCCTATTGCTAATCCCACCCCAGTGGTGCCTGCAGCTCCTGCCGCTAAGGTAGCCTTTAGCTTTTCCTGTTTCTGTAAGAACTTCGCGATTCTTGAAGGGAAATCATTCATAGGGAAGGAGAATTTTTCTTATGCCCAAACTTGGATGATAGACTGCGAAAGAATTTTCAAAGCAACTGGATGACCTGATGAGGTAAAGAGGAGGATTGCGGCTAGCATTTGAAAGAGGAGGCCCTTAATTGGTGGAATTTAGTATCTGGAGAGAACGGGGTCCAAGTATTTACATAGGCCAAATTCCAAACCTATTTTGAGGAAAAGTTCCGACCAAGAGATGAAATGACAATCCGGTTGGAGAAATTTATTCATCTCAACGAAGGAAGATTGAGCTTACGACAATATGTATCCAAGTTCGTTGAATTGAGTAAGTTTGGGGGTGGTTTAATAGACACCCCAATGAACAAAGCCTTGAGGTTTGTTAAAGGGTTGAACTCCCCACTGATGGAAATCTTATTAGCACAAGTGAATTTCAGGGAAACTTTAGAAACCTTAGTAGAGGCAACTATCCTATGCATGGCTGAAGGCTTCAAAGAAAATAAGGAAGGTGAGAGCGAAGAAGGAAGTTCCAATAAGAATAAGAAGAAAGAATGGTGGAAGAACAAGAAGAAAGGTGGAAAATTTAAGAAGGAACCTAAGACTTGTACAATATGTAACCGAAAGGGCCATGAGACCAAGGATTAAAGGACTTCATTGGCAAAGAAAGAATTCAAAGGAAGGTGTTTTAACTGTCACGACAAAGAAAACATGTCTAAGGACTGCCTAAAGTCATCAAAAGTGGTCAGAATTATGCAATAAAGGCAGTACCAATTCAAAGCCGACCCCCAAAGGACCATGGACAACCCACACTTGAGTTCTATTTTAGGATTTTTTGTATACATCTTGTTCGATTCGGGAGCGACTGATTGTTTTATTTCTAGAAGGCAAGTCATTTTGTTGAACCTTCCCGTATCTATCTGTAGTAACCCGATAGAGGTGGCCAACCTTATCGGAGGATCTAAGTACCTTGAGTTGTTTTATAAAGACCTTGTATTGGAGATTGACGATGTCAAATTCCTCTATGATGTGTATACGTTGGATTTCATGGGGTATGACCTTATCCTCAGTATGGATTGGTTATCCTTCTACGGAGCCATCCTAGATTGCGACAAGAGAATCATTCGTCTTAGGAGCCGAGGAAAACGTAGTCAAAGTATCCCATGTAATGTTAGGAACAAGGATAAAGCCTTGTTATACTCCTTATCTTCTATTTCAGAACGACCATCTTTGGTCCTTATAGTATGTGAGTTCTTGGATGTCTTTGAGGAAGTCACAAGACTTCCACCCCACAGAGAAATCTCTTTTCATATTGTCCTAGAGAAAGACGCTAGATCAGTAGCATTACCCTTGAGGCATACGACGCCTAAACAAAGAAGGGAACTAAATAAGCAGTTTCAGAATTACTATAGAAAGGTTTCATTTAGCGAAGTACCTCAGAATGGGATGCACCTATTGTGTTTTCCACCAAAGCAAGTGGATCTTTAAGACCTTGTGATTATAGGGAATTTTTTTTCCTCAAACATCATCAAACGATAGCCACAAAATGCAAAGTTACCCCTTACCTAGAATCGAGGACCTTTTCAACCACTTGGGAAGAGCCCGAGTATTTTCCCAATTAGACCTTACCACTAGAATTCACCAGTTGAGAATTGCAGAGGACAGTAAGGATAAAACTGCTTTTAGGATGCCAGATGGATTGTTCCAATATTAAGTTATGCCTTTCGGGCTGACGAATGTACCTGCCCTCTTTGTTGACCTTATGAATAGAGTGTTTAGGGGCATTCTAAATAAGATTTTGGTAGTCTTCATAGACGATATCCTTATATTTTCGAAAGACCATAAATAATATGAGGATCACTTTAAGACAAGTTCTAAGGATATTAAGAGAGAACCAATCGAAAGCAAAATTCTTGAAGTGCCATTTTTGGTGGGAGGATGTTAGATTCCTAAGACATATTGTGTCTAGTGAAGGCTTGGTCGTCGACCCCGCGAAGATTGAGGCAATTAAGGAATGGAGGATACCTCAAAATGCTACGGAAGTAAGAAGCTTTCTTGGATTGGTCGGATATTATCGAAAGTCCATTAAATACTTTACAAAGATTGCTACTCCTATAACCCAACTAACTAAGAAGAGTTTAATATTTTCTTTGAGTGATAATGTGACGAGGACTTTAGGAAATTAAAGGAAGTATTAACTAGCGCACCAATCCTTATTATATCTGACAGTTTGAAGTTGTTTACAGTCTACAATGTTGCATGTGGGACCGGGTTAGAAGCAGTCCTTATGCAAGAAGGAAGGGTAATTGCCTATGCTAGCAGACAATTCAAGGATCCAGAGAAGAGATATCCAGTGCATGACCATGAATTAGCTATAGGAGTGTTCACGCTTAAAATGTGGAGGCATTATCCTTTAAAGGAGAAATTTGAGTTGTTTCCCAAACATAAATCCCTGAAATACTTATTCTTTCAACGTGTCCTAAACTTGATACAACAACGATGGATGGAATACCTCATTTGATTTCATGATCTAGTATACCTTGGGAAAGGGAATGTTGTGGCGGATGCGTAAAGTAGGAAACATCCAACCTTGAATGCGATCTTGGAATGGAAATAGTTGGAGTTTCTCTTCAGTTTTAATTTGCAACCCTCGTTAGTAACTTCTAATGATTTTCTCAGACCTATGATTGTTAGACCATTCTAAAGGAGAGAATTCAGAATACACAAGACCTTTATGAGGAAATAAGGAACTTGAAAGAAAAATGGGAAAGAAGAGGAAGGTACTCGTTAGACGTTGATGGAGGTTAACTTAGGGATGGACGACTTTGCATCCCTATAGATGAAGGATTGAGGAAAGAAATTCTAGAGGAGTGCCATATCACAAAGATGACCATACACACTCGTGGGGACAAAATGTACAGAGACATGAAAATGAATCTCCATTGGGAAGGAATGAAAAGAGACATAGTCGAATTTGTAGCAAGATTTTTGATGTTCCAAAAAGTAAAAGAAGAGCAAGGAAGCCCAGTGGATTATTACTACTTCAGAGATTCCCACGTGGAAGGGAACATATTTCGATGGGCTTTATTGATGGACTTCCTAGAAGCCAACAGGGAAATGAGTCTATTTGGATTGTAGTTGATAGTTTGACCAAGAGTACCCATTTTTAACAAGTCAAAAAGAACTGTAATGACCCGGATTTCACCCGACCCGATCGACCGTTAGATCGACCAAGACCGTTCAAAACCCGAATACGTTAACTTTGGGAATACAACATATCAGAAAAAATAACAACAGACTTTTATAAACATCGTGATAATGTTACATCAGAGTATAGAATATATCAGAGTACATTGAATACAATAATACAGCAGAAGATTTAATTACAATAAATGTAATACATTGCAGCGGAATAATTAAATTAATCACAATGGGAGACTATCAATGCTCTGGACACAACTTTAAGCTTCGATCCAGAATCCTTCTCAATATCTGCAAAATAAGCTACTCAATTGTCCGTGTGGAAAAGAGGGCACCCGAGTTTGCAAAGTGAAACAAACTACGGGTCAATCATGGGACTGATGTGAGAAATCTTTATTTAACTTAACTAATAAGGAGGCTAATCACAGGACCACGCCGCTATCACAGAACGGGTTTACTCCATTGGATTGTCAGTGCATAAATAAAGTAAATCATTAAAACAACGCAATGCTTTTTAGAAAATTGAAACCATTACAAGACTCAGGTCCCATCACACAATGCAACGCAAGCCGGAGGATAGAGTTTTACCTTATAATGATCAAAAATGCTTGATACAATAAAAACAAATTTGATATTATTATTAGTGTATATATGTTTTAAAACATTTCAATCATAATGTATTAATCATAGATGGCATAGCTACCATATACTATGTTGCCATATGTAGGTATACAATCAAAACCGCAGGATATCGTATTGGAGGTTGGATTTCCATTAAGAGTCAAGGCTAGGAATGATCTCCTGACCGATTTGAGACACTCTAGCAATGTCTCAGGATTCGGACGCTGGCGAACCCTTGGATACAGTAGGGTCGGTCCCCCAACAGTTCAATGGGTTGGATTGGCAATTCCTGAACACACGCTTCCCAATCCTGTTGGATCTATAAATTGGCCATTGCGGCCAATAAAAATCCGAGGCGCCTCAAAATCCATCAACCACATAAGTAAAATGTCGGGCCATGTTAAACCCAAACACCACTTCTAGCTAGAAAGAAACGTGTGCACTCCTTGCGTTCCCTTGCTCTGTTTTGGCTCATACCAGGGTGTGAGGCTCGCGAGGCAACGAAATACACAAAGCTATGCCTAAATAGGCTATGCTTTGATCATCATCCACAAGGCTCTGTTTTTCAACAAAAGCCTTGATCAATTGCATCTTGGCATGCCACATTGACAGTGCATACCATGCGATTGATAACTATCAACACACAACCTCTTAGGGCGTTAAGCAAGAGAATAAATTCTCTGCCACCAACAGTTGTATATTAATTGAAATCAATTTACATAGAACGAAATTCAACATCAGACACACATCCATTTACAAGTCCGTTCTTGCTCTGAACGGAACCGAAGGCACCTTACACCTTGCATATCTGAACGATCAACAATACGTCCGGACAACTACCACTGGAACCTTTTCAAGGCAGCAACTCCAATCAAAGGCATCAGTAGTCCTCATCCATTCGATGTGAAGATCGTTGGCCTTCAACCACCGTCTTCATCTTCGAGTTTTAATCGTCGTAGTAATTATTCAGAATGGGTTAAACTCGGTCATTCCGAATAACTCGTGTACTTTTTATAATTAAAAACAAGTGTTATAAGGATACATCCAACGCCTCTTTCCAATTCAGAATATTCTTTGAATAAAATATTCATATTATTGGGGAAAGGTTCCCATTAATTTTATCAAAGATAAAATCTTTGAATTTATTCTTAAATCTTATTTTCCAAGATTTATTAAAATTCCAATTCCATTTTAATATCAAAAATCACTACTTCATAATTATTCCGATTTAAGAAATAAATCTTATTTCTTAACTGGGTTAAAGAATCAATGTCATTTAAAAACATTGTTCACGATAAACCCAAAATCTTTTTCTAATAAATAAATATGAATTGGAATACCAAAAATCTTAGTTGAAAGATTTATTCTTTACTTAAAAGAAATCCTTTGTTTAAAAAAATATTCTTTATACAAAGGATATTCTGAATCGGAAAGCGACTCAATCATTTACCATATAACCTTGGTTATATGGATTTCATACATCGTATATAAATAACAACAATAATAATTAATCATCAAACCATCAATTCAACATCCAAAGTGAAGTTCTCAACCGTGTGAGCATTAAAATGAAGTAATAACGCTCATCGCAGCCTGTCAATCTATCGATTGACATATGAATAAATATTGGGAATAGTGTATATCAATTATCATCCCAATACCCGTGTGGGGTTTTCAGCCAACAACAGTACATATAAATAAATAATTGGTTAATTAATTTAACCAATTCTAATACTATCAACATGTTGATAATGATGGACAAAAATGATATTTTATTCCTAATGTCGAAATAAAATATAAATCTGACTCGCATAATTTCTTTTACATTTAATAGAATGTAATTTACTTATGACATTATTGCGGATGACAGATAAAAGGATAATTTTCACCATACTTAATTTGTATGTAATTATTCTTAACGTAAAAGCAATAATCTCATTTGTATATATTTTAAGGTATAACTCAACACATAAAATGTTTATTTTAAATTGCATACAAATTCTCATGTATGCATTAACATAAAAAGATGTCATTTTATCTCACTATACATTCTAATCTATTCTTAGACCAAAAATATGATTTTTTATATTTGAATATAAATTCTAATGTAAGTTTGCAAATAAAAATGATTTTTATATTTACCAAAAAATTCTATTATATGTTATGCAAACAAAAATGATTATTTTATTTTCATATAAATTCTATCTCAACAAAATGTATAAGAAGTTCCATTTTGCTGACAATTCTATTTTAATCAAAATGGATATTGCTATGGTAACACAAACCTATTTCACAAAAATTCTATTTGTGTTTAACTCTTTCAGTTGACAAAAATGTAAATTTTGTCTTAATTCAAATCTAATTAACAAAAGGTAATTTTTGTTTCAACTATTATATTTTTAACAAAAGTAAATATTTTTAACAAAAATAATTAATTTCGTTCAACTAAGCTATTTGTCCAAAATGGGTATTTTGATTCAACTTGTCTACTTTGACAAAAGTATACATATTGAATATATGGTTTTCTTTAACTAATCTATTTTTTCAAAAATGAATATTTTAACAAAATGTATATTTTGTCAAAAATGAATATTTTGACAAAATGTATATTTTGACTTAACTACTCTATTTCACCAAAATAACAAAGATGACGACTTTGGTTTTTTGACAAATATAATTCAACAAACAAATATAAGTGATGAGTTTGTTTTTTTGACAAAATGATGATGTTTTGTTTTAACCATTACAGTATGACAGAAGTGACAAAATGTATTTCAGCTACTGTAAATTGGTAATGGTGAATGTTTCTGCTTCATTCTTTTAAGCAACACAAAATTGGATAATTTGCCTCATTCCTCTAAAATGACAAAAGTGAATACATTTGTCTTAACCTTTTAAAATGACAAATTAAATAATTTTGTTTTGTTCAATTTAAATGATAAAAAATGTATCTTGTTGTAGTGCAACAAAAGGATAAATAAATCTTATCTATCTATTACTCTTTTTATTTTAGCTAAGATGACACTTGATCGTCGCTTATCTATGAATCAGAAAAGCACGACATTTAAATTAAATTCTGCAAGCATACAGGTGTGTAGCATACAGGTCGAATACAGGGAGGTGTAATTAAAAATTATTATTTATTTATTCTTGGGTGAGTTAGGCAGAATTTGGAGTTGTTTTTAATGTTGTTGAAATTACTCTGAATTTGAATCTGAATCTAATCAGTATCAAATTCAACAATTGAAAAGAAAAGAAAAGAAACAATTACTAGAAAAAGAAAATAACAACTAGAACAATAACAGAGAATTAAAAAGCAGAATTGTCGTTGAATCTAATCGAACGGACAATAGCTAACAAGCAGTAATAAAAGAAAATAACAATGTGTTCTACCAAAACTAATTGGATAGATACACAAATTGTTATGAAAGAAAAAGACAGTCAACTAATAAAACTTTTTATTAATAAACGAGAGTACAGAATAATGGAGAAACCCGTTACAATGGGTAAACATGTGCTTATATAGGTGAACTGAAAAACCCTAATCCTCTAATGGGCCATGACTCAATCTCTTGAAAATAATATATTCACAAATAAAAGAGATAAGATAAACTTGAAATATTCCATGCAGCTTTCCTCTTTTGATTGGTCATGTGGCAAATTGATTGGCATTTTCCAAGAGATTTGAAGTTGATTGGTAAATTGATTGGCATCATGATTGGCATCTATCTAATCAAATCTTCATCTTTATGGAGAGTTAAAATGAAAGATTCCCTTTGATTTATCTATGAAGAATACTTCCAATTCTTGAAATATTTATTAGTGTATATCATATATTCATACATATGAATATATATATATACACCATAAATCACTAATCTATAAATTCTTCAAAGCAAGGGAGGCAGTGTGAACGCGTTCCATTCTTCAGCAAAAAGAGAGTTTGATGGGAATCGAACCCAGATCTTTCTGTACAGATTTCCATGCCTTAACCAATGTGCTACGGCTTCCTTTGTGATTGAAAACTTGTTGAGATGGGAAAGTAGCTTCTTTTTCTTATCAGTGGTCTTTTATTTAATGAAGGAGACAATTAATCAATGACCTGTAAAAACACACAAAATACCCAAAGTAGCATTTATTTATATACAATAAAGATATGATATAAGCATAAAAATAAACACATTTCAGTGCTAATAACCACTAAAAATATGTCATTTTAATTCTAATCTTTTTTTTAAAATCTATGATGAAAATAAAAACATTTTACTTTGTTTAACAAAATTACAACAAAGATGAACTCATTTTATCATAATCTTTTTATTTACTCTAGTTTAAAAGTAAAAATGATATTTTTAATCCGTTCTTTTATTTATATCTAAATAGTAATAAAAGTGTAACTTCTTAAACTATGTTTTTTATTTGCATCTAAAATGCAAATAAAAGGTAATACTTAAATTTATGATTTATTTGCATCAAGGAATGCACATAAAAAGTTCAACTTCTATGTTCATGTTTTATTTGTGTCAAAGGATGCAAATAAAAATGCAACTTTCTAATTCAAGGTTTTATGTGTAGCAAGGAATGCGAATAAAAATTCAACCTTTAATTCAGTATTTTATTTGCGTCAAGGAATGCAAATAAATATGCAACTTTTAATTTCACAGTTTATTTGCATCAAAGAATGCAAATAATAATTTAACTTTTAAATACTATTTTTATTTGCATCAAAGAATGCAAATAAAAATTTAACTTTTAAATACTATGTTTATTTGCATTAAGGAATGCAAATAAAATAAGACTTTTTTATTGCAATGTTTTATTTGCATCAAAGAATGCAAATAAAATATAAATTTTTATTTCAATGTTTATTTGCATAAAAGAATGCAAATAAAAATATAATCCTTTTACTATGATGTTTATTAGCATCTAAATATGCAAATAAAATATAACCTTTAAACAAAAATATAACCTTTAAACTACGTTGTTTATTTGCATCTAAATATGCAAATAAAATATAACCTTTTAGCTATGTTGATTATTTGCATTCAAAAATGCAAATAGAAATTCGACCTTTAAATACGGTGTTATTTGCATCAAAGAATGCAAATAAAAATATAATCTTTTAACTACAATGTTTATTTGCATATGAATATGAATATATATATATATATAAATATATTTATTTTTTCTTTGTTTGCAACTAAATTTATAAACAAAAATGTAACTCTTTTAAATCATATTTTTATTTCTATTTAAAGTACAAAATAAAAATGTCATATTCATTCTAGTGTTTTTGTTTGCATTTATAATTACAAAAATGTAATTTTAACTCTAATGTTTGTTTGCATCTAAAATTGTACATAAAAATATAGTTTTACTTCTAGTGTTTTTTTTGCATCTAAAATATCAAACAAAAATATAGTTTTCCTTATTTCAATGCATATTTGCGTTAGGGAATGCAAATAAAAGAATATTTTATATTTCAATATATGTATTTGCATGAAAGAATGCAAATAAAAGAGCTTTTTTTCTATTTCTATGTATATTTGCATTAAAGAATGCAAATAAAAGAACCATCTTTATTTATTTAAATTCTTTTTATTGTAAACAACATTACATAGAAATGTAATCTTTTGCTTTTATTCAATTACATGAAAAAATGTAATTTTTTTTCTTTTAAATCTAATTACATTAAAAATGTAACTTTAATATTTAACTTTTTATTTCATGTTTTATTTACAACAAGGAATGCAAATAAAAATGTAATTTTTCTTTTTTCTAGTTTTATTTGCGACAAGGGATGCAAATAAAAATGTAACTTTTTATTTCTAGTTTTGTTTGTATTAGTCAATGTAAATAAAAGAACAAACTTTAATTTTCATGTATATTTGCATTTGTGAAATGCAAATAAAAGAACAAATTTTATTTTTATATATATATTTGCATTAGTGAATGCAAATAAAAAAAACAAATTTTATTTTCAAGTTTATTTACATTAGTGAATGTAAATAAAAGAACAAGTTTTAATTTCAATATATGTTTGCATTTGTGAAATGAAAAATAAAGAAAAAAAATTCATTTCTATATATATTTGCATTAGTGAATGCAAATAAAAGGACAAATTATATTTTCTATATATATTTGCATAAAAGGATGTAGATAAATGATCAATTATATTTTCTATATATATTTGCATAAAAGGATGCAAATAAAAGATCAATTATATTTTCTATATGATTTATTTTTATCGATTTGGAAATTCTAATCCAAGTCAATAACTGTTTCAAAATGATTTATTTTTATTTTTATCACACACAAATCTGTGTTTATACATCACCAATCAACAAATAAATCATCCACAATCATATCACAGCAGATCTAAGACATATGCATACAATAGTTACATAGAGAATAAATTAAATAAATAAATAAATTTAAAAGAAAGAGAAATCTCACATCGATCGGTTTTCAGAAATCGTTCGTGTTCAAATTTGGCTGAATTTTCAAACTCCTTCATTTCAGATCTAGTCTGATTCATTACGTAGATCTGGTCAAGATGTGTGACGATCCCAAAACCCCGTGACACGGTGTTAAGGATAAGCATTGGAATATAACACATTAATCATCATTAGCAGATCACAGATAATAGCATAAACAGAAAATAGAATAATTTACACACATATGACTGCGGAATCATATAGATATCATCACATCAGAGAAGCACAGTACAGGATACAACTTAGTGCATAATGATACATAGTCAGTCACCATCGCCTGAGGCAGAATCATACATAAAGAGTACACAAAATAATATCAGTCTACATCGCCAATGGCGGAATCATAATATAGATACAATAATGGCGGAGAAAATCCAAGTCAGCACGGTGTAGTCAAGCCTTGCCATGAGCCAAAAGGTGCGTCAGAAACCTGTAACTAGGTTGCCCATGCGAAAATGAGGGCACCCGAGTTTGCAAGGTGAAACAAACTACGAGTCAGTCATGGGACTGGTATGAGAAATCTACTTAACTTATTAATAACAATAATAAGGCAAATCAAAGGACCACGCCACTTTCGCGGAATGGGTTTACTCCAATGAGTGCTAGTGCATGAAATAAAGTAAATGATTAAATCATCGCAATGCTTTTTATAAAATGAAGCCATTATAAGACTCAGGTCCCATCACACAATGCAACGCAAGCCGGAGGATAGAGTTTTCACCTTATAATGGCAAAAAATGCTTCATACGAATTAAACAAAAGTGTTTGATATTATTACTAATGCATATATGTTTCAAAAGCGATTTCAATCATAAATATCAATCATAGGCGGCATAAATGACCCATACCACTATGTCGCCGTACTGGTAATACAATCACGTCCGCATATTTCGTATTGGTAATTGGATTCCTTCATGAGTCGAGGCAAGGGGCAAGCTCCTCTCCGATTCGAGACACTCTATCAAATGTCCCAGGACCCCACTATGATCCTTGGATCTTCAGGGTCGGCCCTCTCTTACTTTTGAGGATTGGCAATTCCTGAACACATGTTTCCCGGTCCTTACAGACCTATATCGAGGCGCCTCGCATTCCAACAACCACACAGGTGAAAAGTATAAATAATATCAGGGCTGGTAGGTCACTGACACCACCTTAGCTAGAAAGAAACGTCGTGCTCTCCCTGCAGTCACTCTCCCGTTTTTGACTCATACCAAGGTGTGAGGCTCGCGAATTCACGTTATACACAAAGCTACGTCACACAGACCATGCTTTGATCATCAACCACAAGACTTTGCTTTGCAACAGAAGCCTTGATCATATGCCACTTAGGCATGCCACACAGGCAATCCACTCCATGCGACTGATTTCTATCAATACATAACCTCTGAGCTCGTACGTCTCAAAGAAGGGCGTTAAGCAAGAGAATAAATTCTCCACCGCCAAACAGATATATATTTAACAGAGATCAATCAGCACAGAACAAAATCCAATGTCAGACACATAGTCCATTTACAAGTCCGTTCTGGGTCTGAACGAAACCGGAGGCACCAATTCCTTGTATATCCGTACAATCAACAGTATGTTTGGACGGCTACTACTTCAGTTCCTTCATGGTAGCTACTCCAATCACGAGCATCAGTAGCGCCCATCCATCCAATGTGAAGATCGTCGGTCTTCAACCGTCTTCCACTCTTCGACTTCTCAACGTCGATCGATTATTTGAAATGAGATAAAATCGGCCTTTTCAAATAACCCACGTATATTTAGATTTTCAAATCAATTATTCACATGGTTGGACTATTCAACATTCACATTTCAGTTCTTTAGTTATAATTTTCATGTCAAATACATTCTACCATTACATATCAAGCAAACACAACAAAATTGGTTTATTTCCACTCTATATCTTCTATAGTATTTTATAACGATATATCGCCATTTTTATTTAATTTAAAATGGCCATATTTAATTAAACGACATTTCAAGTCGTGCCGATGCACTGGCGCTGCTTTTCACTAATTTTGTTTTACACACCTCTGAAAATCTAACCGTTGGATCTTCATAAATTTTATATCATTAGGAAGGTCTTTTCAAAATGAATTCAACGGTTTCAGTTTTGGGAAAATCCGACGGTCGGTTCTTCCACACTAGCCATTTGAAATTACGATTTCAATTTACGAACTGCAGCGTCGTTATTCGATTTAATTTGATTATATATATATATATATATATATTATCGTTTCTGGCGCTGTTTTTCTTCATATTTGAATTAAACATTCCAGGCAATCCAACCGTCGGATCTTCACAAAGTTGGTGCCGTTGGAAAGATATTTCCAAGGCGAACCCAACGGTTGCGGTTTCGGGAAAATCCAATGGTCGGATTTCCCGCACTAGTCGTTTGAAATCACGGTTTCAAAACACGAACTGCACGGCCACGTTTCATTTTAATTTTATTTATATTTATATATTTATATAAATATAGCTCATTCAAAAATTCCTATATCGTTTTCACTTCAATTATTTCACTAACGCCTTTAATTTTTGGAAAATTTCGCCATAACCTCCTTTGTACGGGAGAGGCTGGGAAAATTCCCAAATAGCCACACGGGCGTCTCATGTCAAAAAGAAAAAGAAAAAGTCAAGCGGCTAGCCAACAGGCTCATAAAATCATCACCCAAACAAAACAGTAAATGTGTACCTATTTGTCGGGCACAAAATTTTATTCCTCTTCTCTAGCCCCTTTGCTATAACCTGTTCAATAAATATGCATGTACATATATACAATTTTGTCACTTATTATTTTCCATTCAACTTCATATTTGATTTACTTTGGTTTAAAAACACCATTCATTCTAATGTTGCATGCATAGGCTAGAATCACATCATTAGCTAATTAAGGTATATTTCCAACTCATGCATATTTTATTTGAACGAGTGGCTATTTTTAACACTTCACATTTCAAAGATGATAATTTTGGCGAACTAAAATGGATTTCAACATATGACTATTTTATTTAGTTCCTATGCATGTTAAAAATAATATTTCATTCACAAATATTTATTTCAACGTCCGCCTATCTTTAGCATATCAAATATATGATAAAAATGATATTTTTATCATTTAAAATATTTATTCGACAAATGGATGTTTTCAACACTTCATAGTTTCAATAAAAATGTAATTTTTATTGTTCGATCTTTTTATTCAACACATGAACTTTTCCACTGCACACATTTCTCAACACATGAGCATTTCCACACATGGATATTTTATTTATGTTATTCATATAAGAAAGATGAAATTTTTATTGTTGAAACTATTTATATATAAGGCGAATATTTTTCATACTTCATATATATTATAAAAAGGTGATTTTTATTGTTTAGACACTTCATTCATTCACAAATGAATTTAATTTTCACACAACACTTTTCAACACATGAACATTTCCACACATGGATGTAGTTTCAACATATGACTTTAATTTCAACGCATGAAAATAATTTCAACATATGAAAATTATTCTAACACATAAAGATTATTCAAAATTTCGATAGCATAATGGCAGGGTAGTGGATATGATTTTTCAAAGTGCAAACATCAAAAAGAACTCACCTTTCACGATGGTTCAAAACTAGGTTTGCGGTTTTTGCGAGAACCGATGCACGAGGGGATGATCGACGGGTTGGACGTGGAAGAGGGAGGAGAGGGCTACAGGCGCGCGGCGGTTGGAGGCGACTCGGTGGGGCGCAGAGCTCGCGGCGGCGGCTGGAAGGTCGGGACTTTGGAGGGAGATATCTCGATGTAGGAGCAACGATAGGGGGAGCTCATTATATGGATTTGAAGAGGGGGAAGGAGAACTACAAAAAGTTGAACTGGAGGTGGGGCTGATTCGGGCTGTGGCGATCGGAAATCGCCAGGGAAGAGGAGGAAGCGTTCCGTCGTCGATGTCGGGGGGGATCGGGGGTTTTCTGATGTTTATTTTTATTTTTATTTATGAACGGAGAAATATGATTGGTCGATGGTTTTATTAAATTTTTAAATAGTGTTTTCTCCAACGAACTCCTTTTCAAACCCAACGACTGTAGCCCCTAGCTAAATTCCCCCATCCCGAACACAATGGGATAGGTTTCGTTGGCCGATTCGACAGTTACAGTCAGTTATTTTTCAAATTAAAGTATAAAACATTTAATTTTTAACTTTGAACACACATTTCAATTTGCCAGAGCCACAAAATGATTCGAAAAATTCCAGAAAAATAAATCTAGCTATGTTTCGACGCTACGGTCCCAACAAAACTAGTTTCGTCGAATTCTGAGATCGCTTGAAAAATGGCCATTTTCTGGTCGATCCAATTTAACAGAAATTGACCAAACACATTTTCTTTTGCCACGCTCACATACTAGCTTCAAAAATTATGAAATTTGAAACCTAGCAATAGTTTTACATCCCGGACCCAACAAAAGTGGTTTCGTCGAATTCCGAGGTCGTTTGCAAAATATTAATTTTCCAGGGCTATATATTCTATATAGCGACCTTTCTGAATTTTCATTCGGCCATAACTGTTGATTCCCGTTATGAAACTTCGATTTTTCAGATTCGTTAGAAAGGTATTGATAAACAAATTTAAATATTTTTGGTTTCACTAAATTCCGTTATATCTTCCACCCTGCACAGTCAGTCAAAGTTTGAATTCAAATTTTCAAACTGACTCACTATTTCTTATTCACTATTTTATTGAAATATTCTATTTCAATTGTTCAAATTCCTTTGAAATAACCAATTTAAAAATTTTAAATTGGCTCGTATTTTCCGGGTTATTACAATCTCCCTCACTTAAAACTTTTCATCCTCGAAAAGGAAACAACAGTAAAGTAGGAAACAAAATGTAAATGCAAAGTATTGTAAAGGTACCTTGCAACGGAGTTAGTCAGAGATATCCACTCTGCACTTGGGGTAAGCTTGCTTAACGCTTTGCTCAGTCTCCCAAGTACAGTCTCTAGTATCACTGCTCCACTGCACTTTAACTAAATGAACCTTTTTGCTTCTTAGTTCTCTAGTTTCTTTGCCAACAATCTTTAATGTCTCTCTTCTGACTGCTAATTCTGGAGTTATATCTATATCCTGTTGCGCTGCTTCTTCTACAACAAGATCCGGATCATGCACATGTCTTCTAAGTTGAGATATGTGAAATACATCATGCACTCCAGGAAACCAATCTGGTAACTGAACCCTATAAGCAAGAGTTCCAATTCGTTCGAGTATAGGAAAGGGACCAATAAATCTCGGTGCCAACTTCCCCGTTTTGCCAAATCTGATTACTCCTCTCATCGGAGAAACCTTCAAATAAACATGATCACCAACAGCAAATGTCAAATCTCTTCTTTTAGAATCTGCATAACTTTTCTGTCGTGTTTGCGCGGTTCTCAAACGCTTTTTGATGAAGTCTACTTTATCAGATGCTTCTCTAATCATATCGGGTCCTAACACAAGTCTATTGCCAGGTTCTACCCAACATGCTGGAGATCTGCACGGTCTGCCATATAATGCCTCAAATGGCGACATTCCCAAACTTGCTTGATAGCTATTGTTATATGAGAATTCTGCTAAATGCAAGTGATCTTCCCATGACCCACCAAAATCAATTATACAAGCCCGCAATAAATCTTCAAGAATTCTATTCACCCGTTCAGTTTGGCCATCTGTTTGAGGGTGATAAGTGGTGCTCATATTCAGTTTCGTTCCCAATTCTGTCCGGAAAGCTTCTCAGAATTTGCTAGCAAATATCGGGTCTCTATCACTGACTATGCTGATGGGAATTCCATGCAGCTTAACGATTTCTTTGAAATATATCTGTGCTAGACTTTAAGCGGTTCTATTGGATCTGACAGGTATAAAATGGGCAGTCTTCGTGCAGCGATCTACGATTACCCAAATGCTGTCATTACCTTTCCTGGTTCGTGGCAAGCCATCTATGAAATCCATGGAAATCTGTTCCCATTTCCAACCTAGGACTTCCAACGGTTGCAACAGTCCAGCTAGCTTCTGTTGGTCACTCTTGACCAATTGACAAGTAGGACATCTGCTAACATACAAAGAAATATCCCTTTTCATTGCCTTCCACCAGAAAGTGCGTTTGATATCGTTGTACATTTTACTCACCCCAGGATGGATGCAAAATTTGGATTTATGGCATTCATCCAGTACCTCTCTTTTGAGCTCAGGAATGTCGGGAACACATATTCTTTTATTCAACCTCAGAACTCCCTCACTATCCACCTGGAAACTGGAGCCTTCGCCCCTTTGAATCCTTCTTATCATCTCTTTCGCAAAATTGTCACTTTTCTGAAGAACAGATATTTTATCAATCAATCCTGGCATAATTATAAGATTGGTAATGATTGCGGTTTTCCTACTAAGCGCATCCGCTACTACGTTAGCCTTCCCCGGCGTATACAGGATATCAAGATCATACGCTGCAAGAAATTCTAGCCAACGCTGCTGTCTCAAATTCGGATCTTTCTGGGTGTATAAATACTTCAATGATTGATGATCTGTGTATTGTATAAATTTCTCGCCCAATAAATAATGCCTCCAGATTTTCAAGGCAAAAACGATAGCTAGAAACTCAAGATCATGAGTCACATAATTCTTCTCAAGCGGTTTCAGTTGGCGGCTTGCATAAGCGACTACTTGGCCTCTTTGCATTAACACTGCACCAAGACCCCTAATAGAAGCATCTGTCCAAACTGTTAAATCCTGATTGCCATCAATAATAGTTAACACTGGAGCAGTGGTCAGTTTCGATTTCAACTCCTGGAAAGCTTCTTCACAGTCGGAAGTCCACTTAAATTTCTCATGTTTCTTAGTGAGCTTCGTTAACGGACCGGATATCTTCGAAAAATCCTTAATGAACTTTCGATAATAACTAGCCAACCCCATATAACTTCTAACTTCCGTGGGAGTAGTGGGTTGTTTCCAGTCTTGAATCGCTGTTATTTTGCTTGGGTCAACAGAAATTCCTTTCTATGACACGACATGGCCAAGAAATTTGACTTCTTCTTGCCAGAAGACACATTTAGAGAATTTGGCTTTGAAGACGTTCTTTCTTAGAATCTCCAATACTTGTTCAAAGTGTTTTTCATGCTCGGGTTTTGATTTGGAGTAGATTAAAATATCATCGATGAATACGAGGACAAATTTATTCAGAACTCCCCTGAACACTCTATTCATTAGATCGACAAAGTATGCTGGAGCATTGCACAGGCCGAACGACATTACTAACCATTCATAAAATATGTCTGGACCTCTGAAAGCTGTCAAAGGAACACACTCTTCTGCTATCCTCAATTGATGAAAACCTGTAGCTAGGTCCACTCGGGAAAATACTTTCTCCCCATTCAATTGGTCTAGCAAATCGTCTATGCGGGGTAATGGATACTTGTTTTTGAGCGTCTGTTTGTTGTGGTCTCGGTAATCAACGCATAATCGAAGAGTACCGTCTGACTTTGGGACAAACACAACATCTGCACCCCAATTAGAAAAACTAGGTCTGATTAGACCCTTCCACAACAGTTGACGAGTTTGATCGCCCAACTCTTCTTTTTCCTTCGAAGTCATTCTGCGAATTGGATGTACCACTGGTCTGGCATTGGGAATTAGATCGGTTCGGAATTCTATTTCTCTTTGCAGAGGTAAGTTTTCAACTTCTTCAAACACATCCGCATAGTTTCTAACAATCGGAATCTTTTCTATGGAAGTGGGGATAACTTCTAATGCTGACCAAAATTCTTCTCTATTTGGATTCAAACCATGACATGGTACCGTAATATATCCAAGCTTCGTTAGAATTTTAACGATTCTTTCCGCACACTCTACCTCAGCTTCATACTTCGTTAACCAATCTAGCCCGAGAATGATATCGAATTCGGGAAAATCCATAACAATTAAATCAAAGGGAAACTTGTAGGAAGAAAAAGAGACTGGCACTCTACAATATGAACCGAGAGTAATATGACCCCCTATCGGGTTATGAACTTCCGCTGATTCTTTAAGATTTCTCTGTTTTAACTTTAATTTGTGCATTGTGTTATTAGCAATAAAACTACGCGACGCACCTGTGTCAAACAATACAGAAACAAGAATATTTTTAATGGTAAGGGTACCTCCCAAAACATCGGGTTTACCTACTCCATCGGAAGCAGCTGGCGGGCTCAACCCGTCATACACGTAAGCTACTGTGGCCTTCTTCAGCAGAGGATAGTCTATGACTAGATGATCGGTCTTGTGGCAATTAAAGCAGGAGCGATGGTTCTGAGAACCCCGGCTTGAACCTTGTGAATTTGTCTTCTGCCTCTTCGGGGCTGTGCACACATTAGAGTAATGCCCCGCTTTGCCACAGTTAAAGAAATTTCCTCTTGGCGGCTTGCCAGTCTGAGGTTTTGAAGATGCTGCTTGGCTTGACTCAGCTTGATTCGCAGCAGTCTTGCGTTTGTTCCCGGCTTGGCTTCTAGCGCGATCCTGCTCCAGATGCCTATGGTCAAGGTCTTCGTAGTTGCATGTCATTTCCACCAATTCATTGAATTCCAGCTTAACATGGGCCATGGCTCTATCATGATACTGTCGTCTTAGCCCAAGGATAAACCTCTTATTTTTGGACTTTGCAGTGGCGACGAGCTCCGGAGCATAGGGCGACAACAATGTAAATTTATTCAGATAATCCTGCACGGAAAGATCCCCCTGTTGGAGGTTGGCGAAGTCATCGTGCATTCGTTCTAGAGCTTGTTCCGGGACATATTTCTCCTTGAAGAGTTCTTTGAATCCATCCCATGTTCTTCCAGCTTCTCTATTCCCGGCGGTGAGAGATTCCCATCATAGTTCAGCTTGTTCCTGCAGAAGTCAGGCGCCCATAATAGCTTTATCTTCGTCTCCAAGCCTTAGGCCTTCAAGGATTTTCTCGCATGTTTTGAGCCATGCAAGAGCCTCTATACTGTGCCAGTTCCCGAGAAGGTCTTGCCTCCTAATTTTTTGTATCTCATAGCTACACGGGCTAGCTCGAAGTATTGAGCGGCCGGAGGTTGTATCAAAGGTCCTTCTTAAACAGGGGCTTCTCCCCTTCCTCGGCCGGCATGGCCTCCTCTAGCGACGGCTGCTCTGGTATCCATTTGTCAAATTCTGTATAAGCAAGGAAAGAGTCAGCTAACAGAAATGATAGTTTATTGCATGATTAAGCAGAAAATTTACGGAAAGATAACGATGGACTGATCAAATTGTTTTTGCTATTCTGCTCGGCTCATTCTAGGACTTTACTAGTCCTATCTCTAATGAGCAAATTGCCTTAGAATACTACTGATTCTATTTTGACGAAGTGTTTAATGTGTTAGACTCCAGAACTAAGGTTAACCAAAGCTCTGATACCAGCTGTGACGATCCCAAAACCCCGTGACACGGTGTTAAGGATAATCATTGGAATATAACACATTAATCATCATTAGCAGATCACAGATAATAGCATAAATAGAAAATAGAATAATTTACACACATATGACAGCGGAATCATATAGATATCATTACATCAGAGAAGCACAGTACAGGATACAACTTAGTGCATAATGATACATAGCCAGTCACCATCGCCTGAGGCGGAATCATACATAAAGAATACACAAAATAATATCAGTCTACATCGCCAATGGAGGAATCATAATATAGATACAATAATGGCGGAGAAAATCCAAGTCAGCACGGTGTAGTCAAGCCTCGCCATGAGCAAAAAGGTGCGTCAGAAACCTGTAACTAGGCTGCCCGTGTGAAAATGAGGGCACCCGAGTTTGCAAGGTGAAACAAACTACGAGTCAGTCATGGGATTGGTATGAGAAATCTACTTAACTTATTAACAACGATAATAAAGCAAATCAAAGGACCACGCCACTTTCGCGGAACGGGTTTACTCCAATGAGTGCTAGTGCATGAAATAAAGTAGATGATTAAATCATCGCAATGCTTTTTATAAAATGAAGCCATTATAAGACTCAGGTCCCATCACACAATGCAACGCAAGCCGGAGGATAGAGTTTTTACCTTATAATGGCCAAAAATGCTTCATACGAATTAAACAAAAGTGTTTGATATTATTACTAGTGCATATATGTTTCAAAAGCGATTTCAATCATAAATATCAATCATAGGCGGCATAAATGACCCATACCACTATGTCGCCGTACTAGTAATACAATCACGTCCGCATATTTCGTATTGGAAATTGGAATCCTTCATGAGTCGATGCAAGGGGCAAGCTCCTCTCCAATTCGAGACACTCTAGCAAATGTCCCAGGACCCGACTATGATCCTTGGATCTTCAGGGCCGTTCCTCTCTTACTTTTGACGATTGGCAATTCCTGAACACACGTTTCCCGGTCCTTACAGACCTATATCGAGGCGCCTCACATTCCAACAACCACACAGGTGAAAAGTATATATAATGTCAGGGCTGGTAGGTCACTGACACCACCTTAGCTAGAAAGAAACGTCGTGCTCTCCCTGCAATCACTCTCCCGTTTTTGACTCATACCGAGGTGTGAGGCTCGCGAATTCACATTATACACAAAGCTACGTCACACAGACCATGCTTTGATCATCAACCACAAGACTTTGCTTTGCAGCAGAAGCCTTGATCATATGCCACTTAGGCGTGCCACACAGGCAATCCACTCCATGCGACTGATTTCTATCAATACATAACCTCTGAGCTCGTACATCTCAGAGAAGGGCGTTAAGCAAGAGAATAAATTCTCCGCCGCCAAACAGATATATATTTAACAGAGATCAATCAGCATAGAACAAAATCCAATGTCAGACACACAGTCCGTTTACAAGTCCGTTCTGGGTCTGAATGAAACCGGAGGCACCAATTCCTCAAATATCCGTACAATCAACAGTGTGTTTGGATGGCTACTACTTCAGTTCCTTCATGGTAGGTACTCCAATCACGAGCATCAGTAGCGACCATCCATCCAATGTGAAGATCGTCGGTCTTCAATCGTCTTCCACTTTTCTACTTCTCAACGTCGATCGATTATATGAAATGAGATCAACTCGGCCTTTTCAAATAACCCACGTATATTTAGATTTTCAAATCAATTATTCACATGGTTGGACTATTCAACATTCACATTTCAGTTCTTTAGTTATAATTTTCATGTCAAATACATTCAACCATTACATATTAAGCAAACGCAACAAAATTAGTTTATTTCCACTCTATATCGTCTATAGTATTTTATAATGATATATCACCATTTTTATTTAATTTAAAACGGCCATATTTAATTAAACGACATTTCAGGTCGTGCTGATGCACTGGCGCAGCTTTTCACTAATTTTGTTTTACACATATCTGAAAATGTAACCGTTGGATCTTCACAAATTTTATATCATTAGGAAGGTCTTTTCAAAATGAATCCAACGGTTTCAGTTTTGGGAAAATCCGATGGTCGGATCTTCCACACTAGCCATTTGAAATTACGATTTCAATTTATGACCTGCAACGTCGTTATTCGATTTAATTTGATTATATATATATAATCGTTTCTGGCACTGTTTTTCTTCAGATTTGAATTAAACATTCCAGGCAATCCAACCGTCGGATCTTCACAAAGTTGGTGCCGCTGGAAAGATATTTCGAAGGCGAACCCAACGGTTGCGGTTTCGGGAAAATCCAATGGTCGGATTTCCCGCACTAGTCATTTGAAATCACGGTTTCAAAACACGAACTTCACGGCCACGTTTCGTTTTAATTTTATTTATATTTATATATTTATATAAATATAGCTCATTCAAAAATTCCTATATCGTTTTCACTTCAATTATTTCACTAACGCCTTTAATTTTTGGAAAATTTCGCCATAACCTCCTTTGTACGGGAGGGGCTGGGAAAATTCCCAAATAGCCACACGGGCATCTCATGTCAAAAAGAAAAAGAAAAAGCCAAGCGGCTAGCCAACAGGCTCATAAAATCATCACCCAAACAAAACAATAAATGTGTACCTATTTGTCGGGCACAAAATTTTATTCCTCTTCTCTAGCCCCTTTGCTATAACCTGTTCAATAAATATGCATGTACATATATACAATTTTTGTCACTTATCATTTTCCATTCAACTTCATATTTGATTTACTTTGGTTTAAAAACACCATTCATTCTAATGTTGCATGCATAGGCTAGAATCACATCATTAGCTAATTAATGTATATTTCCAACTCATGCACATTTTATTTGAACGAGTGGCTATTTTTAACACTTCACATTTCAAAGATGATAATTTTGGTGAACTAAAATGGATTTCAACACATGACTATTTTATTTAGTTTCTATGCATGTTAAAAATAATATATCATTCACAAATATTTATTTCAACGTCCGCATATCTTTAGCATATCACATATATGATAAAAATGATATTTTTATCATTTAAAATATTTATTCGACAAATGGATGTTTTCAACACTTCATAGTTTCAATAAAAATGTAATTTTTATTGTTCGATCTTTTTATTCAACACATGAACTTTTCCACTACACATATTTCTCAACACATGAGCATTTCTACACATGGATATTTTATTTATGTTATTCTTATAAGGAAGATGAAATTTTTATTGTTGAAACTATTTATATATAAGGCGAATATTTTTCATACTTCATATATATTATAAAAAGGTGATTTTTATTGTTTAGACACTTCATTCATTCACAAAGGAATTTAATTTTCACACAACACTTTTCAACACATGAACATTTCCACACATGGACGTAGTTTCAACATATGACTTTAATTTCAACGCATGAAAATAATTTCAACATATGAAAGTTATTCTAACACATAAAGATTATTCAAAATTTCGACAACATAATGGCAGGGTAGTTAAAACCGGCACCGTCCTAGTACGGCTCCTCGCTCTACCTTAAAACCTCGCGGTTTTTGACAATGGGGATTCATGCATCTAATTCACACGCAGGCGGCATGTTTTATTTTTATTTCCACAAATATTTCCAATTCATTTCAATCACCAATGGGTATTTTTCAACTACAACCAAACAATATCAACCACAAACAATTATTTAACCATTCGACTTTCATCCAATATTTCACACCAATTCACAACAATAAATATCGTCCATGGTTTGTGGACGAGGGGCGTATATACATATACATATATATATATATTTAATATAATTGCTATATTTCACTTGCATTTCAACACATATTTCAATTATTCTATGCATGTATAATTCATACTTCGCTTATATAGCTTACACCACGCATGTACATGAGGTATACAACACGTGTGTAATTTATATTTCACTTATATAATTTATACATGACATTTTCCATTCAAATTCTTTTAATTTTAATTTCTCACATTGGTTTGCGGAGTGCTAAAAATCGTAGATGACTCAGAAAAATCAGCGGCTTCTTCTATGTGGTAGAGAGCTTCCTTGCGATCCCGATGTTTCCTGTTTCATCGAATTTCGTCAACACACCAAAAAGATATGATTTTTCAAAGTGCAAACATAAAAAAGAACTCATCTTTCACGATGGTTCAAAACTAGGTTTGCGGTTTTCGCGAGAACCGAGGCACGAGGGGATGATCGGCGGGTTGGACGTGGAAGAGGGAGGAGAGGGCTACAGGCGCGCGGCGGTTGGAGGCGACTCGGTGGGGCCCAGAGCTCGCGGCGGCGGCTGGAAGGTCGGGACTTTGGAGGGAGATATCTCGACGTAGGAGCAACGATAGGAGGAGCTCCTTATATGGATTTGAAGAGGAGAAGGAGAACTACAAAAAGTTGAACTGGGGGAGGGGCTGATTCGGGCTGTGGCGATCTGAAATCGCCAAGGAAGGGGAGGAAGCATTCCGTCGTCGATGTCGGGGGGGTCGGGGATTTTCTGATTTTTATTTATTTATTTATGAACGGAGAAATATGATTGGTCGATGGTTTTATTAAATTTTTAAATAGTGTTTTCTCCAACGAACTCCTTTTCAAACCCAACGACTGTTGCCCCTAGCTAAATACCCCCATCCCAGACACAATGGGATAGGTTTCGTTGGCCAATTCGACTGTTACAGTCAGTTATTTTTCAAATTAAAGTATAAAACATTTAATTTTTAACTTTAAACGCACATTTCAATTTTCCAGGGCCACAAACTGATTCGAAAAATTCCAGAAAAATAAATCAAGCTATGTTTTGACGCTACGGTCCCAACAAAACTAGTTTCGTCGAATTCTGAGATCGTTTGAAAAATGGCCATTTTCTGGTCGATCCAATTTAACAGAAATTGACCAAACACATTTTCTTTTGCCACGCTCACATACTAGCTTCAAAAATTATGAAATTTGAAACCTAGCAATAGTTTGACATCCCGAACCCAACAAAAGTGGTTTCGTCGAATTCCGAGGTCGTTTGCAAAATATCAATTTTCTAGGGCTATATATTCTATATAGCGACCTTTCTGAAAATTCATTCGGCCATAACTTTTGATTCCCGTTATGAAACTTCGATTTTTCAGATTCGTTAGAAAGGTATTGATAAACAGATTTAAATATTTTTGGTTTCACTAAAATCTGTTATATCTTCCACCCTGCACAGTCAGTCAAAGTTTGAATTCAAATTTTCAAACTGACTCACTATTTCTAATTCACTATTTTATTGAAATATTCTATTTCAATTGTTCAAATTCCTTTGAAATCACCAACTTAAAATTTTTAAATTGGCTTGTATTTTCCAGGTTATTACAATCTCCCTCACTTAAAAAATTTCATCCTCGAAAAGGAAACAACAGTAAAGTAGGAAACAAAATGTAAATGCAAAGTATTGTAAAGGTACCTTGCACCGGAGTTAGTCAGAGATATCCAGTCTGCACTTGGGGTAAGCTTGCTTAACGCTTTCCTCGGTCTCCCAAGTACAGTCTCTAGTATCACTGCTCCACTGCACTTTAACTAAATGAACCTTTTTGCTTCTTAGTTCTCTAGTTTCTTTGCCAATAATCTTTAATGGCTCTCTTCTGACTGCTAATTCTGGAGTTATATCTATATCCTGTTGCGCTGCTTCTTCTACAACAAGATCCGGATCATGCACATGTCTTCTAAGTTGAGATATGTGAAATACATCATGCACTCCAGGAAACCAATCTGGTAATTGAACCCTATAAGCAAGAGTTCCAATTCGTTCGAGTATAGGAAAGGGACCAATAAATCTCGGTGCCAACTTCCCCATTTTGCCAAATCTGATAACTCCTCTCATCGGAGAAACCTTCAAATAAACATGATCACCAACAGCAAATGTCAAATCTCTTCTTCTAGAATCTGCATAACTTTTCTGTCGGCTTTGCGCGGTTCTCAAACGCTTTTTGATGAAGTCGACTTTATCAGATGCTTCTCTAATCATATCGGGTCCTAACACAAGTCTGTTGCCGGGTTCTACCGAGCATGCTGGAGATCTGCACGGTCTGCCATATAATGCCTCAAATGGCGACATTCCCAAACTTGCTTGATAGCTATTATTATATGAGAATTCTGCTAAATGCAAGTGATCTTCCCATGACCCACCAAAATCAATTACACAAGCCCGCAATAAATCTTCTAGAATTCTATTCACTCGCTCAGTTTGGCCATCTGTTTGAGGGTGATAAGCAGTGCTCATATTCAGTTTCGTTCCCAATTCTGTTCGGAAAGCTTCCCAGAATTTGCTAGCAAATATCGGGTCTCTATCACTGACTATGCTGATGGGAATTCCATGCAGCTTAACGATTTCTTTGAAATATATCTGTGCTAGACTTTAAGCGGTTCTATTGGATCTGACAGGTATAAAATGGGCAGTCTTCGTGAAGCGATCTACGATTACCCAAATGCTGTCATTACCTTTCCTGGTTCGCGGCAAGCCATCTATGAAATCCATGGAAATCTGTTCCCATTTCCAACCTGGGACTTCCAACGGTTGCAACAGTCCAGCTAGCTTCTGTTGGTCACTCTTGACCAATTGACAAGTAGGACATCTGCTAACATACAAAGAAATATCCCTTTTCATTGCCTTCCACCAGAAAGTGCGTTTGGCATCGTTGTACATTTTACTCACCCCAGGATGGATGCAAAATTTGGATTTATGGCATTCATCCAGTACCTCTCTTTTGAGCTCAGGAATGTCGGGAACACATATTCTTTTATTCAACCTCAGAACTCCCTCACTGTCCACCTGGAAACTGGAGCCTTCGCCCCTTTGAATCCTTCTTATCATCTCTTTCGCAAAATTGTCACTTTTCTGAAGAACAGATATTTTATCAATCAATCCTGGCGTAATTATAAGATTGGCAATGATTGCGGTTTTCCTACTAAGCGCATCCGCTACTACGTTAGCCTTCCCCGGCGTATACAGGATATCAAGATCATACGCTGCAAGAAATTCTAGCCAATGCTGCTGTCTCAAATTCGGATCTTTCTGGGTGTATAAATACTTCAATGATTGATGATCTGTGTACAGTATAAATTTCTCGCCCAATAAATAATGCCTCCAGATTTTCAAGGCAAAAACGATAGCTAGCAACTCAAGATCATGAGTCACATAATTCTTCTCATGCAGTTTCAGTTGGCGACTTGCATAAGCGACTACTTGGCCTCTTTGCATTAACACTGCACCAAGACCCCTAATAGAAGCATCTGTCCAAACCATTAAATCCTGATTGCCATCAATAATAGTTAACACTGGAGCCGTGGTCAGTTTCGATTTCAATTCCTGGAAAGCTTCTTCACATTCGGAAGTCCACTTAAATTTCTCATGTTTCTTAGTGAGCTTCGTTAACGGAGCGGATATCTTCGAAAACTCCTTAACGAACTTTCGATAATAACTAGCCAACCCCATAAAACTTCTAACTTCTGTGGGAGTAGTGGGTTGTTTCCAGTCTTGAATCGCTGTTATTTTGCTTGGGTCAACAGAAATTCCTTTCTCTGACACGACATGGCCAAGAAATTTGACTTCTTCTTGCCAGAAGACACATTTAGAGAATTTGGCTTTGAAGACTTCTTTCTTAGAATCTTCAATACTTGTTCTAAGTGTTTTCATGCTCGGGTTTTGATTTGGAGTAGATTAAAATATCATTGATGAATACGAGGACAAATTTATTCAGAACTCCCCTGAACACTCTATTCATTAGATCGACAAAGTATGCTGGAGCATTGCACAGGCCGAACGACATTACTAACCATTCATAAAATATGTCTGGACCTCTAAAAGCTGTCAAAGGAACACACTCTTCTGCTATCCTCAATTGATGAAAACCTGTAGCTAGGTCCATTCAGGAAAATACTTTCGCCCCATTCAATTGGTCTAGCAAATCGTCTATGCGGGGTAATGGATACTTGTTTTTGAGCGTCTGTTTGTTGAGGTCTCGGTAATCAACGCATAATCGAAGAGTACCGTCTGACTTTGGGACAAACACAACATATGCACACCAATTAGAAAAACTAGGACTGATTAGACCCTTCCACAACAGTTGACGAGTTTGATCGCCCAATTCTTCTTTTTCCTTCGGAGTCATTCTGCGAATTGGATGTACCACTGGTCTGGCATTGGGAATTAGATCGATTCGGAATTCTATTTCTCTTTTCGGAGGTAAGTTTTCAACTTCTTCAAACACATCTGCATAGTTTCTAACAATCAGAATCTTTTCTATGGAAGTGGGGATAACTTCTAATGCTGACCAAAATTCTTCTCTATTTGGATTCAAACCATGACATGGTACCATAATATATCCAAGCTTCGTTCGAATTTTAACGATTCTTTCCGCACACTCTACCTTAGCTTCATACTTCGTTAACCAATCTAGCCCGAGAATGATATCGAATTCGGGAAAATCCATAACAATTAAATTAAAGGGAAACTTGTAGGGAGAAAAAGAGACTGGCACTCTATAATATGAACCGAGAGTAATATGACCCCCTATCGGGTTATGAACTTCCACCGATTCTTTAAGCTTTCTCTGTTTTAACTTTAATTTGTGCATTGTGTTATTAGCAATAAAACTGCGCGACGCACCTGTGTCAAACAATACAGAAACAAGAATATTTTTAATGGTAAGGGTACCTCCCAAAACATCGGGTTTACCTACTCCATCGGAAGCAGCTGGCGGGCTCGACCCGTCATACACGTGAGCTACTGTGGCCTTCTTCAGCAGAGGACAGTCTTTGACTAGATGATCGGTCTTGCGGCAATTAAAGCAGGAGTGAGGATTCTGAGAACCCTGGCTTAAACCTTGTGGATTTGTCTTCTTCCTCTTCGGGGCTGTGCACACATTAGAGTAATGCCCCGCTTTGCCACAGTTAAAGAAATTTCCTCTTGGCGGCTTGCCAGTCTGAGGTTTTGAAGATGCTACTTGGCTTGACTCAGCTTGATTCGCAGCAGTCTTGCGTTTGTTCCCGGCTTGGCTTCTAGCGCGATCCTGCTCCAGATGCCTATGGTCAAGGTCTTCGTAGTTGCATGTCATTTCCACCAATTCATTGAATTCCAGCTTGACATGGGCCATGGCTCTATCATGATACTGTCGCCTTAGCCCAAGGATAAACCTCTTATTTTTGGACTTTGCAGTGGCGACGAGCTCCGGAGCATAGGGCGACAACAATGTAAATTTATTCAGATAATCATGCACGGAAAGATCCCCCTGTTGGAGGTTGGCGAAGTCATCGTGCATTCGTTCTAGAGCTTGTTCCGGGACATATTTCTCCTTGAAGAGTTCTTTGAATCCATCCCATGTTCTTCCAGCTTCTCTATTCCCGGTGGTGAGAGATTCCCATCATAGTTCAGCTTGTTTCTGCATAAGTCAGGCGCCCATAATAGCTTTATCTTGGTCTCCAAGCCTTAGGCCTTCAAGGATTTTCTCGCATGTTTTGAGCCATGCAAGAGCCTCTATTACTGTGCCAGTTCCCGAGAAGGTCTTGCCTCCTAAGTTTTTGTATCTCATAGCTACACGGGCTAGCTCGAAGTATTGAGCGGCCGAAGGTTGTATCAAAGGTCCTTCTTGAACTGGGGCTTCTCCCCTTCCTCGGCCTCGGCCGGCACGGCCTCCTCTAGCGGCGGCTGCTCTGGTATCCATTTGTCAAATTATGTATAAGCAAGGAAAGAGTCAGCTAACAGAAATGATACTTTATTGAATGATTAAGCAGAAAATTTACGGAAAGATAACGATGGACTGATCAAATTGTTTTTGCTATTCTGCTCGGCTCATTCTAGGACTTTACTAGTCCTATCTCTAATGAGCGACTCGCCTTAGAATACTACTGATTCTATTTTGACGAAGTGTTTAATGTGTTAGACTCCAGAACTAGGTTAACCAAAGCTCTGATACCAGCTGTGACGATCCCAAAACCCCGTGACACGGTGTTAAGGATAATCATTGGAATATAACACATTAATCATCATTAGCAGATCACAGATAATAGCATAAATAGAAAATAGAATAATTTACACACATATGACAGCGGAATCATATAGATATCATTACATCAGAGAAGCACAGTACAGGATACAACTTAGTGCATAATGATACATAGCCAGTCACCATCGCTTGAGGCGGAATCATACATAAAGAATACACAAAATAATATCAGTCTACATCGCCAATGGAGGAATCATAATATAGATAAAATAATGGCGGAGAAAATCCAAGTCAGCACGGTGTAGTCAAGCCTCGCCATGAGCCAAAAGGTGCGTCAGAAACCTGTAACTAGGCTGCCCATGTGAAAATGAGGGCACCCGAGTTTGCAAGGTGAAACAAACTACGAGTCAGTCATGGGACCGGTATGAGAAATCTACTTAACTTATTAACAACAATAATAAGGCAAATCAAAGGACCACGCCACTTTCACGGAATGGGTTTACTCCAATGAGTGCTAGTGCATGAAATAAAGTAAATGATTAAATCATCGCAATGCTTTTTATAAAATTAAGCCATTATAAGACTCAGGTCCCATCACACAATGCAACGGAAGCCGGAGGATAGAGTTTTTACCTTATAATGGCCAAAAATGCTTCATACGAATTAAACAAAAGTGTTTGATATTATTACTAGTGCATATATGTTTCAAAAGCGATTTCAATCATAAATATCAATCATAGGCGGCATAAATGACCCATACCACTATGTCGCCATACTAGTAATACAATCACGTCAGCATATTTAGTATTGGAAATTGGATTCCTTCATGAGTCGATGCAAGGGGCAAGCTCCTCTCCGATTCGAGACACTCTAGCAAATGTCCCAGGACCCCACTATGATCCTTGGATCTTCAGGGCCGTTCCTCTCTTACTTTTGAGGATTGGCAATTCCTGAACATACGTTTCCCGGTCCTTACAGACCTATATCGAGGCGCCTCGCATTCCAACAACCACACAGGTGAAAAGTATATATAATGTCAGGGCTGGTAGGTCACTAACACCACCTTAGCTAGAAAGAAACGTCGTGCTCTCCCTGCAGTCACTCTCCCGTTTTTGACTCATACCGAGGTGTGAGGCTCGCGAATTCACGTTATACACAAAGCTACGTCACACAGACCATGCTTTGATCATCAACCACAAGACTTTGCTTTGCAACAGAAGCCTTGATCATATGCCACTTAGGCGTGCCACACAGGAAATCCACTCCATGCGACTGATTTCTATCAATACATAACCTCTGAGCTCGTACGTCTCAGAGAAGGGCGTTAAGCAAGAGAATAAATTCTCCGCCGCCAAACAGATATATATTTAACAGAGATCAATCAGCATAGAAAAAAATCCAATGTCAGACACACAGTCCATTTATAAGTCCGTTCTGGGTCTGAATGAAACCGGAGGCACCAATTCCTCAAATATCTGTACAATCAACAGTATGTTTGGATGGCTACTACTTCAGTTCCTTCATGGTAGCTACTCCAATCACGAGCATCAGTAGCGCCCATCCATCCAATGTGAAGATCGTCGGTCTTCAATCGTCTTCCACTCTTCGACTTCTCAACGTCGATCGATTATATGAAATGAGATAAACTCGGCCTTTTCAAATAACCCACGTATATTTAGATTTTCAAATCAATTATTCACATGGTTGGACTATTCAACATTCACATTTCAGTTCTTTAATTATAATTTTCATGTCAAATACATTCAACCATTACATATCAAGCAAACGCAACAAAATTGGTTTATTTCCACTCTATATCGTCTATAGTACTTTATAACGATATATCGCCATTTTTATTTAATTTAAAACGGCCATATTTAATCAAACGACATTTCAGGTCGTGCTGATGCACTGGCGCAGCTTTTCACTAATTTTGTTTTACACATATCAGAAAATGTAACCGTTGGATGTTCAAAAATTTTATTTCATTAGGAAGGTCTTTTCAAAATGAATCCAATGGTTTCAGTTTTGGGAAAATCCGATGGTCTGATCTTCCACACTAGCCATTTGAAATTACGATTTCAATTTATGAACTGCAGTGTCGTTATTCGATTTAATTTGATTATATATATATAATCGTTTCTGGCACTGTTTTTCTTCAGATTTGAATTAAACATTCCAGGCAATCCAACCGTCGGATCTTCACAAAGTTGGTGCCGCTGCAAAGATATTTCCATGGCGAACCCAACGGTTGTGGTTTCGGGAAAATCCAATGGTCGGATTTCCCGCACTAGTCGTTTGAAATCACTGTTTCAAAACACGAACTTCATGGCCACGTTTCGTTTTAATTTTATTTATATTTATATATTTATATAAATATAGCTCATTCAAAAATTCCTATATCGTTTTCACTTCAATTATTTCACTAACGCCTTTAATTTTTGGAAAATTTCGCCATCACCTCCTTTGTACGGGAGGGGCTGGGAAAATTCCCAAATAGCCACACGGGCATCTCATGTCAAAAAGAAAAAGAAAAAGCCAAGCGGCTAGCCAACAGGCTCATAAAATCATCACCCAAACAAAACAATAAATGTGTACCTATTTGTCGGGCACAAAATTTTATTCCTCTTCTCTAGCCCCTTTGCTATAACCTGTTCAATAAATATGCATGTACATATATACAATTTTTGTCACTTATCATTTTCCATTCAACTTCATATTTGATTTACTTTGGTTTAAAAACACCATTCATTCTAATGTTGCATGCATAGGCTAGAATCACATCATTAGCTAATTAATGTATATTACCAACTCATGCATATTTTATTTGAACGAGTGGCTATTTTTAACACTTCACATTTCAAAGATGATAATTTTGGCGAACTAAAATGGATTTCAACACATGACTATTTTATTTAGTTCATATGCATGTTAAAAATAATATTTCATTCACAAATATTTATTTCAACGTCCGCATATCTTTAGCATATCACATATATGATAAAAATGATATTTTTATCATTTAAAATATTTATTCGACAAATGGATGTTTTCAACACTTCATAGTTTCAATAAAAATGTAATTTTTATTGTTCGATCTTTTTATTCAACACATGAACTTTTCCACTACACACATTTCTCAACACATGAGCATTTCCACACATGGATATTTTATTTATGTTATTCATATAAGAAAGATGAAATTTTTATTGTTGAAACTATTTATATATAAGGCGAATATTTTTCATACTTCATATATATTATAAAAAGGTGATTTTTATTATTTAGACACTTCATTCATTCACAAATGAATTTAATTTTCACACAACACTTTTCAACACATGAACATTTCCACACATGGATGTAGTTTCAACATATGACTTTAATTTCAACGCATGAAAATAATTTCAACATATGAAAATTATTCTAACACATAAAGATTATTCAAAATTTCGACAGCATAACGGCAGGGTAGTTAAAACCGGTACCGTCCTAGTACGGCTCCTCGCTCTATCTTAAAACCTCGCGGTTTTTGACAATGGGGATTCATGCATCTAATTCGCACGCAGGCGACATGTTTTATTTTTATTTCCACAAATATTTCCAATTCATTTCAATCACCAATGGGTATTTTTCAACTACAACCAAACAATATCAACCAAAAACAATTATTCAACCATTTGACTTTCATCCAATATTTCACACCAATTCACAACAATAAATATCGTCCATGGTTTGTGGACGAGGGGTGTATATACATATATATATACATATACATATATATATATATATATATATATATTTAATATAATTGCTATATTTCACTTGCATTTCAACACATATATCAATTATTCTATGCATGTATAATTCATACTTCGCTTATATAGCTTACACCATGCATGTACATGAGGTATACAACACGTGTGTAATTTATATTTCACTTATATAATTTATACACGACATTTTCCATTCAAATTCTTTTAATTTAGATTTCTCACATTGGTTTGCGGAGTGCTAAAAATCGTAGATGACTCAGAAAAATCCGCGGCTTCTTCTATGTGGTAGAGAGCTTCCTTGCGATCCCGATGTTTCCTGTTTCATCGAATTTCGTCAACACACCAAAAAGATATGATTTTTCAAAGTGCAAACATAAAAAAGAACTCACCTTTCACGATGGTTCAAAACTAGGTTTGCGGTTTTCACGAGAACCGAGGCACGAGGGGATGATCGGCGGGTTGGACGTGGAAGAGGGAGGAGAGGGCTACAGGCGCGCGGCGGTTGGAGGCGACTCGGTGGGGCCTAGAGCTCGCGGCGGCGGCTGGAAGGTCGGGACTTTGGAGGGAGATATCTCGACGTAGGAGCAACGATAGGAGGAGCTCCTTATATGGATTTGAAGAGGGGAAGGAGAACTACAAAAAGTTGAACTGGGGGAGGGGCTGATTCGGGCTGTGGCGATCGGAAATCGCCAAGGAAGGGGAGGAAGCGTTCCGTCGTCGATGTCGGGGGGGGGGGGGGGGGTCGGGGGTTTTCTGATGTTTATTTATTTATTTATGAACGGAGAAATATGATTGGTCGATGGTTTTATTAAATTTTTAAATAGTGTTTTCTCCAACGAACTCCTTTTCAAACCCAACGACTGTTGCCCCTAGCTAAATACCCCCATCCCGGACACAATGGGATAGGTTTCGTTGGCCAATTCGACTGTTACAGTCAGTTATTTTTCAAATTAAAGTATAAAACATTTAATTTTTAACTTTGAACGCACATTTCAATTTGCCAAGGCCACAAACTGATTCGAAAAATTCCAGAAAAATAAATCTAGCTATGTTTTGACGCTACGGTCCCAACAAAACTATTTTCGTCGAATTCTGAGATCGTTTGAAAAATGGCCATTTTCTGGTCGATCCAATTTACCAGAAATTGACCAAACACATTTTCTTTTGCCACGCTCACATACTAGCTTCAAAAATTATGAAATTTGAAACCTAGCAAAAGTTTGACATCCCGGACCCAACAAAAGTGGTTTCGTCGAATTCCGAGGTCGTTTGCAAAATATTAATTTTCCAGGGCTATATATTCTATATAGCGACCTTTCTGAAAATTCATTCAGCCATAACTTTTGAGTCCCGTTATGAAACTTCGATTTTTCAGATTCGTTAGAAAGGTATTGATAAACAGATTTAAATATTTTTTGTTTCACTAAAATCCGTTATATCTTCCACCCTGCACAGTCAGTCAAAGTTTGAATTCAAATTTTCAAACTGACTCACTATTTCTAATTCACTATTTTATTGAAATATTTTATTTCAATTGTTCAAGTTCCTTTGAAATCACCAATTTAAAAATTTTAAATTGGCTCGTATTTTCCGAGTTATTACAATATGGTTCCAACGCTTCAGAAATCATCAGATTCCGACGAGAATTGATTTATTTATGACCCTTCAAACATTAACCAATTAAATAGAATAATTAGTATTTAAAAACTAATTAGGTTTACACCTTAATTCTCCTTCCTCTTCTATCTGTTCTCAGGCCAATGGGTTCATGCATTGTGTTCAATACTAGGGTTCGATTTTGCAGGAGACTGGAACCACGAAGGCCCGATCAGCGAGCGTCACTAGGAGGGGCTAGGGGAGGCGCACCCACGCCGATGAAGGGGTGCAGCTCGGTGCAGGTACAGCGGCGCGGTAGGGCTTGAGGCACGCGAGTTTGAGGGCTCGATTCTCGAGCTATGGGGGGGCACGTCAGAGGGCCATGCTGGTACGGATGGAAAGAGGAAGAGGAGG